>CM044003.1:47342896-48542896 GCA_024085815.1 Flaveria linearis | reverse complement strand
TTGAACCTAGTTTACTTCAGTGTCTAACATTCTTCATCTGCTCATTAAACTTCTTGTACTTTTCCTCTCTTGTAACTCTGGCATTTATCTCAAACAATAAACAGAGTCGTATAAAATTTTGAAACTGGAGAGCTTGTACAACGTCTTGCGTATCATAAAACAGTGACCACTGGTACAATGTGTATACATCATCAGCAGACAAATTTGTCAGCCACATTGGGTCAAATACCCGAATAGTATCCATTTGGCCCTCTTTTTGCAAGACTATCATAGCTTAACCTGTTCTCCAATCGTAGTACCACCAGTTGAAGTATGGAGTGAAGTCACGTGGCATTTCCCTTAGAGGGATTCTTGACATTGTGCACGGAGGACTCCACTTCAACACGACCTTAGGCCTTCCAGTAATGGAATCAACTTCAGACCTTCTAATGTACCTCGTCGGTTGTTGTGGTCTAAAGTTAACCTACCTGGTGTGGTACTCCCTCCTCAATGCAGACTCAAACAAGCCTGACATCTTTTTCGTGTCAGCATGCAACAACTTTAAGCGTGCCAGCTTGTTGACCTTAAAACCGGGAAGAGTCCTTAGATCATGTGGAAATCTAAAGTACTCTATTCCCTTCTCCTTCTTGACACCATAGGCATTCAGATCCTCAAAATATGTCCACGCTATAATCTTTCCTGAAACCTTTAGATGCTTCTTCACTTTATAGAGCCTGGTGTAGGCACTCGGCTTTGGAGCAGTGCGTTGGGCTCGGATCTCTGCAAAACAAGCCGCCCAGTCAGCCTTATTGATGTCAACATCGACGTCCGAGGCTTGGGCTTCACTTCCTGACTTCTCTGCCTCCTTCTCCATCTGATCCAGCTTATTAAATGTATCACTGCCGAGAGTATCACCCAAATTGGGAACCACATTTCCCTCTAGGTCAGTGTACTCTGGATAATACTGGGCTGTGACATCTTCAATCTCTATTTCGTCCACATCATTAAGCTCGTCGTCACTAGCCACGTCAACAGTAGGGGCATCCTTGACAACTCGTCCGGGTTGAGCCGGAACATCTCAGCAAGTTGCTCATCAGTAAGGTCATGAATTATTTCTCCTTTTTTGGGAGTATAACTCACAGACCTCCTAACAATCCCTTGCAAATGAAGTATCATAGTTAATTGAGACTTGATTTGCTATAGGGGAGCAACATCATACTCGTCTTGCTGAGATGATTGATCTGCTTGATTTATACATGTAAATACATCAACCATTAGTCAATAATCAAGACAGTTAATTATCAAATATATATAAACATTAAGTACATAAGTTTAATACAAGTTTCACGAACAAAAGCTATCAAATACATAAATATCTAAACATTACTTTTGTCCTAAATCATGGGCTCGTCTGCTGGTGGGGCAGAAGATGATGCTCCTTGGTCTTGCTTTCTCTTTGTTCTTCACTCTTGACACTGAGCTAAGGCAGATGCAGATGCATCTCCTTCATCATCATCATCATCATCCTGCCTTCCTCTTGTCTCTCCATCTTCACTGCCCTCATCATCATCACTATCATCATCTTCACCATCATCATCATCATCATCATCATCTCCTTCTCTTATCTTGAGTGGCTCATCCTTTGATCCCTTGCGCTTGAGCATGATGGTCTTGTTGGAAGCCTCCAACTCCTCTATCTTCTTTGTTGATTGGACGTTCTACTCCTGGAGTTGGGCAATGTGCTGAGCTTGTTGTGAAATCTGCTATGCTTGGGTAGCGTTTAGCTCCTCAAGCTGATGTAGTCGGGTAGCCTTCTCTTCATCAGCAGCCAATAGCTTCAGCACCATACGATTAAGTGCTCACAGCTGTTCCTTTACTCCAATGGGAGCTAGCGATGATCCTGTGGGGAATGATGGTCCGGCTTGGTGGCTGGTGGTGGTATTAGTGGCTGTGGTGAATATGGGCGGTGGTATATGTCACACCCCCGGGCCCAGGTAGGGTGGGACGTCACAGATTAGCAACAACATATATGGCAGCGGAAACAAACCATTATAAGAGCTCAAAGGGAGAGAACATCACATGGCATTTAAAGTTTTAAAAGACACCGGGCTGGAAACAGATCCAGCCCCAAATGTTTACATGTTTAACATAATTTAAATAGTCATGGTATCAAATTGTTCAAGTCACAAATTGTTCACACACACAAACAATGCCATGGTCTTGGGGTTGAGTCTAAGTCGACCATAAGCTAAGAGTCTTCACAGGTTACCTGAAACATGCTCAAAAGAAAAGAGTGTCAACTAAAAAGTTGGTGAATTCAAGTGCTTAAAGTTTCAAAACAATTAAAAGGAACTACAAGAGTCCACAGTAAAGGTTTTAGAATCCAGTGTGATAGTTTATAAAAATCTCATTCGATTTTAAAAACATCGTTTTTAGTATCAGTCATTGTGGGGTACCACAATCAACCCTGCACTTGGTCCCCGGTTGGCCTCTTCTAAACTTGTGTTTAACCGGATATTCCCGTAAGAAAGGACCAAGCCTCAGAATAGTGAACCATTCCTGCTAGGATGGTTCACGATAGTATCTTACTCAAAACCTATTACATGCCACAAACGACCCCTCAGGATCTCAGTGGCTTACCTCCTTGTATTGGGAGCCACTATACGTGGGGGATTCCCCAAATAGATCTATTCACGTAAAAACAAGCGGTTCACAAAAGAATTAATGATCGTGACAAAAGTATCAACAGGCATCCAAAGAGTCCCACATACGAGCATCAAGTAAGCACAATCATAGTTCATAAAACAAAAGATCATGCAAAATTGTAGACAGTATCACACATAAGAGTTTCAGTTTAAAGGAGCATGCTTCATCCCCAAAACAAAAGTAAAAAGGGAACACGAGAACTCACCTTAGATATCAAGCAAATAAAAATTCTTCGCGTGCCGGGAATAACTCAAGTCTAGCACCCTATCATGAATATATTAAGTGATTAGCTACAGTTCTAAACCTATTTAAAGAGCAACAATAGTGCCTAAGACTTAAATGGACGGTTTCGGTTTTGATTCGATTAGGTTTGCGTAAAAAGTTTCCTTTTAAGGAAAGTCAAGGTTTTTCATGGATTCAAAGGTTTCTACATTACTAGGCCAGGGATATATGGTAATTATGCCATTTAAGGGGGCAAATGAACTTATGGGAGTCGGTTATGAAGTTTTGTAAAATTTACAATTTCGCCCCTGAAGTTTCAAAATTGACAATTTCTACCCTTAAGTTTGGTTTCTTGCATTAAATGTCCTCTATTCTTAAAAATCAGGTTCAAGACCTTAATTAAACTTAGTTCTAAGAACTTATTACCAAAATTTCAGTTTATAGACTTGGTTTCTAAAATGTGCGTTTAACGTTGCCGGTTACGGTAAAACCGAACGGTTTAAAATGGTTATTTATGAGTTTTCACCTTTTTGGAGTCTAAGTCCAGTAGCTACTTCTTAAAATCATTTTTATGAGTTTCAAACCTTTTAGATTATAAAAATTTGTTTCTAAAAGTGGAAAGGCTCGTTTTACGTTTAAACCGTTAAAACGCGTTTTAGTCGGGTTTGACCATTTTAAAGGCTTGTTTGACCAACCATTTTACTTTTGAGATTATTTTTCTATTAACCTACTGGAAAGTCATGATTTTTATAATTTGTAACATTTAACCCATTTATCTTAGATTTTTCCTTAAAAACGTCTTTCGGTTTACACCCTGTTTCACTAAAAATCCATTTAAATTATCTTTTGACCACTAAAACTTTTCATTGACTCCAGAACACTTTATTATCCATTTTGAACCTGGAATTCTCTTTAAAATGTTAATGGTCCATGTTTTCCTATTTTTAAGTCATTTTATCACGTTTTCGGGTCCCGAAAGTGACCAAACTAGGCCTAAACACATTATGTCCTTTGTTCCAGAGGTCAAGCCATGTTATTAAAGTTAATATGCACCAAAACTTACTGAAATAACAGTCCCAATCGTTGCCTAGTTGTTCTATACATCCATGGACTTTAAAACATGTAGAAAGTGTCATAATGACCATTACACTTGTGTAAATCATTGTAACTCAAGTTTATTCATTACCAAACTTCATCTAACTAAAAAAAATCAGGTTTTTGGGGTGTCTAAAACTCATTTTTGAAAAGGTTATAACCCTTGTCTAAGTGGTTTTTCAAGAAATGTCTAAAAGAGGTTATTACTAGTAGAATAAAGCATTGTTCAAGGTGTAATGCATGTTTTTACCATATGTAGGAGGTATTTAGTATTTGAGACTATAAGAACAGGTTTTTAGTAGTCTTAAAATCCATTTATATGCAGGTTAGACGTTTTATTTTGATGGGTTACAAGATACACAAGTAGATGGTGACAAAAACACTAAAGGAGGGTTTTCAAGGGGTAAATCGGATTCTACCCCTTAGAATGAGCATTATATCGTGTGATATACCTTTAAGAACGTGCGGAACTCCTCAAGAACAAAGCGAGGGTGAGATGCTTCTGCTACAACAAGAAAAAGATAGGTTTTTAGGTGAGAAATGAAGATAAGCTTAAGATATGACCAAAACCGACACATAGAGCTTACACTTGATGTATCTCATGGTTTAGAAGGTGTAGAATGTCGTGGATGGTTGAAATCTTCTTGGATGAGGCTGAAGAAGCTCGAACAAAAGCTGGAACCTCAAGCTTCACACGTTCCAAGCTTCAAAACATCACCAAAAGTTCACCTTTCTTGTGATTTTGCTGCTGGCCGATTGTTGTGAGCTTGTTGCTCACGGTTTGGAGCTGAAAATGGAGAGAGTTTTGAGAGAATTTTGGAGAGGGAGAGGTAAGTTCTCAGCTGGGAAATTCGAAAATGAGGGAGAGAGAGAAGGAGGCATGCAATTGAATTGCATGAAATGTGAATGGAAGATGTGTTGGTGGAGTGTATGGAATAAAGCAAGAATTTCTATTGGGGGAGAAGGGGGGCGGCCGATTTGGCCTTGTCCTCTAGTGGACACTTGAATTTTAATTTTTATTAATTATTTTGTAGTGTAGATTTTATAAAAAGGGTAGTATTTTTGGTGGTATAAGTTATTAGTTAGTAAATTGTCTTATGCATGGTAATGTATGCTGGAACCGAAATTTCAAGTGTGTGGGTGTGTACACATTTTTTTTTCAATTAGTGCTTTGTATTTTAGCTAGGGTGACTAATCAACATTCTCGGGCACGAATTTTCTAAAGAGGCAAGACTTAAAATGACTAAATTCACATAAATCACATAGAGTCATGAAAAATGGATCAAATAAAAATTAGTGATTCTAACATTCTTGATATAATTGAATTGTTTCCATTATCAGTACTCATAAGACGGGATTTGATGAAAATAAATTAGGGTTTAAAATAGTGACCTTGGGACCGGTTGTCACATTCTCCCACCGTTTAGGAAATTTCGTCCCAAAATTTTAACTTCGCTTAGCATTGGTACGGGTGGGTTTAAAGAGATACGGGTAGTTCCTCCTCATCTCGTCCTCACTTTCCCAAGTGAATTCCGGCCCTCCTCTCGAGTTCCTTCTAACCTTAACCTTGGGTATGCGGCTTTGTCTGAGTTGTTTAACTAAGCTATCCGTGATCTCTATAGGCTCCTCTACGAAGTTTAGCTTATCATTGATTCTTGTCTCCTTCAACGGTAGCTCCAAGGTTTTGTCTACCAGGCATTTCTTCAAGTTTGACACGTGGAAGGTGTCGTGTATATAACTCAATTTCTGAGGTAGTTTCAACTTGTAAGCCACAGGACCAATTCTTGCTAGTATTTCGAATGGTCCAATGTATCTTGGGCTTAACTTGCCTCTTTTTCCGAACCTCATGGTTCCTTTCCACGGTGCTACCTTCAGCATTACCCTATCACCTATCTGAAACTCTAATGGTTTCCGTCTTCTGTCTGCGTACTTCTTTTGATGATCCCTTGCCGCCCGTAGACGTTCCTTGATCTTGAAAATCTTATCAGTTGTCTCCAATACGATGTCGGGTCCCAATACTTGACTATCACCAATTTCATTCCAACTCAAGGGTAACCGACATTTCCTACCATAGAGAGCCTCATACGGAGCAGCATTGATACTTGCATGGTAATTGTTATTATAGGAGAACTCCACCAATGGAAGATGATTATCCCAGTTCCCACCAAAATCAATTACACACGCCCTCAGCATATGTTCTAAGGTTTGAATAGTCCTTTCGCTTTGACCGTCAGTTTGTGGGTGGTACGCCGTACTTAAGTCCAGACGGGTTCCTAAAGCTCGTTGGAGTGATTTCCAGAAACGCGAAGTAAAACGACTATCACGATCGGAGATTATGGATAGTGGCACACCATGCCTAGCCACTATTTTTTTGATATACAGTTGAGCCAGTCTTGACATGTCATAGTCTTCCCGAATTGGTAAGAAGTGAGCTGATTTGGTTAGTCTATCCACTACTACCCAAATAGCATCATGACCCCTAGACGTTCTGGGTAACTTGGTAACAAAGTCCATCGTGACGTTATCCCACTTCCATTCTGGGATTTCTGGCTGCTGTAACGTCCCTGATGGTTTTTGATTCTCAGCTTTTACCATGGCACAGGTTAGACATTTACCGACATACATAGCGATTGATTTCTTGATTCCAGGCCACCAGTAAAGTGCCTTCAAATCCTGGTACATTTTATTACTCCCATGGTGAACTGAATACCTAGATTTGTGAGCTTCATCGAGAATTACCTCTCGAATTCCCCCAAGCTTTGGCACCCAAGTTCTCCCTTCGCATTTATATGTACCATCATTTCCTGTCTCAAATCGCTTTTCCATTCCTGTTAATCCTTCACCTGCTAAATTTTCCTCCTTTAATGCTTCACTTTGAGCTTCTTTCAGCCTTGCAATTAGGTTAGTGTACACACTTATCCTCAAAGCTCGTACACGAAGAGGTTTTTCTCTCTCCTTTCTACTCAAAGCATCTGCCATCACATTGGCTTTACCAGGATGATAACGGATTTCACACTCGTAGTCGCTTAACAACTCAACCCATCTTCTTTGACGCATGTTTAGCATCTTTCGGTCGAGAATGTGTTGCAAACTTCGATGGTCAGTGTAAATGATGCACTTCGTTCCATAGAGGTAGTGCCTCCACATTTTGAGAGCAAACACTACGGGCACCTAATTCCAGATCGTGCGTAGTGTAGTTCTTCTCGTGATCATTTAGCAGTCTAGATGCATAGGTAATGACCTTGTTGCGTTGCATTAGCACGCATCCTAACCCTTGACACGAGGCGTCACAGTAGACAACAATGTCTTCAACTCCTTCTGGAAGGGCTAGAACAGGTGCACTGCATAACTTTTCCTTGAGTGTCTCAAAGGCTTTATCTTGCTCTGGTTCCCATACGAAGGCTTTGTCCTTCTTAGTCAGTGCGGTCAATGGTTGCACAATGCGCGAGAAGTCCTTTATGAATCGTCGGTAGTATCTGGCCAATCCTAGGAATTGCCTAACCTCAGTGGGAGTCTCAGGAATCTTCTAATTATTTATAGCCTCAATCTTGGAAGGGTCAACTTGAATTCTATTCTCATTCACTACATGCCCTAAAAATTGGATCTCTCGCATCCAAAATTCGCATTTTGAAAATTTGGCATATAGTTGCTCATTCTTGAGTAATTCAAGAATTAGTCTGAGACGTTTCTCGTGCTCTTCCTTATCACTGGAGTAGATCAGAATGTCGTCGATGAACACGATCACAAACTTGTCAAGATATGGGCGGCATACACGGTTCATGAGATCCATGAATGCTGCTGGTGCATTAGTCAGTCTGAAGGGCATGACTAAGTACTCATAGTGCCCATACCTAGTTCGGAAAGCTGTCTTGGGTATGTCTTCTTCTCTTATCTTCAGTTAGTGGTAACCAGATCTCAAATCTATCTTGGAGAAGTAGCTTGCTCCTTGAAGTTGATCGAATAGGTCATCTATCCTCGGGAGAGGGTAATGGTTCTTTATGGTCAACTTATTTAATTCCCGGTAGTTGATGCACATACGTAAGGTTCCGTCCTTCTTCTTAACAAATAACACCGAAGCACCCCATGGACAGACACTCGGATGTATGAATCCTTTGTCCAATAGATCTTGAACTTGCATCATCAGTTCCTTCATTTCAGGTGGGGCGAGTCGATATGACGCTTTGGCTACCGGTGCAGTGCCAGGCAGCAAATCTATTTGGAACTCGACTTGTCGATTCGAGGGAAGTCCCGGTAGGTCTTCCGGAAATACCTTTGGGTATTCTGAAACTACTGGGATGTCCGATATCTTCTTCTCCTCTTTGGTCTTCATCACGTAGACAATGAAAGCTGAACATCCCTTCCTTAAGCTCTTGGTAGCTTTTAAATGGGATATCATGGGGCATAAAGTCTTACTCCTTTCTCCTTGTACCACTAACTCTTCCTTGTTGTTCAATGGTATCTTGAGTAGGCGTTCATCACAAACAATTTCGACTGTGTTCTTAGCAAACCAATCCATGCCAACAACCACATCAAATCCTCCTAACTTAATAGGCATCCGATCTATCTTAAATGTATTTCCATTTAGATTTATTGAACAATCCTTGATGATTTCGTTAGTTTCTAAAATATTACCATCAGCTAGTTCGACGGTAAACGTATCGGCTAAGGTACACGTGGCTAAGTCAATCAAGGATCTAAAAGTACTAGAGATAAAACTAGCAGTCGCTCCAGTATCAAACAAAACGGTAGCAGGATGATCGTTTACAAGAAACGTACCATTAACCACATCGGGTTCCTTTCGGGCTCCAGCTGGGTCCATTACAAAAGCTCTTCCCTTGGGCTTGTTGGGTCGGGTGTCCTTGTTTCTTCCTAGTTTGGGGCATTTGTTCCTCATATGCCCTGGATCCCCGCACTCATAGCACTGCTTTCCAGGCTCGTAGGTACAGTCTTTAATCAGGTGACCAGGTTTCTTGCACCGATAACAAGGCATGGGATTGCACTCCCCTTGGTGATGAAGCTTGCATTTATCACAGAAGGGGCTTGTGCCTAGATACAACCTCCTTGCCTTTCCACCATGGTCACTTCGTCTCGCTTCTTCTCTTGGTCTCTTGCTTGAACCGCTACTGCTTCCGACCATCTTCCTAGTATCAAACCGCTTCCTCTTTTCTTCCACAGCCTTCTTCTTTTCCTCAATTTTCTCATGTTCAGTCCGCCCAGCTCTAACTAGGTCGTCGGTCAGACTACTGTTAAGGTCGACCGCAGCCTGTATAGTTGTAGGCCTGGATGACCGAACCATGCCCTTCACCCTTGGGTGTAACCCCCAGATGAAGCGGGCCACGCCCTTGGATTCTGGCATCACCAAGTGTGGTACCAGTCGGGACAATGCAAGGAACTGGTTGATGTATTCGGTGTAGTTCGGGCCCCTCATCTCCAGATTCAGAAATCTAGCCTCCAGTTTTTCTAGCTGGTTGATTGGGCAGTACTTATTGGTGATTAGTTCCCTGAACTCGGACCAGTTCATCCTACCAATGGCGTCCCGGCCACGAGGCTGAATGATGGTTTTCCACCATTCCAGTGCTGGTCCCTTGAGAGATTAAGAAGCAAACCTCACCATGTGTTCCAACTTGCATTCACTGATGTCTAACACAGCTTCGATTTCGTCCAGCCATCTATATGTTTCAATTGCACCCTCAGTGCCATGGAAGTCCTTTGGCTTGCAAGCCATGAATATTTTGTAGGAGCACCCCTTCCTGATAGCTTCAGATTCCTCGTTGTTTGCAGCCCCAGTACCACCTCCGGCATCATTCCAGTCAGCATTAATTTGAGCAATGATGGTTGGCATAGCGTTCGCAATTTGCTGTGCCACAATATTTGCCATCCTCTCGTCATTTCCTGAGTTAGCATTTCCCCCAGTGGGAGTCGTTAGAGGAGTAGGTGGTTGGTTTCTGGTTCACCTTGTTCCTTCGTGACGACCTCGGTTTGCTGCTTGCCTTCCGATGCGTGTTCCTCTTCTGGTAGGCACTCTGATAGTACTACAGATAAAGTCGTTTTAGCATCTCATAAATTTGTTTCGAATAATCTATGCCACAATTCCCTACAAGGCTCCCTCTATACGAAGAGAGAATACGGTGTATAATTGCACACAACTGAACAAGTACCACAGATTACCAATTTAAACAGTTTAAGCAGTCATAAGGAATAACATGGCCCAACACCATGAATGAACAACACATGACAGATAATCGTAAATGTTTCAACAACATTGTATCATAGGAATCAGTTTAAAACAAGTCAAAGTTCATAGTATCAGATTCTGGCTCTTACAACGTGGAAGGTGCCATCACCCTTATGAAATATAATAATAATAATGTCAGATAGTGATAAATTTGTTTCCTTCAAATGTTCAAAGACAGATAGTTCTTCCTCTTCCACATGTCGCCTTCACATCCATCTCTTTTTCAGCCATCCCATCCATCCAGAGCTCTTCTTCCTCTACTCCTGCTCCAATCTCTGCACACCCTCCGACGCCATCATAGCTTGCAAGTGAGCGGACTAGGAGGTCCGGGTAGCGTGCTGAAGAGTCAGCTCATGGCGACGGACAGTCTTCAGGAGCTCCTCTAGTGCTGCATCGGTAGGTCCTACGTCACTAGCCCGACGGCTGGATTGTGAAACCTATCCCCTGCCAGTATGCTCGGGCCGTCGTACATGCTGTGCCTCAGAGGCATCCATGACTCCTCCAGTGGGTGGCGTCGGTGTGGCTCGAACGGCGATGTTGCGGATATGGGAGTCCTGACCGGTGGTGGAGGAGGAGGAGGCATCCTAAATGAGACCGAAGTTCCAGATCTAACAGTCTTTCATGGACGAGTGATAGTGCGTGCTCCCCAATTCCCAATGGGAGGTATAGGTGAGTGGGATGGAGCGGCAACATGTGGCGAGCGGAAGCGCGTCCGGCTCCTGGGGTGTCGTCGAAGAAGAATCCTCGGAAGCTTCAGTGTCCTCTGACGTGGCAGAGATCCAACCCGGGTGTCCACACCTCCTAAGGTATTCCTCGTACTCCGTGCACGGTTTTGCCTTCTTGGCGTCCCCTGTAGGTGCACTGCTCTCAGTAGGGTAGGCCAGTGCTTTTCCCTTGTCAGCCATAGTTATTTCCTGTAAAAAGACATCATTAGTAATTTGGTTTCTCATAGCTCATGATAGTCTTAATAATAATAATATACTCATAGTACTAGTGATGGCATTAGTATCAGGGATCTCCATGTATCCCTCATCAATGATGTTAGAATCAATTGTTTCTCATAATAGTGTTAGGCAAAACAGTTCATCTAAAAAAATTAATTTCAAATCCCCAGTCAAATTAAATTTCAAAGTTACTCAGCATCAAACAGAAAGGTCCAAACTTAACTTAGAGGTCCATGATGGAAATTACACGTCCGGTAAATTCATGATTACATTGATCAAGTGTAATCATCAATTTACCCAACCCGATCATTCCAACACTTTCCCACAAGGACAGTCCTAGAGTATCAGGGTTATAGCCTAGGGTCTACTATGGTATTCCCAACTTCTCTACAACCTTTGGCTCTGATACCAATCTGTCACACCCCCGGGCCCAGGTAGGGAGGGACGTCACAGATTAGCAACAACATATATGGCAGCGGAAACAAACCATTATAAGAGCTCAAAGGCAGAGAACATGACATGGCATTTAAAGTTTTAAAAGACACCGGGCTGGAAACAGATCAGCCCCAAATGTTTACATGTTCAACATAATTTAAATAGTCATGGTATCAAATTGTTCAAGTCACAAATTTGTCACACACACAAACAATGCCATGGTCTCGGGGTTGAGTCTAAGTCGTCCATAAGCTAAGAGTCTTCACAGGTTACCTGAAACATGCTCAAAAGAAAAGAGTGTCAACTAAAAGTTGGTGAATTCAAGTGCTTAAAGTTTCAAAACAATTAAAAGGAACTACAAGAGTCCACAGTAAAGGTTTTAGAATCTTGCGTGATAGTTTATAAAAATCTCATTCGATTTTAAAAACATCGTTTTTAGTATCAGTCATTGTGGGGTATCACAATCAACCCTGCACTTGGTCCCCGGTTGGCCTCTTCTAAACTTGTGTTTAACCGGATATTCCCGTAGGAAAGGAACAAGCCTCAGGATAGTGAACCATTCCTGCTAGGATGGTTCACCATAGTATCTTACTCAAAACCTATTACATGCCATAAACGACCCCTCAGGATCTCAGTGGGGTACCTCCCTGTAGCGGGAGCCACTGTGCGTGGGGGATTCCCCAAATAGATCTATTCACGTAAAAACAAGCGGTTCACAAAAGAATTAATGATCGTGACAAAAGTATCAGCAGGTATCCAAAGAGTCCCACATACGAGCATCAAGAAAGCACAATCATAGTTCATAAAACAAAAGATAATGCAAAACAGTAGACAGTATCACACATAAGAGTTTCTGGTTAAAGGAGCATGCTTCATCCCCAAAACAAAAGTAAAAAGGGGAACACGAGAACTCACCTTTGATATCAAGCAAATAGAAATTCTTCGCGTGCCGGGAATAACTCAAGTCTAGCACCCTATCATGAATATATTAAGTGATTAGCTACTGCTCTAAACCTATTTAAGGAGCAACAATAGTGCCTAAGACTTAAATAGACGGTTTCGGTTTTGATTCGATTAGGTTTGCGTAAAAAGTTTCATTTTAAGGAAAGTCAAGGTTTTTCATGGAATCAAAGGTTTCTACATTACTAGACCAGGGATATATGGTAATTATGCCATTTAAGGGGGAAAATGAACTTATGGGAGTCGGTTATGAAGTTTTTTAAAATTTACAGTTTTGCCCCTGAAGTTTCAAAATTGACAATTTCTACCCTTAAGTTTGGTTTCTTGCATTAAATGTCCTCTATTCTTAAAAATCAGGTTCAAGACCTTAATTCAACTTATTTATAAGAACTTATTACCAAAATTTCAGTTTATAGACTCGGTTTCTAAAATACGCGTTTAACGTTGCCAGTTACGGTAAAACCGAACGGTTTAAAATGGTTATTTATGAGTTTTCACCTTTTTGGAGTCTAAGTCCCGTATAATTTTTATGTGTTTCAAACCTTTTAGATTATAAAAATTTGTTTCTAAAAGTGTAAAGGCTCGTTTTTACGTTTAAACCGTTAAAACGCGTTTTAGTCGGGTTTGACCATTTTAAAGGCTTGTTTGACCAACCATTTTACTTTTGAGGTTATTTTATATATTAACCTACTGGAAAGTCATGATTTTTATAATTTGTAACATTTAACCCATTTATCTTAGATTTTTCCTTAAAAACGTCTTTCGGTTTACACCCGGTTTTACTAAAAGTCCATTTAAATTATCTTTTCACAACTAAAACTTTTCATTGACTCCAGTACACTTTATTTATCCATTTAGAACCTGGAATTCTCTTTAAAACATTTATGGTCCATGTTTTCCTATTTTTAAGTCATTTTAACACGTTTTCGGGTCCCGAAAGTGACCAAACTAGGCCTAAACACATTATGTCCTTTGTTCTAGAGGTCAAGCCATGTTATTAAACTTAATATGCACCAAAAATTACTGAAATAACAGTCCCAATCGTTGCCTAGTTGTTCTATACATCCATGGACTTTAAAATATGTAGAAAGTGTCATAAATGACCATTACACTTGTGTAAATCATTGTAACTCAAGTTTATTCATTACCAAACTTCATCTAACTAAAAAAACTCAGGTTTTTGGGGTGTCTAAAACTCTTTTTTGAGCAGGTTATAACCCTTGTCTAAGAGGTTTTTCAAGAAATGTCTAAAAGAGGTTATTACTAGTAGAATGAAGCATTGTTCAAGGTGTAATGCATGTTTTTACCACATGTAGGTGGTATTTAGTATTTGAGACTTTAAGAACAGGTTGTTAGTAGTCTTAAAATCAATTTATATGCAGGTTAGACTTTTTATTTTGATGGGTTACAAGATACACAAGTAGATGGTGACAAAAACACTAAAAGGAGGGTTTTCAAGGGTAAATCGGATCCTACCCCTTAGAATGAGCATTATATCGCATGATATACCTTTAAGAATGCGGGGAACTCCTCAAGAACAAAGTGAGGGTGAGATGTTTCTGCTACAATAAGAAAAAGATAGGTTTTTAGGTGAGAAATGAAGATAAGCTCAAGATATGACCAAAACCGACACATAGAGCTTACACTTGATGTATCTCATGGTTTAGAAGGTGTAGAATGTCGTGGATGGTTGAAATCTTCTTGGATGAGGCTGGAGAAGCTCGAACAAAAGCTGGAACCTCAAGCTTTACACGTTCCAAGCTTCAAAACATCACCAAAAGTTCACCATTCTTGTGATTTTGCTGCTGGCCGATTGTTGTGAGCTTGTTGCTCACGGTTTGGAGCTGAAAATAGAGAGAGTTTTGAGAGAATTTTGGAGAGGGAGAGGTGAGTTCTCAGCTGTGAAATTCGAAAATGAGGGAGAGAGAGAAGGAGGCATGCAATTGAATTGCATGAAATGTGAATGGAAGGTGTGTTGGTGGAGTGTATGGAAGAAAGCAAGAATTTCTATTGGGCGAGAGGGGGGCGGCCGATTTGGCCTTGTCCTCTAGTGGACAATTGATTTTTAATTTTTATTAACTATTTTGTAGTGTAGATTTTATAAAAGGGTAGTATTTTTGGTGGTATAAGTTGTTAGTTAGTAAATTGTCTTATGCATGGTAATGTATGCTAGAACCAAAATTTCAAGTGTGTGGGTGTGTACATAATTTTTTTTTCAATTAGTGCTTTGTATTTTAGCTAGGGTGACTAATCAATATTCTCGGGCATGAATTTTATAAAGAGGCAAGACTTAAAATGACTAAATTCACATAAATCACATAGAGTCATGAAAAATGGATCAAATAAAAATTAGTGTTTCTAACATTCTTGATATAATTGAATTGTTTCCATTATCAGTACTCATAAGACGGGATTTGATGCAAATAAATTAGGGTTTAGAATAGTGACCTTGGGACCGGTTGTCACAGTATATGAGTGGGTGGTGGATGGTTTGTTGTAGTGGTGGATAGTGGAGGTGTGGTAGTGATAGGTGTAGGATTCTATGTGCCCAAGACACGTAGAATGTTGATGCGGTTAGTATGTTATGATCCAAGTCGGGTTATACCCAATAACAAGTTTAGCAAACACCAATTTATATTTAATTGATAATATGATCATGCAATTAAATATTTACACCAATTTAGAAAATCGGTTTTCTAAACAATTATATGTGAAATGGGTCAAATCATAAGGATGATTTGTTGATGGGTTTTATTAATCATATTGTCATTTAAAAGGGGTTTAAATAACATAAGATAATATAATGTTAGTAATCTTTAATTAAAATGTTTAATTAAAGATTAGTGCATGTAACATATTAGTATGGTTCTTGCACATGTACACATTAAAATCCAAGAGGGTCCATAACCTTTTTAATATGTCAACAAGACAAAAATTGAGAGGGAATTCCCAGGCAAGTTTTAAAAATTCAGCCACCCCAATTGTCCAATGGGGTTCTTTCTTTTGTGTCTTGATAACACACACTCTTTAGGAAAGAGTGAAGGACTCTCCAAGACTCATTCAACACATGCAAAACTCAAGATTTTCTCTCCTCTCCTCTCTTTAAACTTACGGAAGTTTCAGCAGCAGAAAGGGGGTTCCCTTTTGAGTTTTCTTGGTTGTTATTTCTTCCTAACAAGAAGGGTTTTGGAACAAGCTTTGGGTATACAAGCTTGAGGATCTCTACATTGAGCTCTTGGCCGATTTTAAGCATCCAAAATCTCCTTCTCTTTGTTGATTTTCAGCTGCTGGAAGGAGGTAGTTTGACAGCCTTTTGTGGCTGTCATATTATGCACATTTATGTATATATATAGCTTGCTTATTCACATATAATGATCCTTTGGTTTATGGGTTTATTTATACACTTATATGGTCAACTAAAGAACATATTTTTCAGCTTATAAACAAGTTTAAAAAGCTATATATCCGCTGCGTTTTTCTGAAAGTTTAAATGGTTAAACTTGGTTTTTTATGTTCCAACAAACCCTTCAATGGCATCAAGAGCCGGTTATGTGGATAACTTGCTTGTTTTGTCTTTTAAAATCTGTTTTAGAGGATGATTATAAACTCATAATAGGCTGATTTTGGTTGATTGAATAAACCCCATGTCTTTCGAACTTATATCTTCATGCTTATGATTAAACTTTGAAAGATAGAAATATCAATTGGTTGACATGTTTGGTTGTTGTTTGTGTGGACAAACAAACCCAAATTTTCAGTTTATGTTGGCTGAAAATTTAGGGTTTAATGGGGTTTATTTTTGTTTGTTGAATGATGTTAATGATTGTTCATATGACAGTGCATAACCTAGCTTAAGACCTTGTGTTGTTTTGGTTTGGATTGAATGTATTTATTTGATTATATTCATTCAATTAGGTTGTAAAGTTTTGTACTTGTATTTTGTCTATTTATTCATTGGGATGTAATAATAGATTAGGTGTATTTTTCTTTTACTAGAAAATATGTATTAGGATATATATTTTGTAAAAGAAGATGCTTGGGAAGGAGGCACAAGAGGAAGACACAAAAGAAGAACTTGAAGCATATGGATGCAAGTTCAAGTGGGGTCTAAGAAGACCTCAATTTTGTGTTGTATTCAACCCTTAGGAAAGACCAAATGACCACACTTGTGATGGCTAACAAGTGTGGTCACAATAGTAGCTAAGGTTATGCACATTATGGTTGTTTATGATTATGCTTGTTTGAATGTTTGTTATTTGATTGTATGGTTGAAATTTTGACATGCATTACAAACTAATTAACAAACTTAATAAGATATAAAAATGATGGTTCTTAATCATTAAAAGGTAATAAAAGGTTATTGAAACGATTTAATGATTTTAAAGATTAAAATAGGTTTTAATCAAAGGACCATAGGGTACCTTGTATTTGAAAGCATGCAAATACAAGTACATAAAGTTTTCTAAACTAGAATTATGAAATCTCTAAACTTTTGAAAAACAAGATCAACACCGTCCTTTAACACAACACTTAAGTCACTTGGGAACTCTTAGTGGGATAAAGGTCACCTAACCACTTTGAGGGAACTTATGACTTAAGGTGAGAATGCCATATTCATGGGATAAAGGTCACCTAACCACTCATTTTGGCAAACTCACACGTGTGTGTAAGTAGGATGTATTGATTTGCAAACCATGTTAAATGGATCACCTACAATATGGTTTCCAAATGGTGTTGATAGGATTAACATGCCGACTTTACATATGATGTTTAAAGTCGATCCCATACCTTTAGAAGTTGCAAATGGTTGCAACCGTCAATTGTTGACCACCTTATTAATTTAAATCGTGGGATAAAGGTCACCTAACCACAATTTAAATGTAATGTTGGGTTCTAGATTTTAATATAGAATGACCTTAAAAGACATTAATTATTAAAAATAGCAATATCAAAAATACTAAAATAGATCTTTGTTAAATTTTGTAGATGGCCACCAATAATGACAATCACGATAACTCATCCGCGTCCACCCAATCACTACGAGCGATCCTCCAAAAGGAACGTCTAAATCATAACAACTTTATTGATTGATATCGAAACTTGAGAATCGTTCTCAAGCAAGAGAGAAGATAATATGTTTTAGACGACCCTATCCCCGATCAACCTACCGAGGATGATGAGGAGGCCTATAACGATTGGCTGAAATACACTGAGGACTCCGTCCAAGTGTCTTGTCTCATGCTAGCGAGCATGACTCCAGATCTCCAAAAGGAGTATGAACATCACGGAGCTTACGACATGATAACCCAGCTGAAGGAAACGTTCCAACAGCAAGCAAGGGTTGAGCGCTTCGAAACGGTTCGAGCACTCCATGCATGTCGTATGGACGACAACCAATCTGTTTCATCTTATGTACTTAAGATGAAAAGTCATATTGACCGCCTCGAGAGGATAAATTGTCCCGTCTCGAAGGAATTGGCCACGGATTTGATCCTAAATGTCCTTACCAAGAAGTTCGAGACATTCGTGTTGAACTACAACATGAATGCCTGGGACAAAAGCATTGGTGAGCTTCACTCAATGCTCAAAATGGCCGAGGCAGCCATGGGTAAAAGGGTTTTACCCGTTCTCACCATAAATGAAGGTGGGAACAAGAAAAGGCCTTATCCCGCACCCAAGGCAAAAGTTGCCAAGGTAAGGGACCCATTTGGGGAAAGGGGAAAGGGGTGGCAAGGGTGCCACCCAAACCACAAGAGAAGAAGCAAAAGGTTGCTACTAATAACCCATGCTTTAAGTGTGGGGAGATTGGACATTGGGCAAGGAATTGTCCCGTCCATCTCCAAGAGTTAAAAGCAAAGAGGGATGCCGGGCATACCTCAGGTACAATATACATGATTCATATTGATCTTAATGTTACATCTTCAAACACATGGGTATTAGATGCCGGATGTGGAACTCATATTTGCAATTTGTTGCAGGGGTTCACAAGAAGTAGGGACTTCAATCAAGGGGATGTTAGCCTCTTCATGGGCAATGGAACTAAAGTCTTAGTTGAAGCTCATGGGGACTACATCCTAAAACTTCCAAGTGGCTTGGATGTTATTTTAAAGAATGTTTTGTATGGTCCTAGTTTGACTAGGAACATTATTTCTGTATCCCAATTAAGACATTATGATTATGTATTATCTTTTATTGAAAATGATATTCATGTTTCTTTAAATGGTATGTTCTATTTTAAAGCTATTCCCATTAATAGTATTTATGAATTGGTTCATGAAAATACTTTAAATAGTTCATTGTACCAAACTAACACCAAGAAACTCAAGTTGGACTTGAGTGATACCTATCTTTCGCATTGTCTTCTTGGTCATATAAACAAGAAACGTTTACAAATACTTCAAAAGAATGGTCTTTTAAAAACAAATGAATGTGATTCATTTGATGTTTGTGAATCTTGTTTACAATGTAAGATGAATAAGGCACCCTTTAGTGGAACTACCGAAAGGGCAAAAGATTTATTAGGAATCATACATTCGGATGTATGTGGTCCTTTTAAACCAATGACTAGGAATGGTGAAAGATACTTCATTACCTTTACCGATGATTATAGTCGCTATGGGTATGTGTACTTATTAAGGCACAAAGATGAAGCTTTTGAAATGTTCAAAATCTTCAAGAATTAAGTTGAAAATCAACTCAACAAGTCAATTAAAGTTCTCCGTACCGATAGAGGAGGTGAATACCTAAGTGATGCTTTCAAGATCATCTTAGGAGTTGTGGGATTGTCTCACAACTCACTCCACCTGGAACACCACAACATAATGGTGTGCCCGAGAGGAGGAATCGAACCTTATTGGATATGGTCCGATCTATGATGGCTAAAAGCACACTGCCTCTATCATTTTGGGGTTTCGCTTTGCTCTCCGTGGCCCCTATTCTAAATATGGCCCCAACCAAAAAGATTGAAAGGACACCTTTTGAGATATGGCATGGAAGAGTTCCATCCCTATCATACTTAAGGGTTTGGGGTTGTGAGGCTTATGTTAAGACTCCCACCCCAAACAAATTGGAAGTCCGATCCACCAAGTGTATATTTATAGGATATCCTAGAGATTCTGTGGGATATTATTTCTATGATCCACTAGAACAAAAGGTGTTTGTTGCCAGAAAGGGTTCTTGGAAGCAAAGTTCCTTATGGAAGGAGCTAGCAATAGAACAGTAGATCATAAGGAAGATCAAGAATCACAACCCGATACACGATTGGTTGAAACTAGTACTCAACATGAGGATGTTGAGGATGATCAAGCGGTTAATCAATACACACAAAACGTTCGTAGAAGTGGTAGAACTAGTAATTCACCTGAAAGATACGGATTTTTCATGGATGGATGCTATGTGGTAGATTCAGATGAACCAACCACATACCATGATGCAATGTCTAATTTGGATTGTGACAAATGGCTTGAGGCCATGAACGTTGAGATGCAATCCATGTATGACAATCAAGTTTGGGAACTTGTTATACCACCTCTTAATTCCAAGATAATTGGAAGTAAATGGGTTTTCAAGAAGAAAACCAATATGCATGGAAACTTGGATACTTATAAAGCTAGACTTGTAGCAAAGGGTTTCACTCAAACTCAAAGGGTTGATTATGATGAAACCTTCTCACCTGTTGCGATGCTAAAGTCTATAAGGATATTGTTTGCCATAGCTGCTCATTATGATTATGAGATTTGGCAAATGGATGTCAAAACCGCTTTCCTAAATGGATATCTTAAGAAAGATGTCTATGTGGTTCAGCCTGAAGGTTTTGTTGATCCAAAACATCCTAATAAAGTATGCAAGTTAAAGAAATCAATCTATGGATTGAAATAAGCATCAAGAAGCTGGAATCACCGTTTTGATGAGGAGGTAAAGAAATTTGGCTTCATCGGAAACGCTGATGAGGCTTGTGTATATAAGAAGGCTAGTGGGAGCACAATAACATTCCTAGTATTGTATGTTGATGACATACTGCTATTTGGAAATGACATTCCATCCTTGGAAGGTGTAAAAACCTGGCTTGGAAGTTGTTTTTCCATTAAGGATCTTGGTGAAGCCGCCTATATTTTGGGAATAAAGATCTATAGGGATAGATCAAGGCGGTTAATTGGTTTATATCAAAGTGCATACATTGATAAAATCTTGAAAAGGTTCAAGATGGAGAACTCTAAGAAAGGTACGGTACCTATTCAAAGAGGAACGATATTGAGTACGACTCAATGTCCAAGCTCAATGGATGAGCAAGATAAAATGAAGGCAATCCCATACGCATCTGCTATTGGATCCATCATGTATGCAATGATATGCACTCGACCGAACGTGTCATGCGCCTTAAGCATGACAAGCCGATACCAGCAAAATCCTGGAAAGAGTCATTGGATGGCTGTTAAGAACATACTTAAGTACCTAGGGAGGACGAGGGATATGTTCCTAATCTATGGATCTGGTGATGAGGAACTCGTTGTAAAAGGTTACACGGATGTGAGTTTCCAAACCGATCATGACGCTTCACGGTCATAATCGGGATAGATTTTCATTCTAAATGGAAGAGCGGTCTCTTGGAAGAGCTCCAAGCAGGATGTGGTGGCTCTATCAACTATAGAATTAGAAGACGTCGCCGCCTCATTGGCAGCTCAAGAAGCTGCATGGTTGAAGAAATTCATTGTCGATCTAAGGGTTGTCCCTTCCATTCAGGACCCCCTAGGGATCTTCTGTGATAACGAGGGTGCGATTGCTCAAATCAAGGAACCCCGTGCTCATCAAAAGACTAGGCACATTGAGCGGAGATTCAACTACATACGAAATGAAGTTGAAAAGGGAAAGATATGTATTTGCAAAGTTCACACAGTTCAAAACATTACAGATCCTCTCACGAAGCTCCTTGAAAAGGCAAAGCATGAAGGTCATACTTGTGCCATGCGACTTCGATATTCTAGTGATTGGATTTGATCTGTAAATTTTGTATTTGGATATCTGGAAATCTTTATTATTTGAATGAAATTATTTGGTTATAATGTTTCAATTAATGTTCAAATTTAGCATGTTTAATCCATGAGTAAATTGTTTACTCTAAATGTCCGTAGTCGTTCATACTTGTGGGAACAAGTGTGAGGGTAAGATTATTATGAACTTGGATTGGTTGATATTCATAAGGATGAATATAGAGCAATGGGTTGCTACCAAGGTTCATAGATATTTGTGGGATACAAATATTTGACTAACTCGCATCTCAAATTTTACTACATGGAATCTCATTGACTGATCATAAGTAAATTTGAGTAAAGGTGAATATCATTTGGTATCCTCCGACCTGAGATACATATTGGGTTTTGATATTCACCAAGTATCATACCTTGAGCTAATTCTTCACTGTCCTGAAATAGTGGGCAGTACATAAGGGTATGTTCAGGTATGACACGAGGTGTTTGTGAGAAACATATGTAGTCAAGATGGAATTTGTTCCTCTTATTCATTGAGAGTTAGATATCTAAGGCCTGATTAATTTAAATCGACAGGGAATGATCATTCTGTGTCCTTGGATTTAACATGACATCTGAAACAAAAGGATAGATGATAAATTCACCTAAATCATTTCAAGTAGGGTACTTGAAAGGGATGATGTTATTGAATGGCTATAAGTCATGCGTATTAAGGGTAGTAAACCATTGTTAGGCGGTATTTACTGCTTGCATCAATCTTCTATGAATCTTGGGCAAGTGGGAGATTGTACGATTCTATGTGCCCAAGACACGTAGAATGTTGATGCGGTTAGTACGTTATGATCCAAGTCGGGTTATACCCAATAACAAGCTTAGCAAACACCAATTAATATTTAATTGATGATATGATCATGCAATTAAATATTACACCAATTTAGAAAATTGGTTTTCTAAACAATTATATGTAAAATGGGTCAAACCATATGGATGATTTGTTGATGGGTTTTATTAATCATATTGTTATTTAAAAGGGGTTTAAATAACATAAGATAATATAATGTTAGTAATCTTTAATTAAAATGTTTAATTAAAGATTGGTGCATGTAACATATTAGTATGGTTCTTGCACATGTACACATTAAAATCCAAGAGGGTCCATAAACCTTTTTAATGTGTCAACAAGACAAAAATTGAGAGGGAATTCCCAGCCAAGTTTTAAAAATTCAGCCACCCTAATTGTCCGATGGGGTTCTTTCTTTTGTGTCTTGGTAACACACACTCTTTAGGAAAGAGTTAAGGACTCTCCTAGACTCATTCAACACATGCAAAACTCAAGATTTTCTCTCCTCTCCTCTCTCTAAACTTACGGAAGTTTCAGCAGCAGAAAAGGGGTTCCCTTTTGAGTTTTCTTGGTGTGATTTCTTCCTAACAAGAAGGGTTTTGCAACAAGCTTTGGGTATACAAGCTTTAGGATCTCTACTTTGAGCTCTTGGCCAATTTTAAGCATCCAAAATCTCCTTCTCTTTGTCGATTTTCAGCTGCTGGAAGGAGGTAGTTGGACAGCCTTTTATGGCTGTCATATTATGCACATTTATGTATATATATAGCTCGCTTATTCGCAAATAATGATCCTTTGATTTATGGGTTTGTTTATACACTTATATGGTCAACTAAAGAACATATTTTCAGCTTATAAACAAGTTTATAAAGCTATATATTCGCTGCGTTTTTCTGAAAGTTTAAATGGTTAAACTTTGTTTTTTATGTTCTAACAAACCCTTCAATAGGTGGTGTGGTAGTAGTGGTGGTAGCAGTGGTGGAGGGTGTGGTAGTAGTGGTGGTAGCAGTGGTGGAGGGTGTGGTAGTAGTACTGGGTGGAGTGGTAGAAGTGGTGGTGATCAATGTGAACCTGGGCCTCTTCCCCTTCTTCCCGTAGGGTTGAGGCATCGTCTTTCTCCTCGAGCCCTTGGAGACAGAGGCACCCCCTTGGCTACTGGGCTCGTCTGGGGTGTAAGATGGATCAGTAACAGCCTCCCCAGACTCACCCTGGCGTCCACCACTACCATAACACCTCTCTTCGTGGCTACGACCCGGCTCCCCACTGTTTGCACCAACGGCTCCTCATCCGACTCCTCCTCCTCATCAGGTTGGAAGTACTGATGGAATCCTGCAGTCTCTGCTCCTCCTTGGGTGGATGATGGAGATGTCACATAAGTAGTGGTGGCCCTAGATTGGGTGGGGCCAGCATCTCCACCATCACCGCTATCATCATCGTCAGAATCATCAAACGGGAGCACAATCTGCTCAGCGTCTGAGTCACTATCATCGTGGCACCACTTCCTCTTCACTGGCGCCATGTAGTCCTCTTGGGCCCAATGCCCAAACAACCTCCTTACTGGGGGCTTCACCTGCTTGCCCCGGTAAACCTTCATCCGTTCGAGGGTGGTATCGTCCATCACCTCTAGTACCACGGCATCCTGACTCTCCTTAGGCAGCGAAGGAAGCTTCTCGTCAATGATCATCTGTAGGAATCTCGGGAACATGCAGAAGCCTTCCTTGCCTTTGGCCTCTAAGTTGTCGATCAAGTAGGAGAAGATCATGTTAGAGAAGCTGAAGTGGTGATTCAGCACAAGTGCCACGTAGGCATTCTAGATTTGGTCAGATAGATCATCAAATCCAGCCCTTCGTGAACCTATGCACTTCAAAATGACATTTGCTAGGTACTTAAACTTGGGACACATGTTGCTTTTGTTGAGCACACCTGCGTTGATGTCCCCAGTGTACTTCATCCATGGAAAACACCCTCTAACAGTTAGAGGGTGAAGCTTGGTTGGGTGATCAGCACCATCACCCAACTCTAGTATCTGTCAGAGGTCTGCTGTTGTAACCTCAATGTCTTGCCCAAAAATAGAGCTCCGAATGTGGTAGGGATCACTAGAGCTATCCACTGACGCACCTGCCTAGAAAGCCCGCTGTATAGACTTGTAGGGTGTGCCTGGAGCAGATATAGCTCTGTAGATCCTTGATCTTCTAAGAAATACAATAACATCAACGAACTCAGCCGCGTTCCGAGTGGTGGCATCCATGTGAGCACAAATGTTGTGCTTGGTGTTGATGATCCATTTATCTGCCATGTTTCTGTAACACAAGAGACAAACACGTTAGTTCCGTTCAGAATTGATAAACTTTTTGACTTAGAACAGATTTTGATCAGTCTGGCTCAATCGTGCGATTGAACCATACGACTGAGTTCAGTCGTACGATTGAGCATGCATTGGAGTTCAGTCGTATGCAAGTCCATGCGGTTGAGTCAGTCTTGCGACTGAATCACCAAATGGCTCAATCGTGCGATTGGATCAATCGTGCGACTGAAGTTCATCAGTTTGTCCATTCGCATAGGCCCCTGTGCGACATCATAAACTTGAATCTTGTCATCAGATGAGATTAGACAGTGTCTTCGGGTTCATATCGTTCGAAGGGTCCCGATATATCAGTTAAACATCTTTAAATAAACGTATTTGTTCATTTAAGTGGTCTATTTTAGTGTTTATCTATCGGTTTTTTGAGTTACCAATTTAGGTCAGATTTTACATGTTTTAACCGGTTGTTTGATCATGAATCTTTCGCAAATTACCTGTAGAACAGTATGATCAAGGTTAGAACTCAAATAAGAATCAATCTTAAAAGTTTGAAATTTGGGCAGAGTAACAGTGTAATGGAGGTTTTGGAAAGTTTCGAAGTCTGGTGGTGATCACAACCGACTAACCCTTAATTTATACTGATTAGGTTTCAGTCGTACGACTGGGCCCATATGCATAGCTCAATCGTGCGACTGAGGTTCAGTCCTGCGACTGAACCATACTCCTCTTCTCATTCGTACGACTGGCTCTGTCTTGAGGTCCAATCGTATGAATGACTCATACTCGTGGTCCAATCCTATGAATGACTCATACTCATGGTCCAATCGTATGAGTAACTCATACGCATGGTTTAATCGTACGAATAACTCATACTCATGTCTTAGTCATACGAATGGTTCATATTTATGATCCAATCATGAGATTGAGTCATACTCATGAGTTGACTTCTTCCTTTTCCAAATTTCATTTTCACTATGATTGATAGAACATTTTATGCACCGATCATCTCAGACATGATCCTTTTAACTAATAAACATTTGATCACCTCAGACGTGATCCTTTTAATTTGAAACCTTTTAGTCACCACAGACGTGACCCTTTGACTTTTTAAACACTTGATCATCTCAGATATGATCCTTTTACTTTTTCAACAGTTTGATCACCTCAGATGTGATCCTTTTGAATGTAAAAGCATTTTGTCACCTCAGACGTGACCCTTTTTAGTGGTTGAATCCCAGATAGAATTCCAATGCATAGTCCGACGTTTAATGACTAAACTGACTAAAAATTAAACAAATTAAACAACTAGAACTAAAAGACAAAACTAAAACTTATTTTTGTAATTTAGTGCGAGGTTGAAATCCTAAGATAAGTATCTACCAGATTTTCCTTTCAAGACAGTAGAGCATCAAGTTACATTGATCATAACTGGAATGATTCATTATGGAATCATATAGGTTTATCAAATCATTTGGGAGATTTTCTCAAAGCCTTTTGATGCTAGATTCTAGTTTTCATCGAGAGTCATTAGCAAGTTTAGGAAATCATACTAGTGCTGTAAGATACCCACAATGATTTGGACTTTCAAGAATTGCAGCTCACGATGATTGTGAGTATACTTGTCTTCTTAAATCTATACACAGATTTTTGACACACATTAGTGATGATTTAAGGTTTGATTATTTCAACAAGCACTTGTGGATCCCACACTTATATGGTAATCAACGTTCCTCATGAGATTTTTGAGCAGTCTACGGGTATTTTGACAAGAAGAGACTATTCGAAGAGCTTTCAAAGAGATGCAAAGCCTCTACACAGTGCCATCGCACAGCAGAGAGGCGCAAACAACAATGAATTCTAGAATATTTAGGTTATGCTTTCCTCAGGTCAGTGCTACCGCATAGCAGAGAGGCACACAACCTATCTTCTTGTTTGAGCAAATTATATTCTTTTTGCATAGATCGCACCAACAACATAGGTTATTAGCTTGATTGCTTTTAGCATTTTTATGTGCTTTGCTCATTTTTATGGTCATTCGCACATATTTGTGGCGTTTATCTTGCTCGCCAACCCTTATTGGAACTTTGTTGATTGTGTTATCCAGGGATAAGATGATAACCCAAAGCTTGTTGAACAACTTAGTTTGAGCTTGAACTCACCAATGAAGTCTGCTTATCTATTGTGTTTAATCTACCGACACATCATCTAGTGATCTAGCAACCTCTAAGTCTACTTTCTCTGTGTTACCTTATTAACAGCTAGTTTTACTATCATTTTTCCTTTTACGTTGTTTAGACTTCTCAGACTTATACTTCGAATTTTGCATCTTAATTAGTTAAATTCTTTTAGAGTCCCAAACCTTTGTTCCTGTGTGCTATCATTTTCCAGAATCCTTAAATCACTATCACAGATACGATCTCCTTTCTGTTAACTAGACTGTCTTCCTCCCTCGTTTTTTAAGTAATTAAATTAAATAACTAATTTAGTACAAAACTAACTAACCTATTCTCCCCCTAAAATTCTAAAATGAAAAATCTTTTTGTGTTTTTGGATTTTTAAGATAGGAAAAATAAATAAAAATAAAAGAAAATAAAAAGAAAAAATAAACAGTCGTAGGACTAAGCATGTTCATCTTCTGGAATCACTTCACATTTCTTTTTCACGCCGTTGACCTCTAGCAAATATAAAAATCTTGGTTTATCATAAGCTTTGTATAGAGGTCAGCGCGTTGAAAATCCGTATTAATTTTAACAACATCGATTAAATTCTTTTCAAAACAATCACGAATAAAGTGATGTTTAATTTCGATGTGTTGGGTCTTAGGATGTTGGACCGGATTTTTAGTTACGGCTATAGCAGCAGAATTATCAACAAATATAGGAGTGTTAGAGAATTTCAAACCGTAGTCCGGAATTTGCTGTTAAATCCAGATGATTTGTGAACAACAGCTTGCAGCGGCAATGTATTATGCTTCACAAGTTGACAGAGCAACCGATGTCTGCTTCTTACACTGTCACGTGACTAATCTTCTCCCAAACAATTGACATTGTGCTGAAGTGGACTTGTAGTTCATTTTGCAGCCGCCATAATCCGAATCGCTATACGCTATAAGCTCAAAGTCACCATCATGAGTATATACAACTCAAGTATTGGAGTACCCTTCAGATAACGAAATATTCTTTTGACTCCTATGAGATGGTTGACTTTAGGTTTCGCCTGATATCTGGAGCATAGACATGTCGCATACATGTTATCAGGTCATGAGGTAGTGAGTTACATGAGAGATCCAATCATTCCTCGGTACATAGTGGCATCCACCAGATCACCATTTTCGTCGGGTGTGACATCATGGTTTGTAGCAAGTGGATTTCCAGCTGCGGAAGCATTCTCCACATCAAACCAATTAAGAATATCGCCTACATACTTGGTCTGATGCAGAAACATCCCCTTTGGTGTCTAATCCACCTATAACCCGAGATAGAACTTCATCTCACCCGTGGCACTCATCTCAAATTCAGCTTTTATTACTGCTTCAAATTCTTTACATAATGTTTCGTTTTTGGAACCGAAGATTATGTCATCAACATAGATCTAAACTAGCGGTAAGTCACCATCCTTTTCTTTGATAAACAGTGTACAGTCAATCACTCCTCTGCGAAAGCCATGTTTCACAAGATGAGTCGAGAGTTTTTCATAATAGAGCCCGTAGAGAGCCTTATCTAGTTTGTAAACTCTGTCTCAATGATACGAATCCTCAAATCCTTCGGGTTGACTGACGTACACTATCTCCCAAAGGAATGCACTCTTTACGTCTAATTGATAGACTTTGATCTTCATGTAAGATGCATAGGCTAGGAAGATACCGATTGCTTCCATTCTTGCCACAAGTGCAAACAATTCATTGTAATCAATGCCCTCGACTTGTCGAAATCCTTGAACTACAAGTCGAGCCTTATTTCTTATTATGACCCCTTGGTCATCTTTCTTGCACTTTAAGACCCATTTGGTGCCAATAACCTTAGCACCTTTAGGTCTGCCCACTAGAGTCCATACTCCCAACTTCTTGAATTAAAGAAGTTCTTCTTGCAGGACACTCACCCATACCTCATCATTTAGGGCTTCACTAACATATTTTGGCTCAAATTGAGACACAAAACATCGATATGCACCATGGTGAAGATATCCCTTTTCCATTACCGAGGCATAATCAGCTGAGTATAGCTGACTTCTAGTCCGGACTCCTGATCTAACATCTCCAATGACATTATCCAACGGATGATAAACATTAAGTCGATATCCAAGAGTGGTGGGTACAACTACCTCATTATCCAGATTGTGAACAACAGGCTCAGTATCTGAGGCAGTGGGAGTGTGAGGTTCCGAAGTGTCAGAGGCATCAACATCAGATACTTGTGTACATGGAGTAGTAGGAACCTATGGTCCTTGATCCACCTAATCATTTGCTACTTCTTCATCATCAGAGGAGGAGTCACTTACCTCAAGTGTTCCCCCTGAAGAACTAGAAGACTCACCTTGTGAAGTTGCAGTCATCGGATCCAGTGACGGTGTGTTATATACGTCGTACATCATTCTGGTCGACAACTCATCCTCAGGAGGAAAGAGAGGGATGTTGAAGGATTTAAAGAATCCATCATAGTCGAAAAAGAAAGAGGGTCCTTTTCCAACAAGGGGGTGGTGTATCTCTGTACATCAACATTGCACCATACGTCTACTTGACCCGTTGAGTTGTTGTAAACTCTCTTATTCGGTATGTTGTATCCCAAAAAAATCCCTTCTTTAGCCTTCTGGCTAAATTGCCCTGACTGAGTTTTCTTCAGAAGTGTACATGGTGCACCAAACGGTTCGAGGTACTCTAGATTAGGTTTACGTCGTTGGAGTAACTCGTAACACGTCTTACCATGACGCTTGACCACCAGGTCTCGATTAAGGGTGTAACATGCATTAGCTACTGCCTTCTTCCTCTCAGCAACCCCGTTTATTTGAGTGTAGGCAGATGTGAATTGGTGCATAATTCCTTTTTCTTTGCAGAATTCCTCCATCCATTGGTTCTTGAACTCGATGCCATTGTTTGAGCGAACATGCCTTACCTTCAGCTTGTAGAGTGATTCCAATGTAGTTACTAGCTCTTTGAATGATTCAAATGTCTCTGATTTGGATTTCAGATACATCACCCAAGAAAATCTTGAGTAATCATCCGTAACTACATAGCAGTACAAATCACAAGCAATACTCTTTGTACTGACTGGGCCAAACAGATCCATGTGAAGAAGCTCAAGAGGCAGGTCAATTGAATGAATGTTCTTTGCCTTCTGAGACTTCTTTGTCTGTTTCCCTTTCTTACTTGCGAAAAAGAAATCTGATATTTGAAGTTTTGAACATTTACTCCACGCACTAGATCATTCTTGATCAAGTGAGTCATCTTCCGAGGATTGATGTGTCCCATTCTCCTATGCTAGGAGATGGAGTCTCTTTCTATTGCCTTTGACAAGAAGCATTGTACTTGATGAACGGTTGTGGAGGCCTTTGAGAGATCCAAGACATGCAAATCGTTATATCTTGAAGCTGACATTAACACTTGGTCCTCCGGAATGACATAGTCCTTTTTCAGAACATAGCAATTTTGTTGTCAAATACAACTTTGTACTCTTTGTCGCATACCTGGGAGACAGAAAGTAAGTTATTTTGAAGTTGTTGAACATAGTTTACCTTAGCAAACTTCACTTTCTTGTTTCCTACTTCTCCATGTGCAGTGACATAACCTCCTTTATTTCCAACAAATGAAACGTGTCCTCCTTTAATTTATTTGATGTTTGACAAGAGTGACAGGTTTCCAGTCATGTGCCTTGATGTACCGCTATCAACAATCCAGGCATTCAAAGAAGCACTATAGCGGACACCCTGCACATTCAAGGAAATGATTAGTTCAGGTTAGGGACCCAAGCCTTAACTGGCTTGGGTGACCCCGAGGAATCACACATCATAAATTCTACCCACTGTCCATTTAAGGAAGAGGGCTGATCATTCTTCTTGTTGTTCTCATTTTCAGACATGGGACTTGATTTTTATTTCCATAAGCCAGTTTTATGTAATGCCTGTTTGTGATAAACAGACGATTGGCTTATTTTTTGAACTTTAGGTTCATAGGTTCTTTTTGGTGGAGTAATTGAACTCCTTTTTGAAGAACTCGGTTTTGTATCATTAAGTTCAATCTTTTTCTTGGTGTCTGATAATAAGAACATTTAGAAGCAATGTGTCCATACTTTCCATAAGTGTAGCATGATCTACTTTCGACATGATGGTGAAATTGTTTTCGTGGGGAAGTGCGAGACACAGTTGTGACTTTAGTTTCTTTGGGTTTTGTCACTTCTTGTTAGATGTTTTGACTTCTTTAACAAAATTCATTGTTTGAACATGTTTAACATCTTTACCCTTTTGTTTATTTGGACTTAGACATGGTGCTCGAGATTGGTTAATTTGTTTTGTCTTTATGGGTTCTGAATTAGACATGTTTGAACCTGACTCCACCTTAACCTTTGCGAATTGTTCATCCAAATTAACAATAGGCATCATACCTTTTGACTTCAAAGTGGTCTCCTTCTGTTTAGTGATAGATTCAACAGGTTTACTTGTGAAATCTAGATCACTTACAAGAGGAGTGGACACCACATGATCCTTGATTGGATTATTATTAATTGGTTTGAATTTTGCATTCAACAAGGTCTCTTGTGGTGGTGGAACCACTTTGTAACCCAATCCCTCCCCGTGATTTCGTTCTCTCACTAAGTGTTGAACTATGTGAGAAGAGCTAGTCCAAATGTGCAGTTTTTGTTTTAGTGTGTTGACTTCGACTCCCAAAACTGCTTTTTCTTTCTTGGTTTCTTCCAAGGAGTTTAAATAGAACTTTATATCATTTGCTTGGTTAAAGGCCACAACTTCAGTTTCCCTTAGTTGTTTATTTAACAGTTCTATTTTCTCTTTATAACTGTGCTCATTTTCTTTTAAAATTCAGTTTGCTTCTGTGCATAGTTGTAAATCATTTACTAAGCTATCATTGTGATCTAATAACCTAGCAATTTTGAATCTATGCTATCCCTAAATTAACTACATTCAGAGCAAGCATGATTGTTAAAGAGTTGGTCTGTGGAACTTACCTGAAAAGGTTCGGTTGAATCAGCAATCATCGCATAGTTTGACTGTTCGGGTGCTGGTGATTCTCAACATGTTGTGCTGGGACCTTCTTCATTCAGGTGAGTGACCACAGTAGCAGTATCTTCATGATCTGACATTACGAGTTCCACTGTTATATCACCTTCGCTTGTGGAGTCGTCATCCAAACCCTCAACACATGCAATGTTGGAATCTCCCGAAGACACAAAGCGAAAGGTCCAATCTTGTCCTTCATCGTCTTGTGCAGTCAAGGCCTTAGGATCCTTGCTTGATGATGTAGCCCCATTGGTGGGTTTGTCTTGATGATTGAAAGATGAGAAAGGATTCCCGTTACCTGTCTTCTTGGGATTTACACATCCACGTTTGAAATGCCCCTTTTCTCCATAGTTGAAAAAAGTAACTTTGGTTTTGTCAAAACCAAAGGTTGTATCCTTTGTGGCTATCAAATTCTGTCTGGTCTTCTTAACGCACTTCTTCACCCTCCGGCAGCACTAGCTAGCGCCCATATAATGTCCATCCTTTCGAGCTCAGTTTCATCTGCCTGCTCGTAGTCTTCATCTGCCAGATGGCAGCTTCCAATCTTCCCCGCAACTAGACCGTCATAGGAGTGAACGACAGCTGCTAGAAGATCCATATGCTCCTTTGCTACCTAAACAGTCACATTACCGAGATTCTCGGTCTTCAATTTCGTAGCATTGTCTTCAGGTGATATGTATTGGGTGCAAGATGACCCTAACGTGTCAGATCATAAAGTAATGGCTTGAGACGGAGCAGCTGAACTGGAGACGAATGCTATTTGGAGTGGTGCTCCAAAAGTTTTTGGTTGAGGAGTTGAGTTGTAAAGTGATGGGTTCTGATCATATGAACTTTTCTGGGATCTGTACTTCATCCTCAACTCTTCCTCTCTCAGCTTCAGAATGAAATCGTTGATATCCAACTTTGCCAGCATGTCATTCTGTCTGAGATTTGAAACAAGCGAAACCCACTTCTCTGGCAATCCATCTGCAAAACTTGACACCTTGTCTTCCATGGACGTGGTAACCCCATGAGTGTGAAGCTCACTCATTAAGTCGTAGAAACGATCGATAACATCATCCAGACTCTCTTTTCCTATTGAAGAGAAGTTATCAAACTCCTTCTTTAAAGCCTTTGCCTTTAGTGCCTTCAACGTCGCATTCCCGTCATACCGTTTTTCCAGAGCATCCCATAACTTCTTGGCTTGTTTATTCTCAAAAAACTAATAGAATATATCCTTAGGAATTGACTGAGTTAACAAAGCATACACCTTCTTCTCTGCATTGTACTTTACCTTCTGGCTATCGGTCATGCCACCCATGGTAAGTTTTACTCCATCAGCACTAACCGGCATGTTATACATAGTCTCGATTGATTCCCTTAGATTAGGATCAACTCCATTTCAGTATATCTCAAACCTTTGCTTCCATTATGGGTAATTGTCTAACGTTATGAGCTTAGGGGGCTTATTGTGATTACCAACATAGTTTTCTAGAAGCAAAAGACTCTGGATCCGTGAATCCGTTCCGGCAGTGAAAGCTGAGTACTGATCTTCCATTTGTATAAACTTGAGACTTGTAGAACTGAACAATTTAATCGTATGAATGGACTATACGGATGGTTCACTCGTTCGAATGAAGGATGCGAATGAATTCAATCGTGCGATTGGATTCAGTCGTGCATATAAACTAGACAAATGGTCTCAAACGACTGGAGCTGTTCAGTCGTACGAATGATGGATGCGACTCAGTTCAATTGTGCGTATGGGATGCACAATTGAGCTCAGTCATATGAATGAGCTATTTGTGTGACTGAAGGCTGCTGTTTTTGAAAAAATTGAGGTTTTGAAGATTTTGACTCACAAACACAAATTTTTACGAACACTAATCTACCGTAATCTGAAAAACGTGAGCTTTTTGATCTGGAGACGTTGAAAACACTGTTTTAACCAAAAAGATGGTCTTTTTGAATGAAAAAAACGAGATTTTTGCACCAAATCGATCGAGTCACACGCAAAATCAAGAGCCAAAGCTCTGATACCACTTGTTAGGACCGTGTACGTACGGAGTACTAACTGATAATACGTGTATACCAAATCAAATAGTGCGGAATCCTATTTGATTGGAGATCCAATCAGTGAGAACGAAAATCTGATCAATCCTACGATGAAACAAACGTTACGAATGATAACGAATTGATCAGAGACGAACTATGAAGTTGGAACAGGTTTTCTTGAGCCTCTGAACGACTAGGGTACGAGTATGTGTGTAGGTATTCGAATTCTTGCATTTTTCTACGAATTAAGTGGTATTTATAGGTTAGGGTTTTCCATTCGTACGACTGAACCATTAGCATGGTTCAGTCGTGCTGCTGAAGCATGCGGTTGATCCATCCGCACGACTGAAGGTCCAGTCGTGCGACTGAGTCAATCTCATGTCACAATTGTGCGACTGATCCAGTCTCCTGGTTAAATCGTGCGATTGGTTTATTAGCATGAAGTATTCATGCGTATGGTCCATTCGCATGGTCCATTCGTGTGAGTACTTCACACGATTAAGTATAAACATGTTCCTCAACCATATTTGACTAAGAACTATGCAAACAACCACAAACCTATATAGTTAGTTGTGACAACCGGTCCCAATCTCACTATTCTAAACCCTAATTTAATTGCATCATATCCCATCTTATGTGTACTAATAATGGAAACAATTTAATTATACCAGGAATGTTAGAATCACCATTTGTTATTTGATCTATTTTTATGATTCTATGTGATTTATGTGAATTTAGTCAATTTAAGTCTTGCCTTTTTAGAAAATTAGTGCCCGGGAATATTAATTAGTCACACTAAGTAGAAATCAATTAGCCTTAATTGAAACAATTTAAAAGTATGCATACGTACACACACTTGGAAATTTCGGATTATGCATGAATGATCATGCACATGATCTCAACTAATATTATCTAATAACTAACAATTTTACACTACACTACAAAATAATACTACTAATTATCTTTTGATTAAAAATTTAAAATCAAAAACCCCACAAAATGACAAAATCTCGGCCGCCCCTTGTCCACCAATGGACAACCTTGCTTGCCACTACACACTAGCCACTCCATCCATCCATACAACACACATGCACTCATCACTTTTGCAAGACAACTTCACTCTCATTCTCTCTACTCTCTCTCTCTCGGTTTTCTCCTGAAACACACACAACTCTCTCATTTTAGCCCCATTCCAGCAGCAAAATCACGACCAACAAGCTTGCATGCATCGGCCAACTCCAAAACCGCAAGAAGGTGTCTCTTTGTGAAGCTTTTGGTGCTTGAATCTTACAAAACCGTGGACTCCAGCTCTTGTTCGAGGTTCTCCAGGCTTGTCCAAGGAGATTTCATCCATTCACAACCATCCACACCTTCTAAACCGTGAGATACATCAAGTGTAAGCTCACTATGTTCAGTTTTGGTCATTTCTCAAGTTTAACTTCATTGTTCACCTAAAAACCCTATTTTTCTTGTTGTAGCAAAAACTTCTCACTACTACCTTGTTCTTGGAGAGCTTTCCACATTCTTGAAGTTATTCCACAAGTATAACATGTCGATCTATAGGTGTAACAAGAGTTACACCTAGAAAACCCTCTTTTTGGGTGATTCTCACCACCCAACTTGTGCATCTTGTAACCTTTAAGAACCAACCTTGTAACCTTCTTTCTAATGATTCATTAAACTCTTAATAATTTTCTTTGAATGTTAAAAATGGTTGTACACCATGAATGGAAGGTGTTCACACAAGAACACCATGAAAAACTACTCTTTCTACAAGTTACAACACACCTTAAATGCTTTCTTGAAAACCCTCTTAGACAAGGGTTATAACCTGCTCCACACCCCAACAACCTCATTTTTAATTTATATAAAGTTTTGGTAATGAATAAACTTAAGTTACAATGGTTTACACAAGTGTAATGGTCGGTTATGGCATTTTCTATGTCTTTGAAAGCTATGGATGTGTAGAATGACTAGGCCATGATTTCGGAATGTTATTTCAGTAGGTTTTGACGAATATTAAGAGTGTAAATATTGTTTAATCTCTGGCACAATGGACATGTTATGTTTAGACCCATTTTGGTCACTTTCGGGACCCGAAAACAAGCTAAAACTACTTAAAAACAAGAAATCTTGAACTATAAACTTTTTAAAGAGAATTCCAGGTTCATTAAGGATTAATAAAGTGTTCTTGAGTTAATGGGAATTTTTAGTGCTCAAAAGGTAATTTAAATGGAATTTTAAGTGAAAACAGGTGCTAACAGCGAGACGTTTTTAGGAAAATCTAAGAAAAATGAATATAAGGTGAGAAATTATAAAAATCATGGCATTACAGTAGGATAAATAATAAAATAACTTATAAAGTGGAAAACTTGGTCAAACAAGCTTTTAAAATGGTCAAACCCGGTTAAAAACGCGTTTTAACGGTTTAAACGTAAAAACATGTCTTTCCACTACTAGGGGTAAATCTTGTGATGTAAAAAGTTAGAAACTCATGAAAATGACTTTGAGAAGTTAGCTACTGGACCTAGACTCAAAAACATGAAAACCCATAGTCAACCATCTTAAACCCTTCGGTTTTACCGTAACCGGCAATGTAAACGCGTAAATTATAAACCGAGCCCATAAACTGAAAATTTGAGTATACATTCTTAAAATAAAGTATTATTAAGTTCTTGAAACTGATTTTTGGTTATAAAGGTCATCTAAAATAAGAAACCAAACTTAAGGGTAGAAACTGTCAATTTGGAAACTTCAGGGGCTAAACTGTAAAATTTTGTTAAACTTCATTACCGACTCCAATAGGCTACTTAGTCACTTTATTAGCATATTTATCATATATTCTGGAATTAGTAATGTAAAAACCCTTAATTGTATGAGAAATCTTGACGTTCCATAAAAGGAAACTTTTATACAAACCCTAATCGAATCAATGTCGAACCCGACCAACTAAGGCTTAGACACTCTTGATGCACCTTAAATAGGCTAGAGCAGTAGCTAATCACTTAGTATATTCATGATAGGGTGCTAGACTTGAGATATTCCCGGCACACGAAGGATTTCTTTGCTTAACATCTAAGGTGAGTTCTAGTGATACCTTTTTTTTACTTACTGTTTTTGGGATGGAACATGCTCTTTGTTATGAACTATGATTGTGCTCTATTTGATACTTGTATGTGGGACTTTTTGGATACCTGCTGATACTTATGCCATGATCATTAATTCTTTTATGAACCGCTTGTTTAATGTGAATAGATCTATTTGGGGAATCCCCCACGCACAGTGGCTCCCGCTACAGGGAGGTACCCCACTGAGATCCTGAGGGGTCGTTTGTGGCATGTAACAGGTTTTGAATAAGATACTATGGTGAACCATCCTAGAAGGAATGGTTCACTATTCTGAGGCTTGGTTCTTTCCTTCGGGAATATCCGGTTAAACACAAGTTTAGAAGAGGCCAACCGGGGACCAAGTTAAGGGTTGATCGTGATACCCCACGATGACTTATACTAAAAATGATGCTTTTAAAATCAAATGAGATTTTCATAAACTTTCACACTTGATTCTAAAACCTTTACTGTGGACTATAAGAGTTCATTTTATTGCTTTGAAACTTTAAGCACTTGAATTCACCAACTTTTTAGTTGACACTCTTTTATTTTGAGCATGTTTCATGTAACTCGTGAAGACTCTTAGCTTATGGACGACTTAGACTCAACCCCGAGACCATGGCATTGTTTGTGTGTGACTAATTTGTGACTTGAACAATTTGATACAATGACTATTTAAATTATGTTGAACATGTAAACATTTAGGGCTGGATCTGTTTCCAGCTTGGTGTCTTTTGAAAACTTGAAATGCCATGTGATGTTCTCTTCCTTTGAGCTCTTATATTGGTTTGTTTCCGCTGGCATGTAAGTTGTTTCTAATTTGTTACGTCCCACCCTACCTGGGCCCGGGAGTGTGACAGATTGGTATCAGAGCCAAAGGTTGTAGAGAAGTCAGGAATACCATAGTAGACCCTAGGCTACAACCCTGATACCCTAGGACTGTCCTTGTGGGAAAGTGTTGGAATGATAGGGTTGGGTAAATTGATGATTACACTTGATCAACGTAATCATGAATTTACCGGACGCATAATTTCCATCACAGACCTCTAAGTTATGTTTGGACCTTTCTGTTTAATGCTGATTAACTTTGAAATTCATTTTGACTGGGGATTTGAAATTGATTTTTAAAGATGAACTATTTTGCCTGACACTATTATGAGAAACAACTGATTCTAACATCATTGATGAGGAATACGTAGAGATTCCTGATACTAATGCCATCACTAGTACTATGAGTATACCACTATTATTAAGACTATCATGAGCTACGAGAAACCAAATTACTCATGATGTCTTTTTACAGGAAACAACTATGGCTGACAAGAGAAAAGCACCTGCATACCCTACTGAGAGCAGTACACCAACGGGGGACACCAAGAAGGCAAAACCGTGCACGGAGTATGAGGAATACCTTAGAGGGTGTGGACACCCTGGTTGGATATCCGTCACGTCAGAGGACACTGAAGCTTCCAAGGACTCTTCTTTGACGACACCTTCCAGGAGCCGAACGCACTCCCACTCGCCGCATGTTGCCGCTCCATCCCACTCACCTATCCCTCCCATTAGGAATAGGGGAGCACGCACCGTCACTCGTCCACGAAAGAGTGCTAGACCTGGACCTTCGGTCTCATTTAGGATGCCTCCTCCTCCTCCACCACCGGTTAGGACTCCCATACCCGCACCACCGCCGTTCGAGCCAGACCGATGCCACCCACATGAGGAGCCATGGATGCCTCCGAGGCATAGCAGGTACGACAGCCCCAGCGTACTGGCATGGGATAGGTATTCACAATCCAGCCGTCGGGCTAGGGACGTAGGACCTACTGATGCAGCACTAGAGGAGCTTATGAAGACCGTCCGTCGCCATGAGCTGACTCTTCAGCACGCTACCCGGACCTCCCAGTCTGCTCAATTCCAAGCTATGATTACGTCGCACGGGGTGCAGAGATTGGAGCTGGAGCAGAGGAAGAAGAGCTCTGGATGGATGGGATGGCTGAAAAAGAAGTGGATGTGAAGGCAATATGTGGAAGGGGGAAGAAATATCTATCCTTGAACAGTTGAAGGAAACAAACTTATCATTATCTGACATTATTATTATTATTATTATTATTCATGGGGGTGATGGCACCATCCACTTTGTAAGAGCTAGAATCTGATACTATGAACTTTGTCTCGCTTTGAACTGATTTCTATGATACAATTTTATTGAAACATTTATGATTATCTGTCATGTGTTGTTTATTCATGGTGTTGGGCCATGCCATTCCTTATGACTGCTTAAACTGTTTAAATTGGTAATCTGTGGAACTTGGTAAGCTGTGTGTAATTATACACCGTGTTCTCTCCTCGTATAGAGGGATCCTTGTAGGGAATTGATGCATAGACTATTTGAAACAAATTATGAGATGCTAAATGACTTTATCTGTAGTACTACCAGAATGCCTACCAGAAGAGGAACACGCATCGGAAGGCAAGGAGCATACCGAGGTCGTCACGAACGAACAAGGCGAACCAGAAACCAACTCCAGAGACTCCCATCGGGGAGAATGCTAACTCTGGAAATGACGAGAGGATGGCAAATCTTGTGGCACAGCAAATTGCGCACGCTATACCAACCATCATTGCTCAAATCAATGCTGACCGGAATGACGTCGGAGGTGGTAATGGGACTGCAAGCAACGAGGAATCTGAAGCTATCAGGAAGGGGTGCTCCTATAAAACATTTATGGCTTGCAAGCCATAGGACTTCCATGGCACCGAGGGTGCAATTGAAACATATAGGTGGCTGGACGAAATCAAAGCTGTGTTAGACATCAGTGAATGCAAGTTGGAACACATGATGAGGTTTGCTTCTAAATCTCTCAAGGGACCAGCACTTAAATGGTGGAAAACCATCATTCAGCCTCGAGGCCGGGACGCCGTTGGTAGGATGAACTGGTCTAAGTTCAGGGAACTAATCACCAACAAGTACTGCCCGATCAACCAGCTAGAAAAACTGGAGGCTAGATTTCTGAATCTGGATATGAGGGGCCCGAACTACACAGAATACATCAACCAGTTCCTTGCATTGTCCCGACTGGTACCACACTTGGTGATGCCAGAATCCAAGGGCGTGGCCCGCTTCATCTGGGGGTTACACCCAAGGGTGAGGGGCATGGTTCGGTCATCCAGGCCTACAACCATACAGGCTGCGGTCGACTTTACTAGTAGTCTGACCGACGACCTAGTTAGAGCTGGGTGGACTGAACATGGGAAAACTGAGGACAAGAAGAAGGTTGTGGAAGAAAAAAGGAAGTGGTTTGATACTAGGAAGATGGTCGGTAGCAGTAGCGGTTCAAACAAGAGACCTAGAAAAGAAGCGAGACGAAGTGACCATGGTGGAAAGGCAAGGAGGTTGTATCTAGGCACAAGCCCCTTCTGCGACAAATGCAAGCTTCATCACCAAGGGGAGTGCAATCCCATGCCTTGTTATTGGTGCAAGAAACCTGGTCACCTAATTAAAGACTGTACCTACGAGCCTGGAAAGCAATGCTATGAGTGCGGAGATCCAGGGCATATAAGGAACAAATGCCCCAAGCTAGCAAGAAACAGGGACACCCGACTCAACAAGCCCAAGGGAAGAGCTTTTGTGATGGACCCAGCTGGAGCCCGAAAGGATCCTGATGTGGGTAATGGTACGTTTCTTGTAAACGATCATCCTACTACCGTTTTGTTTGATACTGGAGCGACTGCTAGTTTTATCTCTAGTGCTTTTAGATCCTTGATTGACCTAGCTACGTGCTACGTGTACCTTAGCTGATACGTTCACCGTCGAATTAGCTGACGGAAACATTTTAGAAACTAATGAAATCATAAAGGATTGTTCAATAAATCTAAATGTAAATACATTTATAATAGATCTGATGCCCATTAAGTTAGAATGGTTTGATGTGGTTGTTGGCATGGACTGGTTAGCTAAGAACAGAGTCGAAATTGTTTGTGATGAACGCCTACTCAAGATACCATTGAACGACAAGGAAGAGTTAGTAGTGCAAAGAGAAAGGAGTAACACTTTATGCCCCATGATATCCCATTTAAAAGCTACCAAGAGCTTAAGGAAGGGATGCTCAGCTTTCATCATATACGTGATGAAGACCAAAGAGGAGAAGAAGATTTCGGACATCCCAGTAGTTTCTAAATACCCTGAGGTGTTTCCGGAAGACCTACCAAGACTTCCCCCGAATAGACAAGTTGAGTTCCAAAAAGATTTGCTGCCTGGCGCTGCACCGGTAGCCAAAGCGCCGTATCGACTCGCTCATCCTGAGATGAAGGAACTGATGACACAGATCCAGGAACTATTAGACAAAGGATTCATACATCCGAGTGTCTCTCCATGGGGTGCCCTGGTGTTATTTGTGAAAAGAAGGATGGAACCTTACGCATGTGCATTGACTACCGAGAGTTAAATAAGTTGACCATAAAGAACCGTTACCCGCTTCCAAGAATAGATGACCTATTCGATCAACTTCAAGGAGCAAGCTACTTTTCCAAGATAGATTTAAGATCCGGTTACCACAAACTGAAGATAAGTGAAGAAGACATACCCAAGATGGCTTTCCGAACGAGGTATGGGCACTATGAGTACTTACTCATGCCCTTCAGGCTGACCAATGCACCAGCAGCTTTCATGGATTTCATGAACCGTGTATGCCGCCCATATTTTGACAAGTTTGTGATCGTGTTCATCGACGACATTCTGATCTACTCCAGTAGTAAGGAAGAGCACAAGAAACATCTCAGACTAATTCTTGAGTTACTCAAGAATGAGCTACTATATGCCAAATTTTCAAAATGTGAATTTTGGATGCGAGAGATCCAATTTTTAGTGCATGTAGCGAATGAGAATGGAATTTAAGTTGACCCTTCCAAGATTAAGGCTATAAAGAATTGGAAGATTCCTGAGACTCCCACTGAGATTAGACAATTCCTATGATTGGCTGGATACTACCGACGACTTATAAAGGACTTCTTGCGCATTGTGCAACCATTGACCGCACTGACTAAGAAGACCAAAACCTTTGTGTGGGAACCAGAGCAAGATGAAGCCTTTGAGACACTCAAGGAAAAGTTATGCAGTGCACCCGTTCTAGCCCTCCCAGAAGGAGTCGAAGACTTTGTAGTCTATCGTGACGCCTCACGGCAGGGGTTAGGATGTGTGCTAATGCAATGCAACAAGGTCATTGCCTATGCATCTAGACTGGTAAACGATCACGAGAAGAACTATACTACGCACGATTTGGAATTAGGTGTCGTGGTGTTTGCTCTCAAAATGTGGAGGCACTACCTCTATGGCACGAAGTGCGTCATTTACGCTGACCATCGAAGTTTGCAACACATTCTCGACCAGAAGATGCTAAACACGTCAAAGACGAAGGGTTGAGTTATTGAACGACTACGAGTGTGAAATCCGTTATCATCCCGGTAAGGCCAACGTGGTGGCAGATGCTTTGAGCAGAAAGGAGAGAGAAAAACCTCTTCTTGTATGCGCTTTAAGGATAAGTGTGTACACTGACCTAATTGCAAGGCTGAAAGAAGCTTAAAGCGAAGCGTTAAAGGAGCAAAATTTAGCAGGAGAAGGATTAACTGGAATGGAAAAGCGATTTGAAACAGGAGATGATGGCACATATAAGTGCGAAGGGAGAACTTAGGGGCCAAAGCATGGGGGGATTCGAGAGGTAATTCTCGATGAAGCTCACAAATCTAGGTATTCAGTTCACCCTGGTAGTGACAAAATGTACCAGGATTTGAAGGCACTTTTCTGGTGGCCTGGAATCAAGAAATCAATCGCTATGTATGTCGGAAAATGTCTAACCTGTGCCATGGTAAAAGCTGAAAACCAAAAACCGTCAGGGACGTTGCAGCAGCCAGAAATCCCAGAATGGAAATGGGATAACGTCACGATGGACTTTCTTACCAAGTTACCCAGAACGTCTAGGGGTCATGATGCTATTTGTGTAATAGTGGATAGACTAACCAAATCATCTCACTTCTTACCAATTCGGGAAGACTATGACATGTCAAGACTGGCTCAACTGTATATCAATGAAATAGTGGCTAGGCATGGTGTGCCACTATCCATAATCTCCGACCGGGATAGTGGATTCACTTCGCGTTTCTGGAAATCACTCCAACGAGCTTTGGGAACCCGGCTGGACATAAGCACGGCTTACCACCCACAAACTGACGGTCAAAGCGAAAGGACTACTCAAACCTTAGAAGATATGCTGAGAGCTTGTGTAATTGAGTTTGGTGGGAACTGGGATAACCATCATCCATTGGTAGAGTTCTCCTATAATAACAGTTACCATGCAAGTATCAATGCTGCTCCGTATGAGGCTCTCTATGGTAGGAAATGTCGGTCACCCTTGAGTTGGAATGAAATTGGTGATAGTCAAGTATTGGGACCCGACATCATATTGGAGACCACTCATAAGATTTTCAAGATCAAGGAACGTCTACGGGCGGCAAGGGACCGCCAAAAGAAGTACGCTGACAGAAGATGAAAACCATTAGATTTTCAGATAGGTGATAGGGTAATGCTGAAGGTAGCACCATGGAAGGGAACTGTGAGATTTGGAAAAAGAGGCAAGTTAAGCCCAAGATACATTGGACCATTCGAAATACTTGCAAGAATTGGTCCTGTGGCTTACAAGTTGAAACTACCTCAGAAATTGAGTTATATACACGACACCTTCCACGTGTCAAACTTGAAGAAATGTCTAGTAGACAAAACCTTGGAGCTATCGTTAAAGGAGACAAGAATCAATGATAAGCTGAACTTCGTGGAAGAGCCTATAGAGATCACGGACCGCTTGGTTAAGCAAATCAGACGAAGCCGCATACCCAAGGTTAAGGTTAGATGGAACTCGAGACGAGGGCCGGAATTCACTTGGGAACGTGAGGACGAGATGAGGAAGAACTACCCGCAACTCTTTAAACCCACCCGTACAAATTCTAAGCGAAGTTAAAATTTCGGGATGAAATTTCCTAAACGGTGGGAGAATGTGACAACCGGTCCCAAGGTCACTATTCTAAACCCTCATTTAATTGCATCATATCCCATCTTATGTGTACTAATAATGGAAACAATTTAATTATACCAAGAATGTTAGAATCATCATTTGTTATTTGATCTATTTTTATGATTCTATGTGACTTATGTGAATTTAGTCAATTTAAGTCTTGCCTTTTTAGAAAATTAGTGCCCGGGAATATTAATTAGTCACACTAAGTAGAAATCACTTAGCCTTAATTGAAACAATTTAAAAGTATGCATACATACACACACTTGGAAATTTCGAATTATGCATGAATGATCATGCACATGATATCAACTAATATCATCTAATAACTAACAATTTTACACTACACTACAAAATAATACTACTAATTATCCTGTGATTAAAAATTTAAAATCAAAAACCCCACAAAATGACAAAATCTCGGCCGCCCCTTGTCCACAAATGGACAACCTTGCTTGCCACTTCACACTAGCCACTCCATCCATCCATACAACACACATGCACTCTTCACTTTTGCAAGACAACTTCACTCTCATTCTCTCTACTCTCTCTCTCTCTCGGTTTTCTCCTGAAACACACACACAACTCTCTCATTTCAGCCCCATTCCAGCAGCAAAATGACAACCAACAAGCTTGCATGCATCGGCCAACTCCAAAACCGCAAGAAGGTGTCTCTTTGTGAAGCTTTTGGTGCTTGAATCTTACAAAACCGTGGACTCCAGCTCTTGTTCGAGGTTCTCCAGCCTTATCCAAGGAGATTTCATCCATTCACAACCATCCACACCTTCTAAACCGTGAGATACGTCAAGTGTAAGCTCACTATGTTCGGTTTTCGTCATTTCTCAAGTTTAACTTCACTGTTCACTTAAACACCCTATTTTTCTTGTTGTAGCAGAAACTTCTCACTACTACCTTGTTCTTGGAGAGATTTCCACGTTCTTGAAGGTATTCCACAAGTATAACATGTCGATCTATAGGTGTAACAAGAGTTACACCTAGAAAACCCTCTTTTTGGGTGATTCTCACAACCCAACTTGTGCATCTTGTAACCTTTAAGAACCAACCTTGTGACCTGCTTTCTAATGAATCATTAAACTCTTAATAATCTTCTTTGAATGTTAAAAATGTTTGTACACCATGAATGGAAGGTGTTAACACAAGAACACCATGAAAAACCACTCTTTCTACAAGTTACAACACACCTTAAACACTTTCTTGAAAACCCTCTTAGAAAAGGGTTATAACCTGCTCAAAAATGAGTTTTAGACACCCCAACAACCTGATTTTTAAGTTAGATAAAGTTTTGGTAATGAATAAACTTAAGTTACAATGGTTTACACAAGTGTAATGGTCGGTTATGGCATTTTCTATGTCTTCGAAAGCTATGGATGTGTAGAATGACTAGGCCACGATTTGGGACTGTTATTTCAGTAGGTTTTGATTAGTACTAATAGTTTTAATATTGTTTAATCTCTGGAACAAAGGACATGTTATGTTTAGACCCATTTTGGTCACTTTCGGGACCCGAAAACAAGCTAAAACTACTTAAAAACAAGAAATCTTGAACTATAAACTTTTTAAAGAGAATTACAGGTTCATTAAGGATTAATAAAGTGTTCTGGAGTTAATGGGAATTTTTAGTGGTCAAAAGATAATTTAAATGGAATTTTAAGTGAAAACGGGTGCTAACCGGGAGACGTTTTTAGGAAAATCTAAGAAAAATGGATATAAGGTGAGAAATTATAAAAATCATGGCATTCCAGTAGGATAAATAATAAAATAACTTATAAAGTGGAAAATTTGGTCAAACAAGCTTTTAAAATGGTCAAACCCGGTTAAAAACGCGTTTTAACGGTTTAAACGTCAAAACGAGTCTTTCCACTACTAGGGGTAAATCTTGTGATGTAAAAGGTTAGAAACTCATGAAAATTACTTTTAGAAGTTAGCTACTGGACCTAGAATCAAAAACATGAAAACCCATAGTCAACCATCTTAAACCCTTCGGTTTTACCGTAACTGGCAACGTAAACGCGTAAATTATAAACCGAGCACATAAACTGAAAATTTGAGTATACATTCTTAAAATAAAGTATTATTAAGTTCTTGAGACTGATTTTTGGTTATAAAGGTCATCTAAAATAAGAAACCAAACTTAAGGGTAGAAACTGTCAATTTGGAAACTTCAGGGGCTAAACTGTAAAATTTTGTTAAACTTCATAACCGAATCCAATAAGCAACTTAGTCACTTTATTAGCATATTTATCACATATTCTGGACTTAGTAATGTAAAAACCCTTAATTTTATGAGAAACCTTGACTTTCCATAAAAGGAAACTTTTGTACAAACCCTAATCGAATCAAAGTCGAACCCGACCAACTAAGGCTTAGACACTCTTGATGCACCTTAAATAGGCTAGAGCAGTAGCTAATCACTTAATATATTCATGATAGGGTGCTAGACTTGAGATATTCCCGGCACACGAAGGATTTCTTTGCTTAACATCTAAGGTGAGTTCTAGTGATCCTTTTTTTTACTTACTGTTTTTGGGATGGAACATGCTCTTTGTTATCAACTATGATTGTGCTGTATTTGATGCTTGTATGTGGGACTTTTTGGATACCTGCTGATACTTATGTCATGATCATTAATTCTTTTGTGAACCGCTTGTTTTATGTGAATAGATCTATTTGGGGAATCCCCCACGCACAGTGTCTCCCGCTACAGGGAGGAACCCCACTGAGATCCTGAGGGGTCGTTTGTGGCATGTAACAGGTTTGAATAAGATACTATGGTGAACCATCCTAGAAGGAATGGTTCACTGTTCTGAGGCTTGGTTCTTTCCTTCGGGAATATCCGGTTAAACACAAGTTTATAAGAGGCCAACCGGGGACCAAGTGAAGGGTTGATCGTGATACTCCATGATGACTGATACTAAAAATGATGCTTTTAAAATCAAATGAGATTTTCATAAACTTTCACACTTGATTCTAAAACCTTTATTGTGGACTTTAAGAGTTCCTTTTATTGCTTTGAAACTTTAAGCACTTGAATTCACCAACTTTTTAGTTGACACTCTTTTCTTTTGAGCATGTTTCAGGTAACCCGTGAAGACTCTTAGCTTATGGATGACTTAGACTCACCTTGAGACCATGGCATTGTTTGTGTGTGACTAATTTGTGACTTGAACAATTTGATACAATGACTATTTAAATTATGTTGAACATGAAAACATTTGGGGCTAGATCTGTTTCCAGCTCGGTGTCTTTTGAAAACTTGAAATGCCATGTGATGTTCTCTTCCTTTGAGCTCTTACATTGGTTTGTTTCCATTGCCATGTAAGTTGTTGCTAATCTGTGACGTCCCACCCTACCTGGGCCCGGGGGTGTGACATTAGTTCAATATGCATTATCACACAATAAACAATGAACGTTAAACATTATAAGCAACAACCAAACACTATATTTCAATTATACCCATTCAATTACATATATGTAAGACATGAAAGACATTTTACATTGAGCTCCTAAACTAGGTACACATGTATCAACAAAGAAGAAGAGGACGGTTGGTGCAACTTATGAGAATGGGAAAGAGAGCCAATTTGAAAAGAGTTGGGTGAAGTGAGATTTAAATGATGAAGAGATTGAAGAGGAATGTGAAGTTGGAGAAGACAGGAAGAAGGCATTGGAAAAGAAAGAAAGCAAAAAGAATACTCCCGTTTGTCAATGCGAGAAGGCCCTAGCTGCTGAAAGGGTAGTTATGGGTCTACCATATGAGGTAATCCAAGACATGTGTTCTCCTCCATGCAAAATTCACTTATTTGCGATTTACAAAGCTAACAAATTATTGTTAGATAATGAAAAAGAATTAAAACAAATAAATAAGGAACTTAAAACAAACGAGTCTAAATATTTTGTCAAGTTAAATGAAGTTTTGAAGGAAAATGAGCATTTTAAAAGAAATCTTTTGGAAAGAAATGTTGAAATAAATGCTTTAACTGAAGTGTAGCACTTGCTAGATTTGAAACAAGCAAACTAAAAACCAAACTTGAAAAATGGACAATTTCTGGGATGAAACATGGGGAACTTTGCAAAAAGCAATAGGGAGCTAGAATTAAGATTGGTTTGGGATGTGAAGAGACCACTCATGTTTATCCTCCTCCAAGTACTTATTGTTAACTAATTCAGAATCATACTAACAGTTTGTATGCAGGTTTAGAAGGAGTAAACCATAAGGAGATTCGAGAGGAATATGGTTATGGTGCAAGTAGTGGTTTGGGAAGCTCTAGTAGTAGCATTTACGATTCCAAAAACTCTTTGATAGACATTAGTTTAAATAGATTTGTGTTTCAAAAGTCTGTTATAGACAATGACATGTGTATTTCTCCTCCTAGTCCAGCTTGTTTCTCATTAGATGTTTCGAAATTAACACATGATGTTCCTAATGCTTGTGTTAATGAAAGAAATGCTTGTTCAAATGAAGCTTCAAACAGACGTAAAGACTCAAATTGTTTTGAAAAGTTTTTGTCTCATCCTATCCCATCTTTTACACCAATTCAAATTTCAACACCTAATGAAATAAAGCCAACATCTTCAGTTGTTACTACTATTCATGTAAAAATATCACAATCTGCTAAAATTAAGGTCACAAAAGAAAGATTAAAAGAATCAACTGATACTTGTAGCAATTCTAATTCATATATGTCTGAATGTGAGGAAGAAGTTGAAATTGATCAAGCTTCAGTTTCAACTCATAAAACGAAAGGTGTAAAATCCAATTGCTTTAAATGTGGGAAGGATGATCATGTAATCAAATACTGTCCTAGGCATGTTGATATATCTATACATAATAGTTCTTTAGGAAATAGATTAAATCACCTTGTAAATAATTTCTTTTGTAAAAATTCGTCTGTTACAAGACCTAAGTTTATCCAAACTTGGGTCCCCATTTCTAAATCTTAATAAATCTTTTGTTAAAATGCCAGGATCATTCAAGAAAAACTATCAACAGTTTTTGGCATATTGATAGTTGATGTTCCTGGCATATGACTGGGTTGAAGGACCTACTCACCAATTATGAAATAATAAATAGAGGATATGTGGCCTTTTCCGGAGACAAGAAACGTGGAATGATGATTGGTCAAGGAGTGGTTCTTTGACTTTGGAGAAAGTGAATTATGTTCTAGAACTCACATTCAACCTATTAAGTTTATAATAAATTTGTGATAAAAACATTCCAGTTTTATTTGTATCCAATGAATGCATGTTCTTGAAACCAAAGTTCACTGGTCAAGAGGATTTAGTGATCATGCACGCTCCAAGAACGAACGATACTTATCTACTAGATGTGGGATCAAAAGAATTAACCTCCACAGTGACTTGTCTCCTGTCAAAAGCTTCTTCATCTAAAACCTTTTTGTGGCATAGAAGATTAGGACATGTTATTTTTAAAAACATAAATACGTTGGTTAAAAACATTCTTGTGAGGGGACTACCACTTAAGGATTTCTCAGTGGCAGCAAAGTGCATGGCCTGTGCTCAAGGAAAGTAGCACAAAAGGCCACACAAGCTTAAGCTTGCAAATTCAATTTCAAATCCCCTCGAATTTTCACATACTGACTTATTTGGTTCTATCATTGTTAAGTCTATTGCTAAAAAATCTTATTGTCTGGTTGTCACAGATGATTACTCAAGATACTCATGGGTAAGATTTCTAGCTCATAAAGGAGACACCGTAGAAGAGTTGTATACGCTGATCCTCTCAATTGAAACCATCAACAAAAGAAAGGTTATGGCCATTAGAAGTGGCAATGGAACTGAATTTAGGAATCACATCTTTGACTCTTTCTGTAAAAGCAAAGGTATTCTCAGACAGGTCTGGGCTACTAGGACACCTCAGCAAAATGGTGTTGCTGAAAGGAAGAATCGGACCCTTATTGAAGTAGCAAGAACTATGCTTCTTGTTGGTTGTTCCTCCTTACAAAAGGCGTATAAGGTGTATAATAAAAGAACGCGTATTGTGCAGGAGTCTTTCTATGTTGATTGGCAAGAGTCAAATTCACCAAACATGGGATCAGACCCAGAATGGTTCTGGCTCTAATGCGGTCTTCAAATCATTCAATCTTCCAACACTTGACGATGATGTTGTTCCTCCAACCAATATGCAAATCATTCCTCCACTTGATCCAGAACCTCAACTACAACCACCTCCACAACCTGAACCCCAACCAGATCCTCCGATTGACCCACCACCTCCACCTCCGTTTGATGTTCCACCTGCACCTTCACCATAACAAATTCCTTTATCACAACCATCCTTACTTTCCCAACCATCACAAACCGAATCCTCATCTCATTCCATTCCTTTAACCTTGAATACCAATTTTAAGACATTAAAAGACCATCCACATGATTACATCATTGGCTCTATCACCGATGGTGTGAGGACATGGAGTCAATCTGGATTGTTAAATGAATGTCTTTATGCATGTTTCCTATCTCAGATCATTCCTAAAAATGTCTCTGCAGCACTTCAAGACTCATGTTGGGTTGAATCTATGCAACTGGAGCTTTAACAATTCACGAAACTAAAAGATTGGGAATTAATTGATCTTCCTCCAAATAAGTTTCCCATCGGTACCGAATGGGTATACCGAAACAAACAATGGTTGATCGCACGTTTGTAATAAGAAACAAATCAAGGTTGGTTGCTCAGGAATTTGCTCGAGAGGAGGGAATTGACTACACTGAAGTGTTTGCTCTAGTTGCTTGCGTTGAAGCCATCAGAATCTTTCTTGCTCGTGCTGCTCACAAGAACTTTAAAGTCTATCAAATGGACATGAAGTGTGCATTTCTTTAAAGGAACATTGATGAGGAGATTTATGTCTGTCAGCCACTAGGTTTTGAGGATCCTGATTTTCCAGACAAAGTTTATAAACTTGATAAATCTTTGTATGGATTACATCAAGCTCCGCGCATCTTGTATGAAACATTGACACAATATTTTCTTAGCAAGGGTTTCTCTTATGAAACTATAGATATGACACTATTCAAGAAGGAAGTTGATGGTGAAAAGCTGATAGTTCAAGGGTATATGGATGATATCATTTTTGGGTCCACAAATAAGAAACTATGTAGAGAGTTTGAGGAAGTAATGAATGATCGCTTCGATATGAGTATGATGGGGGAGTTGTGCTTTTTCTTGGTATTGCAAATTGAGAAAAAGTCTGATAGTATCCTAATTCATCAACAAAAGTATGTTCTAGAGATTCTCAAGAAGTTCAATATGGATAATGCCTCTCCAGAACTCACTCCTTTCACTACCCAAACATGCTTAACTCCTGATGATAATAGGAAATCCATGGATGCTCATCGTTATCACTCCATGATTGGATCTTTCATGTATCTCACTACGAGTCGTCCGAATATTACATTCGCTGACTGCTACTGTGCCCGTTATCGAGGAAATCCGAAGGAATCTCATGAAAAGGCGGCTAAACGTATCTTTTGATATCTTAAAGGGTCCTCTCATTTGGGTCTTTGGTATCCAAAAGGAGGAAACTTTAATTTACATGCCTATCCTGACAGTGATCATTGAGGTTGTAAGATGACCAGGAAATCTATCACTGGTGGATGCCAGTATCCTGGGGATTGTCTTGTTTGATGGCAAAGAAAAAGTAGACAACTGTATCTCTATCTACAGGTGGAACTTAATACGTTGTTGCATCAAGTTGCTACTGCCAAGTGCTTTGGATCCAACATCAAATGATGGATTATGGCATCAATTTCCTTCATGCACCACTCTTCTATGACAATGAAGCCGCTATTGGAATTGCCAAAAAATCAATCCATCATACTCGCACCAAGCACATTGAAACAAGAATTCATGCAATCCGAGATGCTCAGGAAAATGGTTTTATAGATATTATTCCAATCAACACTAAAAATCAAAGAGAAGTTCTTTTCATAAAAACATTTGATAAACCTTGTTTATTTGAACCGATCTCCATGTTGGGTTTAATATCTTTTTGAAACACTCTTTTCATAATAAAATGCATAGTTAGTTGTAAATAAGTTTTTTTTATCTTTTATATCTTATGTTTATAAAATCTTTTGAAACTTTGAGTCCCATATGCCGTCATTTATTTCTTTTCATGAAAATATAAATTTCTTTGTAGATAGCAATCAAATAGAAATTTTAGGGAGAATAAACTTTGAACTTTAAGTTTTTCAACTTTCGGTTTTGTCAGTTATCCCAAGAATTTGAAAGAAAAAGAGTTTGAAGGAGGTCAAATGGATCTGTGACGGGATATGCATGGTAGACTCAGCTCAAAAGTGAAGTAAACGGTGATCATTTCAGTAAACTAAAAGTTCAAGAGCTTGGTGATAAGATTCATTCCTATGACATCTCGGCCTACACAAAGATACGAGTCCTTGTAAAAAATTGGTTGAGAGTTTCAAATCTCTATTCTGATACTCCTAAAATCCTAAATCTCCCTCACCCAAACCCTGAATTGAGCACCTAGTTAGCAAAAACAAATGCTTCTAGTTATGCTATTCAGAAAAGCCTCTGTTTTGAGTCACTTGTGAGTCTCTGATAATGTACAATAACAAATAAAATAAAGTTCATGTTTATCTCATCTTCTATGCGTGAGCATTGACCTGGAGTGATGATCTTCTCTTCTATACGTGAGTATTGACCTGAAGCTCTCATCAACATGCTTAGATGATCTTCTCTGCTATGTGTGAACATTGACATGAAGCTCTCATCTACAAGTATAAGATGATTATCTCCTCTGTTATACGGGAGTAAAGACCTGGAGCTCTTATCAACTTACGCCAATAATATATCACAATGTTTCTTTAATCAAAAAAGATCATTGTCAAAAGCTGCACCAAACAAATGATATTGAAGAACATTCATAATGGTACTCAAATGATCATTGTCTATGTTAACATCACTGGTAAATCACATGCAAAATTAGACAGAGTCAATCATACTCAATAAGCCATGATGACAGGATAAAGTCTTTTGTCAAATGTCTATGGGGACCAAGTTGCTAGATCATCTTTAATCACAATCAAAATATGATAATGAAAGCTGCTAATTGCTCGTTGAAAAGAATAAGGCATGAGCTTAAAAGGACAAACATATCTGCAATCCCTCCAGACTACGACTCTTTGGAAAATTACTTAAAGAAATTATATATCCTTTATAGTTATCTTATTTATTTCATTTTTTTTCGTTCATCTTATTTTATGTTTAAATTGTTTGGTAATTTATTTTTCTTTGTGTTGGAATTGTGGGGTGAAGAAGTTTCTTCTCACAAATGTTTTTATAAACATAAAACGTATATTAAAGAAAAGGAGAAACTCATGGCGAAACTATGTTTCGCTGGGATTTTCGCCAAGCGAAACTATAGATTCGCTGTGTTATGTCTAGAGTTTTGTATAGGTTTAGTTTCTTGAATCAATTATTGTAATACTTTTGTAACCTTTCATCATTATGTATGCAATATATGTGTATAAGTTAACCCATATATTATGTGTTGCTTTATATGTAACAGGAAAATCATTAGTATTATTCAATTTCAAGAAACTGACTAAGTGTTGGAAACATCTACGGATGAGCAAAATGTTCCTCTGTAGATCCTCTTGAACAAATCAAGGACTTAGTGGAACTCCTACGGAAGCCTTACAAGATCAGCCTTCAAGTTCATGCAACTCCCAAAGAAGACTAACTTCCTGGGGAAAACAAGTGCTCTTGTGGAAGAAGAAATCTCCTGCGAAAGACAAGTGCTCCTACGGAAGAGAAAATCTCCTGCGGACGATAAGTGTTCCTGCGGAAGAACAATAATTCCTGCGAAAGACAAAGTAGATGCGGAAGATCAACTTGATGTACTTCAGAGTGCATCAAGTCAACTGAAAATTCTAAAGTAAAAAGTCAACATCTACGGATGACTTATACTTTAGTCAGAGAATATCGCATGAGAATATTCTCTGAGTAACTACCTTACCCTGATATGGAAGTTATAGTTTCCAAATCATTAAACCCTAAGCCTATAAATACAAGGCTTAAGTAGACAATTAAGGAGATCTCGTCGCAATCAAACCCTAGTAGCCACAATCGTCTTCACAACAATTCATACGCGTCAATACAACATTAGAACCCTAGCATTAGGAAGATCATTCATTGATTATTGTAATAACTAGTCAATGATTAATGAAAAACATTTGATAAATTTATGTATGTTCTTCAATTGTTCTTCGTTAGTTTGAGTATTGAGTTTTTTGTTCACGACATATATTTGTTTATTTATTAATATTTATTCAATTAATCAAACAACCAAACAATGATAATTCTGTGATTATTTTTTTGTTAATAACCAAGCTAATAATTCCCTGGACAATCAATGGATTCACAGGTGGTATCAGAGCCAAGTGCTCATTGATTTAGATCAGTTGATCTATCAGCATTAGTTTTATTTGTTCAATTAGTTGAGTATATCACTAGATCTGTCAAGTTTTGACTAGATCTATTGATTTTCATTAAAATTGTTTTAGGGTCTATTCATACGTTTGAAGGCATTAAACTCATCATCGATCGAGTTTTTGAACAAAACAATTAATTCACATATCGGGATTACCTAATTAATAGCTATTTAAGATATTTGAATTAACAAATTGGTGCGATTATTAAAGTTATTTCATTGAGCAAGCGGGTACTATTACATTGCCCGATCAACTAAAATCTGCATTAAACTTGTTTTAATTTGTTGATCTGAGTTATTGTTCAGTTGTAACAATTGTTCAAACCTTATTGAACATAGTTAACATTTAATATTCTCAATTAAAATTATCAAAAGAGAATTTATTGAGATTTTTAAGTGATTGTGACATAACTGTCTTAATTAATTGATATGTAAGAGGTTGGCATCAATTATCTAAACATGAGTAATTCAGCAGTTGGATCAGCCTACCAACCCCCTTAGTTGGAGAACAAGGATGATTTCAAAACATGGAAAATTTGTTTTAGGAACCATGTAAATTATTCTGATTCTGATCTGTGGACTTCAATCACAGAGGGTCCATACATTCCACTAGCTCTAGGACCTGATTATAAAGATAACAATCAGCCAATTAGTCTAAAGGATTTATCACCAAAAGATGCAAAGAAGGTAGAAAGTGGTATCAGATCCTGTAGTATGCTTACTACGGCTCTGCCTAAGGACCTTCTCGTTCGGTGTGATCCTATAAAACAACAAACTCACTATGCGAAACTTTGCACACCCTGTGGGAAGGCAGTGATGAAATCAGAAGCATTAAAAAGGATACACTTAGATCCCCATATGAGATATTCCTTCATATTGAGGGTGAATCCGTTCGTCAACAGCTACATAGGTTTATGAAGCTTGTGACTGAGATGAGCATTTTAGAGCTCAAGTATGATAATGAGGAACTTAACAAGAAGATGCTCCGTACTCTACCTGAGAGTTGGACTCAAACAGTATCAATGTTCAAGAACACCATTGACATAAAAGCTATTGGGCTTGATACTCTGGTGTCTAAAGTTGAAGCTCTTGAACATGATGAGAAAACAAAAAGCAAGAGCACGAAAGCATCTATAGCTCCATATCACTTTAAAGAATCAAAAAGTGTGGGGAGTGCTTTCATTTCAAATGAAGATAGTAACAGATTTTGTACTATGAGTGATGAAGACGAAGAAGCTGGTTTCTATGCATCAAGATCAGTCAGATCATCTAAACCTCATTCCAGCAATAAATCAAAAGGCAAAAAGGATGATGAAAAGAATTCAACTGCTAAGGGAACATCCTCAAACAACAAAAGCAACAATAGTTCAGAACCAATTACTATGCTTCTTGATTCTGAAGAGTAGAAAGCAGCATTATAGCATTCAGTTCCATCTTCCAAGCATACCTGGGAAGTACTTTATCTCCAGCACATTTTTGCCAGCAAGATCTAGAAGAACTTCATCATGATGAAATATAAGAGTTGGATTTGTAGTGGCAGATGGCAATGATTGCTTATAGGGCAAAGATGTATCGCGGAGAAACAAAGGCCTATCTGCTCCTGGGAGAAGAACAAAGATAGGTGTTGATAAATCAAAAGTGAGATGTTTCAAGTGTAATCTATATGGACACTTTTCGAAGGAGTGCAACCAGCAATCCTCATCTCAGCAGCAATATCAACATTCTCAATATCAGCAACAAAATCATCAAGCAAATCAAAGGTCTTTCAATCAGCCTCAGCTCACCAACTCATCTCCACCAGCCACAAGTACATCTGCAGCAAGCTCAAGCAAGAACCAAGAGAGTGGGTTAATCATCTTGCAGGATGGTACTTGTGACTAGAGCTTACATGAGAAGGAAGTTTTAGAAGAGAATCAAGGAGTCATGGCAAACATGGAGAACAAAGTCCCACCAATTTCAAGAGAGGAAAGGGAAAGATTATGTTCCTCCTGCTGCATTGAGGAAGTTGAGAGATATAGAATTCATAGTCAGCAACTTGCCAATAAAGCAAAAGAAACATTAGCGTTAAATGAATCTCATGTAAGGGAACATAAACTTTATCAAGTAAAGATCACATCCTTACAAAAAGATTTAGATAAACTTGTTTCAAAAAATTATTATTTAAAAGCACAAGTTAAGCATTTAACTACATCCTTTTCCAGGTTAAGACTATTCCAACCACTGTCGTTATCATTGGCACATACTCGTTAACACACGAAACGTATACAAACACCGCCACCGACATCGTTAAATAAATAATAATAAAATACTAACACGGGTGTTTGTAGAGGATTCACATAAACGGGATTTCCTAAGGAATCCTCTTAATTAACATAGCTCGCCCATTTACGTCGTTATCAACCGAAACAAATTCAGGAACTCGGGGACTAAGTGCAAGGACCAAACGTGACAAATTGCCAAACTATGGCTGGGTATATAAACCCTTACCAGCCAATTTTTGATTTCCACTCCCAAATCTTCCATCTTCTTCACCTTCTCCCTGTACGCCTCTCTACCACCTGCTAGCACCACGAACCCATGATTGAGCTCGTTTTCATCGGTTAGACCACGCAACAGCTGAGAAATCACGTTCCCAGTAGGTAGGCGACCTTGTTCATCTGTTTTATTGCTCGTTTCACTGCTGCAAACCTAGAGTTCAGGTGTTCGGGTTCAACCGGAATGCATGTGGTTGTGGGGGCGTGTGTGAGGTCAATCAGCATGTGCATTTCACTTAGACATGTTAGGAAAGTGTTTCTGGAAGTCTTGATTGTGTGAAAACCGAGCACGGGACAGCCGAAGGCTGTTCAGCCCGCCCAGCAGTCGCGATTTGCTGCAGTTCGCGACTGGGCCAGTCATGCGACTGAGTCATGCGACTGGGCCCATCGGACGACTGGGCGGTGCGACTGGGTTGGGTCGTGCGAATGAGTCCATACGTATGTGCGTGACGTGTGAATGAATGCATGCGATTGAGAGTGTGTGCGATTGAGTAAACCGGATGAAATGTGTGCGACTGCGTACCACCCGACTGAAGGTCCAATCGCACGAATGAAGGTTCAGTCATGTGATTGGTTGTTGAGTTGGGTGAATGGGTGATGTGTGGTACGATTGAATGCCAAGTCGTACGAGTGAAGGTTCAACCGTACGAATGAGGTTGATTCGTACGATTGAATGCCCATTCGTGCGAATGAAGTGTCCAGTCGTGTGTCTAGCCTTGACATGCGATTGGAGTCATTGTGAGGGAATTCACCTTGTGTGCGGTGTGCCTATCGTTTGATGATATGGTAACAATCAACAAAGTGTCATTTCTTGACCACAAAGATTAAAGTCAACACAATCAACAAGCACATACTTTTACGATCTAAAACAACCTAACTCTTTACAACTAACGACAACCCGTTTGGGATCTACATAAGGTCTGGTATGCGTATGCCTGCATGTGTGTGTGTGTCACCCACGACGAACCAATGCGACCCGACCCGACTAAACATGTCTATTAATGCTAAACACAACATTAACGCTCAACATAACTGTCAATAGGTGTTTGACAGCGCATCGTAAACAACTCTTGGGAGACTTTCATCCGACGTACTTACTACATCATCTGTGAGTTTCACGGCCCCTATTCTACTCTCTTTCCTTTTAGGGGAGAAAACATGCAAAACAGATTTACTTAAATGGTTGTAGTATTATTGATATTGCTTGATTATGTTAGTGCAAACACACAACATGTCCTGACACACTCGAACCGTTAGTAATGGGATTAGCGAGGTAATTTTGAGTAGTACTACTGGGTTTGACAAACCCCGTCCGGGCTAGTCGCGCTAGCTTGATTGGAGGTCAAACGAGTGCTTGATTGACCTAACATTTGTCACGGTCTTGCGAGACGTGACGGGGATACAACAAACACATATAGGACGTAAATAGTCAGCTTCGGTTCGAAACGCTAAGTAAGAAGAACATAGGCTAGCTACCTAACGATATGCTCTATATACTAAACCATTGAAACGCAAACCATTGAACGCTTACGAACACATTTATTGTTGATTAAACCTGTGAACTCACCAACTTTATGTTGACACATTTTATCATGTTTTCTCAGGTCACAGGAACGCATAAGCTCATGATGCACGCTAAGGAAACGCACTCAGGACATGCATTCATCTATTTTATTTTCAGCATTGAACATTTTGTCTAAACATGGCTATTGTAACTGTACTGTAATGGATTTACTAATCATGTACTCGCTTCCGCACTATTGTAAACTTTGTTTATGTTCTTTTGAATGAAGTCAAATGTTTATTTTAAATTCATATAGTGTCTTTCGATATGACTGTGTCTGAGATCCTGGTATGTCACATGCCTAACGGTAAAACCCCGTTCGTGGTAATTGAGGGTGTGACAGATTGGTATCAGAGCCACAGGTTATAGAGAACTAGGATTGCTTTGCATCTAGACTATAGCCTTAGACACAACACTAGTATTGCACAGACACTTTTACATGGTTACCACTGTTGTGCAAACAACCTTCTGGTGTACTGACAGTACGCTGCTGAGCAAACATAACATTATGTGTATGACATGTGTGTCATTACCGGCTGACAGAGGGGTGGAGAATCCCACTCGCTCGCTACCAATGTTTACACTTGATCCTTCACTCTCGGAGTGGAAGCAACAACAAATTGAACCAAACATTTCCACGATTGGAACACGAAACACTTTCCTAACACACACGATAACCTTAACGATGACAAACAAAAAGAACAATACCTCAATCTCTCAACTCTCTCACACTTGTTACCATTCCCAACATATCCTACCCCCTACACTAGCCCGAGCAATAAATGATGGACAACTAAGATATTCAAGTCTGTTAGAAAATCAGACTTAGACATTCAAACACTTAGAACTTCGAAGAGAAGAAGGCCAAATAGTCTTGACTCCCGTTATTATCTTAACCAGATCTCTTGTACAATCTTAGTACAACTTTAGTTATTCGACTCTTGGTATAACAACTACATCTTTGATACTTCTATCATTGATAACACTCGGTACTGGACAAGGTATGCTATCTCGAATAGGGGGAACCATGTGTGACCATGCAAAAGCAAATTAGAATCACGGGTGCACACGTAATTGTAATTTGTCGTGCATGAGAATTCTGGAAACTCTATTTGGTGATAACGGTTATGGTCAGTACAAATTCTCAATTTCATACTTGGAGGCATGAGGCCTCGGATCCTCACATAGCTTCACTATCGATATGCAAACAAACCCTTCATTCTTACTAGCATGATACAATTTATTATTGTCAATAATTATTATCCGGTTATTGATTTATATGTGTTGTGAATTGAAGAAATCATGTCTGGGAGAAGAGCTGGACACGCGGGTGGACGAGGAAATATCACCCTGACTCAAGCCGAGCTGAATGCTATCATCAATGAGCGCGTGGCTGATGCGCTAGCAGCCTATGAGCAGGCCCGCAATCAGGACCAGAACGACCAGAATCCGAATCAAGGAGGTTCCACAGTCTGTACCTTGAAGATGTTTATGGATTGCAAGCCTCATTCTTTCAGCGCTCTGAGGGTGCTGTCACACTGCTTCGCTGGCTGGAGAAACTCGAGTCAGTGTTTGCCATGTGCAACTGTCCTGATGGAAATCGCGTCAAGTACGCCTCCGGCACATTGGAGGGACCAGCCCTGACGTGGTGGAACTCACAAGTCCAAACCTTAGGGCTTGGTGCTGCTAATGGTATGCCATAGGATGACTTCAAGGTTCTGATGAAAGAAGAGTACTGCCCCAGGAGCGAAGTCCAGAAACTGGAGGCAGAATTTTGGAATTTAAAGATGGTTGGTTCTGACATTGAGGAGTACACGACTCGTTCGCACGAGTTGGCTGCATTATGTCCTCAGATGGTGACTCCGGCCTACAAACGGATCAAAAAATACATTGATGGTCTACCTCCTCAGATCCAGGCTAGTGTGATGGCTGCTGATCCTGTCACTATTCAACAAGCCATCCGACTGGCTTATAAACTCACTGACCAGGCAGTGGCACAGGGCACCTTGCCTAAACGTGGCGCTGCTTCTGGTTCTTCTGATCACAAAAGGAAATGGGACGGCAATAACAACAACAAGTCTTCAAGCTCCAACAACACCCAACAACAGCAGACCAAAAAGTTTGACCCTTCAAGAAGCTTCAGCAATCAGAACAACAACAACTATGGCCAGGGATCGAGTAGTTACGCGGGCAAGAATCCTAAGTGTAACCGGTGCAACTCCATCATCATGGCCCGTGTGATCGACTCCGTTGTCAGAGGTGTGGAAAGATGGGTCATGCAGCCAAGGACTGCAGGGGTGAACTAATGACTCAGCAACAACAACCTCAACAACAATGCCAGGGTGGAGTGACTAGAGCTTGTTATGAATGTGGTAAGGAGGGTCACTACAGGAAGGATTGCCCACAACTGAAGGGTGGAAACAAGGGTAACAATGGGGGCAATGCCAAGGGTCGTGCATTCGTGATCGGTTCCGGCGAGGCAAGGGATGACCAGAATGTGGTTACTGGTACGTTTCCCCTGAATGGTTGTTTTGCTTCTATACTATTTGATACTGGAGCTGATAGGAGCTTTGTTTCCAACCAGTTCATTCAGTTCTTAGATGTAACCTTAACTGTCGTGGAACCTAGTTATGTTGTAGAATTAGCTGACGGAAAACTAATTGAGGCAACTCATATCGTTAAGGGGTGCAGACTAGGAGTATGTGGTCATGAGATAGATATCGATCTGATGCCTGTCACACATGGTAGTTTCGACGTAGTGGTGGGTATGGACTGGCTATCCAAGAATCAAGCTGAAATCATCTGTGGAGAGAAAATCATTCGTATACCACTTCTTAGTGGTGAAACTTTATCGGTTAAGGGCGAAAGGAGTGGCATGGTCTCTGGAGTCATCTCCTACATGAAAGCTCAGAAGTGTTTGCGTAAGGGTCACACCGCTTTCCTACCCATGGTCACAGAAAAAGAAACCGAGGAAAAGAAAATTGAAGACATCCTTGTTGTACGTGATTATCCTGAGGTTTTCCCTGAAGACCTACCCGGTCTCCCACCGCATCACCAAGTCGAGTTCCAAATCGATTTGGTACCGGGAGCTGCCCCTATCACGAGAGCACCGTACAGATTAGCTCCAAGGGAACTGCAAGAGCTGTCTACGCAATTGCAGGAATTATTGGATAAGGGTTTTATCAGACCTAGCTCATCACCGTGGGGAGCCCCAGTTCTGTTTGTCAAGAAGAAGGACGGAACTTTCCGCATGTGTATCGATTACAAGGAATTGAACAAGGCAACAATAAAGAATCGTTATCCTCTCCCGCGCATTGATGATCTGTTCGATCAACTACAAGGGTCGAGTTATTATTCCAAGATAGACCTAAGATCGGGTTATCATCAACTAAGGATTCGAGAAGAAGACATTTCAAAGAGTGCTTTCAGAACGAGGTATGGCCACTACGAGTTCTTGGTTATGCCATTCGGGTTGACCAATGCACCAGCAGTTTTCATGGACCTAATGAACCGAGTGTGCAAACCCTATCTAGACAAGTTCGTCATTGTCTTCATCGTGACATCCTTATTTAATCAAGGAATAAGGAAGAACACGAAGAGCACCTTAGACTGATTCTGGAGCTGTTGAGACGAGAACAATTGTATGCGAAATTTTCAAAGTGCGACTTCTGGATACGAGAGGTCCATTTCTTGGGTCATGTGGACAATGAGAATGGGATACACGTTGACCCGGCAAAGATAGCAGCTATCAAGAACTGGGCTACGCTTAAGACTCCGACTGAGGTACGACAGTTTCTCGGGTTGGCTGGCTATTATCGACGGTTCATCGAAGGGTTCTCGAAGATTGCTCAACCTCTCACCGCATTGACTCATAAAGGCATTACGTATGTTTAGGGAGATAAACAAGAATCTGCATTCTAGATTCTGAAGCAAAAACTCTGTACAGCACCGATTCTATCCCTGCCTGAGGGAACCGATGATTTTGTAGTTTACTGTGATGCTTCTATACAAGGCCTCGGTTGTGTACTAATGCAACGCAATAAGGTGATTGCCTATGCATCACGACAACTGAAGATACATGAGAAAAACTACACGACACACGACCTAGAGCTTGGAGCAGTCGTGTTTGCACTCAAGATATGGAGACACTACTTGTACGGTACCAAGTGCACCATTTACACCGATCACAAGAGTCTCCAGCACATCTTTGAATAGAAGGACCTAAATATGAGACAACGTCGTTGGGTCGAGTTGTTAAACGACTATGACTGTACGATCAAGTATCATCCGCGCTAGGCCAATGTAGTAGCAGACGCCCTGAGTCGGAAGGAAACACCCAAGCCAAGACGAGTTCAAGCATTGCAACTCACCACTCACACTGGTTTACCCGACCAGATCCGCAATGCTCAACTTGAGGCGTTAAAAGACAAGAACCTGAAAGTCGAGTCGCTACGAGGCATGGAGAAGCAATTGGAAACCAAGCCTGACGGAATCCACTACTTCATGGATCGAACATGGATTCCCTCGTATGGAAACCTACGAGAACTGGTAATGGACGAAGCTCACAAATCACGGTACTCAATCCACCCAGGTTCGGACAAAATGTATCACGATCTTAAGGTCCTTTACTGGTGGCCGAATATGAAAGCCGACATTGCCACATACGTAAGCAGATGCCTAACCTGTTCTAAGGTTAAGGTGGAGTATCAACGACCGTCTGGTTTACTCCAACAGCCAGAAATACCAGTATGGAAGTGGGAGCAGATATCTATGGACTTCATCATGAAACTTCCTTGAACTCCCAGCGGATGCGACACCATTTGGGTGATCGTGGATCGCTTGACGAAATCCGCACACTTCCTGGCAATCCGAGAGACTGATCGTATGGAAAAGTTAACTCGTATCTACCTCAGGGAAATAGTCTCTCGGCACGGTGTGCCAATATCCATTATCTCTGACCGTGACACTCGATTCACTTCACTCTTCTGGCAGTCCTTACAACGAGCACTAGGAACGCGGCTGGATATGAGCACCGCGTACCACCCCCAAACGGATGGCCAAAGTGAGCGCACGATCCAGACTCTAGAAGAAATCTTACGTGCCTGCGTCATAGATTTCGGCAGCAGTTAGGAAACTCACTTATCGCTAGTTAAGTTTTCTTACAACAATAGCTACCACACATCGATCAAAGCTGCCCCATTTGAGGCACTGTATGGGAGTAAGTGCCGATCACCTATCTGTTGGGCGGAAGTTGGAGAAATTCAACTCACCGGCCCTGAACTCGTGCACGAGACGACTGAGAAGATCGTGCAGATCCGAAACCGTATGGCAGCAGCCCGTGACCGACAGAAAAGTTACGCTGATAAGCGTCGCCGACCGTTGGAATTCCAAATAGGTGACAAGGTGCTTTTGAAAGTGTCACCTTGGAGGGGTGTGATTCGTTTCGGGAAACGTGGGAAACTAAGCCCTAGGTACGTGGGACCGTTCGAGGTTGTCAAACGGGTGGGCCCCATGGCCTACCAGTTGAACCTACCCGAAGAACTCCGTGGAGTACACGATGTGTTCCACGTCTCCAACTTGAGGAAATGCCTAGCAGACGAGACTCTTATCGTTCCGTTAGACGAGATACATGTGGATGAACAACTACATTTCGTCGAGGAACCAGTGTAAGTCATGGATCGACAAGTCAAGACGCTCAAACATAGCCGTATCCCTATCGTCAAAATTCGTTGGAACGCGAAGCGTGGACCAGAGTTCACCTGGGAACGCGAGGATCAGATGAAGAAGAAGTACCCGCAACTGTTCCAAGATCAGGCATCTACCTCTTAGGATACGCAGCAACTCTATTCAACAGTCGTCACAAACCGAGAGCCTTGTACTTCCCTGTAGAACCTCGTATCATGATGTGCTAATTTTCGGGATGAAAATTCCTACAACAAGGGGATGATGTGACACCCCGTAATTCCAGGTTAACACTATTCCAACCACTGTCGTTATCATTGGCACATACTCGTTAACTCACGAAACGTATACAAACACCGCCACCGACATCGTTAAATAAATAATGATAAAATACTAACATGGGTGTTTGTAGAGGATTCACATAAACGGGATTTCCTAAGGAATCCTCTTAATTAACATAGCTCGCCCATTTACGTCGTTATCAACCGAAACAAATTCGGGAACTCGGGGACTAAGTGCGAGGACCAAACGTGACAAATTGCCAAACTATGGCTGGATATATAAACCCCTTACCAGCCAATTTTTCATTTCCACTCCCAAATCTTCCATCTTCTTCACCTTCTCCCTATACGCCTCTCTACCACCTGCTAGCACCACGAACCGCCACGATTGAGCTGGTTTTCGTCGGTTAGACCACGCAACAGCTAAGAAATCACGTTCCTAGCAGGTAGGCGACCTTGTTCATCCGTTTTATTGCTCATTTCACTGCTGCAAACCTAGAGTTCGGGTGTTCGGGTTCAACCCGAATGCATGTGGTCGTGGGGGCGTGTGTGAGGTCAATCAACATGTGCATTTCACTTAGACATGTTAGGAAAGTGTTTCTGGAAGTCTTGATTGTGTGAAAACCGAGCACGGGACAGCCGAAGGCTGTTCAGCCCGCCCAGCAGTCGCGATCTGCTGCAGTTCGCGACTGGGCCAGTCATGCGACTGAGTCATGCGACTGGGCCCATCGGACGACTGGGCGGTGCGACTGGGTTGGGTCATGCGAATGAGTCCATACGTATGTGCGTGACGTGCGAATGAATGCATGCGATTGAGAGTGTGTGCCATTGAGTCAACCGGATGAAATGTGTGCGACTGCGTACCAACCGACTGAAGGTCCAATCGCACGAATGAAGTTTCATTCATGCGATTGGTTGTTGAGTTGGGTGAATGGGTGATGTGTGGTACGATTGAATGCCAAGTCGTACGAGTGAAGGTTCAACCATACGAATGAGGTTGATACGTACGATTGAATGCCCATTCGTGCGAATGAAGTGTCCAGTCATGCGTCTAGCCTTGACATGCGATTGGAGTCATTGTGAGGGAATTCGCCTTGTGTGCGGTGTGCCTATCGTGTGATGATATGGTAACAATCAATAAAGTGTCATTTCTTGACCACAAAAGATTAAAGTCAACGCAATCAACAAGCACATACTTTTACGATCTAAAACAACCTAACTGTTTACAACTAACGACAACCCGTTTGGGATCTACATAAGGTCTGATATGCGTATGCCTGCATGTGTGTGTGTGTGTCACCCACGACCGAACCAATGCGACCCGACCCGACTAAACATGTCTATTAACGTTAAACACAACATTAACGCTCAACATAACTGTCAATAGGTGTTTGACAGCGCATCGTAAACAACTCCTGGGAGACTTTCATCCTACGTACTTACTACATCATCTGTGAGTTTCACGGCCCCTATTTTACTCTCTTTCCTTTTGGGGGAGAAAACATGCAAAACAGATTTACTTAAATGGTTGTAGTATTATTGATATCGCTTGATTACGTTAGTGCAAACACACAACATGTCCTGACACACTCGAACCGTTAGTAATGGGATTAGCGAGGTAATTTTGAGTAGTACTACTGGGTCTGACAAACCCCGCCCGGGCTAGTCGCGCTTGCTTGATTGGAGGTCCAACGGTTGCTTGATTGACATAACATTTGTCACGGTCTTGCGAGACGTGACGGGGATACAACAAACACATATAGGACGTAAACAGTCAGCTTCGGTTCAAAACGCTAAGTAACAAGAACATAGGCTAGCTACCTAACGATATGCTCTATATACTAAACCATTGAAACACAAACCATTGAATGCTTACAAACACATTTATTGTTGATTAAACCTGTGAACTCACCAACTTTATGTTGACACATTTTAGCATGTTTTCTCAGGTCACACGAACGCATAAGCTCATGATGCACGCTAAGGAAACGCACTCAGGACATGCATTCATCTATTTTATTTTCAGCATTGAACATTTTGTCTAAACATGGCTATTGTAACTGTACTGTAATGGATTTACTAATCATGAACTCGCTTCCGCACTATTGTAAACTTTGTTTATGTTCTTTTGAATGAAGTCAAATGTTTATTTTAAATTCATATAGTGTCGTTCGATATGACTGTGTCTGAGATCCTGGTATGTCACACGCCTAACGGTAAAACCCCGTTCGTGGTAATTGAGGGTGTGACATAAACTTTATCAAGTAAAGATCACATCCTTACAAAAAGATTTAGATAAACTTGTTTCAAAAAATTATTATTTAAAAGCATAAGTTAAGCATTTAACTACATCCTTAACAAAATCAATGGCTGAACATACATCTACTGAAGTGAATCTTTGTTGGAGCATATATTGTCATATATTTTGTGTTCGTCGCTTGACTAATAGTCTAGGCTTAATGTATTACACCTGATATGTTGTAAACACATGAAACTGGGTCATTCGCAGGAGCATATGCAAATGAGACTCAGTCGTACGACTGAGCCAGGCTAACGGACCAGTCATGCGACTGAGAGATGCGATTGGTGCATTTGTAAGACTGAACCATAAGAATGGTCCAGTCGCACGATTGAACCATACGCATGGTCCAGTCGTAAGATTGAACCATACGCATGGTCCACTCGCACAAATGGGCCCAGTCGCATCTAATATGGGCCGATGCCTATATATACCAGTTTTAATGTGTAGAGAGAGAGAGGGATTTGAGAGGGAGTCTGCCCGGGGCCAAGGTGCTGCCGGATGAGAGGGGAGATCATGATCGATCTCCCTTTGCCAAGAGTCTTGATTCTTATGTTGTAACGAGCTTAAAATCGTTAGGTTTTATCAATGAAATCATTCGATTATTGTTCGTGTTATTAATTGACTTTTGGTTTATGCTGTTATTTATCCTTCCATCAAGAACATGCTTGGATGTTTACCGATCCAGTGACTTCACAAACTTCAGAAGTTTCAACTGTCATCTCAATAATATGAGAAGTTGTTAAATTCTCATATTGAATCACAAAAAATCAGGTTTTGGTTTTAATAATGTTCCACCACCTGTAAATAACAATTATACCACATTACCTGATTCTATGACTAATAGCTTCTCAAACCATTTTGTGCAACGCACCAATAATACAGCTAAAACTGATAATTATCAAGTGGCAACTGGTGATGATTTTGAGGTGAGTGAAACTAAAGCAACCGATTTAGAAGTTTTAGAACAAGATGAATCATATTTTAGTTTTGATGGATGTGATGATCTGTTTGAGCCGGATGATCATGTTGACCAACAAGGTGATGATAAGGGTAAGGGAAAAAGTTTGGTGTTTGAACATTCAATACCAAAAGTGCTTGAACAAATCAAAGTGCCCTATCCACATCAATAAAGAAACTTGCTGAAGACTATCTACAAAAGGATAGCTTAATTGAATGATGGATTCAAGAGCTAAACAAGTAGCAAGTCAACCAACCAACATCCGTAAGGTTTGAAGCTGATGCAAGTGTAAGTTCTACAGAAGAAGCAAAAACTACTTCTGCAGTAAAGAACAGGAAAACCATGTCCACAAATTTAGCAGATCTTTTATGGAAGAAGAAGATTGGTGAGTTCCAGAACCATCAGTTGATCATCATTGGATGAGTACAACTGTTAGTTCATCTAAACAGACATCCATAGCAGATCTATGAAAGAAGCCAACATATGCCGAAAGCTTAGCCAAAGCAAAGACATCTTTAGCTGAATCTTCGACAATCAAAAGCACCGACAAGAAATATGTGAAGGTTGTGCTTCATTAACAAAAGATAGCTGCTAAACCATCAGAAACATTTGCTATTATGTCCGGAAGTGGCAAAGACTCTTCAGCAGCAAAACATGAGAAAGAGCTGAAAGAGTATAAAAAGAAGCTGAAAAACAAGAAGAAGCTTAAGCAAGAAAGTGATGTATAAGAAAAATATTGCAAGTGTTGTGATATGGAAAATCACAATACTGAGGATTGCTAATTCAGCAATTATTGTTCCATCTGTAACATGAAAAACCATATGACCTCATATTGCTACTTTAACAAGAATTGTGCAATCAGCAACAAGAATAATCATTCAACTCAAGAATGCTACTTCAATAAAAGGAACAAAAACAAAGTTCCTAAGAAGATGTAGTTTGAGACAAATGAAGCAGATTCAAAATCCAATAAGAGCATAAAGGAGTCAAAGGGACCAAAGATACAGCTAAAGAACAAGGCTGAAAAGACAAAGAAGACAACGGCTGCTGATGATCTACAACAACAAAAGAGTGAGAAGGTGAAGAATCCATCAGCTGGATCTAATGCCCAACCAAAGAACAAGGAAAAACAGAAGTCTCAAAGCAGGACACCACACAAAAAGGTGGACTTAAATGATAAATCAACAAATTCCGATGAGACATTCTTTGACAAGTTTGACAAGGGTATTGAAGCACCAAGGTCACAGTCAAAGGACGCTGAAACCTTTTTCGACAAAGGATCTTCATCAACAGGCAATGTGAAGACAAAAAAAGGAAAGATGCAAGAAGTGACTGAGACACAAGTTCAAATTGTCTCAAGTCAAGCTTCATCAGAATCATCCTCACCATCATAATCAGAACAAATTGAATCACTTAAATCTAAAGTCAAACCTAAATCATCAAGACTTATCGTGAAGGAGTGACAATTTTAAACACACTTGGTCAGCCCAAGCTCATTAATGCTTAGGTTCCCAATTCTAATTGATTTATTTTATGTGCAAGAACATACATGGAGGGCTGACAACAAGTGGTATGTTGACAGTGGATGTTCCAGGCATATGATAGGAAATTATTTTCTCCTCCATGATTTCAAACAGAAAATGCTTCTTATGTAGCATTTGGTGGGGATAAAAAGGGAGGTAAAATTATAGGTGAAGTTATTATAACCAATGGGGTGCTCAAATTTGAGAAAGTGAATTTTTGTGAAAAATTATTATTTAATTTAATCAGTGTTTCTCAAATTTGTGATCAAAATTATACCACTTTGTTTGATAAAACTTAGTATTACATTCTTAAACCCGGTTTGTAAATCTCAGATGATTTCATCCTTCTTAAATCACCATGAAAAGGAAACACATATGCTTTGGACATGAATAACACCTCTTTAACATCAAATGAAACATGCCTATTTCTATGTTATAAGAAGATGAATCTCAACTGTGGCATAGAAGGCTGGTTCATTCTAACATGAAGAACATGAATAGACTGGCAAGAAATGACTTAGTCATTGGTCTTCCTAAGAGAGAATTTAAATGTTATACTCATTGTACTTCATGTTACAAAGGAAAACAACATAAGGTGTCAAACAAGTCCAAAACAGTAAACTCAAATACAACACCACTAAAATTGCTTCACATGGATCTCATTGGTCCAACCAATGTGATGAGCATTGGAAAGAGGCAATATTGTTTGGTGATTGTTGATGATTTTACTAGATTCACATGGGTCTTTTTCTTAAAATATAAGAGTGAAACATTAGAAATATTAATGGATTTATCACTAAAATTGAAAATCAACTTGATATAAAGGTAAAAATCTTTAGAAGTCATAATGGATCTGAATTTGTTAACTGTGTTCTAGATGCCTATTGCATCAACAAAGGAAGAGTAAAACAGTTTAGTGCACCAAGAACTCTACAAGAAAACGGAGTTGCTGAGCGAAGAAACAGAACTCTCATTGAAGCAGCTTAACAATGCTGGTTGATTTGCATCTGCCCATTACCTTTTGGGCTAAAGCAGTGAATACAGCCTGCACTATTCAAAATAGAACATTAATTGTTAAAGAACATAACAAAACACCTTGTGAGCTTTTGTTTAAACGGAAACCTTTTATAGGCTATCTTAGATCTTTTGGGTGTCATGTATTTGTGTTAAACACCAAGGAACACTTACGAAAGTTTTCATAAAATCCTATCATGGTTTCTTTGTTGCTTATTCCTTAACATCTAAATCATATAGAGTTTACATTCCATACCAACACATTGTGGAAGAAACACCTAATGTCCCTTTTGATGAAACATCATTTACAAAATTTGTAATAGGTTCATCATGGTTGGTTGATATAGATGCTTTCACGAATTCTTTTAACTGTGGTTATGTGAATGTTGCAGGTTCTATGAATACTTGTTATCTTATGTCCCGCCAATAATGTGTGAAGTGCCACTAACTGCGGATCCACCAAGACCTCCTACACTCACTTTAAGTGTTGCAGATCTTGCCCCATCCTCATAACTAAATAATGGACTATCCAATGGAAATACAACTTTAGCCTCTCAAGAAGTGAATGAAGTATCAGTAGATGTTAACTCTGCTTCCGTGGAAGTTAATATTGTCTCCGGAGATGTACTCAATACTTCCATAGATACCCCATCTACACTTGGAGCTATAGAAGTTCCTTCAACTGAAGTTCCAAATCCATCATAAAAACCGCCAAATCCATTAACAACATCAGCAGATCCACAACCTACATCCGGAGAAGTCACTATAAGACCTATGAAAGTTCCGACTACATCTGCTAAAGCACAAAAATAGGAAGATGACACTAATCCAGCATCAAATCATAATGTAGAAGACTTTAACTACTTTGTTAATTCTCCATCTCAGTTGGATCGATTTCCATCTACACCTATGACCAACTTGGAAACTTCCATTCCAGTTGCACCTACTCTAACCACCAGGATTCATAATCATATCCAATTGATAACATAATTAGTGATCTTCATAAAAGAACCATAAGAAATCAATGGGGAGCAGCCAACATTTGTCTCTTCTCATGCTTTCTCTCCAAGTGATTCCACCTAACATATCAGCTGCACTTAAAGATAACAGCTGGATTGAAGCTATGCAAGTGGAGCTTAAATAATTCAAAAAGCAGAAAGTCTAGAATCTAGTTGACTTGCCTGAAGGCGAATATCTAATTGGTACAAGATGGCTTTTGAAAAACAAACTAGATGATAGAGGAATCATTCCAAGAAACAAAGCCAGGCTGATAGCAAAAGGCTATACTAAAGGAGAAGGAATAGACTATAATAAGGTCTTTGTCTCCTATTGGAAGGATTGAAGCTATCAGAGTCTTCCTAGCCTATGCTTCCTACAAGAAATTCATAGTTTACCAAATGCATGTGAAATGTGCTTTCTTATATGGTAAGATTGATGAAAAAGTCTACATTTCTTGACCTCTAGGCTTTGAAGATCTGGACTATCTTCACAGAGTATACAAGCTTGACAAAGCTTTATATGGTCTTCATCATTCACCAAGAAAGTGGTATGAGACACCCTCATCCTTCCTGCTAAAGCATGGATACAAAAAAGGAACTATAGATCAGACTCTCTTCCTCAAACATGAATATCAAGTTCTCTTGGTGGTTCAAATGTATGCGAAAGACATTATATTTGGATCAACAAACAAGAGATTATGTGAAGAGTTTGTATCATTGATGAAATCTGAGTTTCAGATGAGTTCTATGGGAGAGCTAACGTTCTTCCTTGGATTACAAGTTCATCAGAAACTAGATGGCATATTCATCAATCAAGAAAAATATATTCATCAAATACTGAAGAAATACAATCTTGCTGATACATCTTCATGCAAAACACTAGCATCAACCATAGATAAGTTTGTACCTGATCCTAAAGGGAAGTCTGTAGATCAAATATTATATAGATCAATGATAGGATCATTAATGTACTTAACTGCCAGTAGACCTGACATTTTGTTTGCTGTTTGTGTTTGTATTAGGTACCAATCAGATACAAAGGATTCACATATGAATACTGTGAAGAGGATATTCAGATTTTTTAGGGGAGCCAGCTCTTGGCCTTTGGTATCCTAAAGAAGGAGAATTCAATATCTACTCCTATTCAGACAGTGATTTTGGAGGATTTAATAATAACGGAAAAACCACAACCGATGGATGTAAATTTATAAGACCAAGGCTTGTTTGTTGGCAGTTCAAGAAACAAACAAATGTCCTAGTATCCACAAGTGAAGCTGAGTATATAGCTACTTGAGCTGGTTGCTCTCAAGTTTTGTGGTTGCAAAACTAATTACTTAATTATGGGCACAATTTTCTTCAAACACCAATACATATAGATAACTCAGCTGCTATGTTAATCACTGCTAATCTAGTGCAACATAGTACCAAAACATATAGAGATAAGATTCCATTTTCTGAGATATTGCTCAGAAAATGGTTTGATCAAGTTGATCAAAGTGGATACCAACAATCAGCTTGCTGATTTATTCACCATAGCCTTTGATTCAGTAAGATTTAATTTCTTAATTGAATCATCAGGCATGATCAACTTAGATTAACTTTCACTTCATTTTTAAGGAAAGCATGATCTATTCACCACGAAAATGCCAAAAACCTACATAAAATCAATAACAAAATACAAAAAAATGTCTTGAATAATATTTTTTGTGTATAGCCTTTGTATAATAGGAAATGATAATACACTATAACTTTGTTTACTTTCCTCAACTTAAGATTACTTAAAGACAGATCAGAAGTGCATTGATATATGAGTAGGTTCAACGTGAGTAGAACATAAACAAGTGCATGCTTAACTTAATATCAAGATGACATATTGTGGTAAATTCCATTTTGAGGAGCAAGATAGTGAGTCTCATCCTGATGGGATCAACTTACTCACCCAAACACACTATTTTGATTTCACATAATTTCTATCTTTACAATTCACATTCCCTTTGTTTTGCGTAAGCAAAGATCAAGCAAAGGCCTATGTTTATGAATTTAAACATTTGGTGATATGATTATGATCATCAACATCATCCCTCTATTTTGTGTGAGCAAAGACCTGGGCTAATGGAACCTTTCTTTTATGTGAGTAAAGACCTGGTGACCTGAGGGATCTTCTATCAAGCTCTAAAAAAATCCAATATGATTAACTGTATATTAAATTAAAGAGCTTATATAATAATCTGCATTAATAAGATTTCACAAAAATCTTAAGATAAAACTTATGGTTAAAGGAATATAGTTCAAAAGTGTGAAAAAGTGATAAGATTACTCATAAATGGAGGACAACCTCTATTGTGAATTGAAGTGGAGTCCATATCTGTCAATCTCTAAACCATTTTAAAACATGATAAACAACATGTCTAGGTGAACATATACTCCTGTTTTAATTTAAGTGGATCAACATAATTGCAATTAGCACTAGATCATTCTCTACTTCACTTAAACTAAAACCATGAGGAAGTAACTTAGTGTCATAGTATGATCCATTTTCAAAGGTAGTACATATTTTTAAGTTCTGTTAATTCTTGAGATCATTGCTGTTCATGCTTCTTTCTACTTAAATTTATGTTAAAACTTTCATTATTAAGCACAAATTTAGGGGGAGCAGTAATACTCAGCTTGAAAAATGAGTTAAACAAATATATTGAAGGAAATTGAATCTTGAGAAACTACTTTGGCTGTTGGATATCTGCTTTGAGAAAATCTTTGCACAATTGCCAATGGAACAAGTCAACAATGGTCCAATAGCAAAATATGTTGAAGCCCTAGAAGATTAGCATTTAGTCTTTAGTTTTATTTTTTGTAATAGTATAGGGACGTGTTTGTAAATATATGTTCCTTTTGTTTCTTTGATTAGTATAAATACGATTATATGAATTATGTGCAGGTAGACGTTTGAACTCTCTCAATTGTACATTGTAATCCTTTGCAACTATCAATTGAAACTACTATGAATTTTTGCATCTGTTGATTACTTTGTTCATATAATTGATAATTGCTTAATTACAAGCACAGAATCAATCCATTTGAACCTATCAAATCATATCATTGCCTTCAGTTCAGTGACTTGGAGCTTGAAGCAACTTTTGAGCACCTGTGAATCACTTGAATCTGTGTTTTGATAGCAGTTGTTCAATTAATTGTTGATTTCAGTTGTGTTTCATCATTTGAAACATGAATTGAACCACAATTAAGTGATTTGACACCCTCAAATCTGAATTTTCATTAGATTTTGGTGTGAACAGTTCTTTGTTGTTCGAACATAAATTTCAGCAAAATTCTGATTTTTTGTTGTTAATTGAAGGAAAATGATGTTAAAGGATTGATAATCGCTACATTCTACACTTGATTGAAAAGTTTGAGATCAATTAATCAAGTTTTGAAAAGTTTGTTAAGATCAGGTTGTTATGAAGAGGATGAATTAGGCGTTTAGTGTGTTGAAATCATCTGAAAATTCCGTAGTGATTAGGCGCATGAACATTGTTCAGACGTTTTAGCAATGTTTAGACTTTTTAGAAGTGGACATTTTGACACTGTCTGTGAGCATTTTAGCACTATTTGAATGTTTTTCAGAAACAAAATCCCAGGCTTTTTGGAACTGCTAGACGCTTTGGAACTATTCAGATGCTTCATCACTGTTTGGCCGTTTTGGAACTGTTCAGGCGTTTCTAGTTTGGGAGTTTCAGAAATACACTAAGGCATTCCCTTAAATGTTTCAAAGTCAAAGTGGGCGTTTCACTACTATTCAGGTGCATCAGATTCAGAATTTTCTTTCAACACATAGAAAATTTTTCAAAATCTAAAATCCAAAAATATTTTCATTTCTTTATTTCATTTTAAATCAAAAAACAACAAAAACATCATATTTTCTTAAATTCAAAACTTAAACATGGTTAAGTCTGAAGACTCTGAGAATAGAGTACCAAAGTTGAAGAACAGAGCTGACTTCAAAAACTAGTCACTCAGGCTGAAACATCATTTAAATTCTATTGATACTGATTTATGCAAATTGATAGAAAAAGAACCTTACATTTCTGTCACCTCTGATGGTCCTGATAGAGGTTTTGTGTACACAAAATATTTATAAGAACCTTATCTAGAAGATGATTTACATGGGGATGATCTGAAGAAGGTGAAAAATGATATTAAAGCCTATTCTCTCATTTGTAAAGGGTTACCTTTGGAAGTACTATCAAGGCTTGAGAATTACCAAACTGGGTACACTATTTACAAAGCATTTAAAATTATCTATGTAGGAGGAAAAGAAATTCAAGATCTTAAAAGACAGAATTTGAAAAGGCAACTTGAACTGTTTGAGCATATCTCTGGAGAAACCATAAATCAGATAATGAATAGATATGAGCAACTTACAACAGAAATGTCAACTTTAAGGATTTAGAATGATCTTAAAGACCTAAATGAAAGACTTATGAATGCACTCCCATCATCTTGGACACAAACTGTGACTTTGTTAAAGCATACTGAAAAGTTTCCAATTGATCTTGATCTCCTTATTGCTAAGATTGAGTCAGTGTAAATTGATGAAAACTCAAGAAATAATGACAGAAATGCATCAACTTCTCAATACAAGTATGTTACTTCTCCTGCAAGTACTACAGAGAATGCTTTTCTTGCCAAGGATGAATCAACTCCTGAAGATGAGGGTGATTTGTTTATGGGAGCAGGATTCTTCACCAGTACACCTGTCTACTTAACTCAACCATAACCACAGACTCCTCTAAAACCTCAAATGCCTAAATCTTAAAATGAGACTCCATCTTCTAGCTCTGCTATCCTAGCAAAGTTAAAGATGTTATAAACATCCTTTTACAGGATGAAGAGTCCAAATCTGCCTTTACAGTATTTATCGCAAGTTTTCAAGCATACCAAGGTAGTCATTTAACTCAAGTTGATTTAATTTTGCAGGATTGGTTTGAGATGGATCCTGATGATGTAGAAGAGATGGATCGTAACTGGCAGATGGTGATGATAGCTTATAGGAATCAAAAACACTCTTATGCCAACAGAAACTACAAACCAAGTGCAAACCAAACTGTTGGATTTGATAAGTCAAAGTCAAGGTGTTTTAACTGTAACAACTATGGCCACTTTTCAAGAGAGTGTAAAGCTCCAAGAACACGAGGAGGAAATGGCCAAAGTAGTTCTAACAGTCAGAAATAACATCTACAGGCTCATAAGACATTTCAAAAGCCATTTCAAAGCCAACCAATGCCAGAACTAAAATAAGAAAAGACCATTGAAGAACCAAAGAAAGCATTAGTTTTTGTTGATACATGTGTACCTACTTTAGGAGCTAAATGTAAAATGTCTTTCATGTCTTACGTATATGTAATTGAATGGGTATAAATGAAAAAAAATGTGTGATTGATACTTATAACGTTTAATATTTCATTGTTTATTGTGTCATAACGCATATTGAACTAACTACATAGGTTTGTGGTTGTTTGAATCATTCTTAGTCAAATATGGTTGAGAAACATGTTTAAACTTAATCGTTTGAAGTTCTCATGCGAATGGACCATGCGAATGGTGTTGGGTTTGTTAGAACATAAAATCATAGTTTAACCATTTAAACTTTCTGAAAATGCAGCGGAAGTATAGCATTATAACCATGTTTATAAGCTGAAAAATATGTTCATTAGATGACCATATTGATGTATAAAACAAACCCAAAGAACAAAGGATCATTTATGTGAATATGCAAGCTATGAACATATGTAAATGCACATAAAATCACAGCTTCATTGAGCTGTGATATACCTTACTGCAGCAGCCCAAAATCGACTAAATAAAGAAGATAAGAGGCTGAAATATGGCCAAAACTTCATGGTTGGATGTCCCCAAATGTTGACTCCCACAAAGCTCTAAGTAGGCATCATCCTTGCTTGAAGTTGGACACCAAAAACACCAAAATGAAGGCTGCCAAAACCCTTCAGGATCGTGATCTTCAAGCAGCAAACTTGATCATTTATGAAGATGAAATTGACCAAGGTTCCAAGAGGAGGAACCCTCAAGTGTGTATACCCCAAGCCTCATTGCAAACACACTTTCTTGTTAGGAAGATGATCACTAAAACAACACAAGATTGCTCCAAGAAAACCCTCTAATGCTGCTGCCTATTTCCGTAAATAGAGAGAGAGGAAGAGCTGAATTCTTTGGTTGTGTTGCATGTATATGAGAGTCATCATCATGGATTGCAAGAACCTCTCTTGTTTCTTGTTGAAAAACCATTTTTTCAGCTTCAAAACTCAGCTCAAAACTCTTCTTTTCTGCTGTACCAAAACCGTGGGAATGAGAGGAAGAAAGAGAGATGTTGAGCTGAAAATTGGTCTTGCATGCATATATGATTGAATGGAGAGAAAGCTCACTTTGACCAAGTTAGTGGGTGTGATGTTTTAAGGCAAATGTTGTGGAATCTTTGCATGTGTGTCTCCCACATGCAAGACCTCAATGGGACGGTTTTGAAGAAGAAAACAAAGGTGGTTTTCTTTTGCCTTTTAATTAAAACATACACATACACACATGTCTAGTCTTATAACAATTAACCATTTAATTGTTTAAGTAGTATACTCTCATTATTATTTGGTGTTATACAACTAATTTAAATAACACTTCAAATAATATTATTGAACAAAATATCCAAATAAATTGTTCCATCTCATATGCAACTTATTTAGAAAACCCATTTTCTAAATTTGGTGTAAATATTTAATTGCATGATCATATCATCAATTAAATATTAATTGGTGTTTGCTAAGCTTGTTATTGGGTATAACCCGACTTGGATCATAACTTACTAACCACATCAATATTCTAAGTGTCTTGGGCACATAGAATCCTACAATCTCCCACTTGCCCAAGATTCATAGAAGATTGATACAAGCAGTAAATAACGCCTAACAACGGTTTACTACCCTTAATACGCATGACTTATGGCCATTCAATAACATCATCCCTTTCAAGTACCCTACTTGAAATGATTTAGGTGAATCAATCATCTATCCTTTTGTTACAGATGTCATGTTAAATCCAAGGACACAGAATGATCATTCCTTGTTGATTTAACTTAATCAGGCCTTAGACATCATACTCTCAACGAATAAGAGGAACAAATCCCATCTTGACCACATACGTTTCTCACAATCACCTTATGTCATACCTAAACATAGCCTTATGTACTGACAATTATTTCATATCAGTGAAGAACTAGCTCAAGGTATAAAACTTGGTGAATATCAAAACCCAATATGTATCTCAGGTCGGAGGATACCAAATGATATTCTCCTTTACTCAAATTTACTTATGATCAATCGATAAGATTCCATGTAGTAAAATTTGAGATGCGGGTTAGTCCAATATTTGTATCCCACAAATATCTATGAACCTTGGTAGCAACCCATTGCTCTATATTTATCCTTATGAATATCAACCAATCCAAGTTCATAATAGTCTTACCCTCATACTTGTTCCCACAAGTATGAACGACTACGGACATTTAGAGTAAATAATTTACTCATGGATTAAACATGCTAAATCGGAACATTAATTGAGACATTATAACCAAATAATTTTACTCAAATAATAAAGAGTTCCACATATTCAAATACAAAATTTGATCAAGTCCAATCACTAGAATATCGAAGTCCTAAGGCATAGGTATGACTTTCATGCTTTGCCCTTTCAAGGAGCTTCATGAGTGGATCCGCAATGTTTTGATCAAAGTGAACTTTGCGAATACATATCTTTCCCTTTTCAACTTCATCCCTTATGTAGTTGAATCTCCGCTCATTGTGCCTAATCTTTTGATGTGCACGGGGTTCCTTGATTTGAGCAATCACACCCTCGTTATCACAAAAGATTTCTAAGGGGTCTTGAATGGTAGAGACCACCCTTAGATTGGCTATAAACCTTTTATTCATGCAGCTTCCAAAGCTGCTAATGAGGCGGCTATGTATTCGAATTCTGTAGTGGACAATGCTACCCTATTCATAATGGAGACGTACCCCGATTGTGATCGAGGATTATCTCGATTAGTTTCGAAACTAGCATTCGTGTAACCCTTTACAACTAGTTCCTCTTCATCAGATCCGTATATTAGAAACATATCCTTAGTCCTCCTAAGGTATTCCAATATACTTTCAACAGCCATTCAATGGGTGTTACATGGATTATGCTGATATCTACTTGTCATGCTTAACGCGCATGACATGTCCAGTCTAGTGCATATCATCGCATACATGATGGATCCTATAGAAGACGCATATGGGATGTCCTCATGCGATCTTGCTCATCCTTTGAGCTTGGACATTGAGATGCACTCAATATTGTCCCTCTTTGAATAGGTACTATACCTTTCTTAGAGTTTACCATCTTGAACCTTTTCAAAATCTTATCAATATATGCACTTTGGTTTAAACCTATCAACCACCTCGATCTATCCCTATAGATCTTTATTCCCAAAATATAGGCGGTTTCACCGAGATCTTTTATGGAAAAACAATTTCCAAGCCAGGTTTTAACACCTTACATGGTTGGAATGTGTTTTCCATATAGTATTATGTCATCAACATATAATACTAGGAATGTGATTACACTCCCACTAGCCTTTTTATACACACATGAGCCTTGTCAGTATCTAAGTTTCCATGCATGTTTTGTTTTCTTCTCGAAAACCCACTTGCATCGAACCGGTTTGGAGTTAAGTGGAGTGTCAACCAATTCCTAAACTTGGTTGTCATACATGGATTGCATCTCTACATTCATGGCTTCCAGCCATTTGTCACAATCCGAATTGGACATTGCATCATGGTATGTAGTTGGCTCATCGGAGTCAACCTCATAGCATCCATCCATGAAAAATCCATATATTTCAGGTGAAATGCTAACTCTACCAGATCTATGAATGTTTTGTGTGTATTGATCAACCTCTTGATCATCGTCAACAACCTCTTGTTGACAGCTAGTGTCAACCAACCGTGTATCGGCTTGTGGATCTTGATCTTCATCAAATTCCATTGTTCTATGCGTCATTCCTTCCATAAGGAACTTGGCTTCCAAGAACTATGCCTTTTGAGCAATAAATACCTTTTGCTCTGTTGGATCTAAGAAGTAGTATCCTATACAGTCTTTGGGATATCCAACAAATATACACGTAGTGGATCGACTTTCAAATTTGTTTTGGGTGTTAAGCTTAACATAAGCTTCACTACCCAATGCCTTTTAAATATGATAGTTATGGAACTCTTTCCATGCCATATTTTAAAAGGGTGTCGAATCCACTTTCTTGGTTTGGGCCATATTCAAAATACGAGCCTCGGAGAGTAGTGCGAAACCCCAAAATGATAGAGGTAGTGAGCTTATAGCCATCATAGGTCGAACCATATCCAATAGGGTTCGATTTCACCTTCTCTATCTAAACGGAGAACTTTGGTAGTTCTATCGAGTTGATTTTCTACTTCATTCTTGAAGTTTTGAACATTTCAAATTCTTCATGTTTATGTGCCATCAAGAACACATGATCATAGCGACTATAATCGTCGGTAAAGGTAATGAAGTAAGTTTCATCATACCTTGTCATTGTTTTAAAAGGACCTCATACATCCAAATGTATGACTCCTAATAAATCTTTTGCCCTCTCATTAGTACCATTAAAGGGCGTGTAGGTCATCTTACCTTGTAAACAAGATTCACACTTATCAAATGAACAATTTTCATTTGTTTTCAAAAGACCATTCTTTTAAAGTGTTTAAATCCGATTCTTGTTTATGTAACCAAGATGACAATGACAAGGATAAGAGTTACTTAAACCATTTTAAGTCTCTTGGTACATGATGGGTATGATGTGTTATTATAGGACGAATCTCTATGAACCAATTCATAAATATCATTAGAAGGCATAGCCTTGAAATAATATACATCATCCATAGCAACATAAATACCATCATTTACAAACTTTAAATCATAACCATATCGTTTTAAAAGGGAAACTTAAATCATGTTCCTAGTAAAACTAGGAGCATATAACATGTTTTGAAGAACAACTTCCAAACCTTTTGAAAGTTTTAAAACATAGTCTCCTTTCTTAAAGTGCTTATTTCTTTTGAACCCTCGCAACAGATTACAAAAGTGAGTTCCACATGCGGTATCCAATTACCCATGTGCTTTGAGGAAATAACATTTAAGTCAATATGAATTATGAAGGTTGTGCTTGAGGTTTGCCCAGCATCCCTCTTATTTCTCAACTCATTGAGATAGGTTGGACAATTCCCTTTCAAATAACCTATCTCACCATACTCAAAGCATGGATCGTTTTTCGTTACCTTAGGCTTCTTAAGCTTAGGTTTTGGAGGTTCCGCTTTGATCTTCCCTTCCCCTTTGCCTTTGATGTGCCCTCTCCTTTGGCAACATTTGCCTTGGGATCGGGAATGGCCTTTCCATTGCCTCCCTTATTGATCTAGAGAATAGGTAGAACCTTTCTACCCATCCCTGCCTTAGCTGTTGTGAGCATTGCGCGAAACTCACCAATGCTCTTGTCCTATCCATTCATATTGTAATTCATTATGAATGTCTCAAACTTTTAGTTAGGCCATTAAGGATCAAATCTTGGCCAACTCCTTTGAGACAGGACAGCTAAGCCTCTCGAGGCGGCCTCAACATCGTCGGGGTCGGGTTGGTTAGGAATAGGATCGTCAAGGACATTGCCTTTGCTCTTGCTTGAGAACAATTCTCAAGTTTCGAGACCAGTCCATAAGGTTATTATGGTACAGACGATCCCTCTCTAAAATAGTTCTCAGTGATAGGGTATGGACGGTCGGGGTGGTAGCATTATTGTTTGCGGCCATTCTACAAATTTTACAAAGTTCTTTTTAGTATTTCTTAAAATTTTATTTTAATTATTAATACCCTTTATGTCTCATAGACAATTAATAATTAAAATCTAGAATCCAACGTTACATTCAAATAATGGTTAGGTGACCTTTATCCCATTATTCAAATTAACAAGGTAGTCAACTTTTGACAATTGTAACCTTTTGCAACTTCTAGCGGTATGGGATCGACTTTAAACATCATATGTAAAGTCGGTATGTTAATCCCATCAACACCATTTGGAAACCATATTTTAGGTGATCCATTCAACATGGTTTGCAAATCAAGTCACCCTACTTGCACACACATGTGAGTTTACCAACACAAGTGGTTAGGTGACCTTTATCCCACCAATGTGGTATTCCCACCTTAAGTCATAAGTTCCCTCAAAATGGTTAGGTGACCTTTATCCCATTAAGAGTTTCCAAATGACTTAAGTGTTGTGCAAAAGGACGGTGTTAAACTTGTTTGAAAAGGGATTTTTAGTTTTCATTAATTCTAGTTTTGAAAACTCTATGTACCTTGTATTTGCATGCTTTCAAATACAAGGTATCCTATGGTTCATTTTTAATAAAACCTCTTTTATTAAATCATCAATCCTTTTAATAACCTCTTATTAATCACTTAATGATTAAGAACCATAGATGCAAGGTATCTTATGGTTTATTTTTAATAAAACCTCTTTTATTAAATCATTAATCCTTTTAATAACCTCTTATTAACCACTTAATGATTAGAAACCATAAATTTTCAGCTTGTTAAGTTTGCTAATGAGTTTGTTATGCATATCCAAATATCAAACAACAATCATACAACAAACAACCAAACAAGCATAATATAAACAACCACAATGTGCATAACCATAGCAACTAAAGTGACCACACTTGTTTGCCATCACAAGTGTGGTCATTTGGTCTTTCCTAAGGGTTGAATACAACACAAAATAGAGGTCTCCTTAGACTCCCACTTGAACTTGCATCCATATGCTTCAAGTCCCTTTTTTGTGTCTTTGATGTCCATCTTTGGGTCTTCATTTTGTGCATCTTCCTTTTACAAAAATTATATCCTAATACATTTTTCTAATAAAAGAAATGCACCTAATCTATTTATTACATAACCAAATGAATAAATAATTACAACCCAAATAATAAACACAAATATTACAGTCCAATTGAATGAATTAAAACAACCATTAAAACCATCCAAATCACACAAGGCCTTAAGCTAGGTTATGCACTTTAACAACCAATGATCATATCATTTATTCATATAATGAAACCCCACATAAAACCACCAAATTTCAGCCAACATAAACTGAAATTTTGGTTTTAAATATTGTCCAAACAATCAACATTTTATCAACATGTATTTCTTTCAAGATTTCATCACAAGCATGTATGATATAATCTTGAAAGTTGGGGATTCATCAAAATAGAAATGTAGCAGCCCATAATCAGCCTATTATGAGTTTAAAATCATCCTCTAAAACTAAATTTTAAACGACAAGAACAAGCAAGCTATCCACATAACCGGCTCTTGATGCCATTGTTGGGTTTGTTAGAACATAAAATCATAGTTTAACCATTTAAACTTTCTGAAAACGCAGCGGAAGTATAGCATTATAACCATGTTTATAAGCAGAAAAATATGTTCATTAGATGACCATATTGATGTATAAAACAAACCCAAAGAACAAAAGATCATTTATGTGAATATGCAAGCTATGAACATATGTAAATGCACATAAAATCACAGCTTCATTGAGCTGTGATATACCTTACTGCAGCAGCCCAAAATCGACTAAATAAAGAAGATAAGAGGCTGAAATATGGCCAAAACTTCATGGTTGGATGTCCCCAAATGTTGACTCCCACAAAGCTCTAAGTAGGCATCATCCTTGCTTGAAGTTGGACACCAAAAACACCAAAATGAAGGCTGCCAAAACCCTTCAGGATCGTGATCTTCAAGCAGCAAACTTGATCATTTATGAAGATGAAATTGACCAAGGTTCCAAGAGGAGGAACCTTCAAGTGTGTATACCCCAAGCCTCATTGCAAACACACTTTCTTGTTAGGAAGATGATCACCAAAACAACACAAGATTGCTCCAAGAAAACCCTCTAATGCTGCTGCCTATTTCCGTAAATAGAGAGAGAGGAAGAGCTGAATTCTTTGGTTGTGTTGCATGTATATGAGAGTCATCATCATGGATTGCAAGAACCTCTCTTGTTTCTTGTTGAAAAACCATTTTTCAGCTTCAAAACTCAGCTCAAAACTCTTCTTTTCTGCTGTACCAAAACCGTGGGAATGAGAGGAAGAAAGAGAGATGTTGAGCTGAAAATTGGTCTTGCATGCATATATGATTGAATGGAGAGAAAGCTCACTTTGACCAAGTTAGTGGGTGTGATGTTTTAAGGCAAATGTTGTGGAATCTTTGCATGTGTGTCTCCCACATGCAAGACCTCAATGGGACGGTTTTGAAGAAGAAAACAAAGGTGGTTTTCTTTTGCCTTTTAATTAAAACATACACATACACACATGTCTAGTCTTATAACAATTAACCATTTAATTGTTTAAGTAGTATACTCTCATTATTATTTGGTGTTATACAACTAATTTAAATAACACTTCAAATAATATTATTGAACAAAATATCCAAATAAATTGTTCCATCTCATATGCAACTTATTTAGAAAACCCATTTTCTAAATTTGGTGTAAATATTTAATTGCATGATCATATCATCAATTAAATATTAATTGGTGTTTGCTAAGCTTGTTATTGGGTATAACCCGACTTGGATCATAACGTACTAACCACATCAATATTCTAAGTGTCTTGGGCACATAGAATCCTACAAATGGACCATACGCATGAATGCTTCATGCTAATGGATCAGTCGCATGACGGAACCAGGAGACTAGATCAGTCGCACGATTGTGAGATAAGATTGACTCAGTCGCACGACTGGACCTTCAGTCGTGTGGATGGATCAACCGCATGCTTCAGTCGCATGACTGAACCATGCTAATGGTTCAGTTGTACGAATGGAAAACCCTACTCTATAAATACCACTTAATTCGTGGAAAAACAGGAGAATTTGAATACCTACGCACATAATCGTACCCTAGCCGTCTAGAGGCTCAAGAAAACCTGTTCCAAGTTCATAGATCACAGTTGATCGTTCTCTAATCATTCATAACGTTTCATTAATCGTTAGATTTATCTTAACTGTGTTCTCCCTGATTGGATTGCCAATCAAATAGGATTCCGCACTATTTGGGTTGGTATACGCGCAGAATCAGTTAGTACTCCGTACATAAACGGTCCTAACAAGTGGTATCAAAGCTTTGGCTCTTGATTTTGCGTGTGATTTGATCGATTTGGTGTAAAAATCACTTTTTTTCATTCAAAAACACCATCTTTTTTGTTTAAAACAGTGTTTTTGACATCTCCAGATAAAAACGTTCATGTTTTTCGGATTACGACAGATTAGGGCTCGTAAAAATTCGTGTTTGTGTATCAAAATATCCAAAACCCCCAAATTTTTCAAAACCAGCAGCTTCAGTCGCACGATTGCCTCAATCGCATGACTAAACTCATTCGCACTTTCCATACGCACGATTGAACTCAGTCATTCATCCATTCGTATGACTAAACAATCTCATTCGCATTGTCCAGTCGTCCTTGTCTAATCACACGATTGACTCATTCGTATTGTTCAATCGAACGATTGAGCCATCCGCATCGTTCAATCACACGTTTGGCCTATACGGACCTCTCCATTCTCACGTGTGAAAAAGTTTAAGTTTGAAATTCAAAGTTAATACAAATGGAAGATCAGTACTCAGCTTTCACTGCCGGAAGGGATTCACGGATCCAGAAACTATTGCTTCTGGAAAATGAAGTTGGTAATCACAATAAGCCCCCGAAGCTCATAACGTTAGACGATTACCCACAATGGAAGCAAAGGTTCGAGATATACTTAAATGGAGTTGATCCTAATCTATGGGAATCAATCGAGACTAGGTATAGCACGTCGGTTGGTGCTGAGGGAGTAAAACTTGCCTTGGGTGGCATGACTGATAGCCAGAAGGTGAAGTATAATGTAGAGAAAAAGGTGTACGATTTATTAACTCAGTCAATTCCTAAGGATATATTCCATCAGTTTTTTGAGAATAAACAATCCAAGAAGTTATGGGATGCCTTGGAAAAATAGTATGACGGGAATGCGATGTTAAAGGCATTGAAGGCAAAAGCTTTAAGACGGAGTTTGATAACTTCTCTTCAATAGGAAAAGAGAGCCTGGATGACATCATCGACCGCTTCTACCACTTGATGAGTGAGCTGGACACTCATGGGGGTTACCATGTCCATGGAGGACAAGGTGTCGAGTTTTGCAGATGGATTGCCTGAGAAGTGGGTTTCGTTTGTGTCAAATCTCAGACAGAATGATATGATGGCAAAGTTGGATATCAACGGTTTCATTTTGAAGCTGAGAAAGGAAGAGTTGAGGATGAAGTACAGATCCCAAAAAGGATCATACGATCAGAATCCGTCACTTTACAACTCAACTCCTCAACTAAAAACTTCTGGAGCACCACTCCAAACAGTATTCGTCTCCAGTTCAGCTGCTCCGTCTCAAGCCATTACTTTAGGATCTGACACGTCAGGGTCATCTTGCACCCAATACATAGCACCTGAAGCCAATGCTACGAAATTAAAGACTGAGAATTTCGGTAATGTGACTGTTGAGGTAGCAAAGGAGCATATGGATCTTGTAGCAGCTGTCGTTCACTCCTATGATGTCTAGTTGCTGGGAAGATTTGAAACTGCCATCTGGCAGATGAAGACTATGAGAAGGTAGATGATACTGAGCTCAAAAGGATGGACATTATGTGGGCACTAGCTAGTGCTGTCCGGAGGGCGAAGAAGTTTGTTAAGAAGACTGGACAGAACTTGGTAGCCGTAAAGGATACAACTTTTGGTTTTGACAAAACCAAAGTTACATGTTTCAGTTGTGGAGAAAAGGGGCACTTCAAACGTGAATGTGTGAAACACAAGAAGACAGGTAATGGTAATCCATTCTTCACTTTCAATCGTCAAGATAAACCCACCAATGGACCTACATCATCAAGCAAGGATCCTAAGGCCTTGACTGCACAAGACGATGAAGGACAAGATTGGACCTTTTGCTTTGTGTCTCCGGGAGAATCCAACATTGCATGTGTTAAGGGTTTGGGTGACGACTCTGCAAGCGAAGGTGATATAGCAGTGGAACTTGTAATGTCAGATCATGAAGATACTGCTACTGTGGTCACTCACCTAAATGAAGAAGTTCCCAACACAACATGTTTAGAATCACCAGCACCCGAACAGTCAAACTCTGCGATGATGGCTGATTCAACCGAACCTTCCCAGGTAAGTTCCACATACCAACTTTTTAAAAATCATGCTTGTTCTGAACGTAATAAATTTAGGGATAGCATAGATTCAAAATTTGCTAGGCTATTAGATCACAATGATAGCTTAGTAAATGATTTACAACTGTGCATAGAAGCAAACCGAATTTTAAAACAAAATAAGCACAGTTAAAAAAGAGAAAATAGAACTTTTAAATAAACAACTAAGGGACACCGAAGTTGTGGAATTTAACCAAGGAAATGACATAAAGTTCTATTTAAATCCCTAGAAGAAACTAAGAAACAAAAAGCAGTTTTGGAAGTCAAGGTAAATTCTTTAAAACAAAAACTGCACAGTTGGACTAGTTCTTCTCACATAGTTCAACACTTAGTGAAAGAACGAAACCACAGGGAGGGTTTGGGTTACAAAGTGGTTCCACCAACATATGAGACCTTGTTTAATGCTGAATGCAAACCAATTAATAATAACCTAATCAAGGATCATGTGGTGTCCACTCCTCTTATAAGTGATCCAGATTCCACGAGTAAACCTATTGAATCTACCGCTAAACAGAAGGAGACCACTTTGAAGTCAGAAGGAAAGATGCCTATTGTTAATTTGGATGAAAAATTTACAAATGTTAAGGTGGAGTCAGGTTCAAACAAGTCAGAACCCAAAAAGACCAAACAATTTAACCAATCTCAAGCACCATGTCTTAGTCCAAATAAACAAAAGGGTAAAGATGTTAAACATGTTCAAACAATGAATTTTGTTAAAGAAGTCAAAACATCTAAACAAGAAGTGCCAAAACCCAAAGGAACTAAAGTCACACCTGTGTCACACACTTTCCCACAGAAACAGTTTTACCAACATGTCAAAAGTAGATCATGCTACACTTGTGGAAAGTATGGACACATTGCTTCAAAATGTTCTTATTATCAGACACCAAGAAAGAAGATTGAACTTAATGATACAAAACAAAGTTCTTCAAAAAGGAGTTCAATTACTCCACCAAATAGAACCTATGAACATGAAGTTCAAACAATAAGCCAATCGTCTGTTTATCACAAACAGGCCTTACATAAAACTGGCTTATGGAAAGAAAAATCAAGTCCCGTGTCTGAAAATGAGAAAAAGAAGATGAACATGCTTAGTCTGACAACTGTTTATTTTTTTCTTTTTATTTTCTTTTATTTTTCTTATTTTAATTTCCTGTTTCAATAAAATCCAAAAAAAACACAAAAAATATTTTTGGTTATAGAATTTTAGGAGGAGAATAGGTTAGTTTAGTATTAAATCAGTTGCTTTATTTAATTACTTAAAAAAACAAGGGAGGAGGACAGTCTAGTTAATACAAAGGAGATCGTATCTGTGATACTGATTCAAGGATTTTCGAAAATGATAGCACACAGAAACAAAGAGTTTGGGACTTTAAAAGAATTTAACTGATTAAGATGCGAAATTCGAAGTATAAGTCTAAGAAGTCTAAGCAACATAAAAGGAAAAATGATAGTAAAACTACCTACTACTAAGGTAACACAGAGAAAGTAGACCTAGAGGTTGCTAGATCACTAGATGATGTGTCGGTAGATTCAACACAATAGATAAGTAGACTTCATTGGTGAGTTCAAGTTCAAACTGAGTTGTTCAACAAGCTGTGGGTTATCATCTTATCCCTGCTTAACACAATTAACGAAGTTCCAATAAGGGGTGACGAGCAAAAGAAAAGCCACAAATGTGTGCGGATGACCATAAAAATGAGCATAGCACATAAAAATGCAAAAAGCAATCAAGCTAATAACCTATGTTGTTGGTGCGATCTGTGCAAAAAGAATATAATTGCTTAAACAAGAAGATAGATTGTGTGCCTCTCTGCTATGCGGTAGCACTGACCTGAGGATAAGCATAACCTAAATATACAAGAATTCATTGTTGTTTACGCCTCTCTGCTGTGCTATGGCACTGACCTGAGGCTTGGCATCTCTTTGAAAGCTCTTAGAATAGTTTCTTCTTGTCAAAATACCCGTAGACCGCTCAAAAATCTCCTGAGGAATGTTGATTACCATATAAGTGTGGGATCCACAAATGCTTGTTGAAATAATTAAACCTTAAATCATCACCAATATGTGTAAAAAATCTTTGTATGGATTTAAGAGGATAAGTATACTGATAATCATCGTGAGCTGCAATTCTGGAAAGTCCAAATCATTGTGGGTATCTTACAGCACTAGTATGATTTCCTAAACTTGCTAATGACTATCGATGGAAACAAGAATCTAGCATCAAAAGGCTTTGATAAAATATCCCAAATTATTTGATAAACCTGTATGATTCCATAATGAATCGTTCCAGTTATGATCAATGTAACTTGATGCTATACTGTCTAGAAAGGAAAATCTGGTAGATACTTATCTTAGGATTTCAACCACACACAAAATTACAAATAAGTTTTAGTTTTGTCTTTTAGTTCTAGTTGTTTAATTTGTTCAATTTTTAGTCAGTTTAGTTATTAAACGTCGGACTATGCATTGGAATTCTATCTGGGTTTTAATCCCTAAAAAGGGTCACGTCTAAGGTGACCAAACGGGTTTTCAAATGTTAAAAGGGTCACGTCTGAGGTGACAAAATGCTTTTACTGTTAAAAGGATCGTGTCTGAGGTGATCAAAAGTTCTCTAAGTTAAAATGGTCATGTCTGAGATGATTGAATGCTCGAAATGTTTTATCAATTGTTAATAGGGCTAAGTGTCAAAAGGTCATCAAGTCAAAACCATAAGTATGAGCCATTCGCACGACTGGACCATGAGTATGGACAAGCCTTACGATTGAACTATACGTATGAGCCAAATCGCATGACTAACCCACACATATTGACCAGACGTGCGATTGGACCATAAGCATGAGTAAATTCACACAATTGGATCACAAGAATGAACCAATCGCATGAATGGAGGTGACCAAATGAGAAAGTCGCATGACTGACACCTAGTCGTACGACTGAAGGTGACCGACGGTGCCAGTTGCACGAATCAAGTATGCGACTAGGTTCTATGGCACGACTGGAGGAAACCCTAATATAAATAGAGGGGGAGTCGGTCGCAGACGCCCATTCACCCCAATCGTTCACTTTATCGCACGAAGCACCGTTATGTTGCCCGATTTTCTTCTGACTGTTCTAGACTACTGATTGTTGTGAGCTAACAATTTCTAGTGTTTATCCAGGTAATGCGTGACCATATTCACTCTAAAGTTCAATCAATTCATGCCCTAATGATCGAATTTAAGCCCTAAACTTAATCGAGACTTAGTTTGCAAAAGAAACCTATAAAACTAAGTATATTGTTCAAATAAAAGTTATTAGGTGTTATGTCGGTCTTTTGTGAGACTAATGAGCCAAACTACGAAGTCTAACTTCAAGTTTTGCTAAAAATTTGAATTTGAAAAAAAAACAGTCTGCAATGCGAATGGACACCCTGATGAACTTCAATCGCATGACTGAGTTGTGCGAATAGATCAATCGCACGATTGAGCTGGACAAATGGCTCAATCGCTCGACTAAACCATGCATATGAGTTCAGTCAGACAACTGATGTAAACGCATAGGATAGAATATGACTAAGCCCAGTCACATGCTCAGTCGTACGTATGCACTCAGTCGCACGACTAGATCTCAGTCGCACAGTTCATTCGGATGATAGAACAGAAGATTTCAAGTCAAATGAATCAAGTTGTTACTCATTGAAACACACTAACGTTTATTTACATTGTGTAACAGATGGCGAGTCGTTGGACTATGAGCCCAAAGCATAACATTTGTGCTCATCTAGATCTGACCTCTCAGAACGCGGTTGATTTCTATGGCATCATTACATTCTTACGGAGATCGAGGATCTCCCGTGCTATATCGACTCCGTGCACTCCGTACCATTCAGTTCAGCAGACCTTCTGGGAAAGCGCTGTTGTCGACAGGTCCTCAGAGCCCCACCATATCAGGAGCTCCATTTTTGGTCAGGCTGTAGAGATCACTGAGGATAACCTCAAGACAGTCTTGGAGTTTAGGGATGATGTTGACTGCCCTACACGACTACACCCACTGACTGTACGAGGCTGTTTTCTGCGGGCCAAGTACTCGGGGGATATCAACGCAGGTGTGCTCAACAAGAGCAACCTGTGCCACCAATTTAAGTACTTAGCCCATGTGCTGCTTATGTGCATTGCCTCAAGGAAGGGAGGCTTCGATGAGCTATTTGATCAAATTCAGAACGCCTACATGGCGTTGGTGCTAAACCATTCGTTCGGCTTCTCGAGGATGATCTTCACCTACCTGGTGGAGAACATCGAGGCGAAGGGCAAGGAGAGCTTTTTCATGTACCCTCGCTTTATGCAGATGATTATTGACTAGAAGCTCCTTTTGTTGCCAAAGGAGAAGGAGTATGTCGTGGTGCTTGAGGTGATGGATGATACCACCTTAGGCAGGATGAAGGTGTATAGGGGGAAGCAGGTGAAACCCCCTGTCAGGCGTCTGTTTGGGCATCTGGCCTGTGAGGAATATATGGCACCAGCTCGGAGGAAGTGGCGCCACGATGATAGTGACTCAGACACTGAGCAGATTGTGCTCCCCGCAGATGATTCTGGTGATGATGATAGCGGTGATGGTGGAGATGCTGGCCCAACCCAATCTAGGGCCACTACTACTGATGTGACATTTCCATCATCCACCCGAGGAGGAGCAGAGACTGCGGGATACCATCAGGTTTTCCGACCTAATGAGGAGGAGGTGTCGGATGAGGAGCCGTTGACTCGAATGGTGGGCAGCAGTGTGGTTGCCACCGAGAGGGGGATTAGGGCGGTAGGTGGATGCCAGGGTGAGTCTGGGGAGGCTGCAACTGATCCATCTTACACCCAAGCACAACAGATCTCACAGCAAGCTCCGCAAATTGCCCAACTCCAGGAGCATAAAGCCCAACGAGCAAAGAAGATAGAGGAGTTGGAGGCTTCCAACAAGACCATCATGCTCAAGCTCAAGGGATCAAAGGATGAGCCGCTCAAGATAAGAGAAGGAGATGATGAAGAAGATGATAGTGATGATGATGAGGCCAGTGATGATGAAGAGACAAGGGAAAGGCATAATGATGATGATGATGAAGAAGGAGATGCAGCTGGATCTACCTCAGCTTAGGTTCAAGAGAGACGTACCAAGAGAAATCAAGACCAAGGAGCCTCATCTTCTGCCCCACCTACTGCCCCGCCTGCAGAAGAGCCCATGATTCAGGATAAAAGTAATGTTTAGATGTTAATGAATTTTTAAATCTTATGTAATTTAATCATGTATTAAACTTATATACTTAATGTTTATATATATTTGATATTTAACTCTCTTGATTATTGACAAATGATTGATGTGTTAAATATTTAAATCAAGCAGATCTACCATCTCAGCAAGACGAGTATGATGTTGCTCCCCTACAGCAAATCAAGTCTCAATTCACTATGATACTTGATTTACAAGGGATTGTCAGGAGGTCTATGAGTTGTACTCCCGAAGAAGGAGAAATAATTCATGACCTTACTGATGAGCAACTTGCGGAGATGTTCCGGCTAAATCCGGATGAAATTGTTAAGGATGCCCCTGCCGTTGACGTGGCTAGTGACGACAAGCTTAATGATGTGGAAGAAATAGAGATTGAAGACGTCACAGCCCAGAATTATCCAGAATACACTGATCGAGAGGGAAATGTGGTTCCTAAATTTACGGATACTCTCGACAATGGTACATATGACAAACTGGATACGATGGAGAATGAGGCAGAGAAGTCAAAAAGCCAAGCCCAAGCCTCGGACGCCGATGTAGAAATAAAGAAGGCTGAATGGGCTGCTTGTTTTGCAGAGATCCGAGCCCAACGCACTGCTCCAAAGCCGAGTGCCTACACCAAGCTCTACAAAGTGAAGAAGCATCTGAAGGTGTTAGAAAAGATTATAGCATGGGCATATTTTGAGGATCTAACTGTCTATGCTGTCAAGAGGGAGATGCGAATAGAGTACTTCAGATTCCCACATGATCTGAAGACTCTTCCCGGTTTTGAGCTCAACCAGCTGACACGCTTAAAGTTGTTGTATGCTGATCCGAGAAAGAAGTCAGGCTGGTTTGAGGCTGCATTGAGGAGAGAATACCACACCAGGTGGGTTAAAATCAGACCTCAACAACCGATGAGGTATATCAGAAGGTCTGAAGTTGATTCCATTACTGGAAAGCCTAAGGTAGTGTTGAAGTGGAGTCCTCTGTGCACAATATCAAGAATCTCTCTAAGGGAAATGCCACAGGACTTCACTCCACACTTCAAGTGGTGGTACTATGATTGGAGAACAGGTGAACCTGTTATAGTCTTACAAAAAGATAGCCAAATGCATACTATTCGGGTATTTGACCCAATGTGGCTGACTAACTTGTCTGCAGATGATGTATACACATTGTACAAGTGGCCACTGTTTTATGATTCGCAAGACATTGTACAAGCCCTCTAGTTTCAAAATGTTATAAGACGTTTAAGATAAATGCCAGAGTTACAAGAGAGGAGAAGGACAAGAAGTTTGATGAGCTGATGAAGAATGTTAGACAATGAAGTAAACTAGGTCCAAGGGGGAGTTTGTTGATACATGTGTACCTAGTTTAGGAGCTAAATGTAAAATGTCTTTCATGTCTTACGTATATCTAATTGAATGGGTATAAATGAAATGAAATGTGTGGTTGATACTTATAACGTTTAATATTTCATTGTTTATTGTGTGATTACGCATATTGAGCTAACTATATAGGTTTATGGTTTTTGCATAATTCTTAGTCAAATATGGTTGAGAAACATGTTTAAACTTAATCGTGTGAAGTTCTCATGCGAATGGACCATGAGAATGGACCATACGCATGAATACTTCATAATAATGGATCAGTCGCACGACTGAACTAGGAGACTGGATCAGTCGCACGATTGTGACATAAGATTGACTCAGTCACATGACTAGACCTTCAGTCGTGTGGATGGATCAACCGCATGCTTTAGTGCTAATGGTTCAGTTGTACGAATAGAAAACCCTGACCTATAAATACCACTTAATTCGTGGAAAAACAGGAGAATTCGAATACCTACGCACATAATCGTACCCTAGCCGTCAAGAGGCTCAAGAAAACCTGTTCCAACTTCATAGATCACAGTTGATTGTTCTCTAATCATTCATAACATTTCATTAATTGTTAGATTGATCTTAACTGTGTTCTTCCTGATTGGATAGCCAATCAAATAGGATTCCACACTATTTGAGTTGGTATACGTGCAGAATCAGTTAGTACTCCGTACATAAACGGTCCTAACAGTTGTAAGCATCAAGGATGGTTATGATTTGAGTGCTTATGTAGAACAATTTACAGCTGATCTTACTTCTGGTCTAGAGCTGATTACTGAGATGAACGATGAAGACTAGTCTGAAGACAAAGATCCAAAGACAGAAGATGAATCAGACACTAAGGTAGACTATGACTGGAGTGACAAAGCTGAGAAAGGAAAATCTTGAAGAAGTTGCTCTTATGGCATACTCAGAACAACCAAAGGTTGTGAACTCATCATCTGACATTGAGTGTTCAAATTCTTATCTAGAAATCCCAATGGAAGTAAGGGAGAAAATATGCACCAAAGCATGTTTCAAACAAGTAGAACACTCCAGAACATACTCATTCAAAATATGTGATAAACTTAAACAAGAAGAGTCAATGCATAATAAGTTGAAAACTGATCATAAGATTGCTGATGATAAAATCAAATCTCTTCAAGCTTCTTGGAACAAAACTTTAAAAGAACTTGAACTTGTAATGAAACAACTTGAAGAGATGAAAAAAACTCTTGAACAAGAGAAATTGGCACATGCAACTACTCAAATTGACTTAGCCAAAGTGAAATGCTCAAAGATAATTGTTGAGCAACTAGTGAATGGAAGTAAAGATAAAGATAAAACAGGATTAGGATTCACATATGAACCATTGCCTGAATCTAATACAAATACCTTACCGGAAAATTTTAATACATATGATCATTCACCTGAGAATAAAGCTAAGATTAAAGAATTTCAAGAAAAGAAAAAGAATAGTCAATCGAATGTCGAGAGTGAAATTAAAAAGATAAACATTGAAATATTCGAGGAGAAAGATTCAGAAAAGATAACGAATGGTCATCCCATTAAAGTAAAATCGTATGAACGTCGACAAACAAACAAAAAACTCTTTGTATCAAAAAGTGAGATTGTTATTGAACAGTGTGAACCTAAACAAAAGGTTGAAAAAGCTAATAATATCAATAACAAAATGAAAGTGAAATATGAAGAAGAGAAATCAGACACTTCATGTTCCGATGATTCAAGCTCAAATGAATTAAATCAAAACAAAGATTGTGAAAAAGAATCTTCTCAAGATTCAATGAAAATCCAAACCACTAAAACTTCATCAAGAACAAGAAATCAAAGAAGAAGAAAAGCTGCTAAAGCTAAAACGTCTGAACCAATCAATCAATCAATTCAATCAATTCAACTTAAACCATTGAAGTTTGTGTCAGCGGGAACTTTTGACATGAACACAATCTCTAAAACAACATCTAGACCTAGGATCAAATGTAACTATGATCTGAAAACAGGTTCAGGTCCTAAGTCTTCCGCTGTTCTTAAAAGATTTGTATCTAAGGAGTTAAACAGTTGTGATCAAGTTCAAAAGCAAAATCCTAAGAATCAAAAGACCAAATTCACACAAAAGAAAGCACATATTAACCTAACTACCCCTAAGTCTAAACAAGAATCAAATGTGGCTTCCACATCAAGGGTTAATAAAATGTTGTTTAATCATTCACAAAAGTATTATGATATATGTGATATGTACAATCATGACATATCTGAGTGTTATTTTAACAAGTACTGTCACATCTGTGATATGACAAATCACACAACAGCTTCTTGCTACTTTAACAAATACTGTACATTGTATGATGAATGAAATCATAATACTGAGGATTGGCTCTCTAGAAAGAACTCACCTAGGTAGGATGTTGGTAATCAAGGATATGTTAATCCAAAGTTTCAATGAAATCGAAATAATGGTTTTAAAAATCTACCAAAACTACCTTCTCTGGCTTTGAGATCCTTCAGAAGAATTAATTCTGATTATGATAATAAGTATACTGTTAGATCATAGCAGTACAATTAAGGAAATTTTATTCCACGTCCAGTGAGAATGAAAAATGAAACATTTAACCAGAAAAACTTTTCTAATTTTTCAAATGATGGTTTAAAATTTCTTGATGATGATCTTGAAAATAGCTTAATGCTTTGAGATCAAAACAAGAAAAGATAATCAGACATTTTTTCAAAGAGGATTTGAAAATCCTAAATTTCAAAAGAAACCTGATGTAAACAAACTCCATTTCAAGCAGTTTACCATTATGGATAAATATGGAATACCTAAGACCATCTCGGCTTGGGTTACTAACTCAACTTAAATGTCTTTGAATGCAGGTACGCCCGCCGAGACTAGTAAACACATGGTATGTTGATAGTGGGTGTAGCGGGCATATGACAGGCAATCAAGCCTTACTTCGAGAGTTTAAGACAAAAGATGGTGCACACGTAGATTTTGGTGGAGATGCAGGTGGAAAGATAACCGGTGAAGGAACGATATCTAATGGAATTCTAAGCTTTGATAAAGTCAACTTCTGTGAACAGTTGTGTCACATCCCCGCTAAAAGCGGAAGCACGAGGATGCGATGGACGGGATCATCATAACACATTGGGGTCTAAGAGAATCACTAAAGGTATTCTCCGTAAATAGGTCATGACGTCACCCGACACATAGGGACACGTGTCAAGTACAGTCAATTCCAAAACATCATACAATAAATGCAAAAGTAATCCAAAGTTTCCATTCAGAAACAAAGAAGCACAGGTACCAAAACAATCCAAAGTACAAATCCAACAAATTACAATTCAATAAAACAAATAGGTCCAAACAGGTCCAACAGTTCCATGAAATGTCTATTGCTCCTAAAGGAACGTTCTTGTCTAAAGTCTGCAGCCAAGCAGCTAAGCCTCAGTACCTGAAAAGACATGCTCTAAAAAGTCAACATATGTTGGTGAGTTCACAGGTTTATAAGTATCAAAGGGCAACATGTGAAAGCAGTAAATAAAATGTGTGTGTGGTAAGAGAGCATAGTAGTCATAGAATTCATACAAATCAAGTGTCATGTCCATGCCCATAATCAATTATATTCACCTAAGGGCTTGCACAAGGCCAAGTCAGTCTTAGCTAGCATACCAACGATAGGGGTGGGGTGTCAACCCGTTAGTACAAATAATACCTCTCCATGACAGTCCATTCCATTACACTTATTGCACATGGATCTCTTTGGTCCCACAAGTATAATGAGCATTGGAAGGAAATCATACTGCCTTGTGATTGTTGATGATTTTACATGATTTACATGGGTATTCTTTTTAATAAGTAAAGATGAAACTGCCGAAACATTAAAATCTTTTATTCTTAAAATAGAAAATCAAATTGATCACAAGGTTAAGATCATTAGAAGTTCAAGATCGTGAGTTGTGTAGTTCACTTCATGAACCTTCAATTGCCTCGACGCATATGCTATGACTTTGCCTCGTTGCATGAGAACACAACCAAGACCTTGATTAGAAGCATCACAATACATGGTAAAGTCATTGTTTCCATCGGGAAGTGTGAGAATAGGAGCGTTACACAACTTGTGTTTTAATGTCTCGAAAGCCTCTTCTTGCTCGAGTCCCTATTCAAAGAGTCAATTCTTGTGGGTTAGCGCCGTTAATGGCTTAGAAATCTTCGAGAAATTCGCTATGAACCTATGGTAATATCCCGCTAAGCCTAGAAAAGAACGAACCTCGGTTGTGGTTGTGGGAACACACCAATTCTTCACGGTTTCAATTTTAGCAGGATCAACGTGAATTCCTTGGCTATTCACCACATGTCCAAAGAATTGAACCTCTTCTAACTAGAATTCACACTTTGAAAACTTGGAGTATATTTGCTCATTCTTCAAAAGTCCAAGAACTTGTCGTAAGTGCGTCTTGTGATTTATTTTCGTCTTGGAATAAATAACAATGTCATCAATGAACACGATCACAAACTTAACGAAATACGGTTTACATACTCGATTCATGAGATCCATGAACACGGCAGGTGCATTGGTAAAGCCAAAAGGCATAACCATGAACTCGTAGTGTCCATATCGAGTATGAAAAGCGGTCTTTGGAATGTCATCATCGTGAACACGTAGTTGATGATACCCAGAACATAGGTCAATCTTTGATAATTGAGTTGCTCCTTGAAGTTGGTCAAAGAGATCATCGATCGAGGGAGAAGGTATTGGTTTTTGATAGTAAGTTTGTTGAGTTCTCGGTAATCGATGCATGTACAAAATGAACCATCCTTTTTCTTCATAAACAGTGCAGGTGCACCCCACGGTGATGAACTAGGGCGAATAAAACCCTTATCGGTCAACTCTTGCAGTTGACTAGCTAGTTCTTGCATTTCAGACGGTGCAAGACGATAAGGTGATTTAGCCACAGGGTTTGCACCAGGGATTAAGTCAATCTTGAACTCAATTTCTCACACGGGTGGTAGCCCCTTAAGTTCCTCGGGAAAAACCTCAGGAAAGTCCCGCGTGACAGGAATGTCTTTCAATTCCTTACCCTCGGCTTTCGTATTAACTACATATGCCATGAAAGCCATGTAGTTTTTACTTAAGCACTTGCGGGCCTTGATGCAAGACATAAGCTTGAGTCCTTACGATGATTTCTCCCCAGGGACCTTCAAAGTATCACCCGTCGGTAAAGGAATTCGAATGCATTTCTCGAAGCATAGAATTTCCGCACGATGTTTGGCTAACCAATCCATGCCAATGATAACATCAAAGCTTCCTAATTGCAAAGGAATAAGGTTGACGAAGAACTCGTGTTCATTAAGGATTAAGGTGCAATCACGTATTATGACGTCAATGACAATAGATTTTCCATCGGCGACTTCGACCGTGAAGGATCTTTCCACTTTAACACGCTGTTTAGAAAGTATAGGTTCGAATTCCAACGACACGAAACTCCTATCTGTACCCGAATCAAACAATACACATGCATAATAACTATTTACAAGATACATACCTGTTTGGTGATAACCTATTATTGGTATGATGAACACAGATAGGAATTTTTATAAGACAAGAAACGGTTTAAAAGGAGTTCAACGTCGTACCATTCACCACGTCGTTGTTGGCTTGTTCTTGGTTGGCGTTGATGTTGAAAGCCCTTCCACGAGCTAGTGGAATAGTTCCAGCATTACGAGGACATTGCGAATGAATATGACCAGGCTCGCCACAGTTATAGCAGGTTCGGTTAGTAAACATTGCAGTGTTGTTTGGCGCACGAAGACAAGTAGCCACCAAATGACCATACTTCCCACACAACGAGCAGACTCGGCATGGAATGTTGCTCGCATGGTGGTACTTGCACGTGTTACACATAGCATATGGACAGCATAAGCTCTAGCCACGAGAGCTTGATTTGCAACCACTATTTATTTTTGAGGAGCATTTGGGGCGGTCACAACATAGTTGCATGATGGGGTGAATTTACGCTTCTTGTTTTGGGAAGATGACTCGGCCCTTACCTCCTTTGTTGCTTCGGGTGTCACCTTCACAGTAGACTTGGAACCCTTTATCGACATAGTGCTAATTCTAATATGATTCTCGGTGAGTTGCGGGGTGACAGTAATTGCCTCCTCCAAAGTTGTGGGCTTACTACCTTCCACGGCATCTAGAATTTGAGGTGGCACCCCCTTGATAAATTTCTTAATGTTAAGGGGCACGGTGTCCACCATATGTGGTAAAAGTATACTCAACTCATGATGCCGGGTGGAATAGGCCAAGTGATTCCCACCATCTTGTTTGAGGTTCCAAAACTCCTCCTCTAGCTTTTGCAACTCGCTCCTCGGGCAGAACTTTTGAATCATGATATCCTTAAATTCTTCCCAGGGCAACGCCAATGCAACTTCAGTCCCCCGGTTTCTCTTTTCACTATTCCACCATGTTAGTGCCTGTTGTTGAAGGGCACTTGTAGCATAGCGAACCTTGAACTCATCGGGGCACTCGCTAACGATGAAGGTCTTCTTTATACTTTCAAACCACTCGAGAAGTCCAGTGGCTCCTTCTTTTCCACTAAAACTAGTGGGTTTGCACGAGTTGAAACGTTTGAACGTGCAAGTATGATTGTTCCCTTGTTGATTGTTGCTATTCTCCCTATGAGCCCCTTATTGTTCCTATTAGTGTTGTTGTTGCTATTAGCCATTAGGGTGCTACTAAGTTCAGCAACCATGGTTGGGAGCACAGCAGCCATTTGTCGGGCGATCATTGCTGCAAGCTTGCGGTTGGAACTTCCACGCTTTCCATGATGGCGAGACATGCTAGATACAAAATGAGTTAGTTATGGGAATGAAGATAACAAAGGATAGTAGTTAAAACAAGAATAAGCTAAGAGTTGTAAGGCATGCGAAATGGTTCCATTTGGTAACGCATTACCATTTGGAAACATTGACATGTCAAGGTAAATTGACCCATTTGCCTTAGAAACTTGTGTATATCGACCATAGTTTATCACTCATCTCTGAAATCGCCAGGTAAGCATAACTAGTCCGGTAGGATTTATGCAAAATGCTTATCTTAGCCGGGAGGCCTTTTTCCAGGAAATTCAGAATACAAGTGTCTATATGTAACACAATATTTCTTAGGTTCATGAAATCAAAACCTTATTGAGATTTATATAGATTAGACATAACGTCTAAAGATCCAAGTCATAAGCATAAGTATACGATTCCACGTGTCGTCGAGAATAAGATTAAGAGGATTCATGTTCGGGGAGAGTCGAAGATAAGTTTAGGGAGACAGGTAACAATGTTTAGGCAATTCTATGCTAAGGCATCAAATTGCACATAAGAAGGCATGGCATTATGTAGCATGCAAACCATATAATTGACAAGATAGAAATATAATTCTATAAGGTTCATGCATATGCTATAGTCTAGGTCACCATTTCTAATAACCTAAATCCCTATAGTTATGGGCTCTGATACCAATCTGTCACACCCCAACCATGACGACGGAAACATCAAGGTGTGAGGGTTAAGATCGTTCACAGCCATATAACGCTATTAATAACCCAAATATATATTAATCAAAAGTGCCAATTGTACCATTACAAACATAAGTTTCAAAAAAAGTAAATAACATAACATAAGATGTAACAAGCCAATTTATTTCATTTATTTAACTAGGTCCATTCCTAGATGTGAAAGCACTTCAAGATGCCAATCAAGCTTGAGCATTTCTTGAAACATGTTAAAAATAAAATGTCAACAATAATATTCGTGAGATTTCCATAGTTTTCAATACATAAGTATATAAAAGATGGCAATTCATGTTGTAAGTTAGAGAACAAAGCAACTAGGGATGTAAGATAGAATGCACAATCAAACCTTGACAAAGTTTTACAAGTCTCAAACGTTTACAAGTATATACGATTAGCTAAGTGCACTTGGATCAACCAAGTAGGCTTGTCAGGCCCATAGATCTATGACGTCGTCAGGCTAGCAATAGTTAATGATTGTGCATATATTCGACATTACATGGTAGCTACAAAGGTCAACTAACCACAACATACAGGTGAAATGCCATAAGTTTACAAAAATCAAACGTGTTTACAAGTGTAATGTTTATAATGTAACATGTTTCACCCCAAAGTGTAAAAATAATAAAAGGGGTATAGAAATACTCACTTGGTCAATAAATATGTAATTGATGATAAATAAGAAATTAATAAGCGTCGTTCCAACGTAAACCGTCACAATGCACCTAAATGTATATATTTACAAGATTTAAGCTTAATTATAATAAGTTTAACGAATCAACGAGTACTAGGGTTCAATTTGGTATTTAGGGCTTGTCAAATTATTATGTTTAATAAAATAGAACTAATTATGTTTATTAAAATAAAAGACATTTGTTACATTTTACACAAAGCTATGTATATAAAAAAGTATAGCATTTATAATAACTTTGCAAAGAAATTAGATATGGTCTAATAAATACAATTTAAGCGATAGTTTAGGGGTTACGTTTGAAATAATCTTATTTATGGAATAAAGTATTATTTAAAGTATACTTTTTTTAAAATAAACCATTTATTTCATTTTTTAGAATATTTGATAAAAGTATAAATGTATTCCTTTTTAAGAAATTAATTCACAAAAACAAAAAAATAGTTGAAAGTATTTAAAAAATCAGCTTTTATAGAATGAATTTTTATAATTTTTAAGAAAATTTAGAATCAATATTGAAGGCCAAAAAGCCTTAAAAATAAAACATGAGGTCCCCCGGATTCGAACCGGGGACCTCCTGTTTAGGAGACAGACGCTTTACCAGTGAACCAAGCGTCGAGGCCTTGGTTTAGTTTGGTTTTAAAATCTTAAAAACACAATTAACAAGAAATCCCCAAATCCAATGAACCCTAGAATGTTCTTGGATCAAATTGAACACTAATTCGATCCTGTTAACGAATAAATTAATGGGGCCTTTGTTTCTCATGTTAAAACGAGTATGTTGGTGTGTTTGATTACCCGAATCGTGATGGTATGAAGATGAACACGTCGTAGGAGCAGATTGTGGTTTATGTCGAATCAAAGGATGAGCAAACGATGAAGATAATCAAATTAACTTCGTAGGCAGCTTCAGACAATGTTCTTGATACAAAGTCCCTCATCAATTTCGATATACATTTGTCGGAGAGTGGATGTTGATAAAGTTGGAGGTTGCGGATTAGAGAGGATCGAATGGAATATTTTGCGTTTATTTCTAGTAAAATCGAGAGTTGTATTCGATTAAGGGTTGATAGATGACCGTTTATATTGAGTTAATTACATTATTATGAGGTTTAATGATTGAACGACTCTAGGATTAAATGATTCGGTTATGAACTCGTTTGAACTTAGTAGCTGGTGTTGTAAACGCGTTTAAAGTGTGCATTCAAGTTCGAGTTATGCATACGAACGAATTAGGTCGGTTTTGGGTCAAAACCACAGCCAAAAGGGCCGTTTTTGGCCTCGCCGGAGTTCGGCCTCGCCGGAAATATGGTGGAAGCAGGGGGATGGGGTTTAAAAAAGTTAATTACACATTTAGACCCTGTGGTTTTCAGTTTAACATTTTATGTGAAAACCATTCTTCTAAAGTTTCAAAGTTAACAAAACAACCCCCTGAACTTTAAATAAACCTTAATTTTTATTAGTTATTTATCTTTTATAAATTTATTATCATTATTATAATTATCATTATTGTTATTATTATTATTATTATTATTATTATTATTATTATTATTATTATTATTATTATTATTATTATTATTATTATTATTATTGTTATTATAATCCATTAGTAATATCATTATGCTCAATTTAATAGTTTAAACTATTAACTTTTAAATAAAAGAAATAATTAATGCAAGCAGAGAATCAAACATAAATAATCCACAAGTTTCTTAAATGCCAACAATAGTCCTTACAAGAATAAACAAAGCTAACTTTTAATTATCCAAAAATTCATGATGTTACATGAAGCATACATTCAATCCCAACCTACACTCACCGGTATGTTCCCTCCCACATTTGCCACACTTCTTCAACCCCGAGCTTGACCACACCCTACGGTCTTCCACCTTCATCCTCTTGTTATTTGGAGTGAAACCACCGCGTCTAAACCTCTTCACATTCCAGCTTTTATCACCACCACCTGCCTTCTTCACCTCCATCACATCTCCTCTCACTCATCGTACAACCTGCCCGCCAAGTCCACCACCGATCGAAAGGTCCCTGGCCGAGCAGCGATCAAATGCTTGCGAATATCAGCCGTTAATCCTTGGGTGTACCTCTTGATCTTCCTTGACACCGGCGTCACCTGATCCAGTACCAACCTTACCATTTCATTAAATTTGGTGGTGTACTGCTTGTGGGTCATGGTTCCCGCCTCAAGTTGTAAGAACTCCCTCTCGATCCTGTCGAGTTCCCGGTGAGGACAGAATTCCTCGATCAGTAGCTGCTTCAGCTCCTTCCATCGCATCTTCCTGATGGCCCTGGCACCCTCAACTTGGACAATGTTGTCCCGCCAACATAACGCTGAATCAACAAGAGAGTGAGTCGCGAACTTCACCTTCTGGTCTTTGCGACACTCACTGATTTCTAACACCACCTCCATCTCCCTTACCCTGCGGTGAGCGGAAGCAGCATTGCCATTGCCATCGAAGGTCGGAGGCTTACACCTCTGGAATGCCCCATAATTGCACCCCTTGGTCGTCACCCCTACTAAATCATCATCCTCTTCATCGGACAACACGGTCTCAGGTTTTGGTCATTCCTCCTCCCCCTTGCTTCCTTTTCCTATTGACCCATTCTTATCTTCCTTCTCCTTCCTCTCCTCATTCCTCTCCTCATTCCTCTCCTCATTCCTCACAGCCCTGATGACTTCGGTCACTACAGACGGTAAGACTGTCTGCATGACCTAGTGTACCTCATCATCAATCGCCTGCTTAGTTGAGGCATTCAGGTTAGCATTCTCATTCTCCTCACTTCAGCCATGAACCTCAGGGTTCTTGTGAGCTGTCTCAGGAGCCTTAGCACTACTCCTAGTCACATATGGCCGACCTCTGCCTCTAGAAGCCTTGGAAGACTTTCGTCCAGCCATTTCCTAAACGCTATAAGATTCAAACACTAATACAGTCATTCAAGGCAATGGCTCAGTTTATGCAAGTATAGTAAGTCCCTAATTAATGTGGCCAGTTGTGATTAGGCTCAGTTTATACACTAATACAGTCATTCAAGGCAATGGCTCAGTTTATGCAAGTATAGTAAGTCCCTAATTAAAGTGGCCAGTTGTGATTAGCTACTTACTTTACTCTTCACACCCCAAGCATTTTATATCCTGAGTACATCAGTATCTAAATCTACTAAGAACACATAAGTCCAATAGCACAAGCACATAATACTGATTAACTTTAAGAAAAGAAATACCTGATGGCACGTAGCTACTCGGGCTGACATCCCTCTATCTGTCCCATTTTCAGTTTAAGTTTAGGTTTCTTTTGAAAATATTTAGCTATTTCACTTAAACTATGGCTCTGATACTAACTTGTAAGGCCCTGTTCCCGGGCACCTCATAGTTGGTCACTCATTGCACATAAAACATAATAATATATATTTCGTAAAATAGACAGCGGAATTACGTTAGCAAAAGCCATTCTCTATTATTAAAAGATACTGTTGTTAAGCAATACAATAATTTTCAAGTTACAAAAGATTGTTTAATTGCATTACAAAACAACAATATCATAACATAGGAATGGATGTCAGTCTTTCCCTGCCGAGTAGCTTCACCCTCATGCCATCCTCAGCACCGATTACCTGCCAACTGAAAATGTATAAAAGTCAGCGTTACTGAGTGAGTTCTAGTTTTAAAAGTATTTGAAAAACCTCATGTAATGTATATATATATATATATATATATATATATATATATATATATATATATATATATATATATATATATATATATATATGAAAATACTCTTTTTGTAAAAGTACATCTCTTACTCTTGTACGTGAGCACGCATTAACTATACAACAAGATAATGCTTTCATTCTTTACTGTATTCCTTGTTCATTTCATACTCTTTTAACTTTATCTTTCACTGTCTATATGGACCAATGTGCAATACCCTAAACTATATGCGTAGGGAAACTGGTGCTGGGCCTCTGGTCTATTAATGGGCTCTGATTACTGTACACAAGGCTAGCCCAGTCATCTAGGGTATGTTGTAAAGGTCCGCCAATCTCAATTGATTGGCCCTATGTGCATCCTTTGGGGTAGCTAACCCGCATCACAGTTGTGCTAACGACAACATGGTCATGCACCTCCTATATGCTTGCAAGACTTGTTAACATTTTAATTAAGTTCTACTTCTCTTTATCATTACTCTTTCACTTTGTTAAGGATAATACTTGCATTTATGATCACAGGCACACCACATAAGTCACACAATAATAATCAATATGACCATAGGAATATGTTAGGACCGTGTACGGACGGAGTACTAACTGATTCCACGTGAAAACCAGATCAAATAGTGCGGAATCCTATTTGATTGGTGATCCAATCAGGGAGAACGTTTATCCGATCAAAACTAATGATGAGAATATGTTTAAGAATAGATTAGAATCGATCAGAAATGCTCTATGAAGTTGGAAGGGACTCTCTGGACGAACAGGAACGGCTAGGGTTGATAAATCTCGAAGTGTCATGTTTTTCCATGAATTAAGTGATATTTATAGGTTACAGCTTTCATTCGTATGACTGAGCCATGCGTATGGCTCAGTCGTGCGACTTAGTTGTACGATTGATCCATTCGTACGACTGAGTCAGTCTTATGACTCAATCGTGCGATTGACTCAATCACATGGTTCAGTCGTGCGACTGACCCATTCGTAGGGTCCAGTCTTGCGACTGAATCATGATACTTAGTTAAACATATTCCTGAACCTTTAATGATAAAGAACTATGTCTAACAACTGTAAACCAATATAACATATTCATATAAGTGTGTAACAATCAATCATATTAATAGATATAACCTTCAACAACCAACAAACATTCAAAGAAGAGTTTTTATTTCATATATCAAACATTACATAACTGTTACAAAATGAAAGTCAATTACATTTGAGCTCACTAGAACAAGAACTACGGACATGTGTACCAACAAACTCCCCCTTGGACCTAGTTCTATCTAATCTTTGACTTCCCTTTTAAACTCTTCAAACCTCTTAGCTCGTTCTTCCTTAGAAACACCAGCATGGATATTAAGTGCGAAGCGTAAACGTATGACATGTTGGAACTGCAGTGCTTGTACTATATCCTGTGAAGCGTAAACGTATGACATGTTGGACTTCCCTTTTAAACTCTTCAAACCTCTTAGCTCGTTCTTCCTTAGAAACACCAGCATGGATATTAACTGCGAAGAACTATCTTTGGTCTTCCAGTAATAGGGTTCACATCAGATCTTCTGATGTACCTCGTAGCCTGCTGAGGTTTGAAGTTCACCCATTTGGTAAGATATTCACGTTTCAGCACAGGCTCAAACCAGCCTGACATTTTCTTCATGTCAGCATACAGCAGCTTCAATCTTGCCAGCTGGTTGAGCTCAAAACCAGGGAGAGTCTTTAGATCGTGTAGGAATCTAAAGTACTCGATTCCCTTCTCCCCCTTAACACCGTAAACGTTGAGATCCTCAAAATGAGCCGACGATATGATCTTCCCTGACACCTTCTGATGCTTCTTGACTTTGTAGATCTTGGTGTAGGTACTTTGCTTAGCTGTAGCGCGCTGGGCTCCGATCTCTGAGAAGCAAGCCACCGATTCAGCCTTTCTCATATCTACATCGGCGTCCGAGGCTGGGGCTTGGCTTGTAGATTCTTCTGCTTCCTTTTCCTCCTGGCTTAGCTTCTCCAAAGTATTGCTGCCAAAAATATTACCCAGATCGGGAAACACATTTCCCTCTTAGTCAGTATACTCAGTATAATGTTGAGCTGTGACGTCTTCTATCTCAATCTCGTCTATATCGTTTAGCTCCTCGTCACTATCCACATCAAAGGTAGGAGCATCCTTCACTATCTCGTCAGGATTCAGCTGGAACATTTCAGCAAGTTGCTCATCATTGAGGTTGTGAATTATTTCTCCTTCTTCAGGAGTATAACTCACGGACCTCCTGACGATCCCTTGCAAATCAAGTATCATAGTCAGTTGAGACCAAATCTGCTGTAAGGGAGCAACATTGTACTCATCTTGCTGAAATGCTAGATCTGCTTGATTTAAACATGTAACACAACAATAGTTATTATGTAATCAAGATAATCAAACATTGAATAATAAATATATACATTAATTTTATAACATTAAATGATGATTTCAAGTACAAAAGTTGAACAAAGTAAAACATCTAATCTTTACTTTTGCCTTGAATCCTCTCCGCGTCTTCAGCTGAGGGTAAGGTAGGCGGGGCAGACGATGATGCTCCCTGGTCTTGTTTCCTCTTTGTCCTTTGCTCTTGACCAGGAGAAGAGGCAGATGCAACTGCATCCCCTTCATCGTCATCATCATCATCATCCCTCCTACCTCCCGCTTCCCCGTCACCCTCCTCATCATCACCATCACTTTCATCTTCTTCATCATCATCATCGTCATCATCATCACCATCATCTCCATCTCCCTCTCTGATCTTAAGAGGCTCCTCCTTTGAGCCTTTGAGCCTCAGCATGATGGTCTTGTTGGTAGTCTCCAACTCTTCTATCCTTTTTGCTGATTGGACATGTTGCTCCTGGACTTGGGACATCTCTGAGATCTGTGCAGCAATGTGTTGTGCCTTCTGCTCAATCAGCTGAGCCTGCTGAGATATCTGCTGAGATTGTGCAGCAGTAAGCTTGACTAGCTGACGAATCTGAGTAGTCTTCTCGTCATCGACTGCTAACAGCCTCAGCACCATACGATTCAGTGCTGAGAGCTGTTCCTCTACCCCACTGTGAGGTAGAGGAGATGCAGATAGAAACGAGGGAAAAGATGACGGGCCTGCTGGGTGACTAGTGGTGGTGGTGGTAGTAGTGAAGATTGGGGGTGGTATAGATGAAGTTAGTGGTGGAGTGGATGTGGTAGTGCTATGATGGGTAGCTGTGGTAGGTGGTGTAGTGGTGGTAGGTAGTGTAGTGGTGGTAGTGGTGGTGGAGGTAGTGATCAGCGTGATCCTCCATCTCTTTGGCTTCAGCCCATGTGGCTGAGCCATCCTCTTCCTCTGAGTCCCCCTAGACCCGGAGGCTACCCCTTGAATGTTGGGCTAGTCTAGGATATATGATGGATCTGTAGTAGTCTTCCCAGACCCTCCCGGACGTCCACCAACCGTCCTGATCCCCCTCTCGGTGGCAAGCACCCAGCTGCCCACCGTCCTGGTCAGTGGTTCCTCATCAGACTCTTCCTCCTCATCAGGTTGGAAGTCCTGGTGGAAACCAGCTGTCTGTAGATCACCGTGTGGAGATGGTGGAGATGTAACAGGAGAAGTAGTGGTTTGAGTCTATGACGGACCTGTATCTCCACCATCACCACTATCACCATCATCTGAGTCATCATCGGGAGCATCTATTGGCTCTACATCAGAATCATTGTCGTCGTGGCGCCACATCCTCTTCATCGGCGCCACTTAGTCCTCACGGGCCAGATGCACAAATAATCTCCTTACCAGGGGCTTCACCTGCTTCCCCCGGTATACCCTCATCCGTCCCAGCGTAGTGTCATCCATGACCTCTAGGACAACAGCATCATCTTTCTCCTTCGGCAGCAAGGGGAGCTTCTGATCTATGATCATCTGTTTAAAAAGTGGATACATACAGAAGCTTTCCTTCCCCTTCGCTTCGATGTTCTCCACCATATAGGTGAAGATCATCCTGGAGAAGCTGAATGGATGATTCAGCACCAGAGCAGCGTATGCATTCTGCATCTGGTCTGAGAGCTCATCGAATCCACCCTTCCTGGATACGATGCATCTCAGAAGTACATAGGCTAAGTATTTGAACTGGGGGCACAAGTTGCTCTTGTTGAGCATACTTGCATTAATGTCCCCAGAATACTTAGCACTCATAAAGAATCCGCGAACAGTGAGGGGATGTAATCGGGTGGGACACTCAAAATCATCCCCTAACTCTAGAACTATCCTGATATCCTCCTCTGTAATCTGGATAGCCTCCCTAAATATAGAGCTCCTGATAGTATGGGGCTCGGTGGACCTATCTAAAACAGCGCCTTCCCAAAACGCCTGCTGTATGGATCTGTATGGTGTGCATGGCGTAGAGATCGCTTGGAAAATCCTCGAGCATCGTAAGAATGTGATGATGCTAGCAAACTCCACAGCATTGCGGGAAGAGAGATCGAGATAAGCACATATGTTGTGCTTAGAGCTCCTCAACCACCGACTAGCCATCTTTGACACAATGTAAATAAACATTAGTACATTTCAAAGAATACTAAACTTGTTTCACGAACATAAAAATTTTGTTTAGTCGTGCGACTGAGCTGAGCGATTGAATCTAGTCGTGCGACTGAGCTGGACAACTGAGATCTAGTCATGCGATTGAGCTTATACGTACGATTGAGTCATGCAATTGGACTTAGTCGTATGTTCTCACCTGCGTTTACCTCAGTCGTGCGATTGAGCTCAGACGCATGGTTCAGTCATGCGATTGAACCATTCGTCCATCTCTGTCGTGTGATTGAGCCATTCGCCTTGCTCAGTTGTGCGATTGAAGTTCATCAATGTGTCCAATCGCATGTCCGACTATTTGTTCATTCAAATTTGATTTTTGAGCAATACTTGATGTTAAATATTGAGGATTGGCTCATTTGGTTCGCATATGACCGACTAAAACCCTTATATCTTTAATTTATTCAAAAAGTTTAGTTTTAGTGGTTTATTTGTCATATTTGGTTCGGTTTAAGTTAGGTAAATGTTTCGGTCATGTTGAGGTTGTAGTATCCGATTAATTAGTCAAATGATGTCTCACAGTACCTATGGAATCGAATCAAACGTCAGAGAATGTCAAATACAGGTCTAAGAAGATTAAACGAAATTTCGATAGTATGTGCGTGTATCGTGCGTCTGAGGGGCGATTTGAGTGAATGAGATGAATGAGACCGCCTCCGCCTCAATTTATACTAGGGCAACCTTCAGTTGTGCGACTGAACCTAGTCGCACGATTGATTCGTGCGACTGAGCTTCAATCATATGACTCGCTCATTCGGTCATCTCCAATCGTATGATTGAGGATCATTCGTGCGACTGTCACAGTCGGTCACCTCCAATCGTGCGATTGGGCTCATTCGTATGGTGCATTTGTACGACTGACCCATACTCATGGTTTAGTCGTGCCAATGGGTTCATTCGTATGATCCAATCGTACGACTGGTACATATTCATGGTCTAGTCGTGTGAATGGGTCATACTTGTGAAATTTTGCCTTTTTGACCCATTGACACTTAGTCCCTTATAACAATAGATAAAACATTTTGATCATTCGATCATCTCAGACATGACCAATTTAAGATTAAAAACCTTTTGATCACCTCAGATGTGATCCATTTATCCACCTAATCAACTCAGACATGATCCATTTATCCACCTGATCATCTCAGACATAATCCTTTTACCTTTTCAGAAACAATTGATTTAAGATTAACGTTAAGTTCATTTTGTGACATTCACAGTAATAAATAACATAGCATAGTCCGACACTGACACACTTTACAAATAACTTGAAAGACTGAACTATGTAGCAAAATAAACATGTTTTTGTGATTTTGTTTGGGTTGGGCAGAAAAGCCTATTAGCATTAACATCATTTCTAAGATAGATTCATATGCAATCAGACAGGCATAAACTCAATTACTTGGAACTTTTATATATTTATTGAAATGGAAACTAACATGTTTACATGTCATAGTTTCTCATTCATCTGAGACTTCTAAGTTCTAATTAAGAATCATGCTTGATCTGATATGTAACACATATTGATTTTTAACATCAGGTGGTGCAGCCATGACGATTCTCAGTATACTTGTCCACTTAAATCCATACACAGACTTTTGACACATATTGGTGATGTATTAGGTTATATTATTTCAACCAACATTTGTGGATCCCAAGCTTATATGGTAATCAACATTCCTCAGGAGACTTTTGAGCGGTCTATGGGTATTTTAACAAGAAGATACTATTCATAGATCTTTCAACGAGAAGTCAAGCCTCAGGTCAGTGCCATCGCACAGCAGAGAGGCGGCAAACAACAATGAATTCTAGAATATCTAGGTTATGCTTATCCTCAGGTCAGTGCCATCGCATAGTAGAGAGGCACACAACCTATCTTCTTGTCAGAGCATCTTTAAATTTTTCTTTTGCACATAACACACCAACAACATAGGTTATCAGCTTGATTGCGTTTATTTTTGTTAGTCCTCTAGAAAGATTAACATTAGTCTTAGTGTGTCTTTTACAATTTTACCTTAGTATAGGGACTAGAATTGTAAATAGATAGTCTTTTGTTTGTTGATAGTATAAATAGCTTAGTCTAGAGTAGAATTAAGTAGACGTAACAATTTTGTGTGTGCTGCTTTCTTACTCTTGTAATTGATCCTATCAAATGGTATCAGAGCTTTCGGTTGAGTGTTTTTGAAGTTCTGTCGAACATAGAAACTTCAAAAATCCACTGAAATCTGTAATAGATTGACAATTCAAGTGAAATATTGTGAATTATAGTTGTGTTTCATCATCAGAAACATGATTTGAATCACAAATTGCAGTTAATTTCATCAAAATTGAGTGAATCAGTGAAAAAGTGTTCGAAAAGTTGTTCTTGAGTTTACGAACTGTGATTTCTGAAATTGAGTGGAAAAGTGTTGATAATTACTGCAATTGATGTTAGAAGATTGATTATCGATATCAAAATGAACTAATTGTAAAGTTTCAGTTCAATTCATTTACGATTGGAAGATTTCGAAATTTCAGAGTTCGTTACATTCTCAAGAACATGATGAATGTGGCGTATTAGGGTTGGAAAATCACTGAAATTTGACTAAGTGTTCAGGCGTTTGAGCACTGTTTAGGCGTTTTTCAACTGTGCAGACTTTTTAACCCTAGGCTTATAACCACTGTGTGGGAGTATTACCACTGTGCTTCAACTGTGAAGGCGTTTCACTACTGTTTGGGAGTTCTAACACTGGTTGGAAATTTTTTCTAAGGCAATCCCTTAGACTTATCAGCTGTTGAGGCGTTTTATCAGCTGTTGGGGCGTTTCATCACTGTTGGGGCGTTTCATCACTGTTGGGGCGTTTCATCACTGTTGAGGCGTTTCATCACTGTTGGGGTGTTTCTTACTATTGGGACTTATCATCACTGTTTAGACTCATCTTCATTGACACTTAGAAAATTTTTTAAAAAACAAAAATCTAAAAATCCAAAAATATTTTTTTAAGTCTTTTCTTAATTCAAAAACATAGAAAAACAACAAAAATATAAAAATGGCGAAATCAGAAGATTCTGAAAACAGAGTTCCAAAACTTAAAAATAGAGCTGATTTCAAAAACTGGTCTCTTAGGCTGAAACATCACTTGAATTCCATAGACACTGATCTATGGAAATCAATTGAAAAAGGACCTTATATTCCTGTGACTACTGATGGTCCAGACAGAGGTTTTGTGTATACAAAAGATACACAAGAACCTTATCCTGAAGACAATCTACATGGAGATGATCTTAAGAAGGTGAAAACTGATATCAAGGCTTATTCTCTCATGTGTAAAGGGCTACCATTAGAAGTACTTTCCAGGCTTGAAAACTATCAAACTGGATATACAATGTACAAAGCATTGAAGATTATCTGTGAAGGAGGAAAGGAAATTCAGGATCTTAAAAAACAGAAATTGAAAAGGCAACTAGAATTATTTGAGCACATCTCAGGAGAAACAATTAATCAAATGATGAACAGATTCGTGCAACTTATAACAGAAATTCTACTTTGGGAATCAAGAATGATCTTGAAGATCTGAATAATAGACTTCTGAATGCACTACCATCATCATGGAAATAGACTATTACTTTGTTGAAACACGCTGAAAAGTTTCCAATGGATCTTGATATTCTCATTGAAAAGATTGAATCAGTAGAAATCGATGAAAGTTCAAGAAACAATGATAGACATGCATCAACATCACAATATAAGTATGTTGCCTCTCCAGCAAATACAGTTAAGAATGCATTTCTTGCAAAAGATCAGATTACTCCTGAAGATGAAGGTGATTTGTTTATGGGAGCAGGATTCTTCACTAGTACACCTGCTTATTCTACTCAATCACAACCACAGTCTCCTCGTAAAGCTCAAATGCCTAAACCACAAACTGAAATTCCAACCTCAAACTCTCCCAATCCTAGCAAAGTAAAAGATGTCATTAATATTCTTTTACAGGATGAAGAGTCAAAATCTGCATTTCGTGGCAAGCTTTCAAGCTTACCAAGGTAGTCATCTGATTCAAGTTGAGTTAGTTCTACAAGATCTGTTTGAGATGGATCCTGTTGATGTAGAAGAAATGGATCTCAATTGGCAAATGGTCATGATAGCTTACAGGACACAAAAGCACTCATATGCAAACATGAACTACAAACCCAGTGCAAACAAAACTGTTGGGTTTGATAAATCCAAATCAAGGTGCTTTAACTGTAATAGCTATGGTCATTTTTCAAAAGAGTGTAAAGCTCCAAGGAATCAAGGAGGAAATGGTCAAGGTAGCTCAAACAATCAGAAATATCAGCAACAGGCTAACAAGACATTTCAAAAGCCGTATCAAAGCCTACCTATGCCAAAACCTAAAGAAGAGAAGACGAGTGAGGAACCAAAGAAGGCACTGGTTGTAAAAATCAATGATGGTTATGATTGGAGTGCATATGCAGAACAGTTTATTGCTGATCTCACTAATGGTCTGGCTCTGATTGCTGAACTGGATGATGAAGACTGGCCTAAAGATAAGGATCCTAAGAAAGATGATGATTCAGATCAAGAGGAAGATTATGACTGGAGTGACAAATCAGATCCAAAAGAAAGTACTGAAGAAGTTGCTCTTATGGCACAATCTGAACAACCAAAGGTTGTTAACTCATCTTCTCATACTGAATCTACTAATTCTTATCCAGAAATACTAGTGGAAGTAAGAGAGAAAATGTGCACTAAAGCATGTTTTGAACAGGTTGAACATTACAGATCATACTCATTCAAAATATGTGATAAACTCAAACAAGAGGAATTAAAGCACAACAAGCTAAAAACAGATCATAAGATTGCTAATGACAAGATCATATCTCTTCAAACTTCTTGGAACAAAACTCTTAAAGAACTTGAACTTGTTAAGAAACAACTTGAAGAGATGACTAAAACTCTTGAACAAGAAAAATTGGCACATGAAGCAACTCAAATTGATTTAGCCAAAGTTAAAAGCTCAAAGAAAATTGTTGAGCAACTGGTGAATGGAAGAAAGGATAAAGATAAATCAGGATTAGGTTTTACACATGAACCTATGCCTGAATCTATCTCAAACACCTTACCTGAAAATTTTAACACTCATGATCATTCACTAGAAAATAAAGCTAAGCTTAAAGAATATCAAGACCAAAAGAATTTCACAAAGATAAATGTTGAAATTTATGAAGAAACAGACTTAGAAAAGATAAAGCATGGTCATCCAATCAAAGTCAAATCTTATGAACCTCAACAAATGCAGAAAAAGATGTTTGTACCAAAAAGTGAAAGTGTTATTGAACAAAATGAACAAAAGATTGAAAAATCTACTGATGACAATAACAAATTGAAAGGAAAATGTGAAGTGCTTAAATCAAATAATACTTTGTCTGATAATTCAAGTTCAAGTGAATTGAATGATGATAAAGATTGTCAAAAAGAATCTTCTCAAGATTCAATCAAAATTCAAAGCAATAAAACATCATCAAGATTAAGAAATCAAAGAAGAAGAAAAGCTGCTAAAGCTAAGAAAGCTGAATCAAACAATCAGACAAAGAAAAACCTTCAAATTACACCTGTGAAGTTTGTGTCTGCAGGAACTTTTGACATGAACACAATCACAAAAATGACATCTAAATTCAAGATCAAATCTAACTCTGATCTGAAAATAAGTTCAGGTCATAAGACTTCCGTTGTGCATAAAAGATTTGAATCTAAGGAGTCAAAGAATTGTGATCAAGTCCAAAAGAAAAATCCTATGAATCAAATGACCAAATTCACACCCAAGAAATCACAAATTAAATTGCCTAACCCAAAATTTAATCAAGAATCAAATGTTGATTCCACTTCAAGGGTTAACAAAATATTGTTTAAACAATCTCAGAAGTATTGTGATATATGTGATATGTATAATCATGACATTTCAGAATGTTACTTTAACAAGTATTGCCATATATTTGATATGCCAAATCACACAACTGCTAATTGCTACTTTAACAATATTGTGCATTGTGTGATGAAAGAATTCATAATACAAATGATTGCTACTTTAGTAAGAACTCTTCAAGGAAGGATTTTAGTAATCAAGGATTGGTAAACACATAATTTAAAAGAAATCATAATATTGGGTTTAAGTATTCACAAAAACAACAACAATTCTCCTTGGGTTTGAGATATTTTAAAAGAAACAATTCAGATTATGATAATCAATATTTTGTCAAATCACAGCAATACAATCAAGGAAAGTTTATTCCACGATCTGTGAGAATAAAAAGTGGAACATTCTCAAATTCTTCATATAATGATTCAAGATCTCTTGATGATGATCTTGAAAACAGATATAATGCTTTAAAATCAAAACAACAAAGAGATAATCAACATGTTTTTCAATGAGGATTTGAAAATCCATAATTTTCAAAGAAACCAGATGTCAACAAACTTCATTTTAAACAGTTTACAATTGTCGACAAATTCGGCAAGCCCAAGACCATCGGCTTGGGTTACTAACTCTTCTTAAACTGTTCTTGAATGCAGGTAAGGCCACGGAGACCAATAAACTCATGGTATGTTGACAGTGGGTGTAGCCGGCATATAACAGGCAATCAAGCCTTGTTGCAAGATTTTTAGTTAAAAGATGGAACACACGTTGTTTTTGGAGGTGATGCAGGTGGAAAGATAACAGGAGAGGGAACAGTGTCAAATGGGATTATCAGTTTTGATAAAGTCAACTTCTGTTCACAGTTGAACTTTAATCTTCTAAGTGTTTCCCAAATTTGTGACAAATCTTATTCTGTTCTTTTTATGATTCTCACTGTTATGTCTTGAAATTATGTTTTCAAAATAGCAATGATTGGGTCATAGTTAAAGCTACACGGGACAGAGATGTATACAAACTGGAATGTCTCAAGTGGATCCTACAACAAAAACAACTTGCCTGATTGCTAAAGCATCAAATGATGAAAGCCATCTTTGGAATAGACGTCTCAGTCATTCAAACTTCAAAAACATGAACAAGCTTGTAGCAGGAAATCATGTTATTGGACTTCCTTTCAAGAAGTTTTCAACAACTGATCATTGCTCAGCATGTCTGAAGGGAAAGCAACATAGAGCGTCTTATAAGTCCAAGTTGATAAACTCAAATTCCAAGCCACTCCGAATGTTACATATGGACCTTTTTGGACCAACTAATGTTAGGAGTATTGGTCGAAAATCATACTGTTTAGTTATCATAGATGACTATACAAGATTTTCTTGGGTTTTCTTTCTTCAAGCTAAATCTGAAACTGCAGATCTTCTAAAAGAATTTATTAATAAAGTTGAAAATCAGCTTGAACAAAATGTGAAAATAATAAGAAGTGATAATGGAACGGAATTTAAAAATGCTAACATTGATTTGTTTTGTGCAAAAAAAGGGATAGTTCATCAGTTCAGTGCTCCCAGAACTCCACAACAAAATAGAGTTGCTGAAAAGAAGAACAAAACTCAGATTGAAGCTGTACGGTCCATGTTAGCTGATGCCAAAATTCCTATCACTATCTGGGATGAAGCAATATCCACAGCATGTTTTGTTCAGAATAGAATCTTGCTTGTGAAAGATAAAAAGAAAACTCCATATGAGTTAATGTTTGACAGGAAACCAATCATAAATTTTTTAAAATCATTTGGTTGTCCAGTTATGATTCTTAACTCAAGTGATCATTTAGAAAATTTGAAGAAAAAGCTGATACTGGATTTTTCGTTGGATATTCATCTGTTTCCAAAGCCTATCGAGTTTATAACTCTAGGACAAACACTATTAATGAAACATTCAACGTTAAATTTCCGAAAAATTCTTTTCCATCAGTTTCAAATGGTCCTGCATTGTTATTTGATATAGATTCTTTGTCAAACTCATTTCAACCTAACTTGTTTAATCAATCTGATGATTTTACAGGTAAGAAGAACTCAAGAGGAGATCTTGGATCTTTCAGTGATGATTCAGATTCTGATGATTCAGATGATGCTCGCCTAGATTATCCATTCTTCTCATTTGTCAAGGATCCAACAATACAATTCAATGACAATGTTCATGCTTCTTCAGCTTCAGATCATTCAGTTTTAGCAGAACAAGAAGAATCACAACCTATTCCTAGTGATGGTATAGAAATTGGACAACCTGAGTCTGGCACATCTTCCATCTCTGGAAATGCAATTGATCTTAGTAACCTTGATTACTTTCTCAATTCACCGACTCAAGTTCCAAATTTCACTCCACATTCTTGTACCTTATTACAACAGCTCTCCAATCTGAACCAAACAAATCTAGATATTAATGTTCAAGGAACTGAGATACCGACATCTCGTATCCACAGGAACCATCCAACATCATAAATTATTGGTCCTCTGTATGAAAGAACTACTAGGAGTAAATCTGAACATGAAAATGTTTATTTATACTCTTGTTTTCTTTCACAGATTGTTCCTAAAAACGTCACCGAGGCGTTACAGGACAATGGTTGGATTGAAGCAATGCAAGAAGAACTTCTTGAATTTCGCAAACAAGAAGTATGGAAGTTAGTGGAATTACCTCAAAGAGAAAATGCCATAGGCACTAAATGATTGTTTAGAAACAAGACTGATGATCGTGGTATCGTAATCCGAAATAAAGCTAGACTTGTTGCACAAGGATACACACAGGAAGAAGGAATTGACTATGATGAAGTATTTGCTCCAGTTGCAAGACTTGAATCCATTCGTGTTTTCCTAGCTTATGCATCATTCATGGAAATCAAGGTGTATCAAATGGATGTCAAAGGTGCATTCTTGTATGGTCTAATCACTGATGATGTGTATGTGAAGCAACCTCCGAGCTTTGAGGATGAAGAATTTCCACATCGGATGTATAAGCTTAGAAAAGCTTTGTATGGCCTACATCAAGCTCCTAGAATTTGGTATGAAACATTATCTCAACACTTAATCCAACATGGATACACAAGAGGGAAAATCGATCCTACTTTATTCATAAAGAAAGATAATGATGATCTCTTATATGTGCAAGTGTATGTAGATAATATCATATTTGGTTCTACCAGTCTAACCTTGTGCAATGAATTTGAAGAAATCATGAAATTCATTTCCAAATGAATTTTATGGGAGAAATCAATTTCTTCCTTAAATTGCAAGTTCAACAATCTGCAGATGGTATTTTCCTCAATCAAGAGAAGTTTGTTGATAAACTCTTGAAGAAATTCAAACTGCATGATTGTCAGTCCATAAGAACTCCATCTGACGTAAACACCAAGATTGAGCCTGATCATAAAGGAAAATCAGTAGACAACACTCTATACAGATCTATGATTGGTTCTTTGATGTATCTTACTGCATCACGACCAGACATCATGTATGCTGTTTGTGTTTGTGCAAGGTATCAATCAGACCCGAAAGAATCTCACTTAATTGTTGTCAAGAAAATATTCAGGTATCTCAAAGGTAAACCAGCTTTAGTGCTTTGGTATCCTTACAAGGGTAATTTTGAGTTACATGGATACACAGATAATGATTATAGTGGATGCTGTCAAGACAGAAAATCTACTACGGGTGGTTGTCAGTTTCTTGGACCCAGATTAGTTTCATGGCAATGTAAGAAACAAACAAATGTTTCTGTCTCAACTGCAGAAGCTGAGTACATAGCTGCATCAGCAGGATGTTCTCAAATCCTTTGGTTACAAAACAAACTGCTAGATTATGGGTTCAATTTTCTTAAAACACCCATTTACATTGATAACACTGCTGCTATGTTCATACAGCTAATCCAGTTCAACATTCAAAAACAAAATATATCGAAATTCGATATCATTTTCTAAGAGATAATTCTGAAAAAGGTTTAATCATTTTGATTTAAATAGCAACTGAAAAACAGTTGGCAGACCTATTTACTAAAGCTTTTCTACCAGGAAGGTTTGAGTATTTAGTGGAGTCAATTGGTTTTATTAACCATGTGTAAACCTGGTTACTAAGTTTTTATTTTAGTTATTTGAATCTTTGCATGATCAAATACGTTCCTAAATCTAAAGGTCTTCATAAGTGTAACTTTTCATAGTTATTTGCCTGATTGTTTATGTGCGTGTGTTTTCTTTTATAGAAAAAACAAAATACAAAATTAGAAAACTCAAAAAACAAATAAAAAAATATAAATCAAAAACTCCAAAAATAGAGTTCTTTTTGTTTCTAATTCAGTTTTTTAGGAATGAATCTGTGTTTACCTCATGTGAGAAATGATAGTACGTTAGTAAGATCAGTTGCATACTTCACTCGCTAATAAAGTTTGACATGATCAGGATATGATATGTAGACAATATCATGCTAGTATACTGAACAAGTAAATTCTTGTGATTACACTAAATCTCTATGCTTGTTTAGGTATTCATCTAAGTAGTTTTGAGTTGTATTAGCTTATCAGATTGAGTGCTTGCTAAGCTACCCCACTCACACCTGATGATAATGTGCTAATCATGAGATCTGTTACAAGCACCATTCACTTCTCTGTTATAAGTCATCATAGACCTGAAGTGCTGAGATATCCTCTGTTGTAAGTCATTACAGACCTGGATATTCTCCTTTGATGCAAAAGATGCCAATGTGCACAACCCATTCAAATGGATGGTTAGAATTGATCAAATGGTTATCCATGATCATTCTCTATTTGATTAAGTAACATGAGCTCTGATTATGCATATTTGTTAGGTAATAAGTTGAGAATGTGTGCTTACTTGCACGTCTTGATGATGGTTGATCCTCTAAGTCTTGGTATGAGTCACATCTTGTCATATCTAATTCTTCCCTAATCAATCCAAGAATTGAACAAGTAAGTGAGCTGAGAATTTTTGTCAAAAAACACTCATTTTCTGTCCTTAGATCTTGTGTCTCCTTTGCTGTGATGTCACTGACCTGGAACACACTTGATCAGGATTTAATCTTTGTCTATTACTATTCGTATATTTTTTTATTTTAATGTCCTGATCTTCACTAATCTGATCTCACTGCAATCAATGATTCTATTGTAAATATTAGATTTTCATTCTGATATAATTTTGATTTTATGCATGTTTTCTTGTATGCAGGCAATATAACAATCATAAGTGTGATATTCTTATGTTATCTTGATAAACTTTTAAGTTCTGCAAAAACTTAAAAGTTTAGGGGGAGTAATTACAATAAGAAGTTTCTCAGAAAATCAAAATGAGACATGTTTGAATTGAAAGGATGATGCTTTAAGTTCAAAGTATGTGTGTGTTTGATAATGTAAAACTTTTGTCTATGATAAAATGATCTCATAATTTTTAGCAAGAGGAAAAGCTTCTTTGAAATGTTGAAAACAAGAAAAAAACTGGTTTGTTTATTTTGAATCTAAAATGAAGGGTCAAAAGGTAAAAAGTACAATTTTGAGGGTCAAAAGTGTAAATTTGGAGGAAAAGTCAAAAATATGCAAAATTGTTTAAATATTAGTATAAAATAATACTAATGTGGTTAAACAGTGTGCAGGTGAAGAATTAAAAAATCAACAAGTGTAAGTCTTATTGAAGTCATTTCATGTGCCTAAACAGGGGTCATACGCCTGAATAGGAGCATGAAGAATTTTCAGAAAGTTTATAAAGTGTTGGGCGTTTGTCAATTTCTTATGAGCCTAAACAGTTGTAATAAGTCTGAAAATTTACTTAAGTGTTGGGTGTTTCATATTGTTCATATGTCCACACAGTGGTGAGACTTCTCAGAAGTTAAAATGATCAAGTGAAATTCACAAAGTGTTAGGCTTTTCAGAAAGTTCATAAGTCTAAACATTACTTATATGCCTAAACAGTTCATGCTACTAAACAGTGCTCATGCTACTGAATAGTGCTCATGCTACAGAACAGTTCATGCTATTGAACAGTACTCATGCTACTGAACAGTACTCATGCTACTGAACAGTTCACATGTTTCTGACTTAATATGCACAAACAGTGCTAATGTGCCTTAACAGTTCTCATGTTACTTGGTGAAATTTAGGACCTCATGAGTCTGAACAGTACTTATACGACTGTACAGTGCTCATGCGCCTAACTAAAATTCACTTAGTATAAAAAGCACACTTGTGTCAATTTCATTTCATTCTCATTTCAAACCCATTCGACTTCTCCTCTGAACATCCAAACTCTCGGTTACTCGTAACATCTATTAAAATCATCTGAGCCATTAATCACGGATTGTTGATAGTGTTTATGTGATTGTGAACGTAAGTTTATGATTCATATTCGTCTGATTTGTGATTAAATGAACATTCTTTGATAGGCGTTCGAATCCTATTCGGGCGTTCGAACCCTAAACTTATAAAAAACTCAGATTGAAACATTCAAATGACAAAAATGACTGAAATTGATGATTGAATGTTGTTTGTCTTGTGATTTCAAGCATTTTGTTATATTAAACTTGGTTTCATCTGACATTTGATTGAATGACACTGTTCAATGTTCATCGATGAACAGTATCATTTGAAGACGATCTTGAAAAGGAAGATGAACAGTTGAATTTTGTTTTTAATTGAAAATAAATAAAAATTAATCATCTTATTTCAAATACTGTTAAAATGTTCAATAAAATTGATAAGATTCAATAATCAAATGTTAACATTTTTTTTAAAAACTCAACTTGACAAATATAATTTCATAAAAAAAGAAATGTTTTCTTAATTGAAGATAATTAAATCACAAGTTGAGTTTTTAAGTCAAATTCATTAAACACATTAGATTATGATATCTTATATTATCACATGATCAATTTTACATTCAATATTTTTTTTAAATTGTACACAATGTCTAATATCATTTCTTTAAACTTTTGCAGATAGCTGATCTAAAGTTTGTGCCTAAGCACAACATTGCTGCATTGCTAAATGAAGAAGTTCAAGATGCCTTATCTTATGAAGAAATGATCAGATTTCTTCTATGAACCAAGTATGTGTATGCGATGTGTTATCAGACAGTGATCTATGATAGACTTATCAGAAGATTTTGGAGTTCAGCAAGAGTTGAAGTGAATGATGAAGGGAGAAAAGTTGTTAGAGGTTTTGTAACAAGAGATGTTGGTACACATGTCCCCAGTTCTAGTCTAGTGAGCTTAAATGTAACAGACTTTCTTTTGTTGTTACACTTATGTAATGTTTGATTAATACAAATGAGAGACTCTTCTATATATGTTTATTGGTTGTTAATGTTATATCTATTTATATTATGTATTGTTACACATGTATATGACAATGTTAAATAGTTTTATGGTTGTTAGACATAGTGTTGAACCATTAAAGGTCTAAGAATGTGTTTAACTAAGTATCCTAATTCAGTCGCATGACTGGACCATGCGAATGGACCAATCGCACAACTGAACCAGGTGATTGAGTCAATCGCACGATTGAGACATAAGACTGACTCAGTCGTACGAATGAATCAATCATATGACTCAGTCACACGACTGAGCTAGTCGCTTGGCTCAGTCATACGAATGAGAGCTGTAACCTATAAATACCACTTAATTCGTGGAAAAACGTAACACTTCGAATACTTACAACCTAGTCGACCCAGAGCGCCCTGTTCATCCCTTCCATGTTCATAAAACGTTTCAGATCATTCCTAGTTCGTTCTTAACATTTTCTAATTGTTAGGTTTGATCTTGTTAATGTTTTCCCTAATTGGATCGCCAATCAAATAGGATTCCGCACTATTTGATCCGGTATAACGAAGAATCAGTTAGTACTCCGTCCGTACACGGTCCTAACAAGTGGTATCAGAGCTTTGGCTCTTGATTCTTCGTTGATTCAATCTTGTTTTGGAAAAAGTCAACATTTTTAAGTGAAAAGATCCATTCTTTCTGATCAAAATCAACTTTTTACGTGTGCATGTTGTGAAAATTCAATCTTTTTCAAGTTTCAGCCGTCTAGGGTGTAAAAACTTGCGTTTTAGGTCAAAGTGTGTGAAAAACCTCGATTTCAGCAGTCTCAGTTGCATGATTATCTCAATTGTATGAATGAAGTCCAGTCGCCTAGTTCAATCGTACGATTGAACTCAGTCGCTTGTTCAATCGCCCGGTTGAGTCAGTCGGTCTGCCCAGTCGCTCAAGTGTCACAATCGCCTGTCCAGTCGTACGATTGAGTTCAATCGCACACTCTTTGTGTCAGTCACCTCTCAGTCGTACTCTCCAGTCGCCCAAATAGTTCTACCTTCAAGTTTAAACCAAGACAAAATGGACTCCGAAAATTTTGCCTTCTCAGCTGGAAAGGACTCTAGGATTCAGAACCTTCTGTTACTGGAAAATGAAATTGGAAACCACAATAAACCACCTAAACTACTGTCTATTGATGAATTTCCTCAGTGGAAATAGAGATTTGAAATTTATCTAAATGGTGTGGATAACAATTTGTGGAACTCGATTGAGACTGGATAAAACATTCCTGTTGGTGCTGATGGAATACTGTTGACTTTAAATGGACTAAGTGATGCGCAAAAGGTTGCCTATAATGCTGAAAAGAAAGCTTGGGCAATGTTGACTCAGTCAATTCCCAAAGACATCTTCCACCAATACTCAGAGCACAAATAGAGCAAAAATTTATGGGAAGCGCTTGAGAAGAGATATGATGGCAATTCAACACTTAAGTCACGGAAGGCTGAAGCGTTGAAGAAAGAGTTTGACAACTTCTTGTCGATTGGGAATGAAAGCTTGGATGAGATTATTGATCGCTTCTACCATCTGTAAAACCGTGAATTCTCCCAAGAAACAATCAAACCACGAACTCAATCATGTGAATGCGGAATGTAAACATGATTGGATAGAAAGAAGAATCGAATTGATCACAAATGATATTGTATTGAACAAAAACAACCTATTACAGGTCTTGTGCGAATTCACACAGTACAGGAGTGAAATATGATCAAAAGCTTAATTACAAAACGAAAACTAAGCTATTTATACTAAACAGGCAGTTCTCGCGCGACAGGCTTATCGCGCGGCTAAGTCCTTCTCGCGTGAGAGCTTCATCTCGCGTGAATCTGACTTTCGCTTGACATCTTTAGTTTCCGAGTTTGTTGTTTTGCCGAGCCTTATGTAGTCTTCTACAATCTCCCCCTAGGCTCGGTGAAACATCTTCAGTCAAAATCAACATTTGCTCTCTTGTAAGTACCAGAATAAGCGTACCACTTATTTCGAAGGATTCGATCTGTCATCCAGACATATTGGCAAGATAAGAAATAAACGGACTCATCAGCTGTAATGGGACAGTGTAGTAGCTTGATCAAGTCATCTTTGCCAAATTTCATTAAGTCAGCTGGATCAATGATTCTAAATGATCTGTCAGTACATCTGATCACAGCATGACCTGAATCCTTTTCACATCTCCAAGAAATTAATTGCTTTAAAGAATTTGGAGGAACAGGGGCATGAACAGGGACTTTTCTGATGAATTTTGGATGTTGGTAAACTCTTATTTTCATCGGAGCTTTAGTGTTTTCATCAATTCTTGTAGAGTCATCAATCACCTTTGATTTAGCAGTTTTGAAGTCCTTGAAATTTGTTCTCATTTCCCTTCGTATCATAGATCTCATCAGTTCAGCTTCGCTGTAATTGCTTTCATTAAAGAATGGAGCTTTGCCCATGGAGTAAAGATCAGCAGCACGTAGAGTATGGAAGTCTTGTGTGCTTTTCAGATAATCAATTTCTCCATTCTTTCTTTTTATCACATACAACCTTTTCTCGCCATCATAACCCCAGCTGATAACATGAGACATTTCACCATACTTCTGTTTCGGCTTTGAAATAAACAGAAAATGTGCTTCAGTAGGTGGTGGTGGTGCTTTGAACATTAAACCTCCTCTAGTGTATAAAGCAATTTGTCCAGTGGACTCTTTCTAGGTTGAAACAGTAGGAGTTGAACCACTCACAGTATCAGTTGGCATTTCTCCTTCTTCAAGATTAATATCTTTGAATAAATCCTGTAGGTTGTTCCCAAATATATCCGTATACTCATTTTCATCATCCAAATCATCAAACAAATCAAACTCTTCTCCTACATCACCAGTTGAAGATTGTTGGAATGAATAAAGCTCCTTTTCGTACAAACTTTCAGTAGCAGGGTCAATTGGATCATATCCTTCTGGATTACTAGCACTTGGTCGAGTGACATTATCAGTGCTAGTATCACAAGTTGGATTAGAAGATAATCCTTTAGCATCACCTCCATTATCATCATCATTATTATTATCATCATCTTTTCCATCCTGTCCACCATCATCTCCACCATCATCATCATCATCATCATTATCATCATCCTCATCATCACTATCATTTTCATCTTCTGAATCATCATAATCAATCAAATCCTCATCATCTTCTTCATTAACGACAGGTAGAGGCATCATATGTTCTGGTTCAACGATAGCTGTAGATGTAAAGGCCTCAGTGATAGGTACTTCAGATGAAATAGAAACATCTTCAGCAGTACTAGCACCTGGTTGTTCTTCAGTAGTTCAAGCTTCGTTGACTGTTTCCCTTTCTTGAACATTTTCAGCAGGAGATGGGCTAGGAGAACGCCTGCTCGTCTCACCAACCACCGTAGTAGACCTGATAACTGGTGGTTGATGGAAATAAGTATGAGAAATAAATTCTCTAAGCTCACTCAACTGTCTTTCCAATCCTGAAGTATAATCAAACATACTTTTCACCTGTTGTTCCAAAGAGACTATCCTTGTATCTTTTATTGCTGAATCAAGATGAATCATGTTAATCATCTTTGTCTTTTCCTCATTATCTTTCTTCAATTCAGCAATCAACTTAACATTCTCAAAGCTTTCTTTCTCCAAGTTCTTTACTCTTTCTTCTAAAGTTATCGAACGAGGAGTACTGGTTGATTTTTCTCTCCTTTTAAAATCTAGAGGAGTATTCAAAAACGTATCAACATCGAACTCCAAATTTTCTTCCCTAGAAGGAGTAGTGAAACCAGATTCAGTAATATTTGCTGATTCAAAAACGGGAACTGTTTCTGTCTCATGAGCAGAAGTAGTCACATTAGCAGTCCGCTCTTGCTCAGTCTCAGTAATAACCACATGTGTTCGTGGTCTCCTGGGAATACCACCACGACCTCTTTTCCTTGCTGGAAAGTCTCTCCTCTTAGCCATACGTTTTCGCCTCATCGATGTGCTGGGAGACTCCTCCGGGACATAATCTGTATCCCTATCTTCAACATTTTGTCTTCATGAGGTTGGAGTAGAAGGTGTTTGATCAGTTTGAATCATATAGGGAACATTCCCTATCTGATCACTTGCGGTCTCTGAACTGGAAGCAGAATGAACACTTCCTTCCATTCTTTCTTCATTCACAGGCTCATCCTCAAATAACTTTTCAATCTCCTCGTCTAAGTCATCTCTAGCACTAGATGCAGACGTGCCAGTCTGTGCTTCATCAGTTTGAGCACCTCCTCCCAACTCACCAACATCTTCCTCTATCTCAGAAAATTTTCCAATCTTAGCAAAACTTTCACCAGAGCATTTGTTACCTCTTGCTTCAGTGAGACGAGTAAAAATCTCCTTCTCGATAGTCTGTAAAACGTATTTAGGAGACCTCTGAGTGGCAAGCTCAGGATATGCATCGTTAATCACCAGTTGGATAAATCGGGGATACATAATGAACTTCCTTCCCAGATTAGCTGTGGCATTTTTCACCATCTCCTAGAAAATTACCCCAGAAATACTGAATAGAAGATCATCCACCAGTGATACTAATAAGGATCCGAAAACAGCACTCAAACTATCCATCCCAGCCTTAAGATTACTCAAACAGTGAATCACCACATGAAAAAGACACTTCCAATACGGTGGTAGCCATTTCTTTTCCAGACTGGGATATCTGTACTCGTATCCCATTCGAGTCAGACAATCAATCACTACATCATCATCCAATCGTGTTGGTGCACCCTCTTGGTCATCAAAAAGAAAACTCTGTTCAGTATAGATTGGGAAACCGTCACTCTTTTATCCTTGACAGTAGCAGTGATAATTTGATTTCCAGCTTGGTCTTTTTCTAGAGCAGCAGTGCTCCAGAAAGAATCTATCAACTCAGAATATATAGCTGGATCAGCAGATATGGCATAAACTATGCGAGAATTCTTTAGACCTTCTATCATAGATGTAAACAGTTCCTTTCCTTCAGGAACATCATCTAAGTAAGCTACACAGTTATGATTTTTATTAAAAATCATCTGTGCCATCTGCATTATCACAAACAAACATGATTAGAACATTTCAAAATAACTTAATTTTACATCATAAACATCATCTACACTTAGATGAAATAACAACATTAAAATGTTCATTTGCACTTAAAAGCATTAGACAATTGTAAAAGTTCAGCAATTAAGTTTTTATCAAACAAAAACTAAGTTTATGTAACATCACCATTTGTTCAAAACAAAACAGTTAAACACTTAGAAAAATTTTCAAATAATATTATATCAAGCGAAAACCATATTCATGCGATAACTCCTTTCAAGCGAAAATCTCATTTCGTGCGAGAATCAAATTTCAAGCAAAAGTTAGTTTCATTCGAAAGTCCAAGATCTTGCGAAAACTGATTTTGCGCGAAAACTCATGTTTTATGAAATTCAAACCTTATGCGAAAACAGAATTCACGCGAGAACAGATCTCACGTGAAATCACAATTTTGCGTCTGTTCATTTCCCTTGTGCGATTCGCACAACCCAACTTTCAAATTAACAGTTCAAACCATGATTTTAATCCATGAAATTCATTCCCTCACTGTAGCCTAAGTCCATTAGGTCTATTTCATCTTTTAATTTCAACTTTTAAGTCCAATTTTTAAGATTTTAGTTTCAAGTTGTTAAGTTCCCTTTAAATTTAATCGCTATAGTAACCAAAACAAACATGTTGTACCTTTAAAACACACTATGTATGTAATGAGAACAAAATGAGAATCAGAACAACAAACCAGAATGAAATGATCTCAGAATTTTGATTTTCAGAGGAGAAGCGAAAAAGGTTTTCGGATGCGAAGCGAAATGGCTTTTCGGATGGGGTTTGTGCGAAAAATGATTTCGTTTAAGTCACTGTGATATTTAAACCCCAGACAAATCAAGCGACAAGTCCTTTTGCGAGACAAGATTTCGCGTGACTAATCCAATTCGTGGGAGATGAAATTTTTTAAAATTTTTCTTATTTTTCAAAATTCTCAAACCTTTTTATTCTCAATTATTTATAACAACAAAATGTTTTATTTACCAAGTGACCAATTAATTTAATGAATCTTCAATTTTCAAAATTTATCTGTTATTTATTTGTCTTAAAAAGTGAAACAACACAGAACTAGAATAGAAAGCACTATACACACAAAATAACAAAATAATGAAAACAATTAAAGAATTAAGATCGGATTTGTTTGTTTTGTAAGAATTTTCATAATGAGATCATATAGTTCTTTTTCAAGTTAAGACTATGTCCGGCTTTATTTAAAACAACTGGTTAAGTTGATTGTCAATATCTTTTGTCCTTTTAAACTTATACTTCAGATTTTACTCAGAAACATAATGAGTGATATATATCATGTTTTGTGTTTATTTAATATAAGTCAGTGGATCCCACAATCAGAAATTCTGTAAAATAATTATTATCCTTCAAGACACTGTTGAGATTTCAAGTCACCCCAAATTGACTTAAACCATGCATTGTTGATCAGTGATACCATTTATTTATTCCTAAAATATAACTATTTGAGCATAACTAGCCTGAGAAATCTTCTTAACACGGAATATTAACAAGTTTAAGGACTTACTGACAGCCATCCGGACTTACGTCTGCCCTCTTAAGATGTTTAGGACTGTAACACCCGTATTTTTTTTAGCAAGAAATAAAAGAAAAAGGAAGAAAAGAAAATAAAAGAAACTAAAAGGGAGGGACCAAAAGTGCCAAATGGGCAAAGTTATTATTTATTTTGTACAAAAGGAAGGCATGGTCGCCCATTACCTCCTGCACATTTCTTTGCATCGGTTTTTAGAGAGAGAAAGCAGCAGGAGCAGAAAACCATCGGGATTTTTGAAGAAGAACCTGAGAAATTCGAAGTTTTTGGGTAAGCAATCTCGAATTATGATATTTAGGACGATTCTAGAACCATTTATGAGCTTATAAATGTAACTAGTGTGTTCGGGTTGCACTGTGTATGTGTTTTAGGTGTATAAACGACTGAGACGTTCAAGGAAAGGACATCTAAAACCCGAAGACAAATTAAGGTGAGTTCTAGACCCCTTTTTACTGATTTTTAAACGTTTTGGGGCTGGAAATGCATATATATGTTTTTTTTATAAAAAATTTATGCTGATACCCGTATGAACTGAATGTATGTATGTTTATGTTTATGTTAGATTTATGCCTAGAATCATATGTATATGTTTAGAACTAGGCATTATGATGTTTGGGACTTGGATTATGAATTATACACATGAACAGGTTGCTAATATGTCTGAAATTGGGACTTAGAATAAATAAGCACAAGTTGATGAGTCCACCAGTGCTCATACGACCAACAGTGTGGTCGTATGACCAGGAGAATTTTCTAAGTGTTGATGAGCCTAACAGGACTCATACGACCAACAGTGTGGTCGTATGACCAAGTAATTTGTCTAAGTGTTGAGCCCAATAGGACTCATACGACCAACAGTATGGTCGTATGACTAAGTAAATTTTCTAAGTATGTTGAAGAGTCCAACAGGACTCATACGACCAACAGTAGTCGTATGATCAGAACATGTTTCTAAGTCTAGGGAATGGTACGACCAATAGTGCTCATACGACCAACAGTGTGGTCGTATGACCATATGATAATTCTAAGTATAAGATGAAAAGTCCAGCAGTGCTCATACGGCTAACAGGGCTCATACGGCCAAGAGGACTTATACGCCCAACAGGGCTAAAACGCCCAGAATACTTAGAATTTTTCAGAAACTTCCTGCAATACCGAAGTTCGAGGTTTGACCAGGGTTGACTAGGGTTAACAAATGATGATGTTTCATGCATGTAATGATGATTATGGTTAACCCTTATTGTTACTGATATTATTATCAACGTATTATTGTTAACAATATTATTAAAATATTGTTAAGTATGTTATGATGCTATGTATGATGATGAATGTATGATGATGAATGTATGATGACGAACGTATGATGAGTATGTATGATGAGTGTGTATGTTCCTTGTAATTGTGTATGCTTTTCTTTCTGAAACTTTACGAATAACGAGAATGAACTAATGAAGTATTATGTATCGTAAAGTGAAAGATAATGAAAGAGGAACATGATGACGAATGCATGTATTAACGAATGAACGAAAAGAAGAATGATGATGAATACATGCATTAATGAACGAACGAATTATGTCTTGCAAGCATTGAATAACGCGATTGGTCCTTCTATGTGATTGACCATGGTCATGGTACCTCTACCGCTTACCTCTAGTACCGTGGCATACGATTTCCGTCATATGTTGACTACGGCCCGGTAGCTAATAACGATCGGGGTGTAGCATATGGTATTGGTACAATTCACCTTTCAATGCGTGCAAGTAAGTATGAATGGGATTCTTGTCATTCGACCACAGTAATCATAGCCAAGTGCTATGAAGTGGGTAAAGCCTGGCAAAATCCATACGAGAAGTTAAAGATAACGATGAATAACGAATGATGAAGATAATAACGAATAATATATCTGTGTACGTATGATGTATGAATGCATGCACGAAAGGATACTTTTAAATAAGTAAAAGTATGTTTTATTACAAAACTAGAACTCACTCAGCAACGCTGACTTTTATGTATTTTCCAGTTGGCAGGTAGTGTTGCTGAGGATGGCACGAGGCGGCTACTCAGCTCTTTTGGGATGACATTCTTTTGTTATTGTTTTTGTATTGTAATGCAAACAAACAATATTTTGTAATGGGTGTTGTATTACTTTACAAAAGCATTTATAGTAAATTCAAATTTTCCGCTGCATGAGTTTTTCATTAAATTATATTAAATGTATGTTTTATGGGTGATGACGACCAACTGTGAGGTGCCCGGGAACAGGGCCTTACAAGTTGGTATCAGAGCCAAAGTTTAAGTGAAATGGGTAAAATTTTAAAATAAACCTAAACTTAAACTGAAATTGGGACAGAAAGGAAGAGAATGCCATCTGAGTAGCTGCGTGCCATCAGGTATTTTCTTGAAAGTTAACCAGTGTTATGTGCGCATGTTATGTGTTTATGTGTACTGTTAGACTTAGATACTAATGTAGTCAGGACAGGTAATGCTCAGGGTGTGAAGAGTAGAGTAAGTGGCTAATCACAACTGGCCACTGTAATTAGGGACTTACTATACTTGACATAAACTGAGCTATTTCCTTGAATGACCGTGTTGGTGTTTAAATCTTCCAGTGTGATAGAAGATGGTCGGTGGTAGATCATCTAAAGCCCTAATTGGTGGAGGCAGGGGCGGAAGTGGTGCGGAACCACGAGCCACAAGAGGAAGGCCTAGACAAGAGAAGAAGGTTCCCGAAGAACCTAATACTACTCCCTCGGGGGGAGTGGATGAGAGTGATAATGTGAGAGCCTCGGTGAAAGAGACGGTGATCGAGGAGGTGCACCAAGTCATGCAGACGATTTTACCGTCTGTAGTGACCGAAGTGATAAAGGCAGTACGTGAAGATGATAGACGGGGGAGGAATCGGTCCTCGGGTAGACAGCAACAGACAGAAGCAGAAACAGTATTATCTGATGATGAAGAGGAGGAGGAAGAAGAACAGTTACGGGAGACAGCCTGGGGTTGTAACTACGGGGCATTCATGAGGTGCAAGCCCCCAACTTTTGATGGTTCTGGTACTGCTACTGATGCTCACCAGTGGGTGATGGAAATGGAAGCTGTCCTCGATATTAGTGATTGCCAGGAGGACAAGAAGGTGAAGTTTGCTACCCACTCTTTCACAGGGTCGGCTTTATGCTGGTGGAAAAATATAGTCCAAGCCGAGGGTAGTAGGGCTATAGGGAAGATGAAGTGGGTTGAGTTAAAAAGGCTGGTGATCGAGGAATTCAGTCCTCGTTGGGAAATGGATAGAATTGAGAGAGAGTTCCTGCAGTTAGAGGCAGGGACAATGACCCACCAACAATATACCACCAAGTTTAACGAGTTGGCGCTGTTGGTGCCGGAGCAGGTGACGCCGGTGTCTCGAAAGATCAACCGGTATATTCAGGGGCTGCCAGCTGAAATTCGTTGGCACTTGATTTCTGCCCGACCAAGCACTTTCAGGTCGGCAGTGGATTTGGCGGGAAGGTTATTCGATGAACGGGCTGCGTTGGTAAAGGCTGAGGGAAGCAAGAAAGGAAGTGGAGAGAAGAACTGGCAGGGGAAGAGATTTGGTCGGGGTGATACTTCGACGAACAACAAGAAGGCAAGGGTGGATGACCGCCGAGTGGTCATGTCTGGAGCTGGGGTGAGGAAGTGTGGCAAGTGTGGAAGGGAGCACTCAGGGGAGTGCAAATGGGGATCCAACCTCTGCTTTAAGTGCGGGAGGACAGGGCATATATCAAAAGATTGCCGGATGGGCAAGTGCTTTAACTGTGGAGAAAGTGGCCATATGAGCAGGGACTGTAAGAAGCCGAGGGCTGAGGCTTCAGGGGTAAAGAAGACGGGAAGTGAAGGTCCGAGAGCAAGTGCCAGGGCTTTCACTATGACACAAGAAGAGGCTAGGACGGACCCCGATGTGGTGTCAGGTACGTTTCTAGTAAATCAAACTCTTGCTTCTGTGTTATTTGATTCTGGTGCTAGTAGGAGTTTCATTTCTACTATTTTCTGTGCTAAATTGCCTGTTAGTAGTAAATGCATTAGTGAGCCTTTTTATGTAGAAACTGCTATTGGTAAGTCCACTAGAGTTACTGATGTGATAGAGGACTGTACCATAGAGTTAGAAGGTCATAGGTTTGCTGCTAGATTACATATGATGCCCCTAGGCGGATTTGATGTAGTACTAGGGATGGATTGGTTGGCAACCTATGAAGCGAATATCGTATGTCGAAAGAAGATGATTGAATTGACGGCATCTGACGGGAGTCTGGTGACAATATACGGTGATCGGGTAACGATGATTCCGAAGGTGATTTCGATTGCGGTGGCGGGGAAGTGCATGAGGCGTGGGTGCAACGCCTACCTTTGTTATGTGAAGGATGTGGAAACACCAACACCACAACTATCCGACGTTCCGGTTGTGTGTGAGTTTCCAGATGTGTTCCCGGAGGACTTATCGGGATTGCCACCTGACCGCGAAATTGAATTTCAAATTGACTTAATACCCGGTGCCCAACCTGTCGCCAAGGCACCATATCGATTAGCTCCTACGGAGATGAAGGAGTTGATGGAGCAACTGCAGGAGTTGCTTGACAAGGGCTTCATTAGACCGAGTATCTCTCCTTGGGGTGCCCCGGTCTTATTTGTGAAAAAGAAGGACGGTAGCATGAGAATGTGTATCGACTACCGTGAATTGAACAAGTTGACAATAAAGAATCGGTATCCGTTACCGAGAATCGATGACTTGTTCGATCAGCTCCAGGGTGCCAGTTGGTTCTCGAGGATAGATCTTCGATCTGGCTACCATCAATTGAAAGTAAAGGAGCAGGATATCCCTAAAACAGCCTTTCGTACGCGCTATGGTCACTACGAGTTTCTTGTCATGTCTTTTGGGTTGACTAATGCGCCGACTGCTTTTTGGATTTGATGAACCGAGTGTGTCGGCCAATGTTAGATAAATCAGTGATTGTGTTCATCGATGATATCCTGATTTATTCGAGAAGTGAAGAAGAGCATGCCGGTCACATTCGGGAAGTACTGGAAACGTTGAGAAGGGAGAAATTGTACGCCAAGTTCTCCAAGTGCGCCTTTTGGTTACGCGAGGTGCAATTTCTGGGTCACGTAGTGAATGCAAAAGGAATAATGGTGGACCCAGCAAAGGTTGAGGCCGTGATGCAATGGAAATCACCAAAGACGCCATCCGAGATTCGTAGCTTCTTGGGATTGGCGGGCTATTATAGAAGATTTATTCAAGACTTTTCAAAGATAGCCTCACCTTTGACAAAATTGACTCGTAAGGACGTGAAATTCGTGTGGGGTCGAGAACAGGAGACGGCTTTTAAGGAGTTGAAGGCAAGACTAACACAAGCTCCTGTCTTGACTTTGCCTGAGGGAAGTGAAGACTTAGTGGTCTATTCGGATGCATCTTATTCTGGGCTAGGTTGTGTGTTGATGCAACGTGGAAAGGTGATAGCCTACGCATCTCGACAGTTGAAGACCCACGAAGTCAACTATCCCACACACGATCTAGAATTAGCCGTGGTGGTTTTCGCGTTGAAGATTTGGCGGCACTATCTGTACGGGGCGAAGTGCACAATCTTCACTGACCACAAAAGCTTAAAGTACTTCTTCGAGCAGAAGGATCTAAACATGAGGCAGAGGCGGTGGTTGGAGCTGATAAAAGATTATGATTGTGAGATCCATTACCACCCGGGCAAAGCCAATGTAGTGGCTGATGCCCTTAGTTGAAAAGAACGACCTGAACCGATTCGGGTGAAGGCTTATCAGCTAATCATGACCCCCGATGTGATGACACAGGTTAAGGAGTTTCAAGACGAGGCTTTGAAAGAAGATCGTCTTAACTCCGAAAGGATGAGAGGCCTAGTTACGGAATTGGGTGAGAACATTCTTGGTGTTAAGACCCGATTTGGGCGAATGTGGATTCCTCGATACGGGGATCTACGTGAAAAGATTATGGACGAGGCCCATAAGACCCGATACTCCATTCACCCCGGTGCTACCAAAATGTACCACGATATGAAGAAAGACTATTGGTGGCCGGGTATGAAACGCGACGTAGTGGAGTACGTAAGTAAGTGCTTGACTTGCTTACAGGTGAAGGCGGAACACCAGAAGCCCTACGGGAAGATCCAGTTGTTGGATATACCCGAGTGGAAGTGGGAGCATATCACCATGGACTTTATCACAAAGTTACCGCGTACCCCTAAAGGGTATGATGCTATATGGGTGATAGTTGACCGCCTGACGAAGAGTGCCCACTTCCTACCGATCCGCGAAACGTACTCATTCGAAAGATTGGCGGATCTGTTCATCAAAGAGATTGTAGCTCGTCATGGTGTGCCGGTGTCTATTGTGTCTGATTGTGACACCCGGTTTACCTCCAAGTTTTGGAAAAGATTTCATGATGCAATGGGGACGAGGCTACACATTAGTACAGCATATCACCCTCAGACGGACGGTCAGTCTGAGAGGACGATCCAAACACTCGAAGACATGCTTCGGGCGTGCGTGATCGACTTTGGAGGAAGTTGGGACAACCACCTGCCGTAGCAGAATTCTCGTACAACAATAGTTATCACGCCAGCATTGGCATGCCACCTTACGAGATGCTATACGGGAGGAGGTGTAGGACGCCCGTATGTTGGGGAGACATTGGGCAGAAAGAGTTAGGAGGTGTTGAGGTGGTCGAAGCTACGACTGAAAAGTTAGAAAAGATCAAAGCCTTCATGAAGGCGGCGAAAGATAGGCAAAAGTCGTATGCTGACAAGAGGCGAAGACCGATAGAGTTCAAGGTTGGCGACAGAGTAATGTTGAAGGTCTCACCTTGGAAAGGTATTATCAGATTCAGGAAACGAGGTAAGCTAAGCCCGAGATACATAGGACCTTTCCGGATTATCGCACGAGTAGGAGAGGTGGCCTATCGACTTGAATTGCCAGATGAGTTAAGTGGAATTCATCCCACATTCCATGTATCCCATCTAAGAAAGTGCTTAGCTGATGAAGACATGGTTGTACCACTAGAGGATATTGAGGTGGATGAGAGGCTCAACTACGTGGAGCAACCAGTGGCAATCATTGATCGTAAAGAAAAGAGGTTAAGGAATAAAGTGGTTCCTCTTGTGCGTGTAAAGTGGAAGCACAGGAAGGGATCCGAGTCTACGTGGGAGACTGAAGAAGAGATGAGACAACATTACCCACATCTGTTTGAGGAATGACAGGTTTCGGGGACGAAACCTATATAAGGGGGGTGGACTTGTAACACCCGTATTTTTTTAGCAAGAAATAAAAGAAAAAGGAAGAAAAGAAAATAAAAGAAACTAAAAGGGAGGGACCAAAAGTGCCAAATGGGCAAAGTTATTATTTATTTTGTACAAAAGGAAGGCATGGTCGCCCATTACCTCCTGCACATTTCTTTGCATCGGTTTTTAGAGAGAGAAAGCAGCAGGAGCAGAAAACCATCGGGATTTTTGAAGAAGAACCTGAGAAATTCGAAGTTTTTGGGTAAGAAATCTCGAATTATGATATTTAGGACGATTCTAGAACCATTTATGAGCTTATAAATGTAACTAGTGTGTTCGGGTTGCACTGTGTGTGTGTTTTAGGTGTATAAACGACTGAGACGTTCAAGGAAAGGACATCTAAAACCCGAAGACAAATTAAGGTGAGTTCTAGACCCCTTTTTACTGATTTTTAAACGTTTTGGGGCTGGAAATGCATATATATGTTTTTTTTTATAAAAATTTATGCTGATACCCGTATGAACTGAATGTATGTATGTTTATGTTTATGTTAGATTTATGCCTAGAATCATATGTATATGTTTAGAACTAGGCATTATGATGTTTGGGACTTGGATTATGAATTATACACATGAACAGGTTGCTAATATGTCTGAAATTGGGACTTAGAATAAATAAGCACAAGTTGATGAGTCCACCAGTGCTCATACGACCAACAGTGTGGTCGTATGACCAGGAGAATTTTCTAAGTGTTGATGAGCCTAACAGGACTCATACGACCAACAGTGTGGTCGTATGACCAAGTAATTTGTCTAAGTGTTGAGCCCAATAGGACTCATACGACCAACAGTATGGTCGTATGACTAAGTAAATTTTCTAAGTATGTTGAAGAGTCCAACAGGACTCATACGACCAACAGTAGTCGTATGATCAGAACATGTTTCTAAGTCTAGGGAATGGTACGACCAATAGTGCTCATACGACCAACAGTGTGGTCGTATGACCATATGATAATTCTAAGTATAAGATGAAAAGTCCAGCAGTGCTCATACGGCTAACAGGGCTCATACGGCCAAGAGGGCTTATACGCCCAACAGGGCTAAAACGCCCAGAATACTTAGAATTTTTCAGAAACTTCCTGCAATACCGAAGTTCGAGGTTTGACCAGGGTTGACTAGGGTTAACAAATGATGATGTTTCATGCATGTAATGATGATTATGGTTAACCCTTATTGTTACTGATATTATTATCAACGTATTATTGTTAACAATATTATTAAAATATTGTTAAGTATGTTATGATGCTATGTATGATGATGAATGTATGATGATGAATGTATGATGACGAACGTATGATGAGTATGTATGATGAGTGTGTATGTTCCTTGTAATTGTGTATGCTTATCTTTCTAAAACTTTACGAATAACGAGAATGAACTAATGAAGTATTATGTATCGTAAAGTGAAAGATAATGAAAGAGGAACATGATGACGAATGCATGTATTAACGAATGAACGAAAAGAAGAATGATGATGAATACATGCATTAATGAACGAACGAATTATGTCTTGCAAGCATTGAATAACGCGATTGGTCCTTCTATGTGATTGACCATGGTCATGGTACCTCTACCACTTACCTCTAGTACCGTGGCATACGATTTCCGTCATATGTTGACTACGGCCCGGTAGCTAATAAAGATCGGGGTGTAGCATATGGTATTGGTACAATTCACCTTTCAATGCGTGCAAGTAAGTATGAATGGGATTCTTGTCATTCGACCACAGTAATCATAGCCAAGTGCTATGAAGTGGGTAAAGCCTGGCAAAATCCATACGAGAAGTTAAAGATAACGATGAATAACGAATGATGAAGATAATAACGAATAATATCTCTGTGTACGTATGATGTATGAATGCATGCACGAAAGGATACTTTTAAATAAGTAAAAGTATGTTTTATTACAAAACTAGAACTCACTCAGCAACGCTGACTTTTATGTATTTTCCAGTTGGCAGGTAGTGTTGCTGAGGATGGCACGAGGCGGCTACTCAGCTCTTTTGGGATGACATTCTTTTGTTATTGTTTTTGTATTGTAATGCAAACAAACAATATTTTGTAATGGGTGTTGTATTACTTTACAAAAGCATTTATAGTAAATTCAAATTTTCCGCTGCATGAGTTTTTCATTAAATTATATTAAATGTATGTTTTATGGGTGATGACGACCAACTGTGAGGTGCCCGGGAACGGGGCCTTACAAGGACTTACAAGCCATCCGGACTTACATGCCCCATCTTTTGATTTTGCCTTCCATGGTCAGAAAATATTCTCAAAATAGAAAATATATACCATATAGTATTTATGTCTTTAGACATATCTTTTGATTTGTGATTCTTGGCATCTTATATCCTATATGGCCTTTTGACATCTTTTTGCTCAATTAATTGCGCAACTAATTTTCTCTTTGTCCTTTTTTTATTATTTCTTTTTGTCTTTTTGTATTTTCTCTTTTATATATATATATAGTTATGATAATCACTGAATCAAATAAATGCAAGCTTGAGTATGACAAGATTATAGCTCTCAGTCTGTGTTAGAACATTGTAGACATTGTCACAGAATCCTGATATGTTCCCCACTAATTCATATCTCTTTAATTCAATTGTAATCACTCAATTATGATCTTTTCATTTCTGAAAGCAAAGCCTATCGACATATCAATCATAATCCAAGTCTATTCGTATTTAAGCCTTTAAAGTACTTAGACACATTTAGAACTTTGTAATATAATTTCTCATTTCAGTATGAAATTTCTTTTCTTTGTCTTTTTCTTGTTATTTTTCAATCCTTTGATCTTAACTCCCCCTAAAACCAAAAATATTTTTCACAACTTGTTTTCTAATTTTCTCCCCCTAAAATTGTGATTGTCTTTTTAAACAAAAAGAAACAATTACAATTTTATTTGTTATAAAAAAATGAAAAATCTTTTTGTGAAGATTCATTAAACCAATCTTATCCAAAGTTAATCATTCCCAATGATTGCACAAGGAAATCAAATCGAGAATGATCAAATGCCTTGGTAAATAAATCAGCAATGTTTTCGGTTGATGGCACTTGTTTTAAATGAATAAGTTTTCGATCAAAACAATCACGGATAAAATGGATGCGGATGTCAATGTGTTTAGTTTTGGAGTGTTGAATGGGATTTTTAACGATGTTCAGAACTGCCGTATTGTCACACCAAATGGGTGTCTTATAGATATTGAGACCATAATCGAGAAGTTGTTGTTGAATCCAGACAAGCTGGGAACAACAGCTCGATGCAGCCACATATTCAGCTTTGGCAGTGGATGTGGATACAGTGTTCTGCTTTTTACACTGCCAAGAAATGAGTCGATTGCCCAGGAATTGACATCCTCCTGTAGTCGATTTCCTGTCTAAATTACAACCACCATAATCACTGTCAGTATAAGCAAATAAATTGAAATCGGAATTTCGAGGATACCAAAGACCAAGTTTGGGTTGACCCTTGAGATACTTGAAAATCCGCTTGACAGCTTTCATGTGTGATTCCTTTGGATTACTCTGATAGCGGGCACACTGGCAAACAGGGAACATGATATCCGGGAGTTGAAGCTACTTTGGAATCTTGAAACTTGTATTTCTCAAGAATAGTCTGAACATACTTTTCTTGATGAATGAGAATACCAGTTTCAGATTGAGTAACTTGAATACCCAAGAAAAATGAAATTTCTCCAAGAGAGCTCATTTCAAATTTCTTCTTCATCACTTCTTCAAACTCCGTGCACATATTATCATCGACATAGATTTGAACCAGAATGATGTCATCGCCTAATTTACGAATGAATAAGGTTTGATCAATTGCGCCTCGTGTAACCATTTGCAAGCAAATGTTCAGTCAGAGTTGCATACCAAGCACGAGGTGCTTGATGTAGACCATATAATGCCTTATCCAACTTGTAAACATAATCAGGATGATCTGGATCTTCAAATCCTGGAGGCTGATAAATATATGTTTCTTCCTTCATTTATCCGTATAAAAAGGCAGTTTTAACATCCATCTGATATACCTTGATATTCATGTATGAAGCAAAGGCTAAGAATATGCGTATTGCTTCAAGTCTTGCAACTGGAGCATACACTTCTTCATAATCCAATCCTTCAACTTGATAGAATCCCTGCACCACAAGACGTGCTTTGTTCCGAACTATAACACCTTTTTCATCCGTCTTGTTTCTGAATATCCACTTTGTTCTAATCGGAAGCTTATCCTTTGGAAGTTCAACAAGATGCCAAACATTTAGCTTTTTAAATTGCATCAACTCATCTTGCATTGCTTCTATCCAGCTGTTTTCCTTGAGTGCCATTTCCACATTCTTGGGCACTATTTGTTATAGAAAGCAAGCATAAAGACATGTGTTGATTGCTCCTGATCGACTTCTGGTAATTACACCTTCATGCAATGGACCAATGATTGCTTCAGTTGGATGAGTTTTGTGTATTCTTAATTGAGGAATATCATCTGCAACCATCCCATCTTCTAAATTACTAATGTGTTCAACATTATCAAGAACTTCTTCAGATTGTCTAGATTGATACACAATATTTTCTTCAATTGTGTCATCTGAAATGGGAGTTTTAGAAGCAGTGGACACATTTGGAGATTCTTCAAAGGGAACTTGAATGACTTCTATTGGTGTATCCATAGTATCTGAAGAAGATGAAGATAAAGTTGAACTCAATGATTCTTCCAACTCCTGGTTAGGAATTTGTTCTGAAGGAATATCTGAAACCTCAGAACATTCAGTTACTTGTACAGAAGCTGTAGGAATAGCCTTGGATGATGAAGCAATAGCAGAATCATCAGATATCAAAGATGGAAGTTCCTCAATGATTTTGTTCTCCAAAAATATTACTTGAGAATTAGAATCTGCAGAGGAAAGTTTAGAAGTTTTAAAATTTATGAACAAAGATTCATAATCATAAACCCATAAAGGAGCTGAACCTGCATCAGTTATCTTAAGTTCGTGCCAATCAATGTTAAAAGACTCAATTATTTGTCTAGTTCTTTTATTATAAACAAGATATGCAACCTTATTAGCAGCATATCCCACAAAGTAACATTCATCAGCCTTTTCTGAAAATTTTGAAGTTGATTCAGTTGTATGCAACAAAGTGCAACAACAACCAAAGGCTTTAAAATATTGAACTTTGGGTTTGTGTTTATAAAATATTTCATAAGGAGTCATATTTAATCTTTTATTAATTAACACACGATTCTGAACATAACATGCGGTATTTACTACTTTAGCCCAAAAGAACAAAAGTAATTTGGCAGCAGATCATTGTTCTAGCAGCTTCAATCAATGTTCTATTCCTTCTTTCTGCAACCCCAATCTATTGTGGAGTGCCAGCAGCACTGAATTGTCTAGCAGTTCCCTTGGATTCATAAAACTCGTTCAACGTTTGATTGCAAAACTCTGTCCCATTGTCACTTCGGATGCATTTTACCTTTTTATCCGTCTGATTCTCCACCAAATTAATGAATTTGATCAAAAGGTGTGGAGTCTCATCCTTAGATGCTAAGAAAAACACCCAAGTAAATCAAGAAAAATCATCAGTAACAACCAAACAGTAAGATCTTCGACCCAAACTTAAAACACTTACTGGACCAAAAAGATCCATGTGCAAGAGTTGTATGATTGATTCGATTGAGTTGTGTGCAATTGGTTTGTGAGGAAGTTTATGTTGTTTACCCTTTGAACATGAAAAACAATGTTCATTTAATTGAAATTCTTTTTCGGGTAAACTAATGACATGATTACCACGTACCAGTTTGTTCATATTTTTAAGATTGACATGTCCTAGTCGACGATGCCATAACATGGAATCATTCTCCGAGACTTTGGACAATAAGCAAGAAGCAGTTACCAAAGAATTTGAACAATGCATATCAAGATGATATGTATCATTGTCTCTCGGAGTCCTCATCAAAACCCATTCATTAGGAATAACAAAACCCGGTTTTATGATGAAGCATTATTTGTTAGTGAAGTGTGTAGAATATTGTTTGTCACAAATTTGAGACACACTTAACACGTTATGTTTTAATTCCTCAACAAAGTTCACATTTTCAAAGCTAAGGACACCATTAGTAACTGTACCACGCTTAGTTATACGTCCTCCTTTGTCTCCTGCGAAAATCACTCTTCCACCATTATATGACTGAACATCTTGAAGTAAAGATAAATTCCCAGTCATGTGTCTTGAACAACCGCTGTCTACATGCCATATGCTTTCAATAGCCTTTTGCGATTGTTCCTGCATAACTAACAAAATTACTTAGCTTTTGGTACCCAAGTCAAACATGACTTGAGCACACTATGTGTTGCATTAAGACAGAAAGATTTTAGATTGTTATATTTATTTATCACATCAGTCTTTTCATTAACATTGTTCACCTTGATTCTTTCTTTCAAATCATTTTTCAAACTCTTATGCTTTTCGACATTATAAGCATTATCAACTATTGATTTCATTTGTTTTGCAAATTTTCCACGAGTGAAAAACAATTTTCTATTTTGAGCAATAGAATTATGAAATCGTTGTTTGCTTAGAGATTTGTATCGAAAAGGACAATTATTAGCTAAATGATTTATATTTCCACACTGATAACATTTCCTTTGTTGTGTGTGGAAAACAAACTGTGGATGACAATAATGGAAATTGTCATAAAAACCAAAGTCAGATCGACTTTTTGGTTTAACATTCTGCACAGTCTCTCGAATCCTTGCTTCATTTGATATTTGGTTGTTCACGTTTTGCAAATTCGAGGATAAAGTTGCAAGCTTGGCTAAGGGTCTACCAGAGAAGTGGGATTCCTTTATTTCCACTTTACGCTATAACTCAGTTTTGGAGACTTTGGATATTAATGACTTCATCCTGAAACTGAGAGAGGAAGAGGTCCGACACAAGTACAGAACGAAGAAAGGAGCTTACACTCAAGATCCATCACTCTACAACGTTACTCCTACTTCTACCTCTACTACCAAAGCCTCCAGCGCTCCTCTACAAACTGCCTTTGTGTCAAATGCATCACCATCTGCTGAACAAGGCTCATCATCTACTAGTGAGTCACATGGTGCATCTGGGGTTCTTCAAAGTCCTATAGTTACTCAATCAACGAAGTTAATGACTGACAATTTGGGAAAAGTAACTGTGGAGGTTGCAAAGGAACACATTGATCTACTTGCTGCAGTAGTTCATTCCTATGATGGTTTAGTGGCCGGGAAGATTGGAAATTGTCACCTGGGTGATGAAGACTACGAGCAGGTGGATGAGAATGAGTTGAACGGATGGACATAATGTGGGCTCTAGCAAGTGCTGTGCGACGAGCCAAGAAGTTTGTGAAAAAGACGGGACAGAATCTAGTGGCTACCAAAGATACTACATTTGGGTTTGACAAGTCCAAAGTCACTTGCATCAACTATGGTGAAAAAGTCCACTTCAAGAGGGAATGTGTCAAACCAAAAAAGGCTGGCAACGGGAATCCTTTCTCATCTTTCAACAAACAAGATAAGGAGAAAAAGACAGCTCTAACCAGCAGTGACTCCAAAGCTATGGTTGCTCAAGGTGATGAAGGACAGGATTAGTCCTTCCGGTTCTTATCTGACAGTGAAGCCAACATAGCATATGTTGATGATGTGAATGAAGACTCAGCAAGTGAGGGGGAGAGCTCAGCTGAAATTGATACTGCTAAAATGGAAAAGACTTTAGCTGCCATTAACCAAATTGCTAAGAATGAGCTGAATGTTGAATCTGAAGCACAACCACAGTCTCAAAATGCTTTCATGGCTGGAACGTCCACATCTGCACAGGTAGAATCAAAAGATGAACTGTTTGCTAAACATGCTTATGTTGAATGTGAAAAATTTAGGGAAAGCATTGACTTAAACTTTGCTAGGTTATTAGATCATAATGATAACTTAGTAAAAAAAGACTTAAAATTGTGCACAGAGGCTAACAAAGTTTTAAAACAAAATGAAAGCAGTTACAAAGAAAAGGTTGAGGCACTAAAGAAACAATTAAAAGAGACTGAAGTTGTTGCATTCAACCAAGAGAATGATATTAAATTCTATTTAAAGACCATTGAAGAAGCTAAAAAGGATAAAGCAGTTTTAGAAGTTGAAAATGAGTCTTTAAAACAAAATCTTCATAGTCTTGTGAGCTCCTCGCACATTTTGAAAAACTTGGTTAAGGAACGCAACAATGGGTAGGGTTTAGGTTATAAAGTTGTACCCCCACCACATGAGATTCTATTGAACACCAAACACCGTGCAATCAATAATAATCCAATTAAAGATCATGTGGTGACAACTCCTCTAGTCAGTGACCCGGACACAGCTGTTAAACCTGTTTCTTCGGGTGCTGATTAGAAACCCTCAACATCAAGCACAACTGGAAATGAAAAACGGGTGGAAGAGAATGTTCAAGCATCTCTTGGGTTGGGTTCAAAGTCTACTAACACATAATCCAAGATTTCCAAAACCACTCAAAATAAACCAGTTAGAAAGATAACACTCATCTTCAAAGGCAAATAAATCATAATGTTAAACATGTTAAGTTTGTCAAGGAAGGTGAACATCAAAAGACCGAGACCAAAGAGCCCATACCTGAGGTCTACTCCCCACCACACAAGAGATCTCCTAGTCCCTTTGAAAGGAGATCATGTTATGCTTGTGGTAAACGAGGTCACATATCTTCTAGTTGTCCTCGCTATCAGACACCTAGGGTTAAGGTTGAACTGGACAAAGAAGTTACTCAGTTCCTAAAAGAGAGATCTAAGACCCCTGTTAGGTCTAACACACCTGCTAGGTCTTACACATCTCCTCAACACCACAGACAACACAGACAAGTCATTGGCAAGTCTGTGATGCCTAAGGTGAAACCAGTTCTGGAAACTAAACCAAAGGTTCAAACTATTAATCAATCAACTGTCTATCACAAACAATCTTTTCAAAAAGATGGTATGTGGAAAGCTAAAATGTCTGATATGTCTGATACCATTGACAAACTGAGGGTTGAGGTCCCACCAACTGACAAAGGACGGTGGGTAGAGTTCATAATGTGTGATGCCTCTGGGAAACCCAAGCCAGTTAAGGCTTGGGTCCACCTTCTTAACTAATTGTTTTCAATGTTGTGCAGGTTGTCCGGTACATTGCTTCTACCAATACATGGATTGTAGAAAGCGGAGCGTCCAGGCACATGACAGGAAATAAGTCTCTCCTTTACAATGTCAAACTAATTAAAGGGGGACACGTTTCCTTTGCTGGTAACAAAGGAGGATACATTACCGCTCAAGGTGAAGTAGGTAATGCGAAGGTAAGATTCGATAAAGTCAATTTTGTTCAACAATTAGAAAAAAATCTGCTTTCAGTGTCTCAGATATGTGACAAGGGCTTCAAAGTGATGTATGACAACCGCAAGTGTTACATACAGAAGAAAGAGATGGAGATTCCAGAGGAGCATGTCTTAATGTCAGCATCCAGGTACAATGATTTATATGTATTGGATATGTCTAATGCTTCTTCCTCTGAGTCTACAGTTCAGTGCTTCTTATGCAAAGCAACAGAGAAGGAATCCATCTCATGGCACAGAAGAATGGGACACATTAATCACAGGAAGATGAATCATCTGATTCATAACAACTTAGTTGATGGAGTTACTGTCAAGAACTTCAAACTTCTTGATTTTCGTGTCTCATGCAAGAAGGGAACACAGACCAGGAAATCTCACAAGACCAAGCATGTCAATTCTATGGAGATGCCCCTGGAGCTACTGCACATGGATCTATTTGGTCCTGTAAGCACGAAGAGTATAGCAGGAGACTGGTACTGCTTTGTAGTCACAGATGACTACTCCGCTTTACTTGGGTGATGTTTCTGAAAGCTAAATCAGAAACGTTTGAATCATTCAAGGTACTAGTCACGACGCTGGAGTCACTCTACAACCTGAAGGTAAGGAAGATTCGTTTAGACAATGGCACAGAGTTCAAAAATCAGTGGATGGATGCTTTCTGCAAGGAGAAGGTAATTGTTCATCAGTTCACCTCAGCATACACGCCACAGATGAATGGAGTTGCAGAACGAAAGAATCGGAGCTTGATCGAGACTGCGAGGACAATGTTGGCAGATTCAAAGCTTCCAGTACAGTTGTGGAATGAAGCAGTGGCTAATGCCTGCTACACACTTAACCGTGTGTTAGTAATCTAAAGGCATGGCAAGACTTGCTATGAATTGCTTCAGAAGCGAAAACCTAACTTGGAGTATCTGGAACCATTTAGAGCTCCTTGTACCCTGTTGAAGAAGTCTCAGGAAGGCAAGTTTAGTGAGAAAGCTGATCAAGGGAATTTTCTAGGATACAGCATACCAGACAAATGAGTTTACAATAACTCGACAGGTCAGGTTGAAGTGTGGTGCAACGTAGATGTGCAAAGATACACCACCCCCTGCTGGAAAAGGTCCATCGTCATTCTTCGATTATGATGGCTTTTTCAAATCCTTTAATCTTCCTCAACTTGATTCAGATGATGTGATTGCTACTCAGATGATGTACGTTGTTCTAAATATACCAAATCTGCATTCAAGCAACACGACACCTGCAGATGGTGCTTCAGGTTCCTCAACTACTATTCAGGATGAGAGTGATGATTCTTCAGATGATGAAGAGGCAGCTGAACCAGGCATTGAGCATAATGTAAATCAAGAAGTTGGCTCATCAGCTGCTGAATCGGCATTAGGAAATCCGTATACTGAACCAGTAGTCACAAACTTGGATTCTGAAGTTGTTGTTCCTACAACACCAGTGGCTAGGATCAGTGTGAATCATCCCCCCTCGGCTATCATTGGAGATATTCAATCCGGTGTGCAGACTCGAAATCAGTGTACCCTGCTGATTATGCTGCAGTAATGGAAAAGGGATACGTCAATGACGGGGCTTTCTCAAGTTTCGTTTCACAAATCGAGCCTAAGTACGTTAGCGACGCCCTCAAAGATGAGGCCTGGGTCAATGCTATGCAAGAAGAGCTGCTTCAGTTCAAGAAACTTGGAGAATGGACACTCGTTGACAGGCCAAAAGGCGTGAAAGTGATTGGTACCAAATGGGTACTAAAGTGCAAGAAGGACGACCAAGGTGTTGTTATTAGAAACAATGCACGGTTGGTTGTTCAGGGATTCAAACAAGTCGAAGGAGTCGACTACAATGAATTGTTTGCACCGTTGGCACGAATTGAAGCAATTCGTATATTTCCTGCCTATGCATCGTATATGAAGATCAAAGTTTATCAGTTGGATGTGAAGAGTGCATTCCTTCGTGGGGAGAGCCGTGAGGAGGTATACGTCAGTCAACCTGAGGGATTTGAGGATCCCTATCATCAGGACAGAGTCTACAAGTTAGACAAGGCTCTGTATGGGCTACATCAGGCTCCTCGAGCTTGGTATGAAAAGCTCTCCACCCATCTGTTGAAACACGGCTTTCGCAGGGGTGTGATTGACTGTACGTTATTAATCAAAGAGAAGGATGGTGATTTGCTTATGGTGCAGATCTATGTGGATGACATCATCTTTGGTTCCAGAAACGAAGAGTTGTGCAAATAATTCGAATCTGTGATGAAGGCAGAGTTTGAAATGAGTGCCATAGGAGAAATGAAGTTATTCCTAGGATTACAGGTGGATCAAACACCAACCGGTATTTTCCTGCATCAGACTAAGTATGTTGGCGACATTCTGAGTCGGTTTGATCTGGAAAATGTCACTGTTGCTGGTACCCCTCTCGCCACAAATCATGATGTGGCTACGGATGAGAATGGGGATTTGGTGGATGCCACTATGTATCGTGGGATGATCAGATCTCTCATGTATCTCAGTGCCTCGCATCCAGATATCATGTATGCCACATGTTTATGTTCCAGATATCAAGTGAAGCCAAAAGTGAATCACTTGATTGGGGTGTAGAAGATTTTCCATTATCTGAAGGGTACTCCAACAATGGGGTTGTGGTATCCTCATGATGAAGACTTCGAGCTAACGGCGTATAGTGATTCGGATTATGGAGGCTGCAAAATGAATTACAAGTCTACGCCAGCAGGATGTCAATTTTTCGGGAGGAGATTGGTGACTTGGCAGTGTAAGAAGCAGACATCAGTTGCTCTATCTACCTGTGAAGTCGAATATGTTGCCGCCGCCAGCTGCTGTTCTCAAATCATATGGATACAACAGCTAATGCGGGACTACGGTTTGCATTTCTCTTCTACTCCTATATTTGTTGATAATTCTGCTGCAATTGCAGTAACTAAAAATCCGGTCCAACATCCTAAGACCAAACACATCGGAATCAAATATCACTTTATACGTGAATGTTTTGAAAAGAATTTAGTCGATGTGATAAAAATTAATACAGATTTTCAACGCGCTGACCTCTATACAAAAGCCTTTGATAAACCCAGATTTTTATATTTGTTAGAGGTCAACGGAGTTAAAAAGAAAAATGACGTTATCTCAGAAGACACAGACGCGTAGTCCGACACATGTTTAATTTTTTAATTTTTTTATTTTTTATAGTTTTTTTTCATTTAATTTCCTTGTCGATTAAAAATCCAAAAACAGAAAAAGATTTTCTGTTTTAGTATTTTAGGGGGAGATTAAGTTATGTTCAGTAATTATTTACTTAAAAAAAAGGGGGGGGGGAAGTTAGTTAAGCTGAAAAGGCAAAGACAGAAAGACTGGAAATGTGATTCAGCAAAATGGAAAGTGATAGTACACAGGTGTCACGTTACTTGGAACACCAAAAAGATTTTGTGTTTTGCAAGGTTAACTAAATCATAGAAAATTACAAATCAGAGAAGTCTAGGTCTAACATATTGGGAAAATGATAGTATGCTTGGTTGGTACTGTAACTACCCGGAGAAAGTAGATCTAGGGTGGTGCCAGTGCATTGTATGATGTGTCGGTAGATTCAACACAATAGATAAGTAGACATCATCAGTGATTTGGCTTAAACTTAAATAATTCAACAAGTTGTGGGTTTTCATGGTATCCCTGGTCTGCACAATCAATCAAATTCCAATAAGGGGTGAGGAGCAAGCAAATGCCACAAATGTGAACAAAGACCTGAAAAACAGAGCAAAAGATGACAAATGTCACTGAAAACAATGTATATTCAAATATACTGCTCTAAGAAGAAGATAGGTATTGCGCCTCTCTGCTGTGCGATGGCACTGACCTGAGGCTTAGCATAACCTATCCGTTCTAAGAATTCATTGCTGTTTGCGCCTCTCTGCTGTGCGATGGCACTGAACTGAGGCTTAGCATCTCTTTGAAAATTCTTAGAACCAAATCTTCTAAGTCCCAAGACCACTCAAAAATCTCCTGAGGAAGATTGATTACGATATACCTGTGGAACAAACAAACACTTGTTGACCTAATTCCTCTAATTAATCACTGATGTGTGTCAAAACTCTGTGTATGGATTTAAGTGGACAAGTACACTGACCATCGTTGTGGCTGCATTGCCTGATGCTCAAAATCAATGGGTGTTACTTATCATATCAAGCATGATTCTCAGTTAGATCATAGAAGTCTTAGATGAGTGAGAAAACTGTTATATGTAATGTATGCAAGTGTTTAAAGTTAAATACAAATCAAAGGTTCCAAGTAATGATGTTTATGCCAGTCTGATTCCATATGAGTCTGTCCTTGATATAATGTCAATGCTAATAGGCTACACTAACCTTCTCTAACAAAAAAATCACAAAAAGATGTTTATTTTCTTCGTAGTTTAAAAGTTTCAATTTATATGTATTGTGTGTCAATGTTGGACTGTGCATAATGTTCTCTGTAAACGTCACCAAATGAGCTTAAAGTTTATCTAAACTAATTGTTTCTGAAAGGTTAAAAGGATCACGTCTGAGGTGATCGGGTGGATAAATGGATCACGTCTGAGGTGATCGGGTGGATAAATGGATCACGTCTGAGGTGATCGGCTGGATAAATGGATCACGTCTGAGGTGATCGGGTGGATAAATGCGTCATGTCTGAGATGATCAGGTGGATAAATGGATCACATCTGAGGTGATCAAAAGGTCGTATTTTAAATGGTCATGTCTGAGATGATCAACCTGCTCATAATGTTTATCTACTGTTAAATTGAACTAAGTGTCGTATGATAACAAACGTCAAAATGTCACAACTATGGCCAGTCGCACGTCCGAACCATAAGTATGATCCAGTCGTACAATTGAAGCATACGAATGAGTTGAGTCGTACGATTAGACAATACGACTGAGCCCAATCGCACGATTGGAGGTGACTGACTGTGATAGTCGTACGAGTGACCCTCAATCGCAGATTGGAGATGACCGACTGGGTGAATCGTACGACTAAACTCAGTCACATGTTTCATCATGCGACTAGCCTCAGTCGCACGACTGAACTATGTGACAGGGCTCAGTCGCACGACTGCGAGCTGTCCTAGTATAAATACAGGTCGTATCTATAATACTCATATAAAAAAAACCCAAAATCTGAGAAAGAGAGAGAGACGGTCGCACATCCCTCTCCCCCTTCCCCCCTGCTTCTCTCAATCCGGCCAAACCACCGGCCGAGGTGGCCGATTCCGGCGAGTGCCGGCGTGTGACTAGCCTCATTCGACTCCCCTCTCCCCTGCGGTCGCGATAGTGACTTCAATTTCTCCCGAAACTCAACGTGGCGACGGGAATCGAAGGATGAAGTGGCGGTTGCAGGTCAATTTCGAGGTGATGGTAAGCCGACGGTGGTGTTGGAGGCTGTGGTTGCGCGGTGGTGATGATGGTGGTGTGCGGTCATGACGGCTGTGATGGTGATTCTGTGGTTCGAGGTTGCGATGGTGGTGTACGGTCCCGATGGTGGCTGTCGGGCATGGATGGATCACGATGGTGGTGGTACTGTCATGGTATTCCCACACCACAGGCGACAGTGGCCGAAGGTGGCCTAGGCCACCCCACTGCCCTATTCTCTCGACTGCTATGACCTTGAGCTGCATGTGTAGATCTGTACCAGATCGGGGCTCGAGACTGTGATTGTGTTCGTGTGTAGCTAGTGGATCATCACGGTTGCAGGTGATCATCAAGTGGTTAGCTCTGATTTCATTGGATTCTAGATTTATTTACCAGGTATCAAAGTTAGCATATGATTGGCGTTGCGTTTGATTGTCAATACGATGTGTTAACTCGTTCTTGAATCCAATACAGCCACCGCCACCGCCACCGTTATCGCTGCTTGCCCACCTGTTAATTTGGTTTGGTTCGACAATCTTCAAGCTCCGAATCTAACCTTCACTGCAAAAAAAAAAAGGTATCGATTTGACCCGTTTGAGTTTGATGTCTTATGTGGTTCTATTTCGCTCCGTTTGTTCCGGCGACTAAGCATCATTTGAATGGTTATTAATGATCTTAAAACCATAGAGTAACTATTAATTCACACAATATGTTCTTGTTGTGATATACTCTTCTGATCATTTTAATGAAGATTGGGTTTTGATACTTAAGCTGGTGAATGGTAATACTAGTATGTTAGAACTTGTAAATGAAACATGAAGGCTAATCACTTGGTTCTTAGTGTCAAATCACCTACTGTTATGTATAACACTTTAGAATTAATCTCCTTATAATAATATAACTAATGTGAATAATTATAAGATGTTGTATGTAATCGGTGGTTTAACCATGAACAATTAAAGAGATTAAGAATTGGGTTACTTGAGAGTGAACTAGGTTGTGACCTTCTGTCATAAAATTTAGGATACATGTTTATGTTTATTCATAAAGCCACATGGAAAAGTTGAAAGTCGGAATTGGGACTCTAACAACGTATACCATTACAACACTTTGGTGGATGATTATTTTATATAATAATGAATAAGCAAGGGTTTATGATAGAAATCAAATTCATAGAATAAGAGACTTAAACATTTGGAGTATATAAGGAAACAAGCATAAGATAATAAGACTTTATTTTGAAATCCTAAAAGAAATAGTAGTCGCCGGAAGATCAATATAGTATATATCAAGAGTTGTGAACCTGACGCATAATGTAACTAAAGTGTAGGTTTGCGTACGATTTGAGCTCGACTTAGACGTGGTTGCTTTGTTAATATAAGGTACGGATTCTGTTCCTTTGATTATCATAGTATTCACTTTGTTTCCGTTACTTTGTAGTACGGATTCTTGGTTATCTTTATCATAGTATAAATTCTGTTCCGTTACTTTGTAGTACGGATTTTTGATACGTTATTTCCGTTAATATGAATCGTTTAGCCTTTATTAGTCGTATATCCTTATTATTTAATTATGCTCCGATTCGTTCGACTCATTAGTGTTATTTATTGAGACCTGTAGCATGCAATATATATTTTATGAATTGTGCTCATTATTGCATGTTCCTATAAATGTTTTATTGATATGTTATATGTTGGTAGTTGTTCTACCATTTGATTTGATACTCTGTTACCCGAGCTCTCCGACATATCATTGTGGCGTCAATGATGTGACACTTTTCGTGACGGTGTGTAATAAATAGTTCACGGCGTCTCCGTTAACACGTTAGTACTCAAGTAGTACTTTGGCCATAATATCTGGGAGGCGGATGGATCGATCCTAGTTCAGTTCAGTTCAGTTCAGTTCCGGGGATGGAATCATGTGTGTACGCCCCACACACCATCTCATTAGTGCATAGTCTAGCTAGCTATGTACTTATCAGTTCAGTTTTGGCTCTGGGTACTTCTTATATTACACGACTTATTTTGTTTGTATATACGCGTCGTGTAGATCAGTTCAGTTCAGTATTACATGTTCAGTTCAGTATCAGTATTATATGTTCAGATTCAGATTTCCGTTTCAGTATCTTATGATCCGTTCAGAATTCAGATATAAGTATTTATGCTTCGTATCGTTACTATTGTTATTTCCGTCACTGAGCAACTTTTGGCTCAGCCGTATTTCCTTTTGTGGTGTTTTCTTATTTGATTGTAGGTAATCAAGGGGTTCCGGGAAATCAGTGAAGAGTGGTTGAAGATCAAGATCGTATTTTACTTTAATTGATGTAATGAATAACTTAATTAGGTTCTTCCGAATTATCTGGTTTGCTTGAAGTTATCTCTTTAATATTATGGATTTGGTTTTTGATTTGATATCTGTAATAGTGACACGTCAGCCTCTCTGGGTTGGGGTGTTACAGTTATGGTATCAGAGCAAAGGCTCTTTCCTGTAGAAAACTTAAACATTAATAATAAACTTGTGAGGTAATGGGTAGACGTTGGGTTAGGATCTAATTTTGTTCCCAATCTAAATTCTAGTGTTCACACGTATATCTTCATTTCCGATAGCTCCTAAGAGACGTGTGAACAACCGCAATAACTCGAATGGCCCCTCGTCTGATGCAAACTTGGAAGCACTGGTCGCTGATGTTGTCGACACTGCTATTTCTAGAATACTCCATAACCTGATGACTCAGACTGCTCAAACAGTCATCCAGCAGATGCAACAGGCAAATTCGGAGGGAAACAACACAGGACCTCCACCCGGTGGAAATAACTCAGAACCACCTTCTGGCGGGAACAACACAGGAGCACCTCTGGTGATAATACACCACCACCCCATGATGGTATTCATGTATGGTTGGAACGTTTTCAGAAGCAAAGGCCTAAGTCTTTCAGTACTTCTAATGATCCGGTCGAGGTGCAAAACTGGATCAGTCATATTGAGAAATTGTTTGAGGTACTTGGTGTTGAGGACGTATTATATACATATATATGTCTTATCCGATACTGATAGTAAATGCCCTAGGTATGATCTCCGGTACCCTTTGCATTGGGAAGCGGGATATTTGTGTCTTATTTGATACGGGCGCTACGCATTCTGTCATATCTCTTTTTTTTGCTAAGTACTTAAGGACTGCACCGACTGCGTTAGAGCACGCTTTGGCTATTACGACTCCATTAGGAGAGTCGACTATCATCTCGCATGTCTATAGAGATTGTCCGATCAGAATCGAGTCTATTATTCATAAAGCTGATTTGTTTCCTATGCAAATGAGTGACTTTGATGTCATACTTGGCATGGACTGGTTAACTCGACATCACGTTACTATTGAATGCTAGACTCGTCGTGTTTTATTTGGAAATCCTTAATGCCCTGAACTCGTTTATCAAGCGACTCAGCCTCGAAAATCGTTGAAAATCATCTCTGCGTTTAAGGCTCAGAAACTCTTATCGCACGGTTGCGTGGGCTTCCTAGCTTCAGTGAAAGCTACATCTTCTGAAAAGCCGAACATATCTGATTATCCGATTGTATGTGATTTTCCTGACGTGTTTCCTGAGGAGTTACCCGGACTTCCACCAGATTGCGAGGTAGAATTCACTATTGATCTTATTCCAGGTGCTGAACCGATTTCTAAGGCACCGTATCGTATGGCACCTATGGAGCTTAAGGAGTTAAAGGAGCAGTTACAGGAATTACTAGATTTGGGATTTATTAGACCAAGTGTCTCGCCTTGGGGCGCACCGGTCCTATTCGTGAAGAAGAAAGATGGTTCTTTGAGACTCTGCATTGACTACAGAGAACTCAACAAGATCACTATCCGTAATCGTTACCCTCTGCCTCGTATTGATGATTTATTTGATCAGCTTCAGGGTGCAAAGTGTTTCTCCAAAATCGATCTGAGGTTTGGTTACCATCAGTTAAAGATCAAGGAGTCTGACGTCCCTAAATCTGCCTTCCGTACTCGGTATGGTCACTATGAGTTCCTGGTTATGCTGTTCGGGTTAAATAATGCCCCGGCCGTATTCATGGACCTAATGAACCGAGTCTTCCGCAAGTTCCTCGATAAGTTCGTCATTGTATTTATCGATGACATCTTAATTTATTCTAAAAGTAAGGAGGAGCATGAGAATCACCTTCGTATCGTGCTCGAAACACTACGCGAAAAGAAGCTTTATGCTAAATTTTCAAAGTGTGAATTTTGGCTGAGCAAGGTAGCCTTTTTGGGTCATGTCGTTTCTGCGGATGGTATTATGATGGACCCTGCTAAAGTTGAGGCGATCACTAAGTGGCCTAGACCGACCTCAGCCACAGAAGTCCGTAGTTTTCTTGGCCTGGCTGGTTACTACCGCAGATTTGTTGAAGGATTTTCTGTTATAGCTTTACCCCTTACGCAACTGTTAAGGAAAGGGGTTAAGTATTCTTGGAATGATGAACGAGAGAAAAGTTTTGAAGAGCTTAAGAAAAGATTGGTGTCTGCTCCTGTTCTCACACTTCCATCGGGCACGGGTGGATATCAGATTTACAGTGATGCCTCTAAAAAGGGACTTGGATGTGTACTAATGCAGCATGGTAAGGTCATTGATTATGCTTCACGGCAGTTGAAACCTTATGAGGTTAATTATCCTACGCATGATCTTGAACTCGCTGCTGTTATTTTCGCGTTGAAAATATGGCGTCACTATCTTTACGGAGAGACTTGTGATATTTTTACTGATCACAAGAGCTTGAAATATATCTTCACACAAAAAGAACTAAACATGAGGCAGAGAAGATGGTTAGAATTGTTAAAAGATTATGATGCCAATATTCAGTATCATCCGGGAAACGCCAATGTGGTAGCTGATGCTCTTAGCAGGAAGAACTCAGGAACAGTAGCCTCCCTACAGCTACAGCCTCAGAACGTTACCGATCTCGATAGATTGGGTATTGGCCTACATATTGGCAAGAGCGACGGATATCTCGCTACACTCCAGATTGAGTCAGACTTAATATTCCGGATTAAGAACGCACAGAAAGACGATCGTGAACTCTGGGCAATCTTACAAAATGTAGAGATTGGTAAACAATCAGAATTCAGAGTAGATGAACATGGAGTAATCTGGTGTGGTAAACGTTTATGTGTGCCTAATGATTCTTCTCTTCGAGAATCGTTATTAGCTGAGGCACATAGTTCTCCATTTTCTATTCATCCTGGATATACCAAGATGTATCGGGACCTTCGTCAGAACTTTTGGTGGAATGGAATGAAAGAGGATGTGGCTAAGTATGTTAGCCGTTGCCTTACTTGTCAACAAGTCAAGATTGAGCATCAAAAAGCTAGTGGTTTGCTTCAGCCACTACCTATTCCTGTATGGAAATGGGATGATATTTCCATGGATTTTGTGACAGGGTTGCCAAGAACATTTAAGAAGAATGATACAATATGGGTTGTAGTTGACAGATTGTCAAAGTCGGCTCATTTTCTCCCAATTCAGCAAGGATTTTCAGTTAGCAAACTATCTGAAGTGTTTACACAAGAGATTGTTAGACTTCATGGCACTCCAGTGTCTATCGTGTCTGATCGAGACCCGAGGTTCACTTCTCGCTTTTGGAAGGGTTTGCAAGCTGCATGGGGTACCAAGTTGAGGTTTAGTATGACGTTTCATCCTCAGACTGACGGTCAGTCAGAGCGTACTATTCAGACTCTCGAAGACATGCTTCGAGCATGTGCCTTAGAGTGGACTGAGAACTGGGATGAATACTTGTGTTTGGTCGAGTTTGCTTACAACAATAGTTGGCAAGCTAGCATTGGCATGGCACCTTTCGAATTACTATATGGTCGTAAATGTAGAGCACCTATTTGTTGGGAAGAGGTCGGTGAAAGAATCATTGAAGGACCCGAGTTAGTTCAGATCACGAATGAGAAAGTTGCTATTGCTAGAGAAAAGTTAAAGGAAGCTCAAAGTAGACAGAAAAGTTATGCAGACCGACACCGTCGACTTTTGGAGTTTAAGGTCGGTGACAAAGTGTTCCTGAAGGTTTCGCCTTGCAAAGGCGTACGACGTTTTGGTCTAAAAGGGAAACTTAGTCCACGGTTTATTGGACCCTTTGAAATCCTAGAAAGAGTTGGCGAGGTTTCGTATCGTTTGGCTTTACCACCTCAACTGTCACATGTGCATAACGTCTTTCATGTATCTCTTTTAAGGGATACAATTATCATCCTATTCATGTGGTTAACTACCCACTTCATTTGATTCGTGAAGACTTATTGTTCGAGGAGGAACCCGAGGCCATACTTGACCGACAAGAACGCATTATGCGTAAGAAAACTATTCCTTTTGTTAAAGTATTATGGAAAAACCATTCCGAACGCGAAGCTACATGGGAGATAGAAGATGAAATCCGTTCTCAATATCCGTATCTATTTACCTCTTAGTTATTATCTGTTATAGTTTCTGTTATTAGTTATGAAGTTGTCAGTTATCTGTTTCTTGAACATCACAGTACTCCGCGTACGTTATGCCATATCTTGTTCGATCTGTACCTAGCAATTTCGTGGACGAAATTGTTTTAAGGGGGGTAGAATTATAATACTCATATAAAAAAAACCCAAAATCTGAGAAAGAGAGAGAGACGGTCGCACATCCCTCTCCCCCTTCCCCCCTGCTTCTCTCAATCCGGCCAAACCACCGGCCGGAGGTGGCCGATTCCGGCGAGTGCCGGCGTGTGACTAGCCTCATTCGACTCCCCTCTCCCCTGCGGTCGCGATAGTGACTTCAATTTCTCCCGAAACTCAACGTGGCGACGGGAATCGAAGGATGAAGTGGCGGTTGCAGGTCAATTTCGAGGTGATGGTAAGCCGACGGTGGTGTTGGAGGCTGTGGTTGCGCGGTGGTGATGATGGTGGTGTGCGGTCATGACGGCTGTGATGGTGATTCTGTGGTTCGAGGTTGCGATGGTGGTGTACGGTCCCGATGGTGGCTGTCGGGCATGGATGGATCACGATGGTGGTGGTACTGTCATGGTATTCCCACACCACAGGCGACAGTGGCCGAAGGTGGCCTAGGCCACCCCACTGCCCTATTCTCTCGACTGCTATGACCTTGAGCTGCATGTGTAGATCTGTACCAGATCGGGGCTCGAGACTGTGATTGTGTTCGTGTGTAGCTAGTGGATCATCACGGTTGCAGGTGATCATCAAGTGGTTAGCTCTGATTTCATTGGATTCTAGATTTATTTACCAGGTATCAAAGTTAGCATATGATTGGCGTTGCGTTTGATTGTCAATACGATGTGTTAACTCGTTCTTGAATCCAATACAGCCACCGCCACCGCCACCGTTATCGCTGCTTGCCCACCTGTTAATTTGGTTTGGTTCGACAATCTTCAAGCTCCGAATCTAACCTTCACTGCAAAAAAAAAGGTATCGATTTGACCCGTTTGAGTTTGATGTCTTATGTGGTTCTATTTCGCTCCGTTTGTTCCGGCGACTAAGCATCATTTGAATGGTTATTAATGATCTTAAAACCATAGAGTAACTATTAATTCACACAATATGTTCTTGTTGTGATATACTCTTCTGATCATTTTAATGAAGATTGGGTTTTGATACTTAAGCTGGTGAATGGTAATACTAGTATGTTAGAACTTGTAAATGAAACATGAAGGCTAATCACTTGGTTCTTAGTGTCAAATCACCTACTGTTATGTATAACACTTTAGAATTAATCTCCTTATAATAATATAACTAATGTGAATAATTATAAGATGTTGTATGTAATCGGTGGTTTAACCATGAACAATTAAAGAGATTAAGAATTGGGTTACTTGAGAGTGAACTAGGTTGTGACCTTCTGTCATAAAATTTAGGATACATGTTTATGTTTATTCATAAAGCCACATGGAAAAGTTGAAAGTCGGAATTGGGACTCTAACAACGTATACCATTACAACACTTTGGTGGATGATTATTTTATATAATAATGAATAAGCAAGGGTTTATGATAGAAATCAAATTCATAGAATAAGAGACTTAAACATTTGGAGTATATAAGGAAACAAGCATAAGATAATAAGACTTTATTTTGAAATCCTAAAAGAAATAGTAGTCGCCGGAAGATCAATATAGTATATATCAAGAGTTGTGAACCTGACGCATAATGTAACTAAAGTGTAGGTTTGCGTACGATTTGAGCTCGACTTAGACGTGGTTGCTTTGTTAATATAAGGTACGGATTCTGTTCCTTTGATTATCATAGTATTCACTTTGTTTCCGTTACTTTGTAGTACGGATTCTTGGTTATCTTTATCATAGTATAAATTCTGTTCCGTTACTTTGTAGTTCGGATTTTTGATACGTTATTTCCGTTAATATGAATCGTTTAGCCTTTATTAGTCGTATATCCTTATTATTTAATTATGCGCCGATTCGTTCGACTCATTAGTGTTATTTATTGAGACCTGTAGCATGCAATATATATTTTATGAATTGTGCTCATTATTGCATGTTCCTATAAATGTTTTATTGATATGTTATATGTTGGTAGTTGTTCTACCATTTGATTTGATACTCTGTTACCCGAGCTCTCCGACATATCATTGTGGCGTCAATGATGTGACACTTTTCGTGACGGTGTGTAATAAATAGTTCACGGCGTCTCCGTTAACACGTTAGTACTCAAGTAGTACTTTGGCCATAATATCTGGGAGGCGGATGGATCGATCCTAGTTCAGTTCAGTTCAGTTCAGTTCCGGGGGATGGAATCATGTGTGTACGCCCCACACACCATCTCATTAGTGCATAGTCTAGCTAGCTATGTACTTATCAGTTCAGTTTTGGCTCTGGGTACTTCTTATATTACACGACTTATTTTGTTTGTATATACGCGTCGTGTAGATCAGTTCAGTTCAGTATTACATGTTCAGTTCAGTATCAGTATTATATGTTCAGATTCAATTTCCGTTTCAGTATCTTATGATCCGTTCAGAATTCAGATATAAGTATTTATGCTTCGTATCGTTACTATTGTTATTTCCGTCACTGAGCAACTTTTGGCTCAGCCGTATTTCCTTTTGTGGTGTTTTCTTATTTGATTGTAGGTAATCAAGGGGTTCCGGGAAATCAGTGAAGAGTGGTTGAAGATCAAGATCGTATTTTACTTTAATTGATGTAATGAATAACTTAATTAGGTTCTTCCGAATTATCTGGTTTGCTTGAAGTTATCTCTTTAATATTATGGATTTGGTTTTTGATTTGATATCTGTAATAGTGACACGTCAGCCTCTCCGGGTTGGGGTGTTACAGTATCGGTTTTAGTCGCCCATTCACCCAAATCGCCCCTCTATACGCACCACTTGAGGAACCGCTGCCAAAATTTCGTTTGATTCACTTTTACCACATATCCGTGTATTCTGACATTCTCTACTGCTTGTACAGGTAATATATGAGGTGATTCATCAATAAAACCGAACAATGACAACACAAATCACTAGAAGTTTGACCTAACAGTTTCCGAGACTTAAAAAATCAAAACATCATCAAAACTAAACATAATGATCAAATTAATGGTACAATAGGTTTAGTCGGCGGTTTCTGAGTATAGTGAGCCTAATTTCGAAGTTTAACATCAAGTATAGCTCAAAACTCAAATTTGACTGGACAAACAGTCGAATGAACGACTGGTCACGCTGATGAACTTCAATCGTATGACTGAGATGAATGATTGACTCAGTCGTACGACTGAGATGAACGATTGACTCAATCGCACGACTGAACAATGCTTATGAGCTCAGTCGCACGACTGAGGTAAACGTATGAAAAGTCTTGCGACTGAGCCCAATCGCATGACCTAGTCGTACGAGTGAATTCAATCGCATGACTATGTCTCAGTCGTGTGTTCAGTCGCATGACTAAACCAAGGTTTAAAGTTCATTAACTCACTTTAGCTATCATCAACATGTGCTAACGTCTATTTGTTTTATGTGAACAGATGGCAAGCAGATGGCCCATGAGGTCTAAGCACAACATCTGTGCTTATCTCGATCTGACTTCACGCAATATGGCAGATTTTACAGGGATCATCAGCTTTCTCCGACGATCGAGGATATATCGAGCTATCTCAGCTCCATGCACTCACTATTTGTTAATACATGTGTCCCTAGATTCTGAGCTGATTATATGTAATTGAACGTTGATTAATGAAAGACATTTGGTTGTTTATGTTACAATGTTTATATATTTCATTAATGGGTTGTGTAATGATTAATTATATAGGTTTGTGGTTGTTTGAATTGGTATGCATAATGTTGTAATGATTAACACATTCAAACTTAACATGATGAAGTTATCATGCGAATGGGCCATGCCAATGGACCATACGCATGAATAACTTCATGCGAATGGCTCAGTCGCACGACTGAACCATGAGACTGGATCAGTCGTAAGACTGAAGCATGAGATTGAACCAGTCGTGCGACTGAAGGCTCAGTCGTGCGTATGGATCAACCGCACAGCTCAATCACATGACTGAACCATGCGAATGGTTTAGTCGCACGAATGAGAAACCCTTACCTATAAATACCACCTAATTCGTGGAAAAACAGAACACTTCGAATATTCATAACCCTAGTCAACCCAGAACGTCCTGTTTGTCAATTCCAAGTTCATAGAACGTCTGAGATCATTCCTAGTCCATTCTTAACGTTGTCTAATCGTTAGGTTTGATCTTGACTACGTTCTCCCAGATTGGATCACCAATCAAATAGGATTCCGCACTATTTAATCCGGTATAACGAAGAATCAGTTAGTACTCCGTACGTACACGGTCCTAACAAGTGGTATCAGAGCCTTGGCTCTTGATTCTTCGTTTGATTCAATCAAGGTTTTTGTTAAAGTCCACGTTTTTCGCGAAAAGATTCAATCTTTCTGTTCAAAACCGGGTCTTTACGTGTGCATGTTCTGCAAAATCAGTGTTTTTTGACTTACAGCCGTCTGGGGTGTAAAAAAAAACACGTTTTAGGTCAAAAGTGTGAAAAATTTTGATCTCTGCAGTCTCAGTCGCACGATTAGCTCAATCGTACGACTGAAGTCCAATCACTTATTCATTCGACCGATTGAGTCAGTCGCTTCGTCCTATCACCCGATTGAGTCAATCGCCAGTTCAGTCGGCCAGTTGAGTCGTTCGGTCTGTTCAGTCTCCTAAGTCTCTCAGTCGTCTGTTCAATTGTACGTTTGAGTCCAATCGCATACAGCTAGTGTCGGTCGCATCCCAGTCGCACTCCCCAATCGCATTAGCAGTTTAATTCACAAGTTAAAGTAATAACATAATAGACTCAGAAAACTTTGCAATGTTAGCTGGAAAGGACTCAAGGATACAGAACTTACTTTTACTGGAAAATGAGATAGGGAACCATAACAAGCCACCTAAGCTATTGACTATAGATGAATTTCCACAATGGAGACAACGTTCTGAGATTCATCTTAATGAAGTGGACACGAACTTATGGAACTCTATTGAGGCTGGTTATAACATGCCCGTGGGAGCTGATGGTGTTCCTTTGACTTTAAGTGGACTCACTGATACACAGAAGGTTGCCTACAATGCCAAACAAACAAACAAACAAACATACCCAGGGTATCCCGCTGGAGAGCAGGGTCTGGGAGGGGTATATGGTGGCATGTCTTTCCCCTATCTAGAAAGATAGAGAGACCGCTACCGAAGAGACCCCCGACACAATGCCAAAAAGAAGGCATATACTATTTTGACCCAGTCCTTTCCCAAGGCCATTTTTCACCAATACTCAGAGCACAAGCAAAGTAAAAAGTTTATGGAAGCTCTTAAGAAGAGGTATGATAGGAATTCTACTCTAAAGTCCCTAAAGGGTAAAGCGTTGAAGAAGGAGTTTGACAACTTCTCTGCAATTGGAAATGAAAGCTTGGATGAAATTATCGATCGCTTCTATCACTTGATGAGTGAACTTCACACTCATGGAGTAAAGACGTCAATGGAATACAAAGTTTCAAACTTGGCAGATGGTCTACCTGAAAAGTGGGATTCATTCATTTCCACTCTACGATACAACTTAGTTTTAGAGACCTTGGATATAAATTACTTTATTCTAAAACTGAGAGAGGAAGAAGTGCGTCACAAGTACAGGACGAAAAAAGGAGCGTATACACAAGACCCACCACTCTACAATGTAACTCCTACTTCCACTCCTGCTGCAAAGTCTTCTGGAGCACCTCTGCAAACATCCTTTGTGTCCAATGCATCGTCATCTACTGATCAAGGCTCATCATCTGCAAATGAGTCTCATGGTGCATCTGGGATTCTACAAAGTCCAATTGTTACTCAATCAGCTAAGTTGATGACAGAAAATTTGGGAAAAGTAACAGCGGAGGTTGCTAAAGAGCACATGGATCTACTTGCTGTAGTTGTGCACTCTTATGATAGTCTGGTGCCGGGTAAGATTGGAAATTGCCACCTTGCTGATGAAGACTACAAGCAAGTAGATGAAAACGAGCTTGAAAGGATGGATATCATGTGGGCTCTTGCAAGTGCTGTCCGGAGAGCCAAGAAGTTTGTGAAGAAAATAGGGCAGAATCTCGTGGCTACTAAAGATACGACCTTTGGTTTTGACAAGTCTAAAGTCACGTGCTTCAACTGTGGAGAAAAGGGTCACTTTGAAGGAGAATGCGTGAAGCCTAAGAAGACTGGGAACGGGAATCCATTCTCCTCATTCAATAGGCAAGATAAAGACAAGAAGCCAGCATCCATAGGGAATGATTCTAAAGCTATGGTAGCACAAGGAGATGAAGGACAGGACTGGTCCTTTCGGTTCTTATCTAATGGTGAAGCGAACATAGCTTCTGTGGAAGACTTGAACGAAGACTCAGCGAGTGAGGGGAGAGCTCAGCTGATGTTGATACTACTGACTTGGAAGAGACGTTTGATGCAGTGGATGAAATTGTCAAGAATGAGCTGAATTTAGAATCTGAAGCTCAACCTGCGTCTCAGAATGCTTTCATGGCTGAAACGTCCACAGCTGCACAGGTACAATCTAAGGGTGAATTATTCGCTAAACATGCTTGTGTTGATTGTGATAAATTTAGAGAACGCATTGACTTAAAATTTGCTAGGTTATTAGAACACAATGTTAACTTAGTAAATGACTTGAAACTATGCTCAGAGGCTAATCGAGTGTTAAAAAAGAATGAGAGTAGTTATAAGGAAAAGATAAATGCTTTAAAGAAGCAATTAAAGGAAACTGAAGTTGTTGCGTTTAACCAAGAAAATGACATTAAATTCTACTTAAAGACCATTGAAGAGACTAAAAGGGACAAAGCGGTTTTACAAGTAGAAAATGAGTCTTTGAAACAAAAACTACATAGTTTAGCTAGTTCCTCGCACATTTTGAAAAACTTGGTTAAAGAACGCAACAATGGGGAGGGTTTGGGTTACAAGGTTGTTCCACCACCACATGAGATCCTGTTGAACACTAAACAACATCCAATAAATAATAATCCAATTAAGGATCATGTGGTGACAACTCCTTTGGTTAGTGATCCGGACACAGCAGTTTAACCTGCTTCTCCGGATGATGATCAGAAAACCTCAGCATCAAGCAATGTCACTGCTGAGAAACGGGTGGAAGAGAATGTCCAAACATCTCTTGGGTTGGATTCAAAGTCTAATGACACACAATCCAAGATGGCTAAAACCACTCAAGTTAAATCAGTTAAAAGAGATAATATTAAGTCACAAAGACATATAAACCAAAATGTTAAACAAGTTAAGTTTGTCAAAGAAGGTGAATGTTCAAAGACTGAGAACAAAAAGCCCATTCCTGAGGTCTACTCCCCACCCCATAAGAGATCCTATTACTCTTGTGGAAAACGAGGTCACATCTCTTCAAGTTGTCCTCGTTATCAGACACCTCGGGTTAAGATTGACTTAGATCACGATGTCAATCAGATACCAAAACAGAGATCTAAGACTCCAGTTAGGTCCAACACACCTGCTAGGTCTTATACCTCACCTCCACACCACAGACAACATAGACATGTCACTGGCAAGTATGTGATGCCTGAGGTGAAATCGGTTTTGGAACCTAAACCAAAGATACAAACAGTAAATCAATCTAGTGTCTACCATAAACAATCTTTTCATAAAGACGGTATGTGGAAGGCAAAATCATCTGATGTGTCTGATAGAAATGACAAGTTGAAGGTTGATGTCCCACCAACTGACAAAAAATAGTGGGTTGAGTTCATCATGTGTGATGCCTCTAGGAAACCCAAGCCAGTTAAGGCTTGGGTCCCCCTCCTTAACTAATTGTTTTCAATTATGTGCAGGTTTTCCTCTATAGTGCTTCTACGAATACATGGATTGTAGATAGCGGAGCTTCCAGGTACATGACAGGAAACAAGTCTCTCCTTTTAAATGTCAAACAAATTAAAGGGGGACATGTTTCCTTTTCTGTTAACAAAGGAGGATACATTACTGCTCAAGGCGAAGTAAGTAATGAGAAGGTAAGATTTGACAATGTAAATTTTGTTCAACAACTGGAAAACAATCTGCTTTTAGTGTCTCAGATATGTGACAAGGGCTTCAAAGTTATGTTTGACAATCGCAAATGTTACATACTGAAGAAGGAGATGGAGATTCCAGAGGAGCAGGTTCTGATGTCTGCATACAGGTACAATGATTTATATGTCTTGGATATGTCTAATGTTTCTACCTCTGAGTCTACAGTTCAATGTTTCCTATCAAAAGCAATAGAGAAGGAATCCATCTCATGGCACAGGAGGATGGGACACATCAATCACAGGAAGATGAATCATCTGATTCACAACAACCTTGTTGAAGGAGTTACTGTCAAGAACTCCAAACTTCCTGATTTTTGTGTCTCATGCAAGAAGGGAAAGCAGACCAGGAAATCTCACAAGACCAATCAAGTTAATTCTATAGAGATGCCCCTGGAGTTGCTACACATGGATCTGTTTGGACTAGTTAGCACAAAGAGTATCACAGGTGACTGGTACTGCTTTGTAGTCACAGATGACTACTCAAGATTCACCTGGGTGATGTTTCTGAAAGCTAAATCAGAAACATTTGAATCATTCAAGCTGCTCGTCATGACACTGGAGTCACTCTACAACCTGAAGGTAAGGAAGATTCGTTCTGACAATGGCACAGAGTTCAAGAATCAGTGGATGAATACTTTTTGCAAGGAAAAGGGGATTGTTCATCAGTTCACTTCAGCATACACGCCACAGATGGATGGAGTTGCAGAACGAAAGAATCGGAGCTTGATCGAGACTGTGCGAACCATGTTAGCTGATTCTAAGCTTCCAGTCCAGTTCTGGAATGAGGCGGTTGCCAATGCTTGCTACACACTTAACCGTGTGTTAGTAGTCAAAAGGCATGGCAAGACTTGCTATGAGTTGCTTTAGAAGCGCAAGCCTAACTTGGAGTATCTGGAACCTTTTGGAGCTCCTTGTACACTTTTGAAGAAGACTCAGGATGGCAAGTTCAGTGAGAAAGCCGATCAAGGAATATTCTTAGGATAGAGCATACCAGACAAACGAGTTTACAATAACTCGACAGGTAAGGTAGAAGTGTGGTGCAACGTAGATGTTTAGAGATACACCACCCCCTGCTGGAAAAGGTCCATCATCATTCTTTGATTATGATGGCTTTTTCAACTCCTTTAATCTTCCTCAGTATGATTCAGATGATGAGGTTGCTACCCAGATGATGTACGATGTCCTCAACACACCTAATCTGGAATCTAGCAACATCACACCTGCAAACGGTGCCTCATGTTCTTCGACTCCTGCTCAAGACGAGAGTGATGACTCATCAGGTGATGAAGAAGCAGCTGAACCAGACCTTGATCACAATGTTAATAAACAAAGTGGGTCATCAGCTGCTGAACCAGCATTGGGAAATCCGGATACTGAACCTGTAGGCACAAATCTTGACTCTGAGATTGTGGTTCCTTCCACACTAGTGACTAGGATCAGTGTGAATCATCCCCCCACGTCTATCATTGGGGATATTCAATCCGATGTGCAGACGTGAAATCAGCTGTACTCTGCTGATTATGCTGCAGTCATGGAGAAGGGTTATGTCAATGACGAGGCTTTCTCATGTTTTGTTTCACAAATCGAGCCTAAATACGTCAGTGACACCCTGAAAGATGAGGCCTGGGTCAATGCTATGCAAGAAGAGCTACTCCAGTTCAAGAAACTTGGTGTCTGGACCCTCGTTGATAGGCCAAAAGGAATTAAAGTGATTGGTACCAAATGGGTACTAAAGTGCAAGAAGGATGACCAAGGTGTTGTTATCAGAAACAAGGCACGCTTGGTTGTTCAGAGATTTAGACAAGTTGAGGGGATCGACTACAATGAATTGTTTGCACCAGTGGCAAGAATGGAAGCAATTCGGATCTTCCTTGCCTATGCATCGTTTATGAAGATCAAAGTCTATCAGTTGGATGTGAAGAGTGCATTCCTTCATGGGGAAATCCGTGAAGGGGTCCATGTCAGTCAACCCGAAGGATTTGAGGATCCGTATCATCGGGACAGAGTCTACAAGCTGGATAAGGCTCTGTATGGGCTACATCAAGCTCCTCGAGCTTGGTATGAGAAGCTCTCCACCCATCTGTTGAGACACGGTTTTCGCAGGGGTGTGATTGACTGTACATTGTTCATCAAAGAAAAGGATGGTGATTTGCTTATGGTGCAGATCTATGTGGATGACATCATCTTTGGGTCTAGGAATGAAGCATTGTGCAAAGAGTTTGAATTTATGATGAAGGCAGAGTTCGAAATGAGTGCCATGGGAGAAATGAAGTTCTTCCTAGGATTACAGGTGGATCAAACACCAACCGGTATTTTCCTACATCAGACTAAGTATGTCGGCGATATTCTGAGTCAGTTTGATATGGAGAATGTTTCTACTGCCGGTACCCCTCTTACCACAAATCATGATATGGCTCCTGATGAGAATGGGGATTTGGTGGATGCCACTATGTATCGTGGGATGATCGGATCTCTTATGTACCTCACTGCCTCGCGTCCAGATATTATGTATGCCACATGTCTATGTTCTAGATATCAAGCGAAGGAAAAAGTGAATCACCTGATTAGGGTGAAAAGGATTTTCCGTTATCTGAAGGGTACTCTAACACTGGGGTTGTGGTATCCTCATGATGATGACTTTGAGCTTACTGCGTACAATGATTCAGACTATGGTGGTTGCAAGATGAACTTCAAGTCTACATCAGTAGGGTGTCAGTTCTTTGGAAGGCGATTAGTCACGTGGCAATGCAAGAAGCAGACCTCAGTTGCTTTATCAACCTGTGAAGTTGAATATGTTGCTGCTGCAAGTTGCTGCTCTCAGATCATCTCGATCCAACAGCAAATGCGCGACTACGGTTTGCAATTTTCTAACACCCCTATTTATGTTGATAATTCTGCGGCCATAGCTGTTACTAAAAATCCTGTTCAACATCCAAAAACAAAACACATCGGCATTAAATATCATTTCATACGCGATTGCTATGAAAAACAATTGACTGATGTGATTAAAATTAACACGGATTTTCAGCGCACTGACCTCTACACCAAACCATTTGATAAACCTAGATTTTTCTATCTACTAAAGGTCAACGGCGTTGAAAAGAAAAGTGATGTGATTGCGGAAGAAGCAGATACATAGTCCGACTCGTGTTTATTTGTTTATTTTTCTGTTAATTTTATTTTATTTTTTTTATTTTCTTGTTATATAAAATCCAAAAACACAAAAAGATTTTCTGTTTTAATATTTTAGGGGGAGATTTATTTCAGTATTCTTTTACTTAAAAAAAAAGGGGAAGGTGAGTAAAGCCGAAAAGACATAGACAACTAAACTGGAAATGTGACTCGATAAATTTGGAAAGTGATAGTACACAGGCATCGAGTTACTCGGAATATCAAAATGGTTTTTAGTTCAAAAATATAATTAAGTCTAACAAAATAGGAAAATGATAGTACATTTGACTGGTATTGTAATCACTCGGAGAAAGTAGATCTAGGGTTGTGCAAATACACCATACGATGTGTCAGTAGATTCAACACAATAGATCATTAGACAGCATCAGTGAACTGGCTTAAACTAAACTTATTCAACAAGTCGTGGGTTTTCATGGTATCCCTGGTCTGCACAATCAATCAATTTCCAATAAGGGGTGAGGAGCAAGCAACTGCCACAAATGTGAGCAAAGACCTGAAAAACAGAGCAAAAGATGACAAAAGTCATTAAAAATAATGTATATCCAAACATACTGCTCTAAGAAGAAAAATAGGTATTGCGCCACTTTGCTGTGCGATGGCACTGACCTGAGGCTTAGCATAACCTATTCGTTCTAAGAATTCATTGTTGTTTGCGCCTCTCTGCTGTGCGATGGCACTGACCTGAGGCTTAGCATCTCTTTGAAAATTCTTAGAACCAATTCTTCTAAGTCCCAAGACCGCTCAAAAATCTCCTGAGGAAGATTGATTACCATATACCTGTGAAACGCACAAATACTTGTTGACCTAATTCATCTAATTAATCACTGATGTGTGTCAAAAGTCTGTGTATGGATTTAAGTGGACAAATATACTGACAATCGTCGTGACTGCAAAGCCTGATGTTCAAAATCAATAAGTATGCATATTAGTTCAAACATGATTCCCAGTTAGTTCTTAGAAGTCTTAGATAAGCACAGTAATATTTTATCTTGCTAAGTGTAATAAGCACTCAATGTTCCAAGTGATGGTGTATATGCCTGTCTGATTCCAAAAAAGTCTGTTCTGGATAAAATGTAAATGCTAATAAGCTACACAAACTTGCCCCAACGAAAACCACAAAAACATGTTCATTCTATTCGTAGTTTTAAGATTTTTCAATTTTTTAGTATAATGTGTCAATGTCGGACTGTGTGTATTGTTATCTACTAAACGTCACCAAATGTGCTTAATGTTTACTTAAATAAATTGTTTCTGAAAGGTTAAAAGGATCACGTCTGAGGTGATCGGGTGGATAAATGGATCACGTCTGAGGTGATCGGGTGGATAAATGGATCACATCTGAGGTGATCAGTGAATGTGTTGTTTTTAAAAGTGATCATGTCTGAGATGATCAAAAGATTATAATGTCTTATCAATTGGTTAAGAAAACTAAGGGTCGGTCCATAACTTGACAAAAATGGCACAAGTATAGCCCAATCGCACAACTGAATCTGATCTGACCCAGTCGTACGAATGGGGTATACGATTGAACACAATCGTAAGATTGAGACATGTGTATGAGCTCAATCGGCCGATTTAATGTGACCGAATAGGCCAAACATGTGAATGGAGGTAAACCATGCGATTGGAACGAGTCGAATGAGTGAATCGTATGACTCAACTTCAGTCGCACGACTAAGTCATGCGACTAGTCTCAATGGTACGACTGGAGGTTGAGTCGGCCGACTGAACTGAGTCTGTCTATAAATAGATCCCTCAGTCGATCGCAGACCTCATTCGCCCTAAATCTCCAATTCGCACCATTACTCTGCCGAACTTTCGTTTGACCTTTAATCTTTGTGATATCCGATTTCTGACCATTTGGATTTGTTACACAGGTAATACGCGACACAAGGATGAATCAAAATATCAAAATTGATACGAAATCAGTCCGCATTAGCCCTAAATGTTGAACCGTAACAAATCTGAACAATAAACTACTTTAAACACTTAAAAAGTTACAATCAATGATTTAGGTAGTTTAAATACGTGATTGCGAGTTCAATGAACCTAAGCTTAATGTCTAATTCATAAAACTGATCAATCTGAACTGAAATGGTGCCGTTCTGTATTCAATTCGACTGGTCACCCAGGATGAACTTCAATCGCACGATTGAACGGGACGACTCATTCAATCGTACGAATGAAGATTACGAATGGATTGACTGTGTCATACGACTGGACTTCAGAACAAACTTCAATCGCACGATTGTAGGGGACAATTCATTCAATCGGCCCGATGAATCATGTGAATGAGTTCATTCGGTTGACTGACTCAATCGCAGGTTCAGTCTTCCAATTAGACTCAATCGCATGACACATCATCCGACTGAAATTCAGTCGCATTACTGTTCAACCGATTGAAGTCCAGTCGCACATATGACCATCCGACTGAACCCAGTCGCACAGTGCAATCGCACGATTGAACTAAACTGTTTTCTGATTTAGTCAAACTCTGTTTTACATGTTTCTAACGAGTGTTTGCTATTGATTACAGGAATATGGCTAATAGGTGGACCATAAATCCAAAGCACAACATTTGTGCTCATTTGGATTCCACCTCGAAAAACGGTGGTGATTTTTCTGTTATTATTGACTTCTTGAGGAGATCTCGGATTTTCAGAGCTATATCTACACCGTGTACTCCCTATCAGTCGTTACATCAGTCGTTTTGGGAGGGAGCTACAGTTGACCGATCAGTGGAGCCCTACTGCATTCGAAGTACTATCTTCGGTAGGGAGATTGGGATTACGACCGCTGATATCAGGAGGGTATTGGGCTTCGGAGATGATGAGACTCACCCACTCAAGCTCCACCCTTTTACAGTTCATGGATGCTTTCTGAGGATCAAGTACTGTGGGGACATAAACTCAGGTGTGCTGAACAAGAGCAACCTGAGCCCCCAGTACAAGTACTTAGCGCATGTCATTCTGAAGTGCATCACATCCAGGAGGGGTGGTTTTGATGACTTGTCGGACCAGATTCAGAATGCCTACATTGCATTGGTCCTCAACCACCCATTCAGTTTCTCCAACATGATTTTCATGTATCTGATAGAGAACCTTGAGGCCAAGGGGAAGGAAGGGTTCTGCGTGTACCCCAGATTTTTACAGCTCATATTTGATAAGAAACTACCCGACCTTCCCAAAGACAAGAGTGATGCTGTGCCTCTGGAGATTATGGATGACACCACCCTGGGTCGGATGAAGGTGTACAGAGGCAAGCAAGTAAAGCCTGTGCTGAAGAGCTTGATGGGGCATCTGGCCCGGGCTGATTATGTTTCCCCAGGGAGACGCAAGTGGCGTCATGATGATAGTGGATCGGATACTGAAGTCATAGCTATATCATCAGATGATTCTGATGATGATGACAGCCACGATGGCGATGATAGGCTAGTTACATCTTAGGGCCCCTCTACACATACAGCCCAGCCATCCCCTCATACTAACACTATAGCTGCTGGGTTTGTACCTCACTTCAATCCACCTGATGATGAAGAGGAAGAGAGTGGGGAAGAGGGTTTGACCCAAAGGCATGGCAGCATGGTGGTTGCCACGGAGAAGGGTCTGAGGTTTGTTGGAGGACAAACGGGCACATCAGGGGTAACACAAACAGAGTCTGATCCAGCCTATTCCCCTGATGAGCCCAGTACACGATTTGGAGCCCCGGTATCTACTGGGAAGAGGAGGAAAACCATGGCTAGACCGCATAGTAGGAAGGGGAAGCGACTTAGATTCACCACCTCCGTCTCTACCCCAGCCACCACATCCATCACATCCCAAACACCCCAAACCACCACCACTACTATACCTCCACCTCATACTCACATATCTACTACCACCACCACTGTGCCCCCCACTACAGCCTTCCCATCTTCTCCCATCTGCACCACAGCTACCACAACAACCACCACTCACCAAACCCGACCCTCATCTGCACCCTCGAGCTCAGTTATACCACCTGTCTCTGTGGTTGAGCAACTTGCTGCACTGAACAGCATGGTACTCAAGTTGCTAGCCTCCGACGAGGCTAAGACGGCTCAGATTCTATAGTTGCAAGAGCAAAGTTCTACACAAACAACTGAGATTAAGAGGCTGAGAGAGTTGACATCCTCACAAGCCCAGTTGATCACTGCACAGACTGATCAGATCACAGGCTTGCTTCAACACGAGGCTGAGACTAATAAGAAGATGGAGAAGCTGGAGGCCGCTCACAAGACTCTATTGCTAAAGCTGAAAGGCACTCAGAGTGAGACCCTCAAGATCGGGGAAGGTGGTGATGATGATGATGATGATGAGGACGATGATGATGAGGATGACGACAATGATGATGATGATAGTGATGAAAGTGATGATGGTGACGAGAAGAAGGATGATGAGGAAGGTGAAGGAGGAGAGACAGCAGGAGATCATAGCGATGATGCAGCAGACGAGAGGCGTTCTAAACATCGTCAAGATCAAGGACCCTCTCCGTCTGCTCCAACTGAAGAAACTCCAGAGATTCAAGATAAAAGTACTGTTTAGTTGTTCATGTTTATGTATTTAACAAACTTTTGTATTTGAAATTATGTAACATTTATGTAATGAATGGTTATATCTTTTGTTAATGATTGTGCTTTATTATTTACTAACAGATATTGTGTTTCATGTTTAAATCAAGCAGATCCAAACTTCCAACGTGATGAATACGATGTCGAACCCCTACAGCAGGTCAAGAGTCAGTTAACAATGATTCTTGATCTGCAGGGCATCGTGAGAAGATCGGTTGAGTATACCCCTGAGGAGGGTGAGATTATTCATATCTTCACAAAGGAGCAGTTGGCTGAGATATTCAAGCTTAACGCCGATGAGATTGTGAAAGATGCTCCTGAAGTCCAAGTTGACAGTGATGAAGAGCTACACGATATAGATGAGATTGAGATCGAGGACATCACTGATCAGCATTACCCTGAGTATACAGACACTGAAGGTCACGCCATTCCAAATTTGGATGACAACCTAGTAAGTGAGACTTTTGACACTCTGGAAAAGATGGAAGCAGAGAATGACAAACAAGAGGATACAGCCCGAGCTACTAAAGAAGAAGTCAAAGAAAGAAAAGCTGAGTGGGCTGCTTGTTTTGCAAAGCTTCGTGCCCAGAGAGATGCTCCAAAGTCTGATGCCTTCACCAAACTCTATAGAGTGAAGAAACATCAGAAGGTGTCTAGCAAGATCATATCTTGGGCGTATTTTGAGGACCTTAACGTATATGCAGTTAAGAGGGAGAAAGGTATCGAGTACTTTAGATTCCCACACGATCTAAAGACTCTACCTGGTTTCAAGCTCAACCAACTGGCAAAGCTGAAGTTGCTGTATGCTGATCTGAGGAAGATGTCAGGTTGGTTTGAGGCTGCTTTAAAGAGAGAGTACCACACCCGATGGGTAAACTTCAGACCTCAGCATGGTACGAGATATATTCGTAAATCTGAAGTGGATCCACGGACCGGGAGGCCTAAGATTGTGTTGAAGTGGCGTCCTCCGCGCACCATGTCGAAGATCCCTCTAAGGGAAATGCCTCAGGACATCACTCCACACTTCAAGTGGTGGTACTACGATTGGCGAACGGCTGAAGCAGTCATAGTGTTGAACAGAGATGGACAGATGGATGTCATCCTGGTATTTGACCCAATGTGGCTTACTAACTTGTCAGCTAATGATGTTTATACACTCTACAAGTGGCCACTCTTCTATTACTCGCAGGATATCGTACAAGCTCTCCAGTATCAGAACGTCATACGCATTTGCTTTGTATTTGAAATACATGCAGGTGTAACCAGAGAGGAGAAATTCAAGAAGTACGAAGAGGTTATGGGTAAAGCAAGACATTAGAGGAATCTAGGTCCAAGGGGGAGTTTGTTGATACATGTGTCCTTAGATTCTGAGCTGAATGTAACATCTTTGTAATGTCTTGATTATATGTAATTGAACGTTGATTAATGAAATACATTTGGTTTTTTATGTTATAATGTTTATATATTTCATTAATGGGTTGTGTAATGATTAATTATATAGGTTTGTGGTTGTTTGAATTGGTATGCATAATGTTGTAATGATTAACACATTCAAACTTAATATGATGAAGTTGTCATGCGAATGGGCCATGCCAATGGACCATACGCATGAATAACTTCATGCGAATGGCTCAGTCGCACGACTGAACCAAGAGACTGGATCAGTCGTAAGACTGAAGCATGAGATTGAACCAGTCATGCGACTGAAGGCTCAGTCGTGCGTATGGATCAACCGCACAACTCAATCGCACGACTGAACCATGCGAATGGTTCACTCGCACGAATGTGAAACCCTTACCTATAAATACCACCTAATTCGTGGAAAAACAGAACACTTTGAATATTCATAACCCTAGTCAACCAGAACGTCCTGTTTGTCAATTCCAAGTTCATAGAACGTCTGAGATCATTCCTAGTCCATTCTTAACGTTGTCTAATTGTTAGCTTTGATCTTGATTACGTTCTCCCTGATTAGATCACCAATCAAATAGGATTCCGCACTATTTGATCCGGTATAACGAAGAATCAGTTAGTACTCCGTACGTACACGTTCCTAACACTATCTCTCGATTCAGAAGGCGTTCTGGGAGAACGCAGTGGTGGATAGGTCAACTGATCCCTATTCCATCAGGAGCTCTATCTTTGGGGAGCCCATTCAGATTATAGAGGAGGACATACGGACGGTCCTTGAGTTTGGAGATGATGCACACTGCCCAATACGACTACAACCCCTGACCGTTCGTGGCTGCTTCCTGAGGGCCAAGTATTCTTGGGATATCAACATGAGCATGCTCAACAAGAGCAACTTGTGCCCCCAGTTTAAATACTTGGCACATGTACTTCTGCGATGCATAGCATCCAGAAAGGGTGGCTTTGACGAGCTCTCAGACCAGATGCAAAACGCATACGTCGCTCTGGTGCTGAACCACCCTTTTGGTTTCTCGAGGATGATTTTCACGTATATGGTGGAGAACATCAAAGCCAAAGGAAAAGAGGGATTCTGCATGTACCCTCGATTTCTTCAGATGATGATTGACCAAAAGCTTCCTCAACTGCCCAAAGCTCAAGAAGATGCAGTCGTCCTAGAGGTTATGGATGATACTACATTAGGGAGGATAAAAGTCGGGGAAATCAGGTAAAACCCCCCGGTAAGGAGATTGTTTGGGCATCTGGCCTGGGAAGATTATGTGGCGCCTTTGAAGAAGAAGTGGCGCTACAATGACAGTGAGTCTGATACAGAGCCAATCGCCATACCCTCTGATGACTCTGATGATGATCATGATGTTGATCAGGGAGGAGATGGACAGGGAGAACCCGAACCAGCTCCAATTCACCCTGATTTTCAGATGGAGGAGGAGGAGGAGTCAGATGAAGAGCCACTCACCCGGACTGTGGGAAGTCGGGAAGTGGCTACGGAGCGAGGACTCAGGGCGGTTGGTGGACACCCGGGAGAGTCTGGGGGTTCTACGACAGACCCATCTTATACCCCAGACGCTCCCATCAGCCTAAGGGGAGCATCAGGATCTATGGGATCCAGGCTCAAGAGAATGGCCCTGCCCCACGGGAAGAAGCCCAAACACCGAAGGCTTACTCTGCTTACTTCCACCACTTCCACCACCACTACCTCAACCACCCAAACCACCTAAAACACCCAAGCTACCACAGCAACTACTACACCCATTCCACCACCTATCACCTCCACCCAACCTACTACCACAGTACATCCCACTCCCCAATCCACTCACATTCCACCTCCAATATTCACCACCACCACAGCCACCACCACAGCCACCACCACTAGCCACCGAGCTGGCCCATCCTCAGCTACCACAGGTTCACCCCTCCCTCCGATTAGAATGGAGGAACAGCTAGCAGCACTCAACAGGATGGTGCTAAAGCTGCTAGCTGCTGATGAAGAGAAGACAATGAGGCTGCTTCAGCTTGAGGAGCAAAATGCTTCTCAAGCAACACAGATTGCCCAACTCCAGGAACGGGATGTCCTGTTTACTAAAAAGATAGAGGAGTTGGAGTCTACAAATAAGAAGATTATGCTCAAGCTAAAGGGGTCTCCAGCTGATCCTCTTAAGATAAGAGAGGGAGATGGTGATGATAGTGATGATGAGGATGGTGAGGATGAGGATGATGATGAAGAGGATGATGACGACGATGCTGATGAGGAGGGTGATGGCAAAGATAAAGACAAGGATTATGATGATGATGAAGGGGATGCAGCCGCCTCTGCCTCGGCTCCTGGTCATGAGCAACGAACCAAGAAAAGACAAGACCAGGGAGCACCAGCTGCTGCCCCACCTACCTCCCCTTTGCCGAAGATCCAGCGATGATTCGAGGCAAAGTTCAGGATTAGATGTTTATTTATCACTAAACTTTTGACCTTGTAATAATGTATTTAATATGTATTTAAAGTAAATGAATGAAAAGTTAAAATGACATTGGTTATGTGCTTAGTGTATACTAACCTGCACTGTGTTTGGTAAATTGTTATACAGGTTCATCCAAGCAGGCTGACGAGCATGATGTTGTACCCCTTCGACAAATCAAGACTCAATTGACAATGATTCTCGATTTGGAAGGAATAGTACATCGCTCTGTTAGTTACACACCTGAAGAGGGCGAGATCATACATGATCTAACTGATGAGCAGATTACTGAACTATTCAGTCTAAACCCTGATGAGCTAGTAAAGGATGCGCCCGAGGTTGACGTAGTCAGTGATGAAGAGCTACAGGATGTCGACGAGGTGGAGATAGAGGATGTGACTGCTAATCATTATCCCCAGTACACTAACGCCGAAGGCGAAGTGCTATGAGATCTAGGAGATGCATTTGACAGCAGTACATTCGATAAGGTTAAGAAAATGTCTGCTGCTAAAGAAGCTACAACAGAGGATCCTCAAGAAGATGATGCTATGTTTGCATCAAAAAAGGCTGAGTGGGCAGCCTGCCTGGAGGAAATGAAAAAGCAAAGAGCGCCTACAAAGACAAATGCCTACACCAAGCTCTACAAGATCAAGAAACATTCGAAGGTGTCAGGCAAGATCATCAGTTGGGCATACTTTGCGGATCTCAAAGTATATGCTGTGAAGAGAGAGAAGGGAATAGAGTATTTCAGATTCCCACACGATCTGAAAACTCTCCCTGGTTTTGAGCTAAATCGTTTAGCTAACTTGAGCCTCCTATATGTTGTCCCGGGGAAGATATCTGGATGGTTCGAGAAGGATCTGAAGAAGGAGTACCTTACGAGGTGGGTCAATTTTAAACCTCAACAGCCCAAAAGGTTGATTCATAAGACCGAGGTTGACCCCACCTCCGGAAGGCCAAAGGTGACTTTAAGATGGCACCCTCCGCGTACAATGTCGCGTATTCCACTGAGGGAAATGCCACAAGATTTTGCACCCCATTTTAAATGGTGGTATTATGACTAGCGCACTGGTGAGGCTGTCATAGTTTTGGATAAAGAAGGGCTGATAGAGACGATTAGGGTATACGACCCTATGTGGCTAACCAACTTGTCTGCTTCAGATGTCTACATCTTGTACAAGTGGCCACTATTTTTTGACCCTCAGGATATCGTGCAAGCACTTTAGTTTCAACATGTCATACGTTTATGCTTCGCACTTGATATTCATGCTGGGGTTTCACGAGAAGAAAGGGTTAAGAGATTTGAAGAGTTCAAGAAAGAAGTCAAAGTCTAGATAGAACTAGGTCCAAGGGGGAGTTTGTTGGTACACATGTCCCCAGTTCTAGTCTAGTGAGCTTAAATGTAATAGACTTTCTTTTCTTGTTACACTTATGTAATGTTTGATTAATACAAATGAGAAACTCTTCTATATATGTTTATTGGTTGTTAATGTTATATCTATTTATAGTATGTATTGTTACACACGTATATGATAATGTTAAATAGGTTTATGGTTGTTAGACATACTGTTGAACAATTAAAGGTTTAAGAATGTGTTTAACTAAGTATCCTGATTCAGTCGCATGACTGGACCATGCGAATGGACCAATCACAAGGCTGAACCAGGTGATTGAGTCAATCGCACGATTGAATCATAAGACTGACTCAGTCGTACGAATGAATCAATCGTATGACTCAGTCGCACGACTGAGCCAGTCGCTTGGCTCAGTCGTACGAATGAGAGCTGTAACCTATAAATACCACTTAATTCGTAGAAAAATGTAACACTTCAAATACTTACAACCCTAGTCGACCTAGAGCGCCCTGTTCATCCCTTGCATGTTCATAAAATGTTTCAGATCATTCCTAGTTCGTTCTTAACGTTTTCTAATCGTTAGGTTTGATCGTGTTAACGTTTTCCCTGATTGGATCGCCAATCAAATAGGATTCCGCACTATTTGATCCGGTATAATGAAGAATCAGTTAGTACTCCATCCGTACATAGTCCTAACAAGAGATCGTATGATTGAAGTTTCTGAAGAATCAACAAGAGTTGCATTAAGATTGGGTCACAATGATCCAGAAGATCTTGTTGAGTTGACATTCAATGAATATAGAGAAACATTCATGGAAATGGGTCATCCTGACCATTTTCCAAAGAAACAATTCTTCAGAGCACGTGTATACAATCATTGGAAACTTCTTTGTTACATTTTTCAACATTGTATGTCCAAAAGGAGTGCTGGGTGGAACTCATTCCCAGTGGACATAGCTTCTCCAATAGTAGCCATTGCAACTAATAGAAGATTCAATATGGTAAAATGGATCTTGAATGGATTCATATTTAATTTGGAGAAAGGCATAAGGAACAAATAACTGATGTACCCAAGATTTCTTCAAATGATCATCAAAGAAGAATATCCAGATATTCAAGTCTATGGAGTAGGTGGAGATAGACTGGACTTGGAACACATGTCTGATGTTACTTACAAGAAACTAACAATGATGACTGGTGCTCCAAATGTTCCAATGTTTGTCTATATGAGAAATGTAGCTAATGATGAGGTGGATATCACAGTGGATCACTTTCATTTATTGGAAGGAGAACCAATAGATCCAGCTGATTTGATAAATGAATTTCTCCTTATCCCTCCTCAAGAAGATGATGATCAAAATGATGATGATGAGAATGGTGAAGATCATGATGATGATAGCTCATCTTCTTCTGATGATAATGATGATGATGGTGGTGTAGCTGAAACACACCAATCATTAAGTAGTGATAGAACCATGTCTGAGCATGTTGCTGAAGCTCAACATGAAAGTGAAGGAACAATGGGTGGTGATGTACATGATGAAATTATTCATGAAGATGAAAATGAAGATGTTGAAATTCATATAGAGGTGGAACATGAGCCTGAGGTGCAAAATCAAACCTTTGAGTATGATTTCATGGATGCTTTTCTGTTTAATCAAGAAGTGCCTGTTTCTACAACACACAATGTGTCTGTACAAACTGAGGAAATCTTGGATGTAGATGAGATTGAAAAGATTAAAGATGATAATGTTGCTTAAGAGAAAATTATAAATGATTTGAAAGAGGAAAATTTAAGGCTGAAAGAGATGAACTTATCTCTTGAAAAGGAGATGATAGCTAAAAGAAGCAAATGAAAGATTAAAGGAAGAAAATAAGAATAAGGAAGAAAAGATTGTGATTTTTGCAAAAGACTAAGAAGATGTAATCAAAAACTTAGAAGTACTGATAAAGGATTATGACATGCTTGAAGAGCAAAACAAGAAATTGCTTGAAGAAACTGAGAAGTTAAAAGAAGAGTTGATTAAAGCAAAAGAATCTCAAAAGCCAATTTCTCCTGAAGTTGAGATTGTGGCTAAAATTGGACCTATAGATTTGAAGAAAATGTCGAAATGAATAATGGAAAAAGGAAGATTGATGAGGTTGACTATTCAGTTTTACCTGAATCTTCATCAAAAGTTCAAAGAATTGAAGAGACTATTGAAGAAGAGATTCAAGAAGCACAAGAACCAGTTAGCCAAGAGAAAATTGGTGCATTGGAAGATATTGAAGAAGAATTTGATGATGAATGGTTCAATGATGAAGACATTGAAGAAGAATTTGAAAATACTTCTTTATTTGAACAAGTGCAAGTTCATGATGATGTTCCCCAAGACTTTGACGAAAGATATAATTATCTTGCGAAGAGGAAGTACAACAGAGTATTTTTGGATGGGCTTACAGTTTCTCAAATCAATGATGAGTACGAGAAATGTATTGCTGCTGAATCTGTTGCTTCTTTTGATCCTAACGAGATAGTTGTGGAACATGGTGAATGGAAAAGAGCACAAGAAAGTATTAATGTTGAAGAAATTCCAAATTCAGAGCTGCACCATCCTGATCCTGATGAAATGAGCATTCCAGCTTTAAGGTCATGGTTGCAAGCTAGAAATTATCCTTGGAAAAGGTTGAAAAGACTCCAATCAGTTTCGTTGAGAAATCTTGTTAAAAGTTTTCAACAAACTGAAAAACAATCAAACAAAATGATTATTCTAGATACTGACAACCCTCAGTATTTAGACATTACCAAAAGAACAAGAGTCTTGAAGCCTCGAGAAATAAAGGAAATGGCACAGAAGACAAGTGCACATGAAAGAAGACAAGAGCTTATCAGAATGTTTCCACAATCGGAACAACAAGTGTACAAAGCTTCTTCAGATCCAAAGCACATTTTTGATAGTGCAAGATGGACTGGTGATTTGGTTAGGAATGTGTTGCAAAATGTCAATCAGTAGCAGAGTTGTTAAATGCTATGATTGCACCTGACTTCACTAACCAAGTTAAGATAATAGCTTGGAAATATGTTGAAGTTTTTTATGCTTTTCTGATCAAACGAGTAAATGCTGTTTGTGATGTTTATCATTTTTACTCGAGCATTATTAAACTTCTAGTTCAAGACTTGAAAGAACTTAACAAACTTCCATTGATTAACCCTTCTGGAGATAAAAGAGGTGAAATGTTTGTAGAACTTCTGAGCCGAGGGCTAGATAGAACAATTAATTTCCTTCAGACTCGATGTGATCAAGAAGACAAGGAATACTTTTCTATGCTCAAGAAGAATAAGAAGATCAGAGGGTTACAATCGGAAGAAGAGCACATTATGCTTGAATTTTGTGATAAGTATTTTGAAAAAGTGACTACTCCTGGTTTGTAGGTGATTGATGGAAATCAAAAGACCAAACCTATTCTTAGATGGTTTTACAACACAGAATCTTTGAACTCAAATTGGTCCGAAATATTAAACATTGGGATGATGACATGATATCTCTGTTTGGTGCTTTTGAGTTGAAATTACTCCATCCGAGCTATATCTCATTTTTGTCTGTTCAAAAATTTGAGAAAGTATCACCTGAGATAGCAAAGCAGAACAAGAAATATTTTCTTTCAATTATCAATATGATGAATGCTGCCATGCAAAGAATCTCATTGAGAAAAGCTCTTGCGTATGCTAATATTGTGAAAAGAGAAATAAAAGATATTGAATTCATGATAATTTCGAGAAAAGGAGTGTTAGAAGTTTATTGCAAAGAAAGCAGAAATCCTATTGAGTTGTATGCAAATGTTGACATTGCATGCTTATCAAAGGATACATTGGAAAGAATGAAGATAATAGAGATCAAAACAAATGAATCAAAGCCAGAACAAGCCATGCTTACTGGTAAATTTAAGTCATCAATTGAAAATGCATTGAAAGAAATGGAGTTGTATAAGAAGAAACCGATGTTCAAAGTAAAAGAAGAACCGAAGACTTCTTTGAAGTTTAAAGATGAAAGATAGAAGACAAAGGATGAAGAGAAGAATGAAGATTGAAGAAAGAGAAGAATGATGATTGAAGAAAAGGAAGAATGAAGATATGAAGTCAGAAGTCTTTTGAAGACTGAAGACAAATGTAAATCTTAGAGGGGAGTAATGTTAGTCCTCTAGAAAGATTAACATTAGTCTTAGTGTGTCTTTACAATTTTACCTTAGTATAGGGACTAGAATTGTAAATAGATAGTCTTTTGTTTGTTGATAGTATAAATAGCTTAGTCTAGAGTAGAATAAAGTAGACGTAACAATTTTGTATGTGCTGCTTTCTTACTCTTGTAATTGACTTTGCTATATCAATGAACTGAGAAGTTTATTGATATTTGCTTGTTTTGATTACAATTGTTTGTGTTTTTTTGAATTGTTCATATAATTTGTTACAGATTGATGCATTTGATCCTATCAATTTTCATTTTTTCATGCTTTGCTCTTTTTGTGATCATCCGCACACTTTTAGTGGCATTAATTTGCTCATCATCCCTTATTGGAAATAACTGATTGTGTTAACCAGTGATAAGATGGGAACCCACAGTCGATTGAATAGATTAGTTTAAATAGAGTTCACTAATGATGTCTACTAGTCTTTTGTGTTAAATCTACCGACACATCGTATAATAAACTAGCACCTCCCTAGATCCACTATCTTTGTATAATTACAGTTACAAACAAGTGTACTATCATTTTCCCAATTTGTTAGACTTAGAATTCTCTGACAAACAATTTTCTATAATTTAATTAAACTAAAATTGCGAAAATTGAAAATCTTTTTGTGTTCCAAGTAACTTGACGCCTGTGTACTATCACTTTCCATAGTGTTGAATCACATTCTTATCTTTGTTATTTTTGCCTTTTAGCTTATCTGCCCTCCCCCTTTTTTTATCAAGTAAATAAATACTGAAAGTAAACTAATCTCCCCCTAAAATTCAAAAACAAAAAATCTTTTTGTGTTTTTGGATTTTTATAAGACAAGGAAATTAAAACAAATAAAAAAATAAATGAAAAACTGAACAAGTGTCGGACTAAGCATCTGTGTCTTCTGAAATAATGTCACTTTTCTTTTTCACGCCGTTGACCTCTAATAGATAGAAAAATCTGGGTTTATTAAACGGTTTGGTGTAGAGGTCGGCGCATTGAGAATCCGTGTTTATTTTAACCACATCAATTAATTGTTTTTCATAGCAATCGCGTATGAAATGATACTTTATGCCGATGTGTTTTGTTTTAGGGTGTTGAACAGGATTTTTAGTTACAGCTATGGAAGCATAGTTATCAACATATATAGGGGTGTTAGAAAATTACAAACCGTAGTCCCGCATTAGCTGTTAGATCCAGATAATCTGAGAGCAACAACTTGCATCAGTAACGTATTCAGCTTCACAGGTTGATAAGGCAACCGAGGTCTGCTTCTTGCATTGCCAGGTGACTAAACGCCTTCCAAAGAACTGACACCCTGTTGATGTAGACTTGAAGCTCATCTTGCCGCCGCCGTAGTCTGAAACGCTATACGCCGTTAGCTCAAAGTCATCATCATGAGAATACCACAACCCCAGTGTTGGAGTACCCTTCAGATAACGAAAATCCTTTTCACCCCAATCAGATGATTTACTTTTGGTTCGGCTTGATATCTGGAGCATAGACATGTGGCAGACATGTTATCTGGACGCGAGGCAGTGGGATACATGAGGTATCCGATCATCCCACGATACATAGTGGCATCCACCAAATCCCCATTCTCATCAGGTGCCACATCATGATTTCTGGCGAGTGGGGTACCGGCAGCAGTGACATTTTCCACATCAAATCGACTAAGAATGTCTCCGACATACTTAGTCTGATGCAGAAAAATACCAGTGGGTGTTTGATCCACGTATAATCCTAGGAAGAATTTCATTTCTCCCATGGCACTCATTTCAAATTCTGCCTTCATCATAGATTCAAATTCTTTACATAGATCTTTGTTTCGTGAACCGAAGATAATGTCATCCATATAAATTTGCACCATCAGTAAATCTCCGTCTCTCTCTTTGATAAACAACGTGCAGTCAATCACACCCCTGCGAAACCTATGTTTCAGCAGGTGGGTGGAGAGCTTTTCATACCAAGCTCGAAGAGCCTAATGTAGTCCGTAAAGAGCCTTGTCCAAGTTGTAGACTCTGTCTCGATGATAAGGATCCTTGCATCCTTCGGGTTGACTGATGTAGACTTCTTCACGGATTTCCCCATGAAGGTATTCACTCTTTACATCTAGTTGATAGACTTTGATCATCATGTAAGATGCGTAGGCTAGGAAGATACGGATTGCTTCCATTCTAGCCACGGGTGCAAACACTTCATTATAGTCGACTCCCTCGACTTGTCTGAAGCCTTGAAAAACCAAACGTGCCTTGTTTCTGATAACAACACCTTGGTCATCCTTCTTGCAGCGTAGCACCCATTTGGTGCCAATCACTTTAACTCCTTTGGACCTGTCGACGAGTGTCCACACTCCAAGCTTCTTGAACTGTAGCAGCCCTTCTTGCATAGCATTGACCTAGGCCTCATCCTTCAGGGCATCGCTGACGTGTTCGGGCTCGACTTGAGAATCAAAACATTTGAAAGCCCCGTCATTCATGTAGCCGGTTTCCATAATTGCAGCATAATCAGCAGAATATAACTGATTTCTTATCTGCACGCTGGAGTGAAGATCCCCAATGATAGCCTCCAGCGGATGATTCACACTGATCCTAGTCACAGGTTTCGTAGGAACGACAACTTTAGTATCCAGATTTGTGACAGTAGGTTCAATATCCGCTTCCCTGAAGCATGTTCAGCAGCTGATGAGCTTCCTTCCTGATTAACATTATGCTCAATTCCTGTCTCGGCTACTTCTTCATCATCTGATGACTCATCACTCTCGTCCTGAGCAGCTGTTGAAGATCCCGAAGCACCACTAGCGGTGTCACTTTGCTGGTATCCAGATTCAGTGTATTTAGGACATCATGCATCATCTGAGCAGCAATGTCTTCATCTGAATCTAGCCGAGGAAGGTTGAATGATTTGAAAAATCCGTCGTAGTGGAAGAATGACGACGGACCTTTTCCAACAGGGGGAATGGTGAATCGTTGCACGTCGACACTGCACCATACTTCTACCTGACCTGTTGAGTTGTTGTAAACTCGTTTGTCTGGTATGCTGTATCCAAGAAAGATCCCCTGATCTGCTTTTTTCGCTGAACTTGCCCTCCGGAGTTTTCTTCAGTATCGTGCATGGAGCTGCGAAAGGTTCCAAATACTCCAGGTTAGGTTTGCGCTTCTAAAGTAAACGCGATTAAGTGTGTAGCATGCATTGGCAACAGCTTTATTCCAGAATTGTACTGGTAGCTTGAATCTGCCAACATAGTTCTTGCTGTCTTGATCAAGCTCCTATTCTTCCGCTCAACAACTCCATTCATCTGTGGCATCTATCAGAGGTGAACTGATGAACAATTCCCTTTTCCTTGCAGAAAGCATCCATCCACTGATTCTTGAATTCAGTTCCATTTTTTGAACCAACCTTTCTCACCTTCAGCTTGTAGAGAGACTCTAGTAGTAGTGATGAGAACCATGAATGACTCAATGGTTTCTGACTTAGCTTTCAGAACATCACCCGGGAGAAACGTGAGTAGTCATCTATGACGACAAAGCATTTTTAGTCTCCTGCGATACTCTTCGTGCTTACAGGACCGAATAAATCCATATGTTGTAGCTCGAGTGGCATCTCGATAGAATTAACATGCTTGGTCTTGTGAGATTTCCTGGTCTGCTTTCCCTTCTTGCACGAGACACACAAATCAGGAAGTTTGAAGTTCTTTACAGTAACTCCCTCAAATAAGTTGTTATGAATGAGATGATTCATCTTCCTGTGATTATGTGTCCCATTCTCCTGTGCCATGAGATGGACTCCTTCTCTGTTGCTTTTGATAAAAAGCACTGAATAGTAGACTTAGTAGTAGAAGCATTTGACATGTCCACGACGTACAAATCGTTGTACCTGGATACTGACATTAAGACATGTTCCTCAGGAATCTCCATCTCCTTCTTCAGAATGTTGCACTTTCGATTGTCTAACATCACTTTGAAGCCCTTGTCACATATCTGTTGGTACACATGTCCCCAGTTCTAGTCTAGTGAGCTCAAATGTAATAGACTTCTATCTTGTAATACATATGTAATGTTCAATCAATCTAATGAGAATCTCTTCTTTATATGGTTATTGATTATAATGTTGTATCTAATTATATTATTAGTTGTTACACACATAATATGACCATGTTATATAGGTTTACAGTTTTGAGACACAGTTCTGAATCATTAAAGGTTCAAGAATGTGTTTGACTAAGAATCTTATTCAGTCGCACGACTGAACCATGCGAATGGTTCAATCGCACGGTTGAACTAGGAGATTGAGTCAATCGCACGGTTGAGTCATCAGACTGACTCAAGCGTACGAATGAATCAATCGTATTACTCAATCGCACGACTGATCCAGTCGCAAGGCTCAGTCGCACGAATGAGATCTGTAACCTATAAATACCACCTAGTTCGTGAAAAACGTGACACTTCGAATATTCATAACCCTAGTCGACCCAGAGCACCCTGTTCGTCCATTCCAACTTCGCAGAACGTTCCTGATCATTGCTAATCAATTCTTAACGTTTTCTAATCGTTAGTTTTGATCCGGATTACGTTCTCCCTGATTGGATCGCCAATCAAATAGGATTCCGCACTATTTGATTTGGTATAACTTAGAATCAGTTAGTACTCCGTACGTACACGGTCCTAACAAGTGGTATCAGAGCTTTGGCTCTTGATTCTTCGTTGATTCAATCGTTTTTGTGAAAAAGTCTATGTTTTTACGCGAAAAGATCCAATCTTTTTGCTAAAATCGAGTTTTTACGTGTGGGTGTTCTGAAAAATCAGTATTTTTCGAGTTTCAGCCGTCTAGGGTGCAAATACTTGCGTTCTAGGTCAAGTGTTCAAAAATCGTGTTTACAGCCGACCCAGTCGCACGATTATCTCAATCGTACGACTGAACCCATTCGCCCAGGTCTTTCACACGTTTGAGTCAGTCGCCAGTCCATTCACCCGATTGAGTCAGTCGTTCAGCCAATCGCCGATTGAGTCAATCGCCAACTCCAGTCGCCCAGCTGAGTCGTTCAGTCTGTTCAGTCGCCTAAGTATCTCAGTCGCCTGTTCAATCGTACGTTTGAGTCCAATCGCATACAGCTAGTGTTAAATCGTATCCCAGTCGTAGAAGCCATTCGCACTAGCAATTTTAATTCACAAGTTAAATTAATAAAAGAATGGACTCAGAAATTATGCCATGTCAGCTGGAAAGGATTCGAGGATACAGAACTTGTTGTTACTGGAGAATGAGATAGGGAACCACAACAAGCCACCTAAACTATTGACTATAGAGGACTTTCCACAATGGAGACAACGTTTTGAAATTTATCTTAATGGGGTGGATACTAACTTATGGAACTCTATTGAGGTTGGTTATAAAGTACCCGTGGGGGCTGATGGTGTTCCTTTGACTTTGAGTGGACTCTCCGATACACAGAAGGTTGCCTACAATGCAGAGAAGAAGGCCTATGCTATTTTGACTCAGTCCATTCCCAAGCCCATTTTTCACCAATACTCAGAGCACAAGCAAAGTAAAAAACTGATGGAAGTTCTTGAGAAGAGGTATGATGGGAATGCTAATTTAAAGGCACTGAAAGGTAAAGCGTTGAAGAAGGAGTTTGATAACTTCTCAGCAATTGGGAATGAAAGCTTGGATGAAATCATCGATCGTTTCTATCATCTGATGAGTGAACTTCACGCTCATGGTATTAAGACGTCAATGGAAGACAAAGTTTCAAGCTTGGCAGATGGTCTACCTGAAAAGTGGGATTCATTCATTTCCACTCTGCGATTCAACTCAGTTTTAGAAACCTTGGATATAAATGACTTTATTCTAAAACTGAAAGAGGAAGAAGTACGCCACAAGTACAAGGCAAAGAAGGGTTCTTATGCTCAAGATCCCTCACTCTACAATGTCACTCCTACTTCCACCCCTGCTGCAAAGTCATCTGGTGCACCTCTGCAAACAACCTTCGTGTCCAATGCATCCCAAACTGCTGAACAAGGCTCATCATCTGCAAATGAGTCTCATGGTGCATCTGGAGTTATTCAAAGTCCCACTGTTACTCAGTCTGCAAAGTTGATGATAGATAATCTGGGAAAAGTAACGGTGGAGGTTGCTAAAGAGCACATGGATTTACTTGCTGCTGTTGTGCATTCTTATGATGGTTGGTGGTGGGCAAGATTGGAAATTGCCACCTTGCTGATGAAGATTATGAGCAAGTAGATGAGAATGAGCTGGAAAGAATGGATATTATGTGGGCTCTTGCAAGTGCTGTCCGAAGAGCAAAGAAATTTGTGAAGAAAACAGGGCAAAATCTCGTGGCTACTAAAGATACAACCTTTGGTTTTGACAAGTCTAAAGTCACGTGCTTCAATTGTGGAGAAAAGGGCCACTTTAAAAGAGAGTGTTCGAAGCCTAAGAAGACTGGGAACGGGAATCCATTTTCCTCGTTCAATAGGCAAGATAAAGACAAGAAACCATCGTCCACGGTGAGTGATTCTAAAGCTATGGTAGCACAAGGAGATGAAGGACAAGACTGGTCCTTTCGATTTGTGTCTAATGAAGCTAACATAGCGTCTGTGGAGGACTTGAACGAAGACTCAGCAAGTGAAGGGGAAAGCTCAGCTGAGGTTGATACTGCTGATTTGGAAGAGACGTTTGATGCTGTTGATGAAATTGTACAGAATGAGTTGAATTCAGAATCTGAAACTCAACCTACGTCTCAGAATGCTTTCATGGCTAGCACGTCGACATCTACACAGGTACAATCTAAAGATGAATTATTTGATAAACATGCTTGTGTTGAATGTGATAAATTTAGGGAAAGCATTGATCTAAAGTTTGCTAGGTTGTTAGAACACAACGATAACTTAGTAAATGACTTAAAACTGTGCTCAGAAGCTAATCGTGTCTTAAAACAAAATGAGAGCAGTTATAAGGAGAAGTTAGATGCATTGTAGAAGCAACTAAAGGAAACTGAAGTTGTTGTCTTTACCAAGAAAATGACATTAAATACTACTTAAAGACCATTGAGGAGACTAAAAAGGACAAAGCTGTTTTACAAGTAGAAAATGAGTCTTTGACACAAAACTACATAGTTTAGCGAGTTCTTCTCACATTTTGAAAAACTTGGTTAAAGAACGCAACAATGGGGAGGGATTGGGTTACAAGGTAGTTCCACCACGACATGAGATCCTTTTGAACACAAAAACAACGTCCAATTAATAACAACCCAATTAAGGATCATGTGGTGACAACTCCTCTGGTTCGGGATCCGGACACAGCAGTTAAACCTGCTTCTCCGGATGATGATCAGAAAACCTTAGCATCAAGCAAGGTCAATGATGAGAAACGGGTGGAAGCAAATGTCCAAACATCTCTTGGTTTGGAATCAAAATCAATATTACTCAAACCAAGACATCTAAAACCACTGAAGTTAAATCAGTTAAAAGGGATAATATTCAACCTCCAAGACAAATTAATCAAAACATTAAACAAGTTAAGTTTGTTAAAGAGTGTAAATGTCCAAAGACTGAGACCAAAAGGCCCTACCTGAGGTTTATTCACACGCCCCAAAGATCTCCTAGCCCTGACGAATGGAGATCCTGCTATACTTGTGGTCAGCGCGGTCATATTTCGACTAACTGTCCTCGTTATGAGACACCAAGAACTAAGATTGAGCTACACGACAAAGTCAAAATAGATTCAAAACAGAGTTCTAAGACTCCAGTTAGATCGAAAACCCCTATTAGGTCTAAAACACCTTCTAGGTCTTTTTCGTCTCCACCTCACCAAAGGCAAAACATACAAGTCTCTGACAAGTCTGTGATGCCAGAGGTAAACCTGTTTCTGAATCTAAAACTTATGCTCAAACTTTAAATCAGTCTAAGGTTTACCACAAACAATCTTTCACAAGGACGGTTTATGGAAAGCCAAGACAGCTGGTGTGTCTCAAAGCAAGGATAATCTGAAAGTTGAGATTCCACCCACTGATAAAGGACAGTGGGTTGAATTCATGATGGTTGATTCCTCTGGGAAACCCAAGCCAGTCAAGGCTTGGGCCCCCTCCTTAACTGATTGTTTTCAATATGTGCAGGTTGTCCGCTACAGTGCTTCAACCAATACATGGATTGTGGATAGCGGAGCTTCCAGGTACTTGACGGGAAACAAGTCTCTCCTTTTCAATGTCAAACAAACTAAAGGGGGACATGTTTCCTTTGCTGGTAACAAAGGAGGATACATTACTACTCAAGGCGAAGTAGGTAATGAGAAGGTAAAGTTTGATAAAGTAAATTTTGTTCAACAACTACAAACAATTTACTTTCAGTGTCTCAGATATGTGACAAGGGCTTCAAAGTTATGTTTGACAACCGAAAATGTTACATACTGAAAAAGGAGATGGAGATTCCAGAGAAGCAGGTTTGATGTCTGCATCCAGGTACAATGATTTATATGTATTATATGTCTAATGCTTCTACCTCTGAGTCTACAGCTCAATGTTTCTATCAAAAGCGACAGAGAAGAAATCCATCTCATGGCACAGAAGGATGGGACACATAAATCACAGGAAGATGAACCATTTGGTTCACAACCTAGTTGAAGGAGTTATATTCAAGAACTTCCAACTTCCTGATTTTTGTATCTCATGCAAGAAGGGAAAGCAGACCAGGAAATCTCACAAGACCAAGCACGTCAACTCATTGAGATGCCTCTGGAGTTACTACACATGGATCTCTTGGTCCAGTCAACACAAAGAGTATAGCAGGGGACTGGTTCTGCTTTGTAGTCACAGATGACTACTCAAGATTCACCTGGGTGATGTTTCTGAAAGCTAAATCAGAAACGTTTGAATCATTCAAGGTGCTCGTCACGACACTGGAGTCACTCTACAACCTGAAGGTGAGGAAAATTCGTTCCGACAATGGCACAGAGTTCAAAAATCAGTGGATGGATGCTTTCTGCAAAGAAAAGGGGATTGTTCATCAGTTCACTTCAGCATACACGCCACAGATGAATGGAGTTGCAGAACGAAAGAATCGGAGCTTAATTGAGACTGTGCGAACCATGTTAGCTGATTCAAAGCTCCCAGTTCAGTTCTGGAATGAGGCAGTTGCAAATGCCTGCTACACGCTTAATCGTGTGTTAGTAGTCAAAAGGCATGGCAAGACTTGTTATGAGCTACTTCAGAAGAGAAAGCCAAATTTGGAGTATCTGGAACCATTTGGAGCTCCATGTACATTGCTGAAGAAGACTCAGGATAGCAAGTTCAGCGAGAAGGCTGATCAAGGAATATTCTTAGGATACAGCATCCCAGAAAAGAGAGTTTATAATAACTCGACAGGTCAGGTAGAGGTGTGGTGCAACGTGGATGTTCAGAGATACATCACCCTTCCTGCTGGAAAAGGTCCATCATCATTCTTTGATTATGATGGATTTTTCAAATCCTTCAATCTTCCACAGTTTGATTCAGAGGATGAGTTGCTACCCAGATGATGTATGATGTTCTTACCTCACCGAATCTGGATTCAAGCAACATCACACCTACTGATGGTGCCTCAAGTTCTTCGACTCCTGCTCATGACGAGAGTGACGATTCATCTGGTGATTAAGAAGCAACTGATCCTAACCCTAAGGATACAGCTAATCAACAAAGTGCGTCATCAGCTGCCGAACCAGCATTGAGAAATCCGGACACTGAACCTGTAGTCACCAATCTGACTCTGAGGTTGTGGTTCCTTCCACACCAGTGACTAGATCAGCGTAAATCATCCCCCACGTCTATCATTGGGGATATTCAATCCGGTGTGCAGACAAGAAATCAGCTGTACTCTGCTGATTATGCTGCAGTCATGGAGAAGGGTTATGTCAATGACGGGGCTTTCTCATGTTTTGTTTCACAAATCGAGCCTAAATACGTCTGTGACGCCTAAAAGATGAGGCCTAGGTCAATGCCATGCAAGAAGAGCTACTCCAGTTCAAGAAACTTGGAGTCTGGACTCTAGTTGACAGGCCGAAAGGAGTCAAGGTTATTGGTACCAAATGGGTACTAAAGTGCAAGAAGGATGACAGGGTGTTGTTATCAGAAACAAGGCACGACTGGTTGTTCAAGGCTTCAGACAAGTCGAAGGAATCGACTACAATGAAGTCTTTGCTCCCGTAGCTAGAATGGAAGCTATACGTATCTTTCTAGCATACGCCTCTACATGAAGATCAAAGTATATCAACTAGATGTTAAGAGTGCATTCTTGCATGGGGAAATCCGTGAAGAAGTATATCTCAGTCAACCCGAATGATTCGAAGATCCTTATCATTGGGACAGAGTCTACAAGTTAGACAAGGCTCTGTATGGGCTACATCTGGCTCCCCGAGCTGGTATGAAAAGCTCTCCACCCATCTGCTGAAGCATGGTTTTCGCAGGGGTGTAATTGACTGTACATTGTTCATCAAAGAAAAGGATGGTGACTTGCTTATGGTGCAGATCTATGTGGATGACATCATCTTTGGATCTAGAAATAAAGCATTGTGCAAAGAGTTCGAATATGTGATGAAGGCAGAGTTTGAAATGAGTGCAATGGGAGAAATGAAGTTCTTCCTGGGATTACAGGCGGATCAACATCAACCGGCATTTTCTTACATCACCAAGTATGTCAGCGATATTCTAAGTCGCTTTGACATGGAAAATGCGTCTGCTGCCGTACCCCTCTCGCCACAAATCATGATGTGGCTCTCTGCTGCCGGTACCCCCTCTCGCCACAAATCATGATGTGGCTCCTGATGAGAATGGGGATTTGGTGGATGCCACTATGTATCATGGGATGATCAGATCTCTCATGTATCTTACTGCCTCGCGTCAGATATCATGTATGCCACATGTTTATGTTCTAGATATCAAGCGAAGCCAAAAGTGAATCACTTGATTGGGTGAAAAAGATTTTTCGTTATCTGAAGGGTACTCCACACTGGGATTGTGGTATCCTCATGATGATGACTTCGAGCTTACTGCGTATAGCGATTCAGATTATGGTGGCTGCAAGATGAATTTCAAACTCTACATCGCAGGGTGTCAATTCTTTGGAAGACGTTAGTCACGTGGCAATGCAAAAAGCAGACCTCGGTTGCACTATCACCTGTGAAGCTGAATATGTTGCTGCTGCGAGTTGCTGCTCTCAGATCATCTGGATTCAACAACAGCAAATGCGCGACTACGGTTTGAAATTTTTCTAACACTCCCTATTTATGTTGATAATTCTGCTGCCATAGCCGTCACTAAAAATCCTGTTCAACCCCAAAAACAAAACAATCGGGATTAATATCATTTCATACGCGATTGCTATGAAAAACATTAATTGATGTGATTAAAATAACACGGATTTTCAGCGCGCTGACCTTTACACCAAACCGTTTGATAAACCTAGATTTTATATCTGCTAGAGGTCAACGGCTTTAAAAAGAAAAGTGATGTGAGAAGCAGATACATAGTCTGACTCGTGTCTATTTGTTTATTTTGTTTTTCTTTCATTTTATTCTATTTTTAATTCCCATGTCGTATAAAATCCAAAAACACAAAAAGTTTTTTGTTTTAGAATTTAGGGGGAGATTTATTTCAGTATGCATTTACTTTAAAAAAAGAAAAAAAAAAGGGGGGGGGGAATGTGAGTAAAGCTGAAAAGGCAAAGACAACAAAACAGGAAATGTGACTCGACAAATGGAAGATGATAGTACACAGGTATCGAGTTATTTGGAACAACAAAATGAGTTTGATATCTAAACTGTAATTAATTTACTGAAAATGTAAAACATCAGAGAAGTCTAAGTCTAACAAAATGGAAAATGATAGTACGTTTGATTGTTACTGTAATTACACGGAGAAAGTTGATCTAGGAAGGTGCTAGTTCATATACGATGTGTCCAGTAGATTCAACATAGTAGACAAGTAGACTTCATTGGTAAACTAAATCTAAACTAAAAGGTTCAATCACTGTGGGTTCCCATCTTATCACTGGTTAACAAAATCAGTTCTTCCGATAAGGGATAACGAGCAAATAAATGCCACCAAAGGTGTGCAAATGACCACAAAAAGAGCAAAAGCACGAAAAAATGAATACTAGCGTAAGCAAGTTGATAACTTATGTTGTTGGTGCGCTATGTGCAAAAGAAAATATAAATGCTCTAACAAGGAGATAGGTTGTGTGCCTCTCTGCTGTGCGATAGCACTGACCTGAGGATAAGCATAACCTATATATTCTAGACTTCATTTTGTTTGCCGCCTCTCTGCTGTGCGATGGGAACTGACCTGAGGATTGGCTTCTCTTTGAAAGATCTAAGAATAGTCTCTTCTTGCAAAAAACCTAAAGACCGCTCGAAAGTTCTTTAAGGAATGCTGATACCATATAGCGTGGATACACAAATGTTGTTTGAAATAATATAACGTAATACATTACCAATGTAAGTCCAAAGTCTGTGTATGAATTTAAAGTGGCCAAGTATACTGACAATCGTTTTGAAAGCACCGACTTAAAGTGATGATCAAGTGTGTTACGTATCATATCAAACATGATTCCCAGTTAGTACTTGAAGTCTTGGATCAGAACAAACTGTGATATGTAATCATGAAAAATGAAATCAACTCATATGTTCCAAGTAATGATGTATATGCTTGTCTGATTCCAAATGAGTCTGTTCCTGATATAATGTCAAAGCTTATAGGCTACACAAACTTGCCCTAACAAAAATCACAAAAAGATGTTCATTTTCATACGTAGTTTAAATTTTATTATTCCTAGTATAATGAGTCATGTCGGACTGTGTATACTGTTGTTATCTGCTAAATGTCACTAAATGAGCTTAATGTTTATCTAAACGATTGTTCTGAAAGGTTAAATGGATCACGTCGAGGTGATCGGGTGGTTAATGGATCATGTCTGAGATGATCAAATGCAATAATGTTTTATCAACTGTTTAAGGAAGACTATGTGTCAGCAAACGAAATAATAATATGGCACAAGTATAGCCCAGTCGCACTCCTTCATCATGAGTATACTTATACGAATGGGCTATACGATTGAACTCAATCGTAAGATTGGACCATGCGAATGAGTCCAATCGGAGATTGAAAGTGACGATTAGGTCAAACGTGCGAATGGAGGTCAGTTGATCGAATGAAACTGGTCGATGAGCGAATCGTACGATCCAGATTCAATCGCACGAATGAATCATGCGATTAGACTCGATCGTATCTCTTGATTTTGATTCGGCCGAATGAGAAAGGCGAATGAGTCCAGTCGGCCGATTGAACTGAGTCTGGCTATAAATAGCCCCTTAGTCGATCGCAGACATCATTCGCCCTAATATTCCCGATTCGCACCGATACTCTGCCAAATTTCGTTTGATCTTTAATACTTGTGATATACGTAATCTGACCATTTGTATTTGTTACACAGGTAATATGCGACACAAAGATGAATCAAAACGTCAAATCTGATATGAAATCTGTCCGCATTTGCCCTAAAAGTTGCACCGTAACAAATCAACCAATAGACTGCCTTAAACACTTAAATGTTAAAACAAATGATTTAGCAGTCTAAGTACATGATTGCGAGTCTAACAAGCCTGATCTTAATGTCTAATTCGTAAAAATGATAAATATCAGTTTGAAATGGAACAGTTTCTACGATGCGACTGGTCTCCCTGATGAACTTCAATCGCACGATTGAACGAGGCGACTCACTCATCATACGAATGAAGAATACGAATGGGTTGATTGTGTCATACGACTGGACTCTAGAATGAATCTGATTCGCACGATTGAAAGGGAAGATTCATCCAGTCGACCGAATGAAACATGCGAATGGGTCATTCGGTCGGTCGAGTCAATCGCAGGTTCAGACTCACTAGTCAACTTAATCGCATGACTCATCATCCGAATGAAAGTCGGTCGCATACATGATCAACCAGATTGAAGTTCAGTCGCATATATGTCCAACGACTGAACCCAGTCGGTTAGTTCAATCGCATGATTGAACTACACTGGTTTTGATTTAGTCAAACTCTGTTTTACACGTTTATAACATGTGTTTGCTATGTGTTACAGGAATATGGCTAACAGGTGGACTATAAATCCAAAGCACAACATCTGTGCTAACTTGGATTCCACCTCAAGGAATGGAGGAGACTTTTCGGGGATTATAGACTTTTTGAGGCGATCTAGGATTTACAGAGCTATTTCCACCCTGTACCGTATCAGTCAGTACATCAGGCATTTTGGGAAGGTGCTACAGTGGACAGATCAGTTGAGCCCTACTGCATACGAAGTTCTATCTTCGGTAGGGAGATTGAGATACGTGCTGCTGACATCAGGAGAGTCTTAGGATTTGATGATGATGAGTCTCACCCACTCAAGATCCACCCGCTTACTGTACGTGGATGCTTCTTGAGGATAGGGTACTGTGGGGATATCACTTCAGGTGTGCTAAACAAGAGCAACCTGAGTCCCCGTACAAGTACTTGGCGCACGTCATCCTGAAGTGCATTGCTTCGCGGAGGGGTGGTTTCGATGACTTATCGGACCAAATTCAGAATGCGTATGTTGCATTGGTCCTCAACCACCCTTTCAGCTTCTCCAACATGATATTTACATACTGATAGAGAATCTCGAAGCTAAGGGAAGAGGGGTTTTGTATGTACCCCAGATTCTTACAGCTTATCTTCAATGAGAAGCTGCCAGACCTCCCAAAGGACAAGAGCGATGCTGTACCTCTTGAGATCATGGATGACACCACCTTGGAAGGATGAAGGTGTATAGAGGAAAGCAAGTGAAACCTGCTATGAAGAGACTGATTGGGCATCTGGCCCGGGCTGATTATGTAGCCCCAGGAAGACGCAGGTGGCGTCATGAGGATAGTGATTCTGATACTGAGGTGATTGCTATTCCATCAGATGATTCTGATGATGATGACAGCCATGATGGCGAAGCTCGGCCGGTTACATCTGGGAGCACCTCCACACATACAACCCAGCCACCTACTCACAGGTCGTACCTCACTTCTGTCCACCTGATGACGACGAGGACGAGAGTGAGGAAGAGGGATTGACCGAAGGCAAGGCAGCAAGGTGGTTGCCACTGAAAAGGGGTTGAGGACTGTTGGAGGGCAGACTGGGACATCGGGGGATACACAAACAGAACTAGATCCCGCATACTCCCTGATGCACCCAGTACACAACTGCTGCCCCGGTATCTACGGGGAAGAGGAAGAAAACCATGGCCAGACCGCATGGTAAGAAGGGCAAGAGGCTTAGATTCACCACCTCCGTCTCTACACCAATCACCACTGCCACCACATCCACCACATCCCAAACACCCCAAACCACCACCACTACTATACCTCCACTTCATACTTCCATATCTTCCCACCACCACCACTGTACCCCCACTACAGCCATCCCATCTCCTCCCATCTACACCACAGCCACCACTACAACCACAACTCACCAAACCCAAACCTCATTTGCCCCTTCGAGCTCAGTTCTACCACCTGTCTCGGTGGTTGAGCAACTTGCTGCTCTAAACAGCATGGTGCTCCAGCTGCTAGCCTCTGATAAGGCTAAGACAGCTCAGATCCTCCAGCTGCAAGAGCAAAGTTCATCACAAGCAGCTGAGATTGAAAGATTGAGGGAGTTGACATCCTCACAAGCCCAAGTGATCACTTCGCAGACTGATCAGATCACAGGCTTGTTACAACACGAGGCTGAGACTGATGAGAGGATGGGAAAGCTAGAGGCGGCTCACAAAACTCTGCTGCTTAAGCTAAAAGGCACTCAGAGTGAGCACCTCAGGATCGGGGAAGGTGATGATGATGATGGTGAGGATGAGGACGATGGATGATGAGGATGATGATGATGGTAGTGATGAAAGTAATGATGGTGATGAAAGAAGGAAGATGATGAAGGTGAAGGAGGAGGAAACTGCCGGAGATCAAAGCGATAATGTTGCAGGCGAAAGGCGTTCTAACACCGACATGATCAAGGACCCTCTTCGTCTGCTCCAACTGAAGAAACTCCGGAAATTCAAGACAAAAGTACTGTTTAGTTAGTCATGTTTATGTATTTAACAGACTTTTGTATTTGAAATTATGTTACATTTATTAATGAATGTTTATATCATATGTTAATGACTGTGTTTGATTATTACTAACAAGTATTGTGTTGCATGTTTAAATCAAACAGATCCTAACTTTCAGAGACGAACATGATGTTGCTCCCCTCTAACAGGTCAAGTCTCAACTAACAATGATTCTTGATCTGCAGGGGATCGTCAGAAGGTCTGTGAGTTATACTCCTGAAGAAGGAGAAATTATTCACGACCTCACTGATGAGCAACTGGCTGACATGTTTCTCTGAATCCAGACGAAATTGTTAAAGATGCTCCAGTTTTTGATGATGCTGATGATGACGAACTTAAAGATGTTGAAGAAATTGAAATTGAAGACATCACAGATCAACATTATCCAGAATACACTGATCAAGAGGGAAAAGTGTTTCCTGATCTGGTGAACAACCTTGACAGTGATATTCTGGATAAACTCCATGATAAAGAAAAAGGAGCGGAAGCCTCAACAAGCCAAGCTCAAGCCACGGACGCCGAAGTTGACATTCGAAAGGCTGAATGGGCGGCTTGCTTCACCGAGGTCCGAGCACAACGTACTACAGCAACTCAGAGTACCTACACCAAGTTATACAAAGTAAAGAAGAATATGAAGGTGTCAGGGAAGATTATAGCTTGGGCTCATTTTATGACCTCGGAGTATATGCAGTGAAGAGGGAGAGGGGAATCGAGTACTTTAGATTCCCTCATGATCTGAAGACTCTCCCAGGTTTTGAACTCAACCAGTTGGCACGCCTAAAGCTTCTTTATGCTGATCCGAAGAAGATGTCTGGCTGGTTTGAGGCTGCATTAAAGAAGGAATATAGGACCAGATGGGTAAACTTCAAACCTCAGCAGGCTACGAGTTACCTCAGAAGGTCTGAGGTAAGTCCCATCACTGGTCAGCCTAAGATAGTCCTGAAGTGGCGACCTCCGCACAATGTCCAGAATTCCACTGAGGGAGATGCCACAGGACTTTACCCCACACTTTAAGTGGTGGTACTATGACTGGCGCTCTGGTGAGGCAGTCATTGTTTTGGAAAAGGACGGGTCAATGGAAGCTATAAGGGTGTTCGACTCCATGTGGCTTATCAACTTGTCAGCGTCTGATGTGTATACGCTGTACAAGTGGCCACTGTTTTTCGATACGCAGGATATTGTGCAAGCGCTACAGTTTCAGCACATAATACGTCTATGCTTTGCGCTGAATATCCATGCGGGGGTTTCCAAAGAAGAGAGGGTAAGAAGGTTTGAAGAGTTCAAGAAAGAAGTAAAGGTCTAGATAGAACTAGGTCCAAGGGGGAGTTTGTTGGTACACATGTCCCCAGTTCTAGTCTAGTGAGCTCAAATGTAATAGACTTCTATCTTGAAATACATATGTAATGTTCAATCAATCTAATGAGAATCTCTTCTTTATATGGTTATTGATTATATAATGTTGTATCTAATTATATTATTAGTTGTTACACGCATAATATGACCATGTTATATAGGTTTACAGTTGTGAGACACAGTTCTGAATCATTAAAGGTTCAAGAATGTGTTTGACTAAGAATCTTATTCAGTCGCACGACTGAACCATGCGAATGGTTCAATCGCACGGTTGAACTAGGAATTGAGTCAATCGCACGGTTGAGTCATCAGACTGACTCAAGCTTACGAATGAATCAATCGTATTACTCAATCGCACGACTGATCCAGTCGCAAGGCTCAGTCGCACGAATGAGATCTGTAACCTATAAATACCACCTAGTTCGTGGAAAAACATGACACTTCAAATATTCATAACCCTAGTCGACCCAGAGCACCCTGTTCGTCCATTCCAACTTCGCAGAACGTTCCTGATCATTGCTAATCAATTCTTAACGTTTTCTAATCGTTAGTTTTGATCCGGATTACGTTCTCCCTGATTGGATCGCCAATCAAATAGGATTCCGCACTATTTGATCTGGTATAACTTAGAATCAGTTAGTACTCCGTACGTACACGGTCCTAACAATATCTGAGAAACTGAAGCAAATTGTTTTCCAATTGTTGAACATAATTCACTTTATCAAATTTTACATGGCCATTACCTACTTCTCCTTATGCGGTAATGTATCCTCCTTTGTTTCCAGCAAAAGAAACATGTCCCCCTTTAATTTGTTTGACATTGTAAAGGAGAGACTGATTTCCCATCATGTGCCTGGATTCCCCACTATCTACTATCCATGTGTGGTAGAAGAACTATAGCGGACAACCTGCACATAATCGAAAATAATTAGTTAAGGAGGGGGACCTAAGCCTTGACTGGCTTGGGTTTCCAAGAGGAATCACACATCACAAACTCAACCAACTGACCTTTAGCAGTTGGAGAGACCTCAACACTATCAGACACATCAGATGATTTAGCTTTCGCCAGACCATCCTTGTGTAAGGATTGTTTGTGGTAAACCGATGACTGATCTCATGGAAAACCCTTTTCGCTCCGCTTGGCCTTATCTCTCTCTAGGGGTATTTTAGTGATAGGTTCTATAGGAACTGGACGATCTTATTTGGTCAAATACCTAGCGAAAAACTCATATCTTCCTTTCATTACGGTATTTCTGAACAAGTTCCTGGATAACAAGTCTCAAGGTTTTGATGATATCGATATTGACGATATTGATGCTCGTGACGATATTGATGCTAGTGACGATATCCTTGATATGGAGCTGGAACTGCTAACTAGCATGAATGCGCTAACTATGAATATGATGCCTGAAGATGAAGACCGACTTTATATCACCCTTCAATTCCAATTAGCAAAAGCAATGTCTCCTTGCATAATATGGATTCCAAACATTCATGATCTGGATGTGAATGAGTCAAATTACTTCTCCCTAGGTCTATTAGTGAACCTTCTCACCAGGGATTATGAAACTAGAAATATTCTTGTTATTGCTTCGACTCATATTCCCCAAAAAGTGGATCCCGCTCTAATAGTTCTGAATAAATTAAATACGTGCATTAAGATACGAAGGGTTCTTATTCCACAACAACGAAAGCACTTTTTCACTCTTTCATATACTAGGGGATTTCACTTGGAAAAGAAAATGTTCCATACTAATGGATTCGGGTCCATAACCATGGGTTCCAATGCACGAGATCTTGTAGCACTTACCAATGAGGCCCTATCGATTAGTATTACACAGAAGAAATCAATTATAGATACTAATACAATTAGATCCGCTCTTCATGGACAAATTTGGGATTTGCGATCCCAGGTAAGATCGGTCCAGGATCATGGGATCCTTTTCTATCAGATAGGAAGGGCTGTAGCACAAAATGTACTTTTAAGTAATTGCCCCATAGATCCTATATCTATCTATATGAAAAAGAAATCATGTAACGAAGTGGATTATTATTTGTACAATTGGTACTTCGAACTTGGAACGAGCATGAAGAAATTAACGATACTTCTTTATCTTTTGAGTTGTTCTGCCGGATCGGTCACTCAAGATCTTTGGTCTCTACCCGGACCCGATGAAAAAAATGGGATCACTCCTTATGGACTCGTTGAGAATGATTCTGGTCTAGTTCGTGGCCTATTAGAAGTGGAAGGCGCTCTGGTGGGATCCTCGGTTTGTTTTCAAAAAAAAAGTTTCACCTCAGGCATCACAAACTTGCCAGTGACTTGTCTGTGTAGTCTGTGGTCTTGGGGAGGGGTAAAAGACCTAGAAGGTGTTTTGGACCTAACATGAGTTTTAGATCTAACCGGAGTTTTAGATCACTGTTTTGAAGAAATCTGGTTAACATCTTCATCTAGTTCAACTTTAATCCTAGGTGTCTGATAGCGAGGACTGTTCGAAGAGATGTGACCTCTTTGTCCACAAGTATAGAATGATCTCCTATCAACAGGACTAGGAGATCTCTTGTGGGGTGGGGAGCACATTACAGGTCTGGGTTTTTGGTCTCAAACTTTTGATTTTCACCTTTTTTGAAAAATTTTACTTGTTTAACATTATTATTACTTTGTCTTTGAAGAAGATTGCTATCTTGCTTAACCGGTTTTGACTGAGTGGTTTTTGAAATCTTGAGTTGTGTGACAGCAGTTTTTGTACCCAACCCAAGAGATGCTTGAACATTCTCTTCCACCCTGTTCTCAATGATGGTTTTATCAGTTGTGCCTGAAGTTGATGTCTTCTGATCAGTGACCGGAGGAGCAGGTTTAACTGCATTGTCCGGATCACTGACCAGAGGAGTAGTCACCACATGGTCCTTGATGGATTATTATTAACAGGTCTCTGTTTGGTGTTCAGAAGGATCTCATGTGGTGGAGGCACACCTTTGTAACCCAGCCCTTCCCCGTTGTTTCTTTCCTTAACCAAGCTTTTCAAAATATTAGAGGAACTAGCTAAACTATGTAGTTTTTGCTTTAAGGATTCATTTTCAATTGTAAAACAGCTCTTTCCGTTTTAGTTTCCTCAATTGTTTTTAAGTAAAACTTTATATCATTTTCTTCGTTGAAAGCAACAACTTCAGTCTCTTTTAATTGTTTTCTTAACAATTCAATTTTCTCCTTAAAACTGCTTTCATTTAGCATTAATATACGATTTGCTTAAGTGCATAGTTTTAAGTCATTTACTAAGTTATCATTATGTTCTAATAACCTAGCAAATTTCAGATCAATGCTTTCTCTAAACTTATCACTTTCAACACATGCATGTTTATTAAAGAGATGATCTTTCGATTCTACCTGTGCAGATGTAGATGTGCCAGCCATGAAAGCAGCCTGGGGTTCCTGGTGTGCTGCAGATACTTCACTTAGTTCATCCTCCACTAGTTGATCCATAGTAGCCAAAGTCTCATCCATATCAACAGTATCAATCTCAACTGAGTTCTCCCCCTCACTCGCTGAGTCTTCGTTCAGATCTTCAATGGATGCAATGTTAGCCTCACCATCACATAAGAAACGGAAGGACCAGTCTTGTCCTTCATCACCCTAAGCTACCATTGCTTTGGAGTCATTGCTGGTTGACATTGACTTTAGAGTCTTGTCTTTATCCTGCCAGTTAAATGATGAAAACGGGTTGTCATTGCCTGTGTTCTTCGGTTTGACACACTCCCGCTTGAAATGGCCTTTTTCACCGCAGTTGAAATAGGATACTTTAGACTCATCGAATCCAAATGTTGTATCTTTTGTAGCCACCAGGTTCTGTCCTGTCTTTTTAACAAATTTGTTTGCTCTTCGTACAGCACTAGCGAGAGCCCACATTATATCCATCCGTTCCAGCTCTGTTTCATCAACCTGTTTATAATCTTAATCTGCTAAGTGGCAATTTCCAATCTTTCCTGCAACTAACGCATCGTAAGAATGTACCACTGCAGCAAGTAGATCCATATGCTCCTTGACAACTTCAACAGTTACGTTGCTCAAATTCTCTGTGTTTAACTTTGTTCATTGAATTTCTGGAGCATTTAATGGAACACTTGAAGATCCACCTGAGTCACAACTGGAGGAAGTACTTGGAATGTTTGGAGATGCGTTAGACACAAAAGCAGCCTGCAAAGGTGCACTCGAAGAAGCTGTAGTAGGAGTCATATTGTAGAGAGAAGGATTCTGAGTGTAATTACTCTTCTTAGACTTGTACTTATTACGAACCTCTTCCTCCTCAACTTCAGAATAAAGTCAAAGTCTCCAACATAGCATTATGTCTCAAAGTGGAAACAAATGAATCCCACTTATCAGGTAACCCATCAGCCAAACTTGCCACCTTGTCTTCCATGGACGTTTTGACCTCATGAGTGTGCAGTTCACTCATCAAGTGAGAGAAGCGGTCGATTACATCATCTAAACTTTCATTCACAATAGAAGAGAAGTTATCAAATTCTTTCTTCAATGCTTTCGCTTTCAGTGACTTAAGTGTTGCATTACCTTCATATCTCTTCTCAAGAGTCTCCCATAACTTTTTGCACTGCTTGTGTTCTGAATACTGATGGAAGATGTCTTTAGGAATGGACTGTGTCAACAATGCATAGGACTTCTTCTCAACATTGTACGCAGTCTTTTATGCCTCAGTCAAACCACTTAGTGTCAGTGGAACACCATCAGCACCAACGGGCAAAGTGTAGCCAGTCTCAATAGTGTTCCATAGGTTTGTGTCTACTCCATTCAGATGAATCTCAAACCGTTGCTTCCATTGAGGATAATCGTCAAGAGACAGAAGCTTTGGTGGTTTGTTATGGTTCCCGATCTCATTCTCCAAGAGCAATAGATTCTGGATCCTGGAGTCCTTCCCTGCTGAGAGTGCAAAGTTCTGAGTATCCATATTAAATTAGTCTTTAACTTGTAAACTAACTGTTTATACGACTGGGGATGTGACTGGGGTACGACTGAGACTTAACTAGGCGATTGAGCTTAGTCGTGCGACTAAGCAGATGAATAGGAAAGTTGTGCGAATGAACAGACCGACAGGGCCAATCGTGCGATTGAGCAAGCGACTGGGCCAATCGTGTGATTGAGCTGAGCGAATGGAGTTCAGTCATGCGATTGAGTTAATCGTGCGACTGAGACTGCTCACTTTGAAATTTTTCAAACTTTTCACGCAATTCGACCCAAAAAACAATTTTGAGAACCCTAATTGGCTGAAACTCGAAAAAGACGAACTTTTGAACACATGCACTCGTAAAAACTGGATTTTTTTTGCAGAAAGAACGTATCTTTTGTTTCTTTTGTTTAAAAACATTGACTTTTTCAAAAACAAGATTGAATCCACAAAGAATCAAGAGCCAAGGCTCTGATACCACCTGTTAGGACCGTGTACGGACGGAGTACTAACTGATTCTATGTGAAAACCAGATCAAATAGTGCGGAATCGTATTTGATTGGCGATCCAATCAGGGAGAACATTTATCCGATCAAAACTAACAATGAGAATACGTTAATAATTGATTAGAATCGATCAGAAATGCTCTATGAAGTTGGAAGGGACTCTCTGGACGAATAGGAACGACAGGGTTGATAAATCCCGAAGTGTCATGTTTTTCCTCGAATTAAGTGGTATTTATAGGTTACAGCTTTCATTCATATGACCGAGCCATGCGTATGGCTCAGTCGTGCGACTGAGTTGTACGATTGATCCAATCGTATGACTGAGTCAGTCTTATGACTCAATCGTGCGATTGACTCAATCACCTGGTTCAGTCGTGCGACTGACCTATTCGTATGGTCCAGTCGTGCGACTGAATCATGATACTTAGTTAAACATATTCCTGAACCTTTAATGATACAGAACTATGTCTAACAACTATAAACCTATATAACATGTTCATATAAGCATGTAACAATCAATCATATTAATAGATATAACATTCAACAACCAAAAAACATTCAAAGAAGAGTTTTCATTTCATATATCAAACATTACATAACTGTTACAAAATGAAAGTCAATTACATTTGAGCTCACTAGAACTAGAACTAGGGACATGTGTACCAACAAAATAACTTATAATAATGCAAATATAATAGCAATTAAAAACCCTAAGTCAAACTTGGGTCAAACTCTAGTGATTCTATTTTACTCAAAATTTCAGAAATTATTCTAAGTGTCCTAGGCGCATGAGCACTATGCAGCCGCATGAGGCGTGTTTAGGCGCATGAGGCGTGTTTAGGCGCATGGGCACTATTTGGGTAGTTTAACACTTAGGCGTTTGGAATATCTCAGGCGCATGTGCACTATTTGGACGTTTGGTCCATACTTAGGCGTATGAGTCTAAATCTTAGACGCATGGGCTACTGTTCAGACGCATGGGCTTACACTTGGAATTTCTAAGGCATATTCTAGACGTTTGGGACACTGTTCGGGCGGTTGGGCCATGTTTAGACGTATGGGCTTACTTAGAACTTTCTAAGGCAAATTTTGGCGGTTGGGGGTACTGTTTAGGCGGTTGGGCAACATGTTTAACATATTTCTATATTATTTCCAGTCCCAAACATCATAACATCCTAATCTAAGTTTATTAGCACTTGTCCGACATGCTTATCACTTAAACAACCATAAATCATCACTATACATGCACAATTACATACGGTTATACATATAGAAACTATAAAAATCATTTTAATACATTTTCAGCCCCAAAAGAGTTAAAACAAGTAAAAATACGGGGTCTAGAACTCACCTTTGCTACTCTCAAGTCTCAACTCAAAGTCTTTAACTTTCCAAAGGATTTGAACAACTAGATGTGTCTAATACATACAAACCCGAACACATTTACATATAAGAACATATAACCGAGGCTAATTCTAGCCAAGAACAACTTAAAAACACTAAATCTTACCTTAAATCCAGTTTTCTTCTTGTTCTTCTTCAAAGATCCAAGAGCTCTCAGCTCTTTCTCTCTCTAGAATTCAACCGAAAGGTGAAAAGTAGCATGACATGGGAGGCCATGCTACTTTTGTACAAAATTATATAATATTTTATACTTTGGACATTTTTAACCCCTCAACTTGGGTTAAATGGCATTTGCCACTTTTATAATTTCATTTTGCAACTTAAAATATCTGGGTGTTACACAACTATTTAAAACCTTATACACCTTGAATTTACTTGTTTAACCCACTCATTGTCTTTATTTAATTATTTAGTTTCAAACCTTATTTTTAAGTTTATCAAATATTTCAGCATGTACATCTGATTGCGCATCAGTTTTGTATAAGCTGTTTGGATATCGAAAAAGTTACGAATTATTGCGTAAAAGGTACCATGTGAAAGAGAAGACCTTAAATTAAACTCCAGAACAAGATTCATCTCCATTGGATAAAATATGAAAAAGTTATGACTCAATGAATACAGACCAACCTGCTGCCCAGATTCGTCAGTTTTGACCTTCGGTTTTGTTAGCCACGTTTGGAGGACCAAACGATGTCAAAACGACACGAGACCACATGGGTTAGTTAGAGGACTCACAGAACTTGATTTTAGATGCAAAGTTTTCCCCATCTTTACGTATTATGTCCGATTTATGACCTGTACAAAATGTCCATTTTTCTGACAGCAAAATGTCTAGTTTCTCAGCATTGTCTATTGAGTTCAAAAACTCGGTTTTCGACCTTTACTGACTCAACCGCATAAGAATGTTTAATTTAAGACCCCAAGAACGTCCATTAAGTCCAGATTTCATGAATTTAAAATCCCAACTCAAAGATCAATGTACAATCAAGAACCAAGACACTAGGGTTTTACCGAACAGTGGCTCTGACACTCGAACGCCAAGATCTTCCTAGAGTTATCATCCCAACAATGAAAAGAATGAAGAACAAGTGAAGAATCTTAGTATAGGATGATGAATGTCATCAAATACAATGATAAATGAAAAAAATATCGATTTATTTCTTACCGGAGAATGATTGTGTGAACGATTCAGATCAATACTTGTTCTTGAATGAAGCAACACACCAAAATCGATGTTTTGTTGAATTTAGATGATGATTTTCGATGGCCAAGAGGAGAAGAGGAGAGAATTTTTGAGAAGGTGGTGGCTAGGGTTTCAAGGGAATTCTACAGTTTGTGAAAAGTGAGCCAAGCAAAGGGGGATACCCCCCTTAACTATTTGTGGCTGAAACATGGGAGAAAGAAGGGCCTTCGGACCCTTGGCCCGTCTCGCCGAACACGTCTTGTTCCGAATCGCGTGTCATGCAATTTTTACATTTTTAAATTCTACACGTTAATACGATTCCAACAGACTATATGCTATATAAATTATTTAATTTATAGTTTTGAATTAGATTAAGTATATTTAGTAGACTTTAGGCAAGCCCACTGATGTCCGACTTTTGTTTGCGTTCTTAACATAACATGTATAATTTTTACATTTTTAAGTCTTTAGTCTAATTTTAGGCACGAGCCATCGTGCTATGTCCAAATCGATAAATGTCAACTATCAACATGTCCAAGGCCCACTAAAACATATAAAGCCCATAATACCTAGTTTTAGAACTCAGTGTGTCTACACATGTCTAATGTACTATTCCCAGGACAAGTCAATATTAGGTCAACTTTCAAGTCAACTTTCATACTTAGACCCAGTCAATGCAAAAGAGTCAAAGTCAGAAATGAAGTCAACGGTCAAAGTCAACGGTAAATACACCTATTTTGGTGACGGATGTCACAGTATCCCATCGTTGAGAGAATTTCGTCCCGAAATTCAGTCGTAGTTGTCAACTACAACACCTTCCGTAAATGGGTGAAAGTACATAGTCCTCAATTGATCTGCCCACGCACAGATAAAATTTAGGTTCTCGCTTTAAGTTCCATGTAATCTTTATTATCAGTATTTTTCTAATTTCAAAAGAATAATTTTTCTTAGTCATGATCTTAGCGTGTTCTTCAACAAGTCAAAGTTTACCGCCCACTCGAATTTCTTTTATCGGCCCATATAAGGTCTTATCAGCAAGACACTACTTGAGTTTTGATGCATGGAACGTGTCATGCCCACTGACCGAATCTGTTTGTAAGTCTTAATTGCACTTTCCAATATATGTGCTTATTTGTTCTTTTTGCAAAAGTAGACAATGCCTCCAAAGGCAATAGCTCGCATCCAGCCCATAGACTAAGGTCCTAGAGATAACTGTTTAGGTCTATAACCTGTTTCTTGATGTCTCCAGAGTATGGCTATTGTCCATTACCTAAAATTAGTTCCCGATCTGGTCTTGATTTCACATTCAAGGTATCATTAGTGTTTATATATAGGGTGTACTGTAGCTGACCCACGACACTGCTAACACCTTGATAGTGTATTATTCACCAATTGTAACTAATTTCCAATTCGACTACTAAACAAGGCTTCCTTTGATTGTCAGTGTATATCCAACGATCTTGTGTTGCCTTAATTTTGTCCTACGTCAAAACCCTAATCATTTGTCTCTTGAATGATTAATGGTTCAGTCATCAAATTTTACCTGGGTTCTACCCATTATATTTATGACCGGAACTTACATCTGTAAAGTGCCTCAAATGGTGCTAATATAATACTCCAATTGTAGGTATTGTTATAAGGGAACTCAAGCAATAGTAGGTGATCATCCTAACTACTTCCAAAGTTTATGATACAAGGCCATAACATATCCTGGGACATCTTCGTAGCTCACTGACTTAGACCATTTAGAGTAATAAGTGGCATTCATGTCCAAACACGTCCCCAGCACCTTTTATAAGCTGTGCCAGAATCATGGCACGAAGCAACTATCCCGATCGAAGACAATCGACAAAGGTGCTCCATTCTATCCATAATTTCATCAACATAAATTCTTGTTAGCATTTCTATCTTGTGCCCGTCACTAATAGTCAGGAAATGGGCAGATATGGTCAATGACTCAAATCAAGTCATTCTTACTACTTGTTCGTGAAGAGTCTACACAAACATTTTCCCACCTCCTTTCCAAATCTTAGGCCATTGCAATAGTCCAGATGGCATTTGATTCTACGCTTTGACCCTTGAACTAGTTAAAAACTAGTACGCATAGTCTGCCATGTACCTTTTCATCCAAGAACACCAATACATGTCTTAACGATCATGGCACCTCTCGTTAGCACCAGGATGAACAATATTACGTAAACTCATGTGCTTCGTCCATCACCAATGTCTACACATTCCAATAAATAAAACCAAAATTGCTTTAAAAAGTACAATCCTTCATTGTTCTTTTGTACATCTGTTTGTTCCAGACCTCTCAAAGCCTCATCCTTCACACTCGGTCTCTTCATTGATTCAATTCAAGTAACATTGATGTGGGATTCACTACCTAAATGAACGGTCCACCTCAATGCCCTCACGCACATGGGTTTGACTCATTTCTTTTGTCTCAACACGTTGGAACTCACATTTTCCCTTCCCGGGTGACTTTAGATTTCTAAGTCGTAGTCACTGAACAACTCAATCCAACGTCTCAGTCTCATGTTGAATCCTTTTTAATGAAAAATGTGTTGAAAACTCTTGTGGTCAGTATAGATGACACACTTGGAGAACTTAGCGTATAGTTTCTCCTTTTCCAACAATTCCAATACTGTGCCTCCATGTTTCTCATGATCCTCCCTATCCTCAAATAAGTCAGCATATCTTTAATGAACAATATGACAAATTCATTCAGACATGATTCACACAACCGTTTCCTCGGTTCCATAAACACAGTAGATGCCTCTGTAGCCCCAAAATGCATAACTGTTAACTCATGATCTCTGTAACGAGTTTTAAATGATATCTTCGGTATGTCGTCCTCATGTTCTCTAAATTGATGATTCCCGAACGGAGATCAATATTCTCAAAGGTATGTCGATACTTCTACCTGATCGAATAAGTCATTTACCATTGACAAAGGATAACGGTTCTTTACCATTAACTTATTCAGCCTTTGATAGTCCACGCACGTCGAATGATCTATCCTTTTTCTTGACACAAAGCAATAGTGCCCCATGGTGAGTGACCGGGTTATAGAAACCTTTATCTACACTCTTAAAGTTAATTAGGCAAAATTTCACCTTCTTAGGTGCTAAGCGATAAGGTGTTCGAGCAACATGCATCGCGTTCAGTACTAGGTCAATCTGAAAGTCCATCTGTTGTGAATGAGGCATTGAAACAAAATCCTTCTTGAACACTTCCTAAAATTCATATACAACAGGTATATCGTCTAGCTCTTATTCCTCCTCCTTCATGCTTATGATCTGCATCTTGTACTCTTCTAATCTCTTTCCATGTATGTCTAGTGTCTCACCGTTCCATAACAGCATGCGAGTAGTCTTCTCGCAGAGGATAATCTCAACCCTATTCCCTGATAATCAGTTCATTCCCGTGGCCATGTCAAAACTTCCAAGTCAAAACCATATAAGATCTATTCTAAAGGCATGGTCTTGTACTAGCACAACACAGTCCTAAATTATCTCCCTAATGTTTACATGACTTCCATTAGCCCATTTCATAACACGTATCCTCATAATTGAGGTCAAGTCCAAATTAGTTATAAAAGTCAAAGTCACTATGTCTGGGTCCTGTCGGACATTTTTACACCAACCTCAAATGCCTTTCTATGAACAGGGTTGTCGCATTACCTTGCACTGGGTTTGCACAAGTTGTGGGTCAGATTTTTAATTGGTCCTTTGTTTTTTATTGACCATTTGACCTCGAATCCTATTTAACCTTGCATATGCATTTCGATGATGCTCCTGCCTTCCACACTCATAACGTCAATGTCGAACTCTTGCCAGTCTGATAGCATTAATCGGCACGGTTGGATTCACTAGCACCTTAAAGCCCTTGGCTAAGCGATCTAATTGCTTGAAATTGAAATACGCATGATGTGGCGTCGTAGTTAGATGGTACAGATTGCACTTATTACACTCTAGGCAAGTGCCGACAGTCCTTCAATACCAACATGACCGCCAACTATCCTTTCACGACCTTGTCCTTCTTCTCCATTTAAGCTCCATCTACCTTACCCGATTCCTTAACGTCCTTCTTCGTCTCACTAGCTTCCTCGAAGCTTTAATACGAACCATCTCATCGGCCAAAGCACATGTCTTCAGTATTGCACTCTAAACGGTTGGGGTTGCTCCAGCGGCCATCATTCCATGACTATGGAACCAACCCTCTGATGCGCTCTCAACTTTATTTGACTTATATGTCATAGTTATAGCACTAGCTTTGCCAGCATATAGAATTGGCAGGTATGGGTGTCATGACCACATCTTACCATTGCATGACTCCAAAACACAAGATCTAACTTTTCCATTCAGTCCATAAGGTAGTACTCCTCGGTTACCAATCTTTTAAGCTCATCCAAAGTCATGACCATTACAACCTCCATACCTTAAAATAGTGTTTGAGCATTCTACTACGTTAGTTCTTCGCCCACCGATGAGCAGACAACACAGTTTACCTTTTGATTCTTAGCACAGCTCTCGCTGTCTACATCTATTCCAATTTTCTCAATGCAACGGGTCAGGGCTGTTGCTCCAACTTTCCTGCCGTGCCACTTTTGCTTGCACGTCATGAGCTCCATGTATGTGCAACAAATCATGCCTCCAGTACTAATTCCTTCCAGGTTATTAGTTCCACCATGTCCAACTCTAAACTGCTAGGATTATCACATAGCCCAGTTCAAGCACATCCTTAGTATAACGAAGATCTTTATATATAGGGTTCCCCACAGCGTTCCCACCACACCAACGATATACCAAGAACGATGCTTAAACTGGTTACATGACAACCACTTATTCCATCAAGCATAATGCTAGAACTTCCAAATGTCGAATGCCCCAAGTCTTAAGATCCGTCTGAACAAAGCAACTGTTGGATTTCATATGCCCAAGACACATAGAATATTGATACGGTTAGTACGTTATGATTCAAGTCGGGTTATACCCAAAAACAAGCTTTGCGATCACCAAGAATTATTTAATTGATGATAGGATCATGCAATTGAATAATCACACCATGTTTAGAAAAAGGGTTTTCTAAATAGTGGCATTCGAGATGGAACAAATTATAAGGATAATTTGTTGATGGGTTTATTATAATTTTTGTTATTTTAAAGGGTTTAAATAACACTAATAACAGGTGAGTGTAATTTAATTAAATTGTTTAATTAGAGAAGACATATGTCAGATTTTTAAATAAGTCTAGTAGATGACTTATTAATGTGTGACAAAAGACTTGTTTAGGAGGGAAAATACCTCCCTTTTGAAGTGAAATTTCGGCCACCCTTGTGTGGGGAAGACCAAAAAGGTTGTCTTGAAACTTACACTCTTTATGAAAGAGTGTAAGACACACTTTTACCCATCAATTCATTTTGCATGTGAAAAACTCTCTCTACTTCTTCTCCTTTTGGGGTTTCGGCTCAAGCAAGAAGAAGAGCATTCTTGGGCGTTTTTCTTGGTGCAGTCTACCAAAAAAGAAGTTGATTGCAAGTTAGCTTGGGGTATACAAGCTTGAGGGGTCCTTCTCTTGGAGCCTTGGCCGAATTTTGAACATTAATCCCCTTCTTTCATTTGACTTTTGGAGGCTGCTGGAAGGTAGTTTGGCAGCCCTTTGTGGCAGTCATATTATGTTGTTTCTTATGCTTACATAGCTTGCTTATTCAGATAATATGATCCTTTGTTATAAGGGTTTGTTTCATACATATATTTGTCACCTAGAGAACATGATTTTTCAGTTTTATAATCATGTTTCAAAACTTATATCCGCTGTGTTTTTCAAAAAGTTTAAGAGGTTAAACTTTGATTTTATCTTATAACAAACCCTTCATTGGCATCTAGAGCCGGTTATGTGGATAGCTTGCTTGTTCTTGTCCTTTAAAAATCGTTTTTATGGGACTTTATAACCCTTTTATGGGCTACAATATTCTTGTATGTTGAATCCCTAAACTTTCAAGGTTATATTACACATGCTTGTGATTAAACCTTGAAAGATATGTATGTTGATATGTATGTTGTTTGGACATGTTTAAAACCCGAAATTTCAGTTTATGTTGGCTGAAATTTCGTGGGTTTTAGTGGGGATTCTTTGTTATATTTGGATGATATGATGAATGTTTATATTGGTTCATAACCTAGCCTTTGGCCTTGTGTTGTTTGGATGTATGCAATGGTTATTTTGTTTATTCAATGGGGTTGTATATTAATTTATTTATGCTTTGTTTAAAAATATAATTTATTTATTATTGAGTTGTAATAAATAGATTAGGTGTATTTTCATTTTACTAGATATCTTTTATTAGGACTTTATATCTTGTAATATGAAGACGTACGCATTGAAAGCACAAAGGAAAGACATAAGAGAAACATGGAGCATTTTGGATGCGGTTTCAAGTGGGAGGCTTTTGGAAGCTTTCTATGTGTTTTGTTATGACCTTAGGAATGCCCTATGGACCACACTTGTGATGGAAAACAAGTGTGGACCACTTTAGATGCTATGGTTATGCACATATGCTATGTTGTTTTGTTTATATTATTGTGGTTGATGGCATGCATGTGATATTTGCTTTAACAATCCTATCCATGATCAAAACAAACTAATTAAATGGTTCTTAATTATGAAATCTCTAAATGAATTAATGATTTTAAAGATTAAAATAGGTTTTAATCAAAGGACCATCGGGTATCTTGTATTTGAAAGCATGCAAATACAAGTACATAGAGTTTTCTAAACTAGAATTATGAAATCTCTAAATATTTTAAAACAAGTCTAACACCGTCCTTTTGCACAACACTTGAGTCACTTGGAAACACTCAATGGGATAAAGGTCACCTAACCATTTTGAGGGAACTTGTGATTTGAGGTGGGGATACCACATTTGTGGGATAAAGATCACCTAACCACCTATGTTGGAAAACTCACATGTGTGTGCAAGTAGGGTAACTTGATTTGCAAACCATGTTAAATGGAACATCTACAATATGGTTTCCAAATGGTATTGATGGGATTAACATGCCGACTTTACATATGATGTTTCAAGTCGATCCCATACCACTAGAAGTTACAAATGGTTGCAACCGTAAATCGTTGACCACCTTATAAATTTAAATCGTGGGATAAAGGTCACCTAACCACAATTTAAATGAAATGTTGGGTTCCAGATTTTAATATGAAAATGACCTTAAAAGGCATTAATTAATTATTAAAAATAGAAATATCGAAAACACTAAAATCGATCTTTGTTAAATTTTGTAGATGGCCACCAACAATGATAATCATGATAACTCATCCACGTCCACCCAATCTTTACGAGAGATTCTCCAAAAGGAACGTCTAAATCATAACAATTTCGTTGATTGGTATCGAAACTTGAGAATCATTCTCAAGCAAGAGAGACGATCATATGTTTTAGACGACCCTATCCCCGATCAACCTACCGAGGATGATGAGGAGGCCTATAACGATTGGATGAAATACACTGTGGACTCCGTCGAAGTGTCTTGCCTCATGCTAGCAAGCATGACTCCGGATCTCCAAACAGAGTATGAACATCACGGAGCTTATGACATGATAACCCAGCTAAAGGAAATGTTCCAACAACAAGCGAGGGTTGAGCGCTTCGAAACGGTTCGAGCACTCCAAGCATGTCGTATGGACGACAACCAATCGGTTTCATCTTATGTACTTAAGATGAAAAGCCACATTGCCCGCCTCGAAAGGCTTAATTGTCCCGTCTCGAAGGAATTGGCCACAGATTTGATCCTAAATGGCCTTACCAAGAAGTTCAAGACGTTCGTGTTGAACTACAACATGAATGCTTGGGACAAAAGCATTGGTGAGCTTCACTCAATGCTCAAAACGGCCGAGGCGGCCATGGGTAAAAGGGTTTTACCCGTTATCACCATCAATGAAGGTGGAAACAAGAAAAGGCCTCATCCCGCACCCAAGGCAAAGGTTGCCAAGGGTAGGGGACCCGTATGGGGAAAAGGGAAAGGGGTGGCAAGGGTGCCACCCAAACCACAAGAGAAGAAGCAAAAGGTTGCTACCAATGACCCATGCTTCAAGTGTGGGGAGATTGGACATTGGGCAAGAAATTGTCCTATCCATCTCCAAGAGTTGAAAGCAAAGAGGGATGCCGGGTAGACCTCAGGTACAATATACATGATCCATATAGATCTTAATGTTACATCTTCTAACACATGGGTATTGGATACCGGATGTGGAACTTATATTTGCAATTTGTTGCAGGGGTTGAAAAGAAGTAGGGACTTCAATCAAGGAGATGTTAGCCTCTTCATGGGAAATGGAACTAAAGTCAAAGTTGAAGCTCGTGGGGACTACATCCTAAAACTTCCAAGAGGCTTGGATGTAAGTTTTAAGAATGTTCTGTATGCTCCTAGTTTGACTAGGAACATTATTTCTGTATCCTAATTAAGACATTATGATTATGTATTATGTTTTGTTGAAAATGATATTCATGTTTCTTTAAATGATATGTTCTATTTTAAAGCTATTCCCATTAATGGTATTTATGAAGTGGTTCATGAAAATACTTTAAATAGTTCATTGTACCAAACTAACACCAAGAAACTCAAGTTCGATTTGAGTGATACTTATCTTTGGCATTGTCATCTTGGTCATATAAACAAGAAACGTATACAAACACTTCAAAAGAATGGTCTTTTAAAAACAAATGAATGTGATTCATTTGATGTACGTGAATCTTGTTTACAAGGAAAAATGACTCAGGCACCCTTCAGAGAACTAACGAAAGGGCAAAAGATTTATTAGGAATCATACATTCGGATGTATGTGGTCCTTTTAAGCCAATGACTAGGAATGGTGAAAGATACTTCATTACCTTTACCGACGATTATAGTCGCTATGGGTATGTGTACTTATTAAGGCACAAAGATGAAGCTTTTGCAACGTTCAAAATCTTCATGAATAAAGTAGAAAATCAACTCAACAAGTCGATTAAAGTTCTCCGCACCGATAGAGGAGGTGAATACCTAAGTGATGCTTTTCAAGATCATCTTAGGAGTTGTGGGATTGTCTCACAACTCACTCCACCTGGAACACCACAATATAATGGTGTGTTTGAGAGGAGGAATCGAACCTTATTGGATATGGTCCGATCTATGATGGCTAGAAGCACATTGCCTCTATCATTTTGGGGTTTCGCTTTGCTCTCAGCGGCCCGTATTCTAAATATGGCCCCAACTAAAAAGGTGGAAAGGAAACCCTTTGAGATATGGCATGAAAGAGTTCCATCCCTATCATACTTAAGGGTCTGGGGTTGTAAGGCTTATGTTAAGACTCCCACCCCAACCAAATTGGAAGTCCGATCCAACAAGTGTATCTTTGTTGGATATCCTAGAGATTCTATGGGATATTATTTCTATGATCCACTGGAACAAAAGGTGTTTGTTGCCAGAAAGGGTGAGTGCGTAGAAGCAAAGTTCCTTATACAAGAAACTAGTAGTAGAACAGTGGATCTTGAGGAGGATCAAAACCACAACCCGATGCACGTTTGGTTGAAACTAGCACTCACATGAGGATGTTGAGGATGATCAAGCGATTGATCAATACACACAAAACGTTCACAGAAGTGGTAGAACTAGTAATCCACCTGAGAGATACGGATTTTTCATGGATGGATGCTATGTGGTAGATTCAGATGAACCAACCACATACCATGATGCAGTGTCCAATTCGGATTGTGACAAATGGCTTGAGGCTATGAACATTGTGATGCAATCCATGTATGAGAACCACGTTTGGGAACTTGTTGTACCTCCTCTTAACTCCAAAGTGGTTGGAAGTAAGTGGGTTTTCAAGAAGAAAACCGATATGCATGGAAACTTGGATACTTATAAGGCTAGACTTGTAGCAAAATGTTTCACTCAAACTCAAGGGGTTGATTATGATGAAACCTTCTCACCTGTTGCGATGCTAAAGTCTATAAGGATATTATTTGCCATAGCTGCTCATTATAATTATGAGATTTGGCAAAAGGATGTCAGAACCGCTTTCCTAAATGCATATCTTGAGGAAGATGTCTATATGGTTCAGCCTGAAGGTTTTGTCGATCCAAAACATCCTAATAAAGTATGCAAGTTAAAGAAATCAATCTATGGATTGAAACAAGCATCCAGAAGTTGGAATCACCGTTTTGATGAAGAATAACTAAATTCGAATTCATCAAGAACGCTGATGAAGATTGTGTTTATAAGAAAGCTAGTGGGAGCATCATCACTTTCCTAGTATTGTATGTTGATGACATACTACTATTTAGAAATGACATTCCAACCTTCGAAGTGTGAAAACCTAGCTTGAAAGTTATTTTTCCATCAAGGATCTTGGTGAAGCCGCCTATATTCTAGGAATAAAGATCTATTGGGATAGATCAAGGCGGTTGATTGGTTTGAATCAAAGTGCATACATTGATAAAATCTTGAAAAGTTTCAAGATGGAGAACTCTAAGAAACGTACGGTACCTATTCAAAGAGGAACGATATTGAGTACGACTCAATGTCCTAGCTCAAAGGATGAGCAAGATAAAATGAAGGCAATCCCATACGCATCTGCTATTGGATCCATCATGTATGCAATGATATGCACTTGGCCGGACGTGTCATTCGCCTTAAGCATGACATGCCGATACCAGCAAAATCCTGGAAACAGTCATTGGATGGCTGTTAAGAACATATTTAGGTACCTAAGGAGCACAAAAGATATGTTCCTAATCTATGGATCTGGTGATGAGGAACTCGTTGTAAAAGGTTACACGGATGTGAGTTTCCAAACCGATCATGATGATTCACGGTCACAATCGGGATATATCTTCATTCTGAATAGAGGAGCGGTCTCTTGGAAGAGCTCCAAACAGGATGTGAAGGCTCTATCAACTACAGAATCAGAATACGACGCCGCCTCATTGGCAGCTCAAGAAGCTGCATGGTTGAAGAAATTCCTTGTCGATCTAGGGGTTGTCCCTTCCATTCAGGACCCCCTAGAGATCTTTTGTGATAATGTTTCAATTGAAAAGGAAAGATATGTATTCGCACATTGAGGCTCGTGCTCATCAAAAGACTAGGCATACTGAGCGGAGATTCAACTACATACGTGATGAAGTTGAAAAAGGAAAGATACGTATTTGCAAAGTTCACACGGATCAAAATATTACGGATCCTCTCACGAAGCTCCTAGAAAAGGAAAAGCATGAAGGTCAAACTTGTGCCATGGGACTTCGATATTCTAGTGATTGGAATTGATCTATAAATTTTGTATTTGGATATGTGGAACTCTTTATTATTTGAATAAAATTATTTGGTTATAATGTTTCAATTAATGTTCCAATTTAGCATGTTTAATCCATGAGTAAATTGTTTACTCTAAATGTCCGTAGTCGTTAAGACTTGTGGGAACAAGTGTGAGGGTAAGATTATTATGAACTTGGATTGGTTGATATTCATAAGGATGAATATAAAGGAATAGGTTGCTACCAAGGTTCATAGATATTTATGGGATACAAATATTGGACTAACCCGCATCTCAAATTTTACTACATGCAATCTTATTGATTGATCATAAGTAAATTTGAGTAAAGGCGAATATCATTTGGTATCCTCAGACCTGAGATCCATATTGGGTTTTAATATTCACCAAGTGTCATACCTTGATCTGGTTATCCGTTGTTCTAAAATAATGGACAGTACATGAGACTATATCAGGTGTGACATAAGGTGATTATGAGAAACTATGTAGTCAAGATAGGATTTGTTCCTCTTATTCGTTGAGAGTTAGATGCCTAAGGCCTGAATAAGTTAAATCAATAAGGAATGATCACTCTGTGTCGTTGGATTTAACATGACATCTGTAACAAATGGATAGATGATTAAATTCACCTAAATCATTTCAAGTAGGATACTTGAATGGGATGATGTTATTGAATGGCTATAAGTCATGCGTATTAAGGGTAGTAAACCATTGTTAGGTGGTATTTACTGCTTGCATCTGTCTTCTATGAATCTTGAGCAAGTGGGAGATTGTTGGATTTTATATGCCCAAGACACATAGAATATTGATGCGGTTAGTATGTTATGATCCAAGTCGGGTTATACCCAACAACAAGCTTTGCAATCACCAAGAATTATTTAATTGATGATGGGATCATGCAATTGAATAACCGCACCATGTTTAGAAAAAGGGTTTTTTAAACAATGGCATTCGAGATGGAACAAATTATAAGGATAATTTGTTGATGGGTTTATTATTATTTTTGTTATTTAAAAGGGTTTAAATAACACTAATAACATGTGAGTGTACTTTAATTAAATTGTTTAATTAGAGAAGACATATGTTACATTTTTAAATAAGTCTAGTAGATGACTTATTAATGTATGACAAAAGTCTTGTTTAGGAGGGAAAATACCTCCCTTTTGAAGTGAAATTTTGGCCACCCTTGTGTGGGGAAGACCAAAAAGGTTGTCTTGAAACTTACACTCTTTATGAAAGAGTGTAAGACACACCTTTACCCATCAATTCATTTTGCATGTGAAAAACTCTCTCTACTTCTTCTCCTTTTGGGGTTTCGGCTGAAGCAAGAAGAAGAGCTTTCTTGGGCGTTTTTCTGGGTGCAATCTACCTAGAAAGAAGTTGATTGCAAGTTAGCTTGGGGTATACAAGCTTGAGGGGTCCTTCTCTTGGAGCCTTGGCTGAATTTTGAACATTAATCCCCTTCTTTCATTCGACTTTTGGAGGCTGCTGGAAGGTAGTTTGGCAGCCCTTTGTGGCTGTCATATTATGTTGTTTCTTATGCTTACATAGCTTGCTTATTCGCATAATATGATCCTTTGTTATATGGGTTTGTTTCATACATATATTTGTCACCTAGAGAACATGATTTTTCAGTTTTATAATCATGTTTCAAAACATATATCCGCTGCATTTTTCAGAAAGTTTAAGAGGTTAAACTTTGATTTTATCTTTATAACAAACCCTTCAGCAACATAGGTAAAAAGGGCCTCACCTCTCTACTTTAGTTCTTTAAAGACCAAGTAAATCTTGAACATGTATTCAATTTCCATGATCATAGAAACAAGAGCGATTTTAACGTCCCATAGATACTGAGCTAAAATGTCAAAGTATGATTCTCATGAAGGTTCTAGAGTGGTTTGTACTTATGGAAGGATAAAAGAGATAGGTGTTTCTACACCATTGATTATAATAAGAACATGAACTCCAATGTCCCAAGTAAAGAATGGAAGATTCGTACTAACTATGACGTTATCTCATAAAAGGATTTGCTAGATTTTGCATGCACTGCAAATTGCAATTACATGTGCATCCGTAATGGTAATTTGCTTTGCATGGTCACCCCTAGCTCCGCGTGTCGGAGTCAACGCATCATATCAAGTATGAAGTGTTATCCATGATTGGAGAATCAAGGGTATGATCACTAATCAAAGGTTAAGTAACCAAAGTTGTAAAGAGAAATTGATTAAGAAAGCACACTTGGGTAAGGAACAGTCAAAAGACTCCATTTAGTATAGTTCGAAATCTAATAAAGTGTAACACCCGGAAGTCTGACCTTATGGGGTAATATGCGACTGAGTCTCAGCCGCATGGAATTCATGCGACTGGAGGCCCAATCGTATGATGCAGGGACGAATGAAGGACCATGCGCATGGAGCTCATGCGACTGGAAGTCCAGTCGCATGGTGTTCGTGCGACTGAAGGTCCAGTCGCCCCTGGACCTTAGGCGATTGAGCTATAACTATAAAAGAGGGGTAGCTCTCTTCTCTTCCCCAACACTTACACTCATTCAATCAGGAGAAAGAGCAGCGAGCGAGAGAGCAGAGAAAGAAGTGAAAAAAAGGGAGAACGTGGTGATTCGGGCTCAAGATTTGTCGAGTGGCTAACCAAATCGAAGCTCTTCATATTCTCCGTAATAATATGAGTTCTAGAACCCCACATTTTCATGTTTTCTTACGATTTTGGGGCTAGATCACATATAAACCCTATTTTTGTAAAGTATATGTTTAACCCATTTGGGTGAAATCGAGTTTAGTAAGTTTAATGTACGAATTTAGACTTGTATAAGCTTGTATGATGTTCTAGCACGAACCCCTGAGGTTTAGGAGGGCTAATTTGGGCTAGAAATGGGTTTAGAGGAGTTAGGTCGCGACTGCTGTTCGCGATGAACTCCAGTCGCCGCCCAGTTAGGGCTATGCGACTGAAGGGCCAGTCGCACGACTAAGGAAAATTGATGTTCGATCGTACGATTGAGGCTCAGTCGCCCGACAGGCCATGCGATTGAGGGATTCTGTAAGGCCCCGTTCCCGGGCACCTCACAGTTGGTCGTCATCACCCATAAAACATACATTTAATATAACTTAATAAAAATCTTGCAGCGGAAACTTTGAATTTACTATAAATGCTTTTGCAAAGTAATACAACACCCATTACAAAATTTCATTTGTTTGCATTACAATACAAAAACATTAACAAAAAAATGCCATCCCAAAAGAGCTGAGTAGCCGCCTCGTGCCATCCTCAGCAACACTACCTGCCAACTGGAAAACACATAAAAGTCAGCGTTGCTGAGTGAGTTCTAGTTTTATAATAAAACATACTTTTACTTATTTATAAGTATCCTTTCGTGCATGCGTTCATACATCATACGTACACAGATATAATATTCGTTATTATCTTCATCATTCGTTATTCATCGTTATCTTTAACTTCTCATATGGATTCTGTCAGGCTTTACCCACTTCATAGCACTTGGCTATGATTATTGTGGTCGAATGACAAGAATCCCGTTCATACTTACTTGCACATTGAAAGGTGAATTGTACCAATACCATATGCTACACCCCGATCGTTATTAGCTACCGGGCCGAAGTCAACATATGAACAACAAAACGTATGCCACGGTACTAGAGGTAAGCGGTAGAGGTACCATGACCATGGTCAATCACAGAGAAGGACCAATCGCGTTATTCAATGCTTGCAAGACATAATTCGTTCGTTCATTAATGCATGTATTCATCATCATTCTTCTTTTCGTTCATTCGTTAATACATGCATTCATCATCTTGTTCCTCTTTCATTATCTTTCACTTTACGTTACATAATACTTCATTTGTTCATTCTCGTTATTCGTAAAGTTTCGGAAAGATAAGCATCCACAATTACAAGGAACATACAGACTCATCATACATTTATCATCATACATTCATCATCATACATAGCATCATACATACGTAATCATACATAGCATCATCACTCACATTCCATAACGTCCTAGTCAACAGTCAGGTGAAACCCTACTGCACAAACTCCAAGAACAGAAATCTGTAAAAAGTCTAAGTATTTGGGCGTAAGAGCCCTGTTCTAGGCGTTTCACCACTGTCGGACTCATCAGCTTACACTTAGAAAATTTCAGGTTCTGGGCGTATGAGCACTGCTGGGCGTATGACCACTGCTGGTCGTTTTAGCCCTGTTAGTCGTATTAGCCCTGTGGGACTTTTCACCCTACACTTAGAATAATCATCTGGTCATACGACCACCCTGTTGGGCGTATGAGCACTACTGGACTCTTCACCCTACACTTAGAATAATCACCTGGTCATACGACCACCCTGTTGGGCGTATGAGCACTATTGGACACATAACCTTGCACTTAGTTATTCTAAGTCCAAATTTCAGGCATATTACTACTAATTGGGCTTGTTAGGCGTATTAGTAACCTGCTCATGTGACTAATTCATATTTCAAATTCCCAAACATCAGAATGCCTAGTACTAAACATATACACATGATTCTAGGCATAAATCTAACATAAACATAAACATACATACATTCATATCATACGGGTATCAAACCCAAATTTTATAAAACATACTTACATGCATTTTCCAGCCCCAAAACGTTTAAAACAAGTAAAAAGGGGGCCTAGAAACTCACCTTAGTTTGTCTTCGGGTTTTGGATACCCTTTCTTAACTTCCCAGTCGTTTCTACACCTAAAACACACACACACAGTGCAACCCGAACACAAACACACACACATAAGAACATGCATTCTCGGTTTCTTAGCCAAAACACAACTTAAAAACACCAATTCTTACCTTGAATCCGATTTCTTCTTCTTTCTCTCTCTAAGATTCGAAGTCCCTGCTGTTTCTCTCTCTAAAAACCGAATGCAAAGAAGTGTGTAGGGGTTATGGGCGGCCATACCTTCTTTTACACCAACTTTTCAATGATTTTGTCCTTTTGGCACTTTTTACCCTTTATCTTTAAGTTGACTTTCATTTTCTTCCTTTTTCTTCCTATTTCATTCTTTTATTTCTTTAAAAGAAATTACGGGTGTTACAAGTCCACCCCCCTTATATAGGTTTCGTCCCCGAAACCTGTTATTCCTCAAACAGATGTGGGTAATGTTGTCTCATCTCTTCTTCAGTCTCCCACGTAGACTCGGATCCCTTCCTGTGCTTCCACTGTATACGCACAAGAGGAACCACTTTATTCCTTAACCTCTTCTCCTTACGATCAATGATTGCCACTGGTTGCTCCACGTAGTTGAGCCGCTCATCCACCTCGATATCCTCCAGTGGTACAACCATGTCTTCATCAGCTAAGCACTTTCTCAGATGAGATACATGGAATGTGGGATGAATTCCACTTAACTCATCCGGCAGTTCAAGTCGATAGGCCACCTCTCCTACACGTGCGACAATTCGGAAAGGTCCTATGTACCTCGGGCTTAGCTTACCTCGTTTCCTGAATCTAATGATTCCCTTCCAGGGCGAGACCTTCAACATGACTCGGTCACCAACCTTGAACTCTATCGGTCTTCGCCTCTTGTCAGCATACGACTTTTGCCTATCTTTCGCCGCATTCATGAAGGCTTTGATCTTTTCTAGCTTTTCAGTCGTTGCTTCAATTACCTCGACACCTCCCAACTCTTTCTGCCCAATGTCTCCCCAGCACACGGGCGTCCTACATCTCCTACCGTATAGCATCTCGTAAGGTGGCATGCCAATGCTGGCGTGATAACTGTTGTTGTACGAGAATTCCGCTAACGGCAGGTGGTTGTCCCAACTTCCTCCAAAATCGATCACGCACGCCCGAAGCATGTCCTCGAGTGTTTGGATCGTCCTCTCAGACTGAGCGTCTGTCTGAGGGTGATATGCTGTACTAATGTGTAGCCTCGTCCCCATTGCATCATGAAATCTTTTCCAAAACTTGGAGGTAAACCGGGTGTCACGATCAGACACAATGGACACCGGTACACCATGACGAGCTACAATTTCTTTGATGAACAGATCCGCCAATCTTTCAGATGAGTACGTTTCGCGGATCGGTAGGAAGTGGGCACTCTTGGTTAATCGGTCAACTATCACCCATATGGCATCATACCCTTTTGGGGTACGTGGTAACTTCGTGATGAAATCCATGGTGATGTGCTCCCACTTCCACTCGGGTATATCCAACGGTTGGATCTTCCCGTAGGGCCTCTGGTGTTCCGCCTTCACTTGTAAGCAAGTCAAGCACTTACTTACGTACTCCACTACGTCACGTTTCATACCCGGCCACCAATAGTCTTTCCTCATATCGTGGTACATTTTGGTAGCACCGGGGTGAATGGAGTATCGGGACTTATGGGCCTCGTCCATAATCTTTTCACGTAGATCCCCGTATCGAGGAATCCACATTCTCCCAAATCGGGTCTTAACACCTAGAGTGTTCTCACCCAACTCCGTCACTAGACCTCTCATCCTTTCGGAGTTAAGACGATCTTCTTTCAATGCCTCGTCTTGAAACTCCTTAACCTGTGTCATCACGTCGGAGGTCATGATTAACTGATAAGCCTTCACCCCGATCGGCTCAGGCCTTTCTTTTCGGCTAAGGGAATCAGCCACCACATTGGCTTTGCCCGGGTGGTAATGGATCTCACAATCATAATCTTTTATCAGCTCCAACCACCGCCTCTGCCTCATGTTTAGGTCCTTCTGCTCGAAGAAGTACTTCAAGCTTTTGTGGTCAGTGAAGATTGTGCACTTCGTCCCGTATAGGTAGTGCCGCCAAATCTTCAACGCAAAAACCACCGCGGCTAATTCTAGATCGTGTGTGGGATAGTTGACTTCGTGGGTCTTCAGCTGTCGAGATGCGTAGGCTATCACCTTTCCACGTTGCATCAACACACAACCTAGCCCAGAATAAGATGCATCCGAATAGACCACTAAGTCTTCATTTCCCTCGGGCAAAGTCAAAACAGGAGCTTGTGTTAGTCTTGCCTTCAACTCCTCAAAAGCCGTCTCCTGTTCTCGACCCCACACGAATTTCACGTCCTTACAAGTCAATTTTGTCAAAGGTGAGGCTATCTTTGAAAAGTCTTGAATAAATCTCCTATAATAGCCCGCCAACCCCAAGAAGCTACGAATCTCGGATGGCGTCTTTGGTGATTTCCATTGCATCACAGCCTCAACCTTTGCTGGGTCCACCATGATTCTCTCTGCATTTACCACGTGACCCAGAAATTGCACCTCGCGTAGCCAGAAAGCACATTTGGAGAACTTAGCATACAGTTTCTCCCTTCTCAAAGTCTCCAATACTTCCCGAATGTGACCGGCATGCTCTTCTTCGCTCCTCGAATAAATCAGGATATCATCGATGAACACAATCACTGATTTATATAACATTGGCCGACACACTCGGTTCATCAAGTCCATAAAAGCAGCTGGCGCGTTAGTTAGACCAAATGACATAACGAGAAACTCATAGTGTCCATAACGCGTACGAAAAGCTGTTTTAGGAATGTCCTGCTCCTTTACCTTCAATTGATGGTAGCCAGATCGAAGATCTATCCTTGAGAACCAACTGGCACCCTGGAGCTGGTCGAACAGGTCATCGATCCTCGGTAACGGATACCGATTCTTTATGGTCAACTTGTTCAATTCACGGTAGTCGATACACATTCTCATGCTACCGTCCTTCTTTTTCACAAATAAGACCGGAGCACCCCAAGGAGAGATACTCGGTCTAATGAAGCCCTTGTCAAGCAACTCCTGCAGTTGCTCCATCAACTCCTTCATCTCCGTAGGAGCTAATCGATACGGTGCCTTGGCGACAGGTTGGGCACCGGGTATTAAGTCAATTTGAAATTCAATTTCGCGGTCAGGTGGCAATCCCGATAAGTCTTCCGGGAACACATCTGGAAACTCGCACACAACCGGAACGTCGGATAGTTGTGGTGTTGGCGTTTCCACATCCTTCACATAACATAGGTAGGCGTTGCACCCACGCCTCATGCACTTCCCCGCCACCGCCATCGAAATTATCTTCGGAATCACCATTACCCGATCACCGTATATTGTCACTAGACTTCCATCAGATGCCGTCAATCTAATCATCTTCATTCGACACACGATATTCGCTTCATAGGTTGCCAACCAATCCATCCCTAGTACTACATCAAATCCACCTAGGGGCATCACATGTAATTTAGCAGCAAACCTATGACCTTCTAATTCTATGGTACAGTCCTCTATCACATCAGTAACTCTAGTGGACTTACCAATAGCAGTTTCTACATAAAAATGCTCACTAATGCATTTACTACTAACAGGCAATTTAGCACAGAAAGTAGCAGAAATGAAACTCCTACTAGCACCAGAATCAAATAACACAGAAGCAAGGGTTTGATTTACTAGAAACGTACCTGACACCACATCGGGGTCCGTCCTAGCCTCTTCCTGCGTCATAGTGAAAGCCCTGGCGCTTGCTCTTGGACCTTCACTTCCCGTCTTCTTTACCCCTGAAGCCTCAGCCCTCGGCTTCTTATAGTCCCTGCTCATATGACTGCCTTCCCTACAGTTAAAACACTTGCCCATCCGGCAATCCTTTGATATATGCCCTATCTTCCCACACTTAAAGCAGATGTTGGATCCCCATTTGCACTCCCATGAGTGCTCCCTTCCACACTTACCACACTTCCTCACCCCAGCTCCCGTCACGACCACACGGTGATCATCCGCCCTCGCCTTCTTGTTACTCGTCGAACTACCACCCTGACCAAATCTCTTCCCCTGCCAGTTCTTCTCTCCACTTCCTTTCTTGCTACCCTCAGCCTTTACCAACGCAGCCCGTTCATCGAATAACCTTCCCGCCAAATCCACTGCCGACCTGAAAGTGCTTGGTCGGGCAGAAATCAAGTGCCAACGAATTTCAACTGGCAGCCCCTGAATATACCGGTTAATATTTCGACACACCGGCGTCACCTGCTCTGGCACCAACAGCGCCAACTCGTTAAACTTGGTGGTGTATTGTTGGTGGGTCATCGTCCCTGCCTCCAACTGCAGGAACTCTCTCTCAATTCTAACCATTTCCCGACGAGGACTGAATTCCTCAATCACCAGCCTTTTTAACTCAGCCCACTTCATCTTCCCTATAGCCCTACTACCCTCGGCTTGGACTATATTTTTCCACCAGCACAAAGCCGACCCTGTGAAAGAGTGGGTAGCAAACTTCACCTTCTTGTCCTCCTGGCAATCACTAATATCGAGGATAGCTTCCATTTCCATCACCCATTGGTGAGCATCAGTAGCAGTACCAGAACCATCAAAAGTTGGGGGCTTGCACCTCATGAATGCCCCGTAGTTACAACCCCGGGCTGTCTCCCGTAACTGTTCTTCTTCCTCTTCCTCTTCATCATCGGATAATACTGTTTCTGCTTCTGTCTGTTGCTGTCTATCCGAGGACCGATTCCTCCCTCGTCTCTCATCATTACGTACTGCCTTTATCACCTCGGTCACTACAGACGGTAAGATCGTCTGCATGACCTGATGTACTTCCTCGACCACTGCCTCTTTTACTGAGGCTCTCAAATTCGCGCTTTCGTCTGCCTCCTCCTGATGAGGAGTCTCGTTTTCCTCATGAACTACTTTCTCTGTCCTAAGTCTTCCTCGCGTGTTACGCGGTTCATCACCACGTCCACCGCCACGGGAAGCTTTAGATGATCTACCACCGACCATCTTCTATCACACTGGAAGATTTAAACACCAACACGGTCATTCAAGGAAATAGCTCATTTTATGTCAAGTATAGTAAGTCCCTAATTACAGTGGCCAGTTGTGATTAGCCACTAACTCTACTCTTCGTACCCCGAGCATTACCTGTCCTGACTACATTAGTATCTAAGTCTAACAGTACACATAAACACATATCATGCGCACGAAATCATGATTAACTTTAATAAAAATACCTAATGGCACGCAACTACTCAGATGGCATTCTCTTCCTTTCTGTCCCATTTTCAGTTTATGTTTAGGTTTATTTTAAAAATTTACCCATTTCACTTAAACTTTGGCTCTGAGACCAACTTGTAAGGCCCCGTTCCCGGGCACCTCACAGTTGGTCGTCATCACCCATAAAACATACATTTAATATAACTTAATAAAATTCTTGCAGCGGAAACTTTGAATTTACTATAAATGCTTTTGCAAAGTAATACAACACCCATTACAAAATTTCGTTTGTTTGCATTACAATACAAAAACATTAACAAAAGAATGCCATCCCAAAAGAGCTGAGTAGCCGCCTCGTGCCATCCTCAGCAACACTACCTGCCAACTGGAAAACACATAAAAGTCAGCATTGCTGAGTGAGTTCTAGTTTTATAATAAAACATACTTTTACTTATTTATAAGTATCCTTTCGTGCATGCGTTCATACATCATACGTACACAGAGATAATATTCGTTATTATCTTCATCATTCGTTATTCATCGTTATCTTTAACTTCTCGTATGGATTCTGTCAGGCTTTACCCACTTCATAGCACTTGGCTATGATTACTGTGGTCGAATGACAAGAATCCCGTTCATACTTACTTGCACATTGAAAGGTGAATTGTACCAATACCATATGCTACACCCCGATCGTTATTAGCTACCGGGCCGAAGTCAACATATGAACAACAAAACGTATGCCACGGTACTAGAGGTAAACGGTAGAGGTACCATGACCATGGTCAATCACAGAGAAGGACCAATCACGTTATTCAATGCTTGCAAGACATAATTCGTTCGTTCATTAATGCATGTATTCATCATCATTCTTCTTTTTGTTCATTCGTTAATACATGCATTCATCATCTTGTTCCTCTTTCATTATCTTTCACTTTACGTTACATAATACTTCATTTGTTCATTCTCGTTATTCGTAAAGTTTTGGAAAGATAAGCATACACAATTACAAGGAACATACAGACTCATCATACATTCATCATCATACATTCATTATCATACATAGCATCATACATACGTAATCATACATAGCATCATCACTCACATTCCATAACGTCCTAGTCAACAGTCAGGTGAAACCCAACTGCACAAACTCCAAGAACAGAAATCTGTAAAAAGTCTATGTATTTGGGCGTAAGAGCCCTGTTCTAGGCGTTTCACCACTGTCGGACTCATCAGCTCACACCTAGAAAAATTTCAGATTCTGGGCGTATGAGCACTGCTGGGCGTATGACCACTGTTGGTCGTTTTAGCCCTGTTAGTCGTATTAGCCCTGTGGGACTTTTCACCCTACACTTAGAATAATCATCTGGTCATACGACCACCCTGTTGGGCGTATGAGCACTATTGGACTCTTCACCCTACACTTAGAATAATCACCTGGTCATACGACCACCCTGTTGGGCGTATGAGCACTATTGGACACATTACCTTGCACTAGTTATTCTAAGTCCAAATTTCAGGCATATTACTACTAATTGGGCTTGTTAGGCGTATTAGTAACCTGCTCATGTGACTAATTCATATTTCAAATTCCCAAACATCAGAATGCCTAGTACTAAACATATACACATGATTCTAGGCATAAATCTAACATAAACATAAACATACATACATTCATATCATACGGGTATCAAACCCAAATTTTATAAAACATACTTACATGCATTTTCCAGCCCCAAAACGTTTAAAACAAGTAAAAAGGGGGCCTAGAAACTCACCTTAGTTTGTCTTTGGGTTTTGGATACCCTTTCTTAACTTCCCAGTCGTTTCTACACCTAAAACACACACACAGTGCAACCCGAACACAGACACACACACATAAGAACATGCATTCTCGGTTTCTTAGCCAAAACACAACTTAAAAACACCAATTCTTACCTTGAATCCGATTTCTTCTTCTTTCTCTCTCTAAGAATCGAAGTCCCTGCTGTTTCTCTCTCTAAAAACCGAATGCAAAGAAGTGTGCAGGGGTTATGGGCGGCCATACCTTCTTTTACACCAACTTTTCAATGATTTTGTCCTTTTGGCACTTTTTACCCTTTATCTTTAAGTTGACTTTCGTTTTCTTCCTTTTTCTTTCTATTTCATTCTTTTATTTCTTTAAAAGAAATTACGGGTGTTACAGATTCGGTCACATAGGTCCATTCGCATGATAATTCAGTCGCACGTATGAGGTTTAAGTCCATTCGTATAGTGTTCATTCATACGATAGAAGGTCCATTCGCACGAATGTAAGCCCAGTCGCCTTATTGCCCAATCGCACGACCTAGTCACATGGAGGCCATGCGACTGCAGTATGTTCAATCGCCCAAACAGGGCTGATGCGAATGAGGAGGCAGGTGTATGTAGGACGTAAATATGATAAGTATGATGTTGCCCTGTGTGATGGTAATGACGGATGATTTGTAGATATTATGTTCCTTATGACTATGTATGTTTATCTTTCCGAAAACTTTGCGAATAATAAAGATGAATGAATGAAGTATTATATAACGTAATATGAAAGATAAAGAAAGAGGAACATGATGATGAATGCATGTACCAATGAACGAATGAATGAGTGAAATGATGATGAATACATTCATTAATGAACGAACGAATTAAGTCTTGCAAGCATTGAATAAGTCGATTGGTCCTTCTTTGTGATTGACCATGGTCATGGTACCTCTACCGCTTACCTACTAGTACTGTGGCATACGCTTAGATTCACGGCCCAGTAGCTAAGGCTACTGTGGCATACGCTCTATTGATTCACGGCCCAGTAGCTAAGACTAATCGGGGTATAGCATATGGTGTTGGTACATCAGAATTCAATGTGCAAGTAAGGATGAAACGGGATCCTTGTCATTCGACCACATTAATCATAGCCGAGTGCTATGAAGTGGGTAAAGCCTGACAGGATCCATATGAGAAGTTAAAGATAATGATGTATAACGAATGATGAGGATAATAATGAATATTATCTCTGTGTACGTATGAATGAACGTAAAGAATGTATGCACGAACGTGAACGAGAACGATGAATGGTACACGAATGAAAGCTAATGAACGAATGATGAATATAATAACAATATTATCTAAGTGTACGTATGTTGTATGATCGCATGTATGAAAGGACAGTTTTAACAAGTGAAAGTATGTTATATTATAAAACTAGAACTCACTCAGCAACGCTGACTTTTTATGTGTTTCCAGTTGGCAGGTAGTGTTGCTGGGGATGGCACGAGGCGACTACTCAGCTCTTTTGGGATGGCATTCTCCTTTTGATAATGCTGCCGCATAATGTGTTGTGGGCCCATAATGCACGCAACACATTATGTTGCTTGCAAGTGCGTGATTTCTTGAGGATCCTGAATAAACAGGATTATTTAAGAAATCTCCTTTATGATGAAAAATTTTTATGTTTTTATACTAGAGGTCACCGTATATGACCCTATGATTGTTGAGGATTCACATAAACGGGATTACTAAAGAAATCCTCAGTTTCATATGCTTCAGCAACAATCATAGTAAAAGTTAGGCATTGTAAAGAAGACTTGTATTTTGTATTTAAATCACGATGTAATGCATTGTAAAAGCTTTTGTGATGAAATGAGAATGACCCTTTTTATCAATTCCGCTGCATTACTTTATTAAGTTTATATCAAATATATGTTTTTATGTGTGATGACGACCAACTGTGAGGTGCCCGGGAGCGGGGCCTTACAAGTTGGTATCAGAGCCAAAATTTAAGTGAAACGGGTAAAATTTTCAAAATAAACCTAAACTTGAACTGAAAATGGGATAGAAAGGAAGAGAATGCCATCTGAGTAGTTGCGTGCCATCAGGTATTTTTATTAAAGTTAACCAGTATTACGTGCGCATGTTATGTGATGTATGTGTTACTGTTAGAGTTAGATGCTAACGTAGTCAGGACAGGTAATGCTCGGGGTACGAAGAGTACAGTAAATGGCTAATCACAACTGGCCACTGTAATTAGGAACTTGCTATACTTGACATAAACTGAGCTATTTCCTTGAATGACCGTGTTGGTGTTTGAATCTTTCAGTGTGAGGTAGAGAATGGCTGGTAGTAGATCTTCCAAAGCTTCCCGGGGTGGAGGCGGTGGCGGACGTGGTGCTGAACCACGAGCCGCAAGAGGAAGACCTAGAGTAGAGAAAGTGGTTCACGAGGAAACTGAGACACCTCATCAGGAGGGGTAGATGAGAGCGCTAACTTGAGAGCCTCGGTAAAAGAGGCAGTGGTCGAGGAGGTACATCAGGTCATGCAGACGATCTTACCGTCTGTGGTGACCGAGGTAATTAAGGCTGTTAGGGAAGGTGAAAGAAAAGAGAGGAATAGGTCCTCAGGAAGATAGGAGCAACAAAAGCCGGAAACGGTTCTATCTGATAATGAAGAGGACGAGGAGGAGGAGCCGGTACGAGAGACAACACGGGGCTGTAATTACGGGGCATTCATGATGTGCAAGCCCCCTACTTTTGACGGTACTGGCACTGCTGCCGATGCTCACCAATGGGTGAGGGAAATGGAGGCTGTCCTCGATATTAGTGATTGCTAGGAGGACAAAAAGGTGAAGTTTGCTACCCACTCTTTCATGGGGTCGGCCTTGTGCTGGTGGGACAATATAGTCCAGGCCGAGGGTAGCAGGGCCATTGGGAAGATGAAGTGGGCCGAGCTGAAAAGGATGGTGATCGATGAGTTCAGTCCTCGTCGAGAAATGGACAAAGTTGAGAGAGAGTTCCTACAGTTGGAGGCGGGGACAGTGACCCACCAACAGTACACCACCAAATTCAATGAGATGGCGAGAATGGTGCCGGATCAGGTGACGCCGGTGTCTCGAAAGATCAACCGGTATATTCAGGGGCTGCCAGCTGACATCCGCAGGCATATGATTACTGCTCGACCGAGCACCGTTAGGTCGGCCGTGGATTTGGCTGGGAGATTATATGATGAGCGGGCTGTGGTGGTGAAGGCTGAGGGTAGTAAGAAGGGAGGCGGTGAGAGAAATTGGCAGGGGAAGAGGTTAGGTCGAGGTAATACTTTGACGAGTAACAAGAAGGCAAGGGTGGATGACCGCCGTGTAGTCATGTCTGGAGCTGGGATGAGGAAGTGTGGCCAGTGTGGAAGGGAGCACTCGGGGGAGTGCAAGTGGGGATCCAACATCTGTTTCAGGTACGGGAAGACAGGGCATATGTCAAAGGATTGCCGGATGGGCAAGTGTTTTAACTGTGGGGAAAGTGGTCATATGAGCAGAGACTGTAAGAAGCCTAGGGCTGAGGGGTCAGGAGTGAAGAAGGCGGGAGGTGAAGAACCGAGGGCAAAGGCCAGGGCATTCACGATGACGCAGGAGAAGGACAGGACGGACCATGATGTTGTGTCCGGTACGTTTCTGGTAAACCAAACTTTAGCCTCTGTATTATTTGATTCGGGTGCCAGTAGGAGTTTTATTTCTGCTGCCTTCTGTATTAAGCTGCCTGCTAGTAGTAGACATGTTAATGTGCCCTTTGATGTAGAAACTACCATAGGTAAGTCTACTAGGATCTCTGAGGTGATAGAGGGTTGTGATGTTGAATTGGAGGGCCATAAATTTCCGGTTAGACCGTTTGCGATGACTTTGTGTGGTTTTGATTTGGTGCTTGGGATGGATTGGTTGGCGGACTATGAGGCGAACATCGTGTGTTGCAAGAAGATGATTCAATTGACAGCGCCCGGCGGTAGTTCAGTGACAGTTTATGGTGATCGGGTTACTACGATTCCGAAGGTGATCTCAATGGTTGTGGCGGGAAAATGTATGAGGCGTGGGTGCAGCGCCTACTTATGTTATGTGAAAGATGTGGAAACGCCAACACCACAATTATCTGATGTTCCGGTTGAGCGTGATTTTCCAGACGTGTTCCCGGAAGACTTATTGGGATTGCCAACTAACGGAGAGATCGAGTTCCAGATTGACCTGATATCGGGTGCTCAACCTATCGCCAAGGCACCGTATCGATTGGCCCCGACGGAAATGAAAGAGTTTATGGAGCAGTTGTAAGAGCTGTTGGATAAGGGGCTCATTAGGCCGAGTATCTCACCTTGGGGTGCTCCGGTTCTGTTCGTAAAGAAGAAAGATGGTAGTATGAGGATGTGCATCGACTACCGCGAGCTGAACAAGTTGACGGTGAAGAACAGATACCCCTTGCCAAGAATCGACGATCTGTTTGATCAACATCAAGGTGCCAGTTGGTGTTCAAGGATAGATCTTTGATCGGGCTACCATCAACTGAAAGTGAAAGAGCAGGATGTCCCTAAAACAGCTTTTTATACGCGCTACAGTCATTACGAGTTCCTTGTCATGTCTTTTGGTTTGACCAACGCGCCAGCTGCTTTTATGGATTTGATGAATCGAGTGTGCCGGCCGATGTTGGATAAATCAGTGATTGTATTTATTGACGATATCCTGATTTATTCGAGGAGCGAAACGGAGCATGCCTGTCACATTCCAGAAGTACTAGAGACGTTGAGAAGGGAGAAATTGTATACCAAATTCTCCAAGTGCGCATTCTGGTTGCGCGAGGTTCAGTTTCTGGGTCACGTGGTTAATCCGGAGGGAATTATGGTCGATCCGGCGAAGGTGGAAGCAGTAATGCAATGGAAGTCTCCAAGGACGCCATCCGAGATCTGTAGTTTCTTGGGTCTGGCGGGCTATTACAGAAGATTCATCCAAGACTTCTCCAAGATTGCTTCTCCACTGACCAAGTTGACTCGGAAGGATGTGAAGTTTGTATGGGGTCAAGCTAAGGAAAAGGCGTTTGAGGAATTAAAGACGAGGTTGACCCAAGCTCCTGTTCTGTCGTTGCCCGAAGGAAGTGAAGATCTGGTGGTTTATTCTGATGCTTCCTATTCGGGGTTGGGGTGCGTGTTAATGCAGAGGGGAAAAGTTATAGCCTATGCATCCCGACAGCTGAAAGTTCATGAGGCTAATTACCCTACTCATGACTTGGAGCTAGCAGCTGTGGTCTTTGCATTGAAGATTTGGAGGCACTATCTCTACGGGACGAAGTGCACCATCTTTACCGACCACAAGAGCTTGAAGTACTTCTTCGAGCAAAAAGATTTGAATATGAGGCAGAGGCGATGGTTGCAACTTATAAAGGACTATGATTGTGAAATCCACTACCATCCGGGCAAAGCCAACGTGGTGGCAGACGCCCTTAGCCGAAAGGAGAGGCCCGAGCCAATTCGGGTGAAGGCGTACCAATTGATCATGACCTCTGACGTGATGAAGCAGGTCAAAGAGTTTCAAGATGAGGCGCTGAAAGAAGATCATCTTAACTTGGAACGAATGAGAGGTCTGGTCGTGGAACTGGGTGAAAACACGTTTGGGGTCAAGACTCGATTTGGGCGGATGTGGATCCCTCGTATTGGGGATCTGCGAATGAAGATTATGGATGAAGCCCACAAGACTCGATACTCCATTCATCCCGGTGCTACCAAGATGTACCAAGACATGAAGAAAGATTATTGGTGGCCGGGTATAAAACGTGATGTGGTGGAGTATGTGAGTATGTACCTTACTTGTCTGCAAGTGAAGGCCGAGCACCAGAAGCCGTATGGAAAGATTCAACCTTTGGATATACCGGAATGGAAGTGGGAGCACATCACCATGGATTTCATCACGAAGTTGCCGCGTACCCCGAAAGGGTATGATACTATATGGGTGATTGTGGATCGTTTGACGAAGAGTGCTCACTTCCTACCGATGCGCGAGACATATTCATCCGAAAGGTTGGCTGATCTTTTCATCATAGAGGTTGTGACTCGTCATGGTGTACCGGTGTCGATTGTGTCGGATCGTGACACCCGTGTTACATCGAAATTCTGGAAGAGATTCCATGATGCAATGGGGACAAGACTACATATTAGCACGGCTTACCACCCTCAGACGGACGGTCAGTTCGAGAGGACGATCCAGACACTCGAAGACATGCTTCGGGCGTGTGTGATCGATTTTGGAGGAAGTTGGGACAACCACCTGCCATTAGCTGAATTCTCATACAATAACAGCTATCATGCCAGTATTGGCATGCCACCTTATGAGATGCTATGGTAGGAGATGCAGGACACCCTCTTGTTGGGGTGATATTGGTCAAAAGGAATTGGGGAGCGTCGAAGTGATTGAGGCTACGACTGAAAAGCTTGAAAGGATCAAGGCTTACATGAAGGCAGCGAAAGACAGACAGAAGTCGTATGCCGATAAACGACGCTGACCGATTGAGTTCCAGGTGGGTGACCGGGTGATGTTGAAGGTCTCACCCTGGAAAGGAATTATTCGGTTCCGAAAACGGGGCAAACTGAGCCCGCGGTATATAGGCCCTTTCCGAGTCATTGCTCGAGTAGGAGAGTTGGCCTATAGATTAGACCTACCAGATGAGCTAAGTGGAATTCACCCGACCTTCCACGTATCTCATCTGAGAAAATGTTTGGCCGATGAGGATCTGATCGTTCCACTGGAAGATATTGAAGTACACGAACGGCTCAACTATGTGGAGCAACAAGTGGCGATCATCGATAGAAAAGAGAAGCGACTTAGAGATAAAGTGGTTCCTCTTGTGCGTGTACAGTGGCGGCACAGGAAAGGATCCGAGTCAACGTGGGAAAACGAAGGAGAAATGAGGCAGCTTTACCCACGATTGTTCGAGGAATAACAGGCTTTGGGGACGAAACCTAAATAAGGGGGGTGGACTTGTAACACCCGGAAGTCTGACCTTATGGGGTAATATGCGACTGAGTCTCAGCCGTATGGAATTCATGCGACTGGAGGCCCAATCGCATGATGCAGGGAGGAATGAAGGACCATACGCATGGAGCTCATGCGACTGGAAGTCCAGTCGCATCCAGTCGCATGGTGTTCGTGCGACTGAAGGTCCAGTCGCCCCTGGACCTTAGGCGATTGAGCTGTAACTATAAAAGAGGGGCAACTCTCTTCTCTTCCCCAACACTTACACTTATTCAGTCGGGAGAAAGAGCAGCGAGCGAGAGAGCAGAGAAAGAAGAGAAAGAAAGGGAGAACGTGGTGATTCGGGCTCAAGATTTGTCGAGTGGCTAGCCAAATCGAAGCTCTTCATCTTCTCCGTAATAATGTGAGTTCTAGAACCCCCACATTTTCATGTTTTCTTACGATTTTGGGGTTGGATCACATATAAACCCTATTTTTGTAAAGTATATGTTTAACCCATTTGGGTGTAATCGAGTTTAGTAAGTTTAATGTACGAATCTAGACTTGTATAAGCTTGTATGATGTTCTAGCACGAACCCCTGAGGTTTAGGAGGGCTAATTTGGGCTGGAAATGGGTTTAGAGGAGTTAGGTCGCGGCTGCTGTTCGCGATGAACTCCAGTCGCCGCCCAGTTCGGGCTATGCGACTGAAGGGCCAGTCGCACGACTGAGGAAAATTGATGTTCAATGGTACGATTGAGGCTCAGTCGTACGGATGGGGCTCAATCGCCCGACAGGCCATGCGATTGAGGGATTCGGTCGCATAGGTCCATTCACATGATAGTTCAGTCGCACGTATGAGGGTTAAGTCCATTCGTATAGTGTTCATTCGTACGATAGAAGGTCCATTCGCACGAATGTAAGCCCAGTCGCCGGATTGCCCAATCGCACGATCCAGTCGCATGGAGGCCATGCGACTGCAGTATGTTCAATCGCCCAAACAGGGCTGATGTGAATGAGGAGGCAGGTGTATGTAGGACATAAATATGATAATTATGATGTTGCTCTGTGTGATGGTAATGATGGATGATTTGTAGATATTATGTTCCTTATGACTATGTATGTTTATCTTTCCAAAAACTTTGCGAATAATGAAGATGAATGAATGAAGTATTATGTAACGTAAAGTGAAAGATAAAGAAAGAGGAACATGATGATGAATGCATGTAACAATGAATGAATGAATGAGTGAAATGATGATGAATACATGCATTAACGAACGAACGAATTAAGTCTTGCAAGCATTGAATATGTCGATTGGTCCTTCTTTGTGATTGACCATGGTCATGGTACCTCTACCGCTTACCTACTAGTACTGTGGCATATGCTTAGATTCACGGCCTAGTAGCTAAGGCTACTGTGGCATACGCTCTATTGATTCACGGCCCAGTAGCTAAGACTGATCAGGGTATAGCATATGGTATTGGTACATCAGAATTCAATGTGCAAGTAAGGATGAAACGGGATCCTTGTCATTCGACCACAGTAATCATAGCCGAGTGCTATGAAGTGGGTAAAGCCTGATAGGATCCATATGAGAAGTTAAAGATAACGATGTATAACGAATGATGAGGATAATAATGAATATTATCTCTGTGTACGTATGTATGAACGTAAAGAATGTATGCATGAACATGAACGACAACGATGAATGGTACACGAATGAAAGCTAATGAACGAATGATGATAATAATAACAATATTATCTAAGTGTACGTATGTTGTATGATCGCATGTATGAAAGGACAGTTTCAACAAGTGAAAGTATGTTATATTATAAAACTAGAACTCACTCAGCAACGCTGACTTTTATGTCTTTCCAGTTGGCAGGTAGTGTTGCTGGGGATGGCACGAGGCGACTACTCAGCTCTTTTGGGATGGCATTCTCCTTTTGATAATGCTGCCACATAATGTGTTATGGGCCCATAATGCACGCAACACATTATGTTGCTTGCAAGTGCGAGATTTCTTGAGGATCCTGAATAAACAGGATTATTTAAGAAATCTCCTTTATGATGAAAAATTTTTATGTTTTTATACTAGAGGTCACCGTATATGACCCTATGATTGTTGAGGATTCACATAAACGGGATTACTAAAGAAATCCTCGGTTTCATATGCTTCAGCAACAATCATAGTAAAAGTTAGGCATTGTAAAGAAGGCTTGTATTTTGTATTTAAATCACGATGTAATGCATTGTAAAAGCTTTTGTGATGAAATGAGAATGACCCTTTTTATCAATTCCGCTGCATTACTTTATTAAGTTTATATCAAATATATGTTTTTATGTGTGATGACGACCAACTGTGAGGTGCCCGGGAGCGGGGCCTTACATAAAGTAGTCATCTGACCTGAGTACACCATGGTTTCTGTCTGTTGGTGTCATGTCAGCTAGTATGTACATCTCCCACGATTCAACTCACAACATAGGTATCACCAGCACACGCATATACTATTGTTGGCTTAACAACCTAAGTCCTTTAAAATCCTTATAGTCGCATTTATCAATCCAAACCAAATAATAGTCAAGCGCATAACGAGAGGACGTCCTTACCTAATGCTTTCTTAAGGCACAAACAAATGATACAATGACCAAATAAACAAACAAACAAACAAACATACCCAGTGTCTCCCGCTGAAGAGCAGGCATGTAAGACAAGCTACGCAGCACAACAGATAATGCACATAGAACATTCACATGTATAACAATACACACATTATCCTATGATGCATACTACATGTGGGTACTTAGGTTATAGTCTAGGTCAAATAATCCACCTAATTCAATATAACCAATGGCTCTGATACTAATCTGTCACACCCTCGCTAGAAGCGGAAACACGAGGATGTGATGGACGGGATTGTTATAACACATTGGGGTCTAAGAGAATCACTAAAGGTATTCTCCGTAAATGGGTCATGATGTCGCCCGACACATAGGGACACGTGTCAAGTACAGTCAATTCCAAAACGTTATAACATAAACGCAAAAGTAATCCAAATATTCCATTCAGAAACAAAGAAGCACAAGTACCAAAACAATCCCAAGTACAAATCCAACAAATTACAATTCATTATAACAAACAGGTCCAAACAGGTCCGAAAGTGTCATGAAATGTCTATTGCTCCTAAAGGAGCTGTCTTGCCTAAAATCCACAGCCAAGCAGCTAAGACTCAGTACCTGAAAAGACATGCTCTAAAAAGTCAACCTGTGTTGGTGAGTTCACAGGTTTATAAGTACCAAAGGGCATCACGTGAAAGCAGTAAATAAAATGAGTGTGTGGTAAGAGAGCATAGTAGTCATAGAATTCATACAAGTCAAGTGTCATGTCCATGCCCATAACCGGATTATATTCACCCAAGGGCTCGCACAAGGCCAAGTCAGTATTAGCTAGCATACCAATGACAGGGGTGGGGTGTCAACCCGTTAGTACTAACAACACCTCTCCATGACAGTCCATTCCGAGTACGATCCAGTTTAGTCCAAGTACAGTACAAGTATAGTACACATTTGTGAAAAAAATCTAGACTCAATCCTATGACTCAAACCACACACAGGTCCTTTAAAGCACGACATAGAACAAAACATTGAGCATGCTTTTCCCCTAAGAAAACATAATTAAAAAGGGGCCGTGAAACTCATCTCAAGCAAAGTCCCAAAGTCCATAGTAAGAATGTCATATCATTATAGAACACAAACACCAAACAGATTACTAAAAGGCCAAGTTGACCTAGTTGGGTGTAGCCCTCGAAGTCCAGTCCTTAATGTTCATTCCGATTAATGTTTTTAGTAAAAATATATTTTTAAGTCCATTGTTAATATTAGGGTCTTAAGTGCCGTCTCATAATTTAGTTCAATAATTATGTTTCTACATCGTTAACGTCCCTCGATGAACCTCTACCAACCCATTATTAATAAGTTATATATTTTAATTATTTAAAATATTTTACACCTTGAATTTACTTGTTTAACCCACTCGTTTTCTTTATTTGACTATTTAGTTTCAAACCTTATTGTAAGTTTATCAAAATATTTCAGCATGTACATCTGATTGCGCATCAGTTTTGTATAAGCTGTTTGGATATCGAAACGGTAACGTATCTGTTAGGTCCCTTAAAAGATTAACATTTAGTCTTTTATTGTTTAGTGTCTGTTTTTGTTTTTTATACTAGTGTAGGGACTTTTTGTGTAAATTTAGTTCCTTAGGTCCTAGTATAAATAGCTTAGACGTAGTGTAGATAGTAAGTTTTGCATATGTTTTATGAGAACTGCTTTCTATCACTTGTAATCGTCTTTGCAATCAATGGAATATGAATTTTGTTGATTTGTCTTGATTTGATTACAATTGATTGTATTTTGCTTTGAATTGTTCATAGAATTGATACAGATTGCTCTAATTGATCCTATCAATTGGTATCAGAGCTTTCGGTTGCGTGTTCTTGATGTTCTGTCGAAGATAGATACTTCAAAAATCCACTGAAATCTGTAATCAATTGACAATTCAAGTGAAATATTGTGAATCGAAGCTGTGTTTCATCATCAGAAACATGTTTTGAATCACAATTTGCAGTTTATCTCATAAAAATCAAGTGAATTAGTGGAAAAACAGTACGAATATGTGTTCTTGAGTGTTCGACCTAAAATCTCTGAAATTCATAGAAAGTTGTTGATAATCACTGAAATTGAGGTTATAGGATTGATTATCGGCATAATCTTGAACTAATTGCGAAATTTCAGCTCAATTCATCAACAATTGAAGGATTTTGAGATTTCTGAGTTCGTTACATTCATAAGAACCTGATGAATGTGCCGTATTAGGGATGAAAAACACTGAAAATTGACTAAGTGATTGGTCGTTTGAGAACTGTTGGACTTTTCTCAACTGTTTCAGTCGTATCACCCTAGTCGTATAACCACTGTTGGTTAGACACATCACTACTGTTAGTAGTTTCAGCTTAGCCGTATAACGACTGTTGGTCATTTCAGCTTAGCCGTATAATGACTGTTGGTCATTTCAGCTTAGCCATATAACGATTGTTGGTCGTTTCAACTTTGGTCGTATAACTACTGTTGGTAGTTTCAGCACTATGTTGAATATTTTTCTAAGGCAATCCCTTAGACTCATCACAGTTGGACTCATCACTACTGTTGGACTTTTTCACTGTTGGACGTATTACAACTATTGGAAGTTTCACTTCTGGTCGTATCACCACTGTTGGACATTTGACCACTGTTTCGGACTTTTCAGCCTTAACACTTAGAAATTTTTCATAAAATTTCAAAAACCCAAAAATATTTTTTTCTTTTCATTTCTTAATTCAAAAGATTAGAAAAACAACAAAAATATAAAAAATGGCTAAATCAGAGGATTCTGAGAATAGAGTTCCAAAACTTAAAAACAGAGCTGATTTTAAAAATTGGTCTCTTAGGCTGAAACATCATTTGAATTCCATAGACACTGATCTGTGGAAATCAATTGAAAAAGGTCCATACATTCCTGTGACTACTGATGGTCCAGACAGAGGATTTGTGTATTCTAAAGATTCACAAGAGCCTTATCCAGAAGATAATCTTCATGGTGATGATTTAAAGAAAGTAAAGAATGACATCAAAGCATATTCTCTCATGTGTAAAGGACTACCACTGGAAGTTCTTTCAAGGCTTGAAAACTATCAGACTGGATATACAATGTATAAAGCCTTGAAGATTATATGTGAAGGAGGAAAAGAGATTCAAGATCTGAAAAGGCAGAAACTGAAAAGGCAATTGGAACTTTTTGAGCATATCTCAGGAGAAATAATAAACCAAATGATGAACAGGTTTGTGCAATTAACTACAGAGATGTCTACTTTGTGAATCAAGAATGATCTTGAGGACTTAAACAATAGACTTCTGAATGCACTACCATCTTCTTGGAAACAAACTGTCACTCTGTTGAAACATACTGAGAAGTTTCCAATGGATCTTGATCTGCTCATTGCTAAAATTGAATCTGTAGAAATTGATGAGAGCTCAAGAAATAATGATAGACATGCATCTACAACTCAGTATAAGTATGTTGCTTCACCAGCAAATACTGTTGAGAATGCATTCTTGGCCAAAGATCAATCTACTCCTGAAGATGAAGGTGATCTATTTGTGGGAGCAGGATTCTTCACAAGTACACCTGCTTACTCCACTCAACCACAACCACAATCTTCACCTAAAGCTCAAATGCCAAAACCTTCAACTGAGATGCCATCCTCCTCAAACTCTCCCAATCCAAGCAAAGTGAAAGATGTGATCAACATTCTTTTACAAGATGAAGAGTCAAAAACTGCTTTCACTGCTTTCATGGCAAGCTTTCAAGCTTATCAAGGCAGTCATCTGACTCAAATGGAGCTAGTTCTACAGGATTTGTTTGAAATGGATCTAGATGATGTAGAAGAAATGGATCTTAATTGGCAGATGGTCATGATAGCATACAGAACTCAAAAGCATGCTTACACCAACAGAAATTACAAACCCAGTGCAAACAAAACTATTGGGTTTGACAAATCAAAATCTAGATGCTTTAACTGTAACAGTTATGGTCATTTTTCAAGAGAATGCAAAGCTCCAAGAAACCAAGGAGGAAATAACCAAGGCAGCTCAAATGGTCAAAAGTATCAGCAACAGGCAAACAAGACTTTTCAGAAGCCATACCAAAGTCTACCAATGCCAGAATCAAAAGAAGAGAAGAAAAGTGAGGAAACCAAGAAGGCACTGGTTGTAAACATCAAAGATGGTTATGACTGGAGTGCATATGCAGAGCAATTTACTGCTGATCTCAGTGCTAATCTGGCACTAGTTGCTGAAGTTGATGATGAAGACTGGTCAGAATTTAAAGATCCTAAATATGATGAATCAGATCAAGAAGAAGAGTATGATTGGGGTGACAAATCAGACCCAAAAGATACCACTGAAGAAGTTGCTCTTATGGCTCAATCAGAACAGCCAAAGGTTGTTAATTCTTCTGATACTGAATCTTCACACTCATATCCTGAAATACCAGCAGAAGTAAGAGAGAAAATGTGCACAAAAGCATGTTTTAAGCTAGTTGAACACTACAGAACTTATTCATTTAAAATTTGTGACAAGCTCAAACAAGAAGAAACAAAACACAATAAGCTAAAATCAGATCACAAAATTGCTGATGAAAAGATCATGTCTCTTCAAGCATCATGGAACAAAACCATTAAAGAACTTGAACTTGTAAAACAACAACTTGAAGAGATGAACAAAACACTTGAAAAGGAAAAATTGGCACATGAAGCAACTCAAATAGACTTAGCCAAAGTAAAAAGCTCAAAGAAAATTGTTGAGCAACTGGTGAATGGAAGGAATGAAAAAGACAAAACAGGACTAGGATTCACACATGAACCTATGCCTGAATCTATCTCAAAAACATTACCTGATAATTTCAATACTCATGATCATTCACCAGAAAACAAAGCTAAACTGAAGGAATTTCAAGCTCAAAAGAACATTCAAAAGAAAAATGTTGAAGTTTATGAAGAAACTGACTTAAACAAGATCAAAAATGGTCATCCAATCAAAGTTAAATCTTATGAACCTCAACAAAAACAAAAGAAGCTGTTCATACCAAAAAGTGAAAATGTTATTGAACAAACTGAAATAAAGAGTGAAAATTCTGATGTCAATAACAAACTGAAAGAAAAATAAAAAGAGGTTAAATCAGATAACAATAATTCTGATGATTCTAGTTCTAATGAACTAACTGAAGTGAAAGAATGTCACAAGGAATCTTCTCAAGATTCAACTGAACTTCATAGCAAGAAAAATTCATCAAGATTGAGAAATCAAAGACGAAGAAAAGCTGCAAAAGCAAAGAAAACTGAATCAACTAATCAGTCACAGAACAATACTCAAATTAAACCTGTGAAGTTTGTGTCTGCTGGAACTTTTGACTTGAACACAAACACAAAAATAACAAATACACCTAAGATCAAATCTAACTCTGATCTGAGAACAAGTCCAGATCATAAGACTTCCGCTGTGTACAAAAGATTTGAATCAAAGGAGTCAAAGAATTTTGTTCAAGTTCAAAAGAAAAATCCCAAAGATCAAAAGACAAACTTTACTCAAATTAAACAACAAATTAAACTGCCTAACCCAAAATTCAAACAAGAATCAAATGTTGCTTCAACATCAAGGGTTAATAAAATGTTGTTTAAACATTCTGAAAAGTATTGTGATATCTGTGACATGTACAATCATGACATTTCAGAATGTTACTTTAACAAGTATTGCTATATATGTGATATGACAAATCACACCACAGCTGAATGTTATTTTAACAAATACTGTGCCTTGTGTGATGAAAGAAATCACAATACCAATGATTGTTACTTCAGGAAGAACTCTACAAGGAAGGAATTCAATAATCAAGGTTTTGTAAATCCACAATTTATAAGAAATCAGAATATTGGATTTAAATTTTCACAACAACAATCTTCCTTGGGTTTGAGATCTTTCAGAAGAAACAATTCAGAATTTGTCAAATCACAGCAATATCATCAAGAAAAGTTTATTCCTCGATCTGTGAGAATAAACCAAGGAACATTCTCAAATGATTCATACAAGAGTTCAAGATTTCTTAATAATGCTTTGAAATTAAAATCTCAAAGAGATAATCAGTTGGTTTCTCAAAAAGGATTTGAATATGATAAAATTCAAAAGAAACCAGATGTCAACAAACTTCATTTTAAACAATTTAGAATTGTTGACAAGTTTGGCAAGCCCAAGACCATCTCGGCTTGGGTTACTAACTCAACTTAAATCTTTGTGAATGCAGGTACGCCCGCGGAGACCAATCAACTCATGGTATGTTGACAGTGGGTGTAGCCGGCATATGACAGGCAATCAAGCCTTATTGCAAGACTTTAAGTTAAAGGACGGTACTCATGTTGCTTTTGGAGGAGATGCAGGTGGAAAGATAACAGGAGAGGGAACAGCGTCCAATGGGATTATAAGTTTTGATAAAGTCAACTTCTGTTCACAGTTGAACTTTAATCTTTTAAGTGTATCCCAAATTTGTGATAAATCTTACTCTGTTCTTTTTGATGAATCTCACTGTTATGTCTTGAAACCAGGATTTCAGATTAGCAATGACTGGGTGATAGTTAAAGCTGCTAGAGACAGAGATGTATACAAATTGGATATGTCTCAAGTGGATCCTGCAACTGAAACTACCTGCCTGATTGCTAAAGCTTCAAATGATGAAAGCCAGCTTTGGCATAGACGTCTTGGTCATTCCAACTTCAAAAACATGAACAAGCTTGTAGCAGGAAATCATGTTATTGGACTTCCTTCCAAGAAGTTTTCAACTACTGATCACTGCTCAGCATGTCTGAAGGTAAAACAACATAGAGCGTCTTATAAGTCCAAGCTGATAAACTCAAATACCAAACCACTCCAGATGTTACATATGGACCTTTTTGGACCAACTAATGTTAGGAGTATTGGTAGAAAATCTTATTGTTTAGTCATCATAGATGATTATACAAGATTTTCATGGGTTTTCTTTCTTCAAGCTAAATCTGAAACTGCAGATCTTCTAAAAGAATTTATTAACAAAGTTGAAAATCAACTTGATCAAAAAGTAAAAATAATAAGAAGTGATAATGGAACTGAATTTAAAAATGCTAACATTGAATTGTTTTGTGCAGAAAAAGGGATAGTTCATCAGTTCAGTGCTCCCAGAACTCCACAACAAAATGGAGTTGCTGAAAGGAAGAACAGAACTTTGATTGAAGCTGCCCGTTCTATGTTAGCTGATGCTAAACTTCCAATCACTTTCTGGGACGAAGCAATATCCACAGCATGTTTTGTTCAGAACAGAATCTTGCTTGTTAAAGATAAAAAGAAAACTCCATATGAGTTGATGTTTGACAGGAAACCAAACATAAATTTTTTAAAATCATTTGGTTGTCCCGTTATGATTCTTAATTCAAGTGATCATTTAGGAAAATTTGAAGAAAAAGCTGATAATGGATTTTTCGTTGGATATTCATCTGTTTCAAAAGCCTATCGAGTGTATAACTCTAGGACAAACACTATTAATGAAACATTCAACGTTAAATTTTTGGAAAATTCTTTTCCATCAGTTTCAAATGGTCCTGCATGGTTATTTGATTTGGATTCTTTGTCAAACTCATTTCAGTCTAACTTGTTTAATCAATCTGATGATTTTTCAGGTAAGAAGAACTCAAGAGGAGATCTTGGATCTTTCAGTGATGATTCAGATTCTGATGATTCAGATGATGCTCGTCCAGATTATCCATTTTTTTCATTTGTCAAGGATTCAACAATCCATTTCCATGACAATGTTCCTGATTCTCCAGCTTCAGATCATTCTGTTTCAGCTGCTCAAGAAGCAACACAACCTATTCCTAATGATGGTACAGAAATTGGACATCCTGAGTCTGGCACATCTTCTATCTCTGGAGATGCAATTGATCAAAGTAACTTTGATTACTTTCTCAATTCACCGACTCAAGTACCAAATTTCACACCACATTCTTCTACCTTATTGCAACAGCTCTCCAATCTGAACCAAACAAATCTTGATGTTACTGTTCAAGGAAATGAGATTCCGATATCTCGTATCCACCGGAACCATCCAACATCATAGATTATTGGTCCTCTGAATGAAAGAACTACTAGGAGTAAATCTGAACATGCAAATGTTTGTTTATACTCATGTTTCCTTTCTCAGACTGTTCCTAAAAATGTCACCGAGGCATTACAAGACAATGGTTGGATTGAAGCTATGCAGGAGGAACTTCTACAATTTCGAAAACAAGAAGTGTGGAAGTTGGTGGAATTACCTGAAGGAGAAAATGCCATAGGCACCAAATGGTTGTTCAGAAATAAAACTGATGATCGTGGCATTGTAATCAGAAACAAAGCAAGACTTGTTGCACAAGGATACACACAGGAAGAAGGAATTGACTATGATGAAGTATTTGCTCCAGTTGCAAGACTCGAATCTATTCGTGTTTTCCTGGCTTATGCATCATTCATGAAATTCAAGGTGTATCAAATGGACGTAAAAGGTGCATTTCTGTATGGTCCAATCACTGATGATGTGTATGTTAAGCAACCTCCGGGCTTTGAGGATGCAGAATTTCCACATCGTGTGTATAAGCTTAGCAAAGCTTTATATGGACTACATCAAGCTCCTAGAATTTGGTATGAGACATTATCTCAACACTTGATCCAACATGGATATACAAGAGGGAAAATCGATCCAACTTTATTCATAAAGAAGGATAATGATGATCTCTTATGTGTGCAAGTGTATGTAGATGATATCATATTTGGTTCTACAAGTCCATCTTTGTGCAAAGAATTTGAAGAAATCATGAAATCTCGGTTTCAAATGAGTTCTATGGGAGAAATCAATTTCTTTCTTGGATTACAAGTTCAACAATCGGCAGATGGTATTTTTTAATCAAGAGAAATTCGTTGATAAACTCTTGAAGAAATTTAAACTGCATGATTGTCAATCCATAAGAACTCCAGCTGACGTAAACACCAAGATTGAACCTGATCCTAAAGGAAAATCAGTAGACCAAACATTATACAGATCTATGATTGGTTCTTTGATGTATCTTACTGCATCAAGACCAGACATAATGTATGCTGTTTGTGTCTGTGCAAGGTATCAATCAGACCCGAAAGAATCTCACTTAATTGCTGTCAAAAGAATATTCAGGTATCTCAAAGGTAAACCAGCCTTAGGGCTTTGGTATCCTTATGAAGGTAATTTTGAGTTACATGGATATACAGATAGTGATTATGGTGGATGTTTTCAAGATAGAAAATCTACTACGGGTGGGTGTCAGTTTCTTGGACCCAAATTAGTTTCATGGCAATGTAGGAAACAAACAAATGTTTCTTTCTCAACTACAGAAGCTGAGTACATAGCTGCATCCGCAGGATGTTCTCAAATCCTTTGGTTACAAAACCAACTGCTAGATTATGGGTTCAATTTTCTTAAAACACCCATTTACATTGATAACACTGCTGCTATGTTCATTACAGCTAATCCAGTTCAACACTCAAAAACAAAACATATCGAAATTCGATATCATTTTCTACGAGATAATTCTGAAAAAGGTTTAATCATTTTGATTCAAATAGCAACTGAAAAACAGTTGGCAGACCTATTTACTAAAGCTTTTCTACCAGGAAGGTTTGAGTACTTAGTGGAGTCAATTGGCCTTATTAACCATGTGTAAACCTGGTTACAAATTTGAATCTTTTCATGATCAAATACTTTCCTAAATCTAAAAATTTTCATAAGGATAACTTTTCATAGTTATTTGCCTGATTGTTTGTGTGTGTGTGCTTTCTTTTATAGAAAAACAAATACAAAAGTAGAAAACCCCAAAATCAATAGAAAAATATAAATCAAAAATCCAAAAATAGAGTGTTTTTCATTTTTCATTCTTTATTTTAGGAATGAATCTGTTTTTGCCTTCTGTGAGAAATGATAGTACATTAGTAAGATCAGTTACATACTTCACTCGCTAATAAAGTCTGACATGATCAGGAATTGTTGTGTAGACACTATCATGCTAGTATACTGAACAAGTAAATTCTTGTGATCACCCACATTCTTATGCTTGTTTGTGTATTCATCTAAGTACATTTGAGTGTCTTAGCTTATCAGATTGACTGCTTGTTAAGCTACTCCTGCTCACACCTAATGGTAATGTGACTAATCATGAGATCTGTTACAAGCATCATTTACTTCTCTGTTATGAGTCATCATAGACCTGAAGTACCGAGATATCCTCTGTTGTAAGTCATTACAGACCTGGATATTCTCATTTGATGCAAAAGATGCCAATGTGCACAACCCATTCAAAAGGATGGTTAGAGTTGATCAAATGGTTATCCATGATCATTCTCTGTTAACTTAAGTAACATGAACTCTGATTATGCATATTTGTTAGGTAATAAGTTGAGAATAAGTGCTTTCTTGCATGTCTTGATGATGGTTGATCCTCTTTGTCTTGGTATGAGTCACATCTTGTCATACACCTCTACCATACTCATCCAAGAATTGAAAAAGTATGTGAGCTGATAGTTTATGTCAAAAACACTCATTTGCTGTCCTTAGATCTTGTGTCTCCTTTGCTGTGATATCACTGACCTGGAACACACTTGATCAGGATTTAATCATTGTCTATGACTATTCACACAATTTTTTATTTTAATGTCTGATCTTATCTAATATGATCTCACTGCAATTAAAGATTCTAGTGTGAATATTAGATTTTTATTCTGCTTTAATTTTGATTTTATGCGTGTTTTCTTGTGTGCAGGCAATATAACAAAGTTAAGTATGATATTCTTATGATCAATTAATAAACTTCTAAGTTTGTGAAACTTAAAAGTTTAGGGGGAGTAATAATCCAGTAAGAATATTCTCAGAAAATCAAAATGAAAATGATCATGATTGAATTGAACGGATGATGCTTTAATTTCAAAGTATGTGTGTGTTTATCAAACGATAAAATGATCTCATAATTGTTAGCAAGGAAAAGCTTCTTTGAAAAGTTTAAATCACGACAGATGTTGAAATATTTGGTTGTTCATTTTGAAACTAAGATGAAGGGTCAAACTTGTAAATAGTTCAAATTTGAGGGTTAAAAATGAAAATTTGAAACTTTAAGGGTAAAAAAAAAATGAAAATTTGAATCTTTAAGGGTCAAAAATGAAAATTTGAAACTTTAAGGGTCAAAAATGAAAATTTGAAACTTTGAGGGTCAAAAGTGTAAATTTGAAACTTTGAGGGTCAAAAGTGTAAATATGCAATATTGTTTGAATATTAGTATGAAATATTACTAATTTGTTTAAACAGTGTGCAGGTGGAAGACTTGAAAAAATTACAAGTGAATGTGGACATTTCAGATTTATTATACGACTAATAGTGCTAATGCTACTGAAAAATTGCTTATGCTACTGAAACAGTACTCATGCTACTGGAACAGTTCTTATGCGACCAACAGTGCTTAAGCGACTAACAGTTCTCATAAGTCTGAAACAGTTCTCATACGGCTAGACTAATGTGTCTAACAGTGCTCATACGACTTCTGTACAGTGCTCATGTGTCTAGATACATGGTAAAATTTTTGATCTAATGAGTCTGAATGATCCTAAAACGACCAACAGTACTCATGAGTCTAAAATTTTTATACTTAGTATAAATAGAACACTTGTGATATTCATTTCATTCTAATTCAAAAACCCTCACAAAACCCTCTGAACACTCGAACTTTCGACCTTCTTCGATCAAAAACCCTTATTCATCGATTGTATTCTCTTCGAACAAAAATTCCCGATTATTGATAGGATTCGTGAGATTGTGAATGTAAGTAAATGAATCATTTTTAACTGATTTCATTTTAAATGAAACATGTTGATGGTCGTTCGATCCCTGTGGGTCGTATGAACCCTAACACTTGACAAAATCACAGAGTTCTTCAAATCGAAAGAAAAATGAGAAAAATTGATGATTGATTTGTGTTCATCTGATGATTTCGATCATTATATTAGGATAATCTTGTGATAATCTGATGTTTGATTGAATTTTTGGTTCAGGGTCTTCGATGAACAGTCTCGAGGATGATGAACTGTTGAAGAAGATGAACAGTTTCATAATTTTCAAAATAAAATAAAACAAAAATTCAAAATAAAATCAACATTGATACAAATCATCATCTCAGGAATTTAAGAGTTTAATAAAGTGATATAAGTTTTCATAAACAGAAGTGTTAAAATGCTAATCAAAAACAATCTTGAAAATTCATCATTTTTCAAAATTAAGTGTTTACACTTAAAATTAAAATTCAAGTTGTTTTCAAAATTCAAATTAAATTTAACACATCAGTTTATAATTTCTTAAATCATCATTATTTTAAACTCACAATTAATCATTTGCTTCAAAATACACATTATCTAACATCTTGTTCTTAAATTTTGCAGATGGCAGAACTGAAATTTGTACCTAAGCATAATATTGTTGCATTTTTGAATGATGAAGTTCAAGATGCTTTCTCGTATGAAGAAATGATCAGATTTCTGCTAAGAACCAAATATGTCTATGCCATGTGCTACCAAACAGTAATCTATGACAGACTTATCAGACAGTTTTGGAATACAGCTCAGGTTGAAGTTGAAGATGGAAGAAAATTTGTAAGGGGCTTTATAACCAGAAATAGAATGATAGAAGTATCCGAAGATTCTATCAGAAATGCTCTGAGATTGGGAGAAAATGATCCAGAAGATAGATGTGAATTTTCTTTTGATGAATGCAGAGAAAGTTTTATGGCTATGGGTCACCCTGATCAGTTTCCCAAGAAACAATTCTTTCGAGCAAGAGTTTATAATCATTGGAAGCTTCTGTGTTATATCTTCCAACATTGCTTGTCCAAAAGGAGTGCTGGTTGGAATTCATTTCCTGTGGACATAGCTTCACCAATTGTTGCTGTTGCTACAAACAGAAGATTTAATATGTCAAGATGGATACTGAATGGCTTTGTATTCAATTTGGAAAAAGGAACAAGGCATAAATACTTAATGTATCCAAGATTCCTTCAAATGATTATTAATGAGGAATATCCTGACATTCATGTGTATGGTGTTGGTGGAGATCGATTGGAGATGGAAAATATGTCTGAAATGACATATAAAAAGTTATCAATGATAACAGGTGCTCAAAATGTACCTATGTTTGACTACATGTTAAATGTAGCAAATGATGAGGTTGACATTAATGTGGAGCATTATCATTTGATAGAGGGAGAACCAATTGATCCTACTGATCTTATAGATGAATTTCCTTTGGATAATGATGATCAAGATGATGATAATGATGATCAAGATAATGATAATGATGATGATGGTGATGAAGCTGAAACTCATCAGGATATAATTCATGAATCACCAAGTTCTGAGCATGAAACTGAAGCTCAAAACGAAGATGAAGATATAATAGGTGATGAAGTTCATGAACAAGAAAGTGAGCATGAAGCAGTTGATGATGTAGATGCTTTCATCATTGATGAAACTGCTCATGAAGAAATACATGAAGAGGAACAAGCTCACTTTGAGACTGAACAAGAAATGAATGTTGATGATCAAATTTTTGATTATGAGTTCATTGAGTCATTTCAAATTCATCAAGATATACCTGTTTCTAAAACTGATGTAGCAGTTCAAACTGAAGAAATTCTTGATGTTGATGAACTCGAAAGCTTAAAAGCTGAAAATGAAGCAAAAGAAAAACAAATTGAAGAACTAAAAGCAGAGCTTGTCTTGTTGAAGAAAGCTAATGAAAAATTGAAAGAAGATGTTTTGTCAAAAGATGAAAAGATTGTTGGGTATGCAAAAGATAAAGAAGATGTCATAAAGAACTTTGAAGTTATGATCAAAGATTATGATTTGCTGGAAGAAAAATTCAAGAATCTGTCTGAAGAAAATGAAAGATTGAAGGAAGAATTATCAAAGTTAAAAGAATCAGCAAAGCCCTCTACTCCAGAAATTGTGATTATTGCTGAAAACATTCCAATTGATATTGAAAAAGTATCTGAAAGGGAGAAAGGAAAGAGGAAATTAGATGAAGCTGATGTTGAATTTATTACTGGAACTTCTGCAAAAGTACAAAGAGTTGAAGAACCTATTGAAAAAGAACATCAAGAGAGTCAAGAGCAAATGAGTCAAGATAAAATTGGTGCTCTTGAAGATTTAGAAGAAGAATTTAATGCTGACTGGTATAATGAGGTTTTGGATGATGAAGATGTGATTGAAGAGATTGAAGATCCATCTTTAAGAGATTTTGATCAAAGTTGTGATGATATACCTACAGATTTTGAAGAAAGATATCAGTATCTTATAAAGATGAAGTATAACAGAGTGTTTTTAGATGGTTTGACTGTTTCTCAAATAAATGATGAATATGAGAAGTGTTTAGCTGCTGAGTCTCATGCACCAGTTGATCCAAACGAAATAAGTTTAGAACATGGTGAATGGGATAGAAGACAGGAGAGCATAAATGTTGAGGAAATTTCTAGTTCTGAATTGCACCATCCAGATCCAAATGAAATGAGTATAACTGCTTTAAGATCTTGGTTGCAAGCTAGAAATTATCCATGGAAAAGACTGAAGAGATTACAAGGAGAATCATTAAGAAATTTAGTCAAAAGCTTTCAATTGACTGAAAAGCAATCAAATAAAATGATCATTCTAGATACTGATAATCCTCAGTATTTAGATATTACAAAAAGAACACGAATGTTAAAACCTCAAGAAATCAAGCAGATGGCTCAGAAATCCAATGTGATTGAAAGAAGAAAAGAATTGATGAGCATGTTTCCACAAACAGAGAAACAAGTATACAAAGCTTCATCTGAACAAATTCAAATTTTTGACAAGTCAAGATCAACTGGTGATCTAGTAAGAAATGTTTTGCAGAGAGGACAATCTGTTGCTGAACTTTTAAATGCAATGATTGCTCCAGATTTTACAAATCAAGTCAAAATTATAGCATGGAAGTATGATGAGATATTTGATGCATTTTTGATAAAAAGAGTAAATGCTGTGTGTGATGTATATCACTTCTACTCTAGCATCATTAAACTTCCAGTGCAAGACTTGAAGGAGTTGAGTAAGCTTGAATTGATAAACCCTACTGAATCAAAACGAGGTTCAATGTTTGTAGAACGTTTGAAAAGAGGACTAGCAAGGACAAATAACTTCCTTGAAACAAGATGTGATCAAGAAGACAAGGAGTACTTTGCTTTTCTCAAGAAAAACAAAAAATTGAGAGGGTTACAATCAGAGGAAGAACATTTTATGATTGAATTTTCAGATAAGTATTTCGAGAAAGTAACTTCTCCGGGTTTGAAGGTTATAGAAGGAAATCAAAAGTCAAAACCGATTTTGAGATGGTTTTATAATACATCAACTTTTGAGTTGAAGTTGGTCCGAAATCTCACAAATTGGGATGAGGACTTGATTTCATTGTTTGGAACTTTTGAGCTAAAACTTTTACACCCGAGTTATATTTCATTCTTGTCTGTACAGAAGTTTGAAAAAGTGATTCCTGAGATTGCAGAACAAGATAAGAAATACTTCATCTCAATCATTAATGTAATGAATGCTGCAATGGAGCGAATTTCATTGAGAAAGGCTCTTGCATATGCAAATATAGTAAAAAGAGATATAAAAGACATTGAATTTATGAGAATTTCTCGGAAAGGTGTTTTAGAAGTGTACTGCAAAGAAAGTAAACATCCTATAGAGTTATATGCTAATGTTGATATAGCATGTCTCTCTAAGGATACATTGGAAAGAATGAAGATGTTAGAGATCAAAACAAATGACTCAAAACCAGAACAAGCAATGCTTGCTGGTAAATTCAAGTCATCAATTGATAATGCATTGAGGGAGATTGACATGTATAAGCAAAAGCCAATGTTTAAAGTAAAAGAAGAGCCCGAGGATTTCATTGCAGATTGAAGATAGAAGATTCAAGGAGAAAAGAAAAAGTCAAAGGATGCTGAGAAGAAATGAAGACAAAGTCAAGATCAAGACAAAAGAAGAAAAGAAAAGGATGGAGCTGAACAGAAGACTGAAGACAATGTCAATCTTAGGGGGAGTATTGTTAGGTCCCTTAAAAGATTAACATTTAGTCTTTTATTGTTTAGTGTCTGTTTTTGTATTTTATACTAGTGTAGGGACTTTTTGTGTAAATTTAGTTCCTTAGGTCCTAGTATAAATAGCTTAGACGTAGTGTAGATAGTAAGTTTTTGCATATGTTTTATGAGAACTGCTTTCTATCACTTGTAATCGTCTTTGCAATCAATGGAATATGAATTTTGTTGATTTGTCTTGATTTGATTACAATTGATTGTATTTTGCTTTGAATTGTTCATAGAATTGATACAGATTGCTCTAATTGATCCTATCAGTATCATTGTGTAAAAGGTACCATGTGAAAGAGAAGACCTTAAATTAAACTCTAGAACAAGATTCATCTCCATTGGATAAAATATGAAAATGTTATGACTCAATGAATACAGACCAACCTGCTGCCCAGATTCGTCAGTTTTCACCTTCGGTTTTGTTAGCCACGTTTGGAGGGCCAAACGATGTTGAAACGACACGAGACCACATGGGTTAGTTAGAGGACTCTCTGAAATTGATCTTAGACACAAAGTCTGCCCCATTTGGATGTATTATGTACGAGTTATTACCTATACAAAATGTCCATTTTTCTGACAGCAAACTGTCCAATTTCTCAGCATTGTCTATTGAGTTCAAAAACTCAGTTTTCGACCTTTATTGACTCAACCCCATAAGAATGTTTAATTTAAAACCCCAAGAACGTCCATTAAGTCCAGATTTCATGAGGTTACAATCCCAACTCAAAGATCAATGTACAATTAAGAACCAAGACACTAGGGTTTTACCGAACGCTGGCTCCGACACTCGAACGCCAAGATCTTCCAAGAGTTATCATCCCAACAACAAAAAGAATGAAGAACAAGTGAAGAATCTTGATGATGAATGTCATCAAATAAAATGATAAAATAAAGATAATATCGATTTATTTCTTACCGGAGAATGATTGGGTGAACAATTTAGATCAATACTTGTTCTTGAATGAAGCAACACCCCAAAATCGATGTTTTGTTGAATCTAGATGATGATTTTCGATGGCCAAGAGGAGAAGAGGAGAGAATTTTTGAGAAGCTCGTGGCTAGGGTTTCAAGGGAATACCCCCCTTAACTATTTGCGGCTTAAACATGGGAGAAAGGACCTTCGGGCCCTTGGCCCGTCTTGTCAAACACGTCTTGTTCCGAATCGCGTGTCATGCAATTTTTACGTTTTAAATTCTACACGTTCATACGATTCCAACGGACTATTATATGCTATATAAATTATTTAATTTATATTTTTGAATTAGATTATGTATATTTAGTAGACTTTAGGCATGCCCACTGATGTCCGATTTTTTTTTTGCATTCTTAACGTAAGATGTATAATTTTTACCTTTTTAAGCTGTAGTCTAATTTTAAGCACGAACCATTGTGCTAAGTTCAAATCGATAAATGTCCACTATTAACATGTCCAATGCCCACTAAAACATATAAAGCCCATAATACCTAGTTTTAGAACTTAGTATGTCTACACACGTCTAATGTACTATTCCCAGGACAAGTCAATATTAGGTCAACCTTCAAGTCAACTTTCATACTTAGACCTAGTTAAAGCTAAAGAGTCAAAGTCAGAAATGATGTCAACGGTTAAAGTCAATGGTAAATACACTTATTTTGGTGACGGATGTCACAAGTTGAACTTTAATCTTTTAAGTGTTTCACATATATGCGATAAATCATATTCTGCTTTATTTGATGACTCTCATTGTTATATTTTAATGCCAGGATTTCAGATTAGCAAGGAGTGGGTGGTTGTTAAAGCTATTCGAGATAGAGATGTCTACAAGTTAGATATGTCTCACGTTGATCCTTTAATAGGATCAACTTGCCTCATTGCTCACACATCAAATGATGAAAGCCATCTTTGACATAGACGTCTCGGTCATTCCAACTTCAAAAACATGAACAAACTTGCAGCAGGAAGTCATGTAGTACGAATTCCTTCAGAGAATTTCGCTACATCAGATCTATGTAAAGCATGTATGAAAGGAAAACAACACGGAGCGTCTTATAAGTCCAAGCAGATAAACTCAAATTCAAAGCCACTACAGATGTTACACATAGATTTATTTGGTCCTATAAACGTGTAGAGCATTGGAAAGAAATCATATTGTTTAGTTATCATTGATGACTATTCAAGATTTTCTTGGGTTTTCTTTTTGCCTGCAAAATCTTAAATGGCTGAATTATTAAAAGAGTTTTTCACTAAAGTAGAAAATCAACTTGATCTCAAAGTAAAAATAATTAGAAGTGATAATGGAACATAATTCAAAATTGCTAATGTTGACTTGTTCTGTGCAGGAAAAGGGATAGCTCATCAGTTCAGAGCTCCTAGAACTCCACAACAAAACAGAGTTGCAGAAAGGAAAAATCAAACATTGATTGTAGCAGCCCATGCAATGTTAGCAAATGCTATGATTCCAATCACTTTCTGGGATGAAGCCATATTGTAATAACCGACCTCTAGGTCATAATTCTAACCTTTAACCTCCTGCATCATTACCCATTCAATTATTATTAATGTTAATATCATTGCCAATATTATTATTAGCATTATTATTATTATTGTTATTATTATTACCATTTTTAATATTTCATGTGCCTTTTTGTGATGATTTAGCTAGTTCAAGCTTTAACTTAGGGAAACTAAGTGTTCCGGGAAAGTCAATTAGTCACCCTTGAATAATTTAATTCTAATTGAGATAATTAAAATGTGTATGAACACATAATTCTTGGATTAAAGCATGCATGTTCATGCACAATATTTAACAACTAACTAAATTATACCCTCTAATATACTACACTACACTACAAAATAACACTACAAAATATAATTTACCATTTAAATTTCAAACAAAAACACACCCACTACAGGCCATGTTTCGGCCACCCCATCACCACCCTTTCCACCTAACCTCCCTCTTCTACACCACCACCTCTACTACCCACTCTCATTCCATGTAAGATTCACACACCTTCAAACACACACTCCTCTCATTCTCTCCCTCTTTCTCTCGGTTTCCTTCACCAGAAGACATGCACACAACTGCAAGTTCTCTCTATTTCCACCCATATTTTCAATGAACAGTATCATACCATCCTCGGCCAAGCTTCAAACAATCAAGGAGCACTATTTCGTGAACTTTGGGTGCTCGGTTCTTGTGAGTTCGACTTCTCCAGCCATGTTTGAAGATTTCCAGATCATCTAGTCCCTCTACACTCTCCAAATTATGAAACACACAAAGAGTAAGCTTCATCTTACTCGAACCATGTACATCATGTGTTATTCCTTCATTTATCCACCAAAACCCTACTTTCTTTGTTCTAAAAGAATCTTGCTACCATCACCTTGTTCTTGAGGAGCTTCTATCATCCTTGAAGGTATCTCATTTGATATGTTACTTATTCTAAGGGTGAAACAAACAAGTTACACCTTGAAAAACCTCTTTTGGGTAACTAATGCATCATCTAACTTTTATGTATTGAAACATCCAAACCAAAGCTTATAATCTGATTATAAAAGGTTTGTAAGACTCTTAATAACCTATTTTGAAAGTTACGAAATGGTTTGGTAATGTTTAAGCATGATCCATAATGCTTTACATATGTGTAATGGGTAAAAATGGCAAAGACACTCAACTACAAGCTTATTCTTTTTTACATGTTAACCCGTGAGTTATAACTATTATTTCTATAAGTTTTGGTGTTATTAGGTGTATAAGGTGATGTTAATGGCTGAAAATAATAAAAGATGGACTTGTAGGTATTTTGAGCTTATTTTGGGACCCGAAAGGTGGTGAAATGACTTAAAAGTAAGAGAAATTAGAGTTTAACCATATTAGAAAGAGTTACAGAACCTAAAAGGGTTAACAACTTGATATACATCATATTTGTTGATTAAATGGTCAGAGGACAATTTAAATGGAATTTTTACCTAAAAACGGGTCTTAATCGGGGGATTTTTGGAAGGAAATCTTGGAAATAAAGGAATAAACCTAAAACCTATGAAAACTATGTTATTTAAGTAATTTGAGACCCCTAAGACTTGAAAATGGTGAAAAATTGGTTAAACACGCTTATGAACGGTCTGTTCCAGGTAAAAACGAGTTTAAGCGGGTTAAACCTAAAAACGAGTTTTTCAAATAAAAGAGGCTTAAAATACATTCTCAACAGATTATAAAACTTACTAAAAGTCCTTTAAATAATATTTAAAGTTCTAAAGACTTAACACCATAATATTTATTTCATAACCGTTATAACGTAACCGGTAACTTAAAACATAAGTATAATAGACCCGAATCTAAATTCTAAAAAATTGGGAATTTAAATCATTTAAGATGTATTACTTAACCCCAAAAACCTATTATTTGGCCATAAAAGTAAATAAATGGAATGAAGCAAACTTTAGGGGAGAAAATGTAAAATTTGAAACTTGGAGGACTAAACTGGAAATTTTGCCAATTCCCGATAACCGACCCCTTGAACTAATAATCATCTGGTGAACTTAAACTAACTTGTAAAAATGATCCAACATAGTAAAACATGTATTTTTTCTTAAGAAACCCGAACTTACTATAAAAGGAAACTTTTCATATAGCCTTAGCAAATCAAAATCTAGTTGGACATTTAACCTCATATCACACCTAGTGCACCTTCCATAACCATAGAATCAGTGGCTTATCACTTAAATCTTGATGATAGGGTCCTAGACTTTAAACTTTTCCTGGTACACGAAGAACTCGTTGCTTGAAACTTAAGGTGAGTTCTAGTGACCCCCCCTTTTTACTATTATTTTTGGGATAAAGCATGCTCTGCTTAAACTGAACTACTTCTGTGCTATATTATGATGCTATATGTTGTGGTAATGTTGATACCTACTGTTACTTGTATCACAGTCATTAATTCTTGTGTGAACCGCTTGTTTTATATGGGTAGATCTACTTAGGGAATCCCCCACACACAGTGCCTTCCGTGATGAACGGGATGGGTACAAAACTAAGATCCTGTAGGGTCATTTGTAGCATGTAACATGTTTTATAAGATACTATGGTGGACCATTCGGATGGTATGGTACACTGGTTTGAGGCTCAGCTCTTCCTTCGGGATTAACCGGTATCACTTAACTTTTGAAGAGGCTAGCCGGGACTAGGTGCAGGATTGATTGTGATCCCCCACAACAATTAAACTATGATTCTTTTAAATCAAATGTGGATTCTATTAAATCCTTTTGTTTTGAACTTTAAGCACTTGAATTCACCGACTTTTTAGTTGACACAATTTTCTTTTGAGCATGTTTCAGGTAATCCGTGATGGGAGTCTAGCTGTTGTAGAAGACCTTGACCTAGCTCCATCACCCATGGCATTGGCTAGTTTTGTTTTAAAACATTTTGAACAATTTACATTTATATTTGTTGGAAACGATTTGTACTGATGAATTATGTACTTGTGTTGGGGGCTAGACCTACTTCTAACCTGGTTTTTCTTTAAACATTAATGCCATATGATGTTCTCTCCTTTTATGCTCTTATGATGGTTTGTTTCTGCTACCATATGTTGTTGCTAGTCTATGACGTCCCACCCTACCTGGGCCTGGGGTGTGACAGATTGGTGTTAGAGCCAAAGGTTGTAGAGAAGTCGGGAATGCCATAGTAGACCCTAGGTTGTAACCCTGATACCTTATGACCGTCCTTGTGGGAAAGTGTTGGGATGATCGGGTTGGGTAAATTGATGATTACCCTTGATCAACGTAATCATGAATTTACCGGATGCATATATTCCAGCATGGACCTTTAGGTGATGATTGGACATGCTCTGTTTGAAACTTATGATTTCCAAAATTTCTTTTGAAGTGGTCTAAAGGTTTTCCTAAGATAAACTACCTTGCCTGTTATTATTTGAAGAAACTACTGATTTCTGATATTATTGCTTATCGATACCTCTAGTTATGGATACTATTGGAATATGTGAAACTATTGCCATCACTACTACTATAAGTACTCTTATTATTACAATCATGAGCTATGAGAACCAAATTACTCGTGATATTTCTTACAGCACACCAGAGCTATGGCTGATAAATAAAAGGCACCGGCATACCCAACTGACGGTACTGCACCAACTGGGAGCCTTAGGAAGGTGAGACCGTGAACTGAGTACGAGGAATACATGATGAGATGTGGACATCTGAGCTGATATCCATTACATCCGATGACACTGAGCAGTCAGAAGACTCTTCCACGACATCCCCCTCTAGGAGCCGGACACGCTCCCACTCACCGCATGTCGCAGCTCCTACCCACTTACCTATTCCACCTATCGGGGATAGGGGTGCACGTGTTGTCACCCGTCCATGCAAGAGTGCTAGGCCAAAACCCCAAAATTGGGATACACTCAGAAGATTGTACGCAAGCTCCTTGACAAAGTTTACATTCTCAATGCTGAGCTTACCATTTGTGAGCTAGCCCCTTCCAGAAATGTAACCTCCTTCATCTCCTCCAAATGCAACTGGTCCTCCATCAATCCTTTCAATGTTCTGGAGTAGTGAGCTATTACCTGTCATGTGCCTGGAACAGACACTATCAATGATCCAGACTTTTTTGTTTGTCTTGAGCTGTTCCTGCACAAAGAAAATGATTAGTTAAATTTGGAAACCCAAGCCTTATTGGTCTCGGGCTCTTCAAAGGAAGTAGACGGTAATGAAATAGTAATAGATCATATAGTGGTGTTCTAAGGATCTCTTGCTGTTGTTGATGGAGAACTTTCAGTCACTTGGTCTTTCCTTGACTTCCACACCACCTTTGGAAGTTTGGACCTGACCTTCAACACTTCAGAAGCTTTTGAGACTTCGGAAGCTTTGATGACTGAACCTTCGGAAGATCCTGCTAACACTGCAACAAACTTCAGTGCTTCGGAAGTATTCCTTTCTTCCGAGACCAAATCTTCTTCCGAAGGCAATTTTCCACTTGCCTTCTTCTTTCCTTTGGAGCTTCCGAAGGAAACATATTTTCCTTCCAAAGCTGAGTTCTTCTTAGATCTCTTGGGAGTCTCCTTTTTGGTCATATGAAGAGTACTCTTTAGATTGTATGGACAATTCATAGCAAGATGAGAGGTACTTTCACACATGACATAACTTATCTTTCTCTTCCCAAGAGTTTTCTTCTGAGAACAAGGCTGAATTTGATCACTTCCCTTCTCCACCTTCATCTTTGCGGATGCTAAGACAGCCCCTTTGGGTTGAGGACTGTTGTTCATGTTGGATGGTTCAGGCTGTGTAGCAGTGGTACACAACGGATCAGCCTTCTTCTTGATGCTGAGATGATTTGAACATGAACTAGAACTCTTGGTAGAAGAGTTGAGATTTATGTCTTCAGTCTCAACCATGTCAAATACTGCATAAATAAAGACTTGGTTCTGCTTAGAGTTGAAAGTGGCCTTGATCTCTGAAGCCCTCCTGGCCTTTCTCTTGCTCTTTCTGATCAAGTTCTTCCTCCTAGACTTAGTCATCTCAGGCTTCCTGCTCTCCTCAGAAGGATAGTGACCCTTCTTAGAATCCTCCTCTTCACCCTTCTCAGTGGAATTCTTCATTAATACTTCTTCATCCTCTTCACTCAAGGGGTCTATGTGCTGAAGCTCATCTTCACAAGTTCCACACCTAGGTGATCTTACTGATAAGATTGTGTGTGAAGGAGCTCTCTCACTAGATCCCAGTCCCTTCTTATTTTGAAAAGAAACTTTTGCATGCAAGGATGAGGATATGATGTTCTTGAAGGTCTCTTCTTTAAGAACATATTTTTCTGCCCTGGCTTTGCTGATCACAAGGTCAGCCTGGCATTCAGTTAACTTAGTTATGAGATCCTTGATTTGAGTCCTGTAATTTGTATGCTCATGTTTTAAAACTGAAATGGTTTTCTCTAAGTCCTCTGTCTTTAACTTATAATCATTTTCAGCCTTTCTAAAATTAGATTTCAGGACGTTCAAGGACTCAAGCTCAGATCTCATCTCTAAGTAATAGGACCTGTATCTATTGACTTTAGCAATACATTCAGGAGTGCAATGATTTTCCAATACCTTGGTTTCATCATGGTCAGCCATCAATGCTTGGTTTGGAGATGCATCTTCCACCTGAAAGCTCTAGTCAAAGCCACCTTCTTTAACAGCAACTGCAGCTTGCTGCTTTGACTTTTTATTCTGGGTAGCTTTATCAGTATAGTTTTGTCTAGATTGTTCTTGTCCACTATTTGTTCTTGGTGCCTTGCACTCCCTAGCAAAGTGACCCATCAACTTACAGTTGTAACACTTAACTTTGCTTTTATCCAGTCCAAACTTTCCACTGGCTGTATTGCTGGGAAGCTTCCTTCCTATCCTCTTGTAGAACCTCTTGGCTCTGTGAGTGAGAAGAGCCATTTGCTGGACTATCTCCATGTACTCCAAGTCATCTGGATGGATACAGTCCAGGTCTCTATGTACTTGTCTTTTGGAATGGGCTTCCTTGAGTATAGTTCTCCCTTGGTATCTCCGAGAAGGTGATGAAAGGACCCTTTTGTGAGATGTCAGGGTAGCATATGAGATGATGCTAGGGTTCTATGCTATCCTTTTAGTCACATGAAGGGCTGAACCCATTTAATTGCTGGAGTTACCAGATGAACCTTGCATGTTTATCTCCATCTATTATCCACTGAGAATGCCATACAACTCTATCAGAGTGAGAGTCTTAAGGTTCTCATTTCTCTTGATTATAACAAAATAATGTGTCCATTGCCTAGGAAGAGAGGACATAAACTTCCTTACAATGTCCCTGCTCTCAATAGTTACTCCAACATCCACTAGGGTATCCACAATCCTAACATACCTAAAGTATTGTTGAGTCATGGTCTCACCTGTTTCGAAGGTGAAATTTTCAAACTACAGCTTCAGGAGATCCTTCTTGTTTCCCTTGGCTTCAGTAGAACCCTCATACATTAGTTTTAATGCATCCCACAGCTGCTTAGCTGTTTTGCAGTTCTTGAAACCTCTGTATATAGAGTTTGGATGAGCAGTCTGAAGGGCTGTCACGGCTTTTTGATCAATTTTCTGGGTAGCCAGCCACATCCTTGGGGATCATACCACCTCCAGTAGCAGCTGAAGGATTTTTTGGTATGTAAGGTCCAGAGACAACAGATTCCTACATTCTTGAGTCTTGACACTTGATGAAACCTTCCATTCTTTGGCACCAAGTGTCAAAGTCATCAAGAGTGATCAGTGGGGACTTTGTCATGGTTCCAGTTTCCATATCAGCTTTAGAGATAGCTGCCATTTGAAGGGTTGAGTATTTTTGTGTGTGTTAGGGATCTTAAGATGGTGAGATCATATATCAAGAGCCTGAGAAGCTCTGATACCAATTGCAGGACCGGGTGAAGGGTTTATGCACTTTTACAACATAACAACACAAAGAGGAGAGTGTATGACAATATTTAACATTTCAAATAGGGAACTAGTAAACTAAGTTTAGAGAACTAATAAACACAAAATGTAAATGAGACTGAAACTAGAACAACACACAAGCAGTTGGTTTTCAAGGTTGATGTATATTGATCTTCTAGTTCCTTACAAAATGGTTTACAAAGTTCTACTCAAACTTTTAAAGTTACAAAGATCAGAAAATACTTATACTACAACCTAAAGCCGGCCATACTTTGAAGGCCAGCAGGATACATGAACTAGACAACAAAATCCATGTAGAGTCAAAAGGCAGATTGCCTTTTGACTAGTGACTATGACATGCCATAGCTCACATCCTAATATATTATAAAAATGATAAAGTACATAAAGTGGAAAGTTACAGACTCAAGACCTCAATGTACAGTTTACCAAAAGCATGGACCTTTTCACCAACTCATGAAAGGTTGGTGACTTATCAAATAAACAACGGAAAGTGGTTCAGCTTTAGGCAAAAAGTACATCAGATAAACCATGTAATATAAAAGTCTTCGGAAGAAATCTATCTTCAATGGTTGGCTTCAGAAGACTTTGTCCTTGAAGATTCGGAAGACTTCATCTTTTGGCTTCGGAAGATATTGGTCTTGGCTACGGAAGATTTCACAATTAGAATAATTTCAAAGGCAGTGTGAAACTTCCGAAGCATTCCACTTCAGTAGACTTGTGCATGCATGCGGGAAAGACTTGGAGTGTTTGGGCTGCATCAGACTTACTAATAACCTCACAAAAAATTTGGAGTAAACTTACTTAAAATGAGATACTTAACTCCAAGAATCTGATATTTGGCCTTAAAAATTATTAAAGGCAAGAAAAACAAACTTTGGGATAGAAATTCTAAATTCTGATACTTAAAGGACTAAACTATAAATTCTGCCAAACTCCCATAACCGAATCCCTTAAAACAAATAATCACATGAACAACTGAATTTAACTTGTATAACTAACTTAATGGTGTAAAAATCCATATTTTCCTAAGAACCCATGACTTTCTATAAAAGGAAACCTTTTATACAAGCCTTAACAAATCAAAATCAAATTGGGCATTCAACTTCATGGCACATCTAGTACACCTTACATAAGAATTATAACCAGTAGGTTATCACTTATATCTTGATGCTAGGGTGCTAGGCTTGAGACTTTTTCCCGGCACACGAAGAATTCTTGCTTGAAACATAAGGTGAGTTCTAGTGATCCCCCTTTTTACTACTGTTTTTGGGATGAAGCATGCTCTGTTTTAACTAAATTATTGATGTGCTAAACGATGATGCTATATGTTATGGAATTGTTATTACCTTCTGATACTTGTATCACAGTTATTAATTCTTGTGTGAACCGCTTGTTTTATATGGGTAGATCTAGTTGGGGAATCCCCCACACAGTGCCTTCCACGATGAACGGGAAGGGTACCACACTGAGATCCTGTGTGGTCGTTTGTGGCATGTAACAGGTTTTTATAAGATAATATGGTGAACCACCCGGCAGGTATGGTACACTAGTTTAAGGCTCAGTTCTTCCTTCAGGATTAACTGGTATTACTTAACTTTTGAAGAGGCCAGCAGGGACTGAGTGCAGGGTTGATTGTGATCCCCCACAACAATGAAACTATGATTCTTTTAAGTTAAAAGTGGATTCTATTGAATCCTTTTGTTTTTAAACTTTAAGCACTTGAATGCACCAACTTTTTAGTTGACACAAATTTTCTTTTAAGCATGTTTCAGGTAATCCGTGATGGGAGTCTAGCTGTTGTAGAAGACCTTGAAATGGCTCCATGACCCATGGCATTGGCTTGTTATGTTTTAAAACATTTGAAACAATTAACATTTGCTATTGATGAAAACAATTTGTACTGTTGAATTATGTACTTGTGTTGGGGGCTAGACCTATTACTAGCCCTGTTTTTCTTTAAACATTAATGCCATGTGATGTTCTCTCCTTTTGTGTTGCTATGATGGTTTGATTCCGCTGCCATATGTTGTTGCTAGTCTGAGATGCCCCACCTTACCTGGGCCCGGGGTGTGACATTCTAGCACTAAAGACATGGTTGCAATCAAGGATTTTTCAATGGAAAAGGCTAAAAGGACTTCAAGGTGTGTGTTTACGAAGATTAGTCAAATCCTTTGAAGAGACTAAGAAGATGCACAACAAAATGATCATACTAGACATGGACAACCCACAATATTTGGAAATTACAAAAAGAACCAGAATTCTTAAACTTCAAGAGATTAAGTCAATGGAGTTAGTAAAAAATATGAAAGGAGAAAGGATTTGATGGCTATGTTTCCACGCTCAGAGCAGAGTGCTTATAGAGTTGATTTAGATCAAAAACAACTGTGGAACATGGCTAGATCTGCTTGAGATTTGGTACGATATATGTTACAAACAGGACAATCAATTTCAGAGTTGTTAAATGCTATGATTGTTCCTGACAAAAGAAAAGAAGTGAAGATAGTGGCATGGAAGTATGATGAGGTATTTGATGCTTTTCTGATTAAAAGAGTTAATGCAATATGTGATGTCTATCACTTTTATTCAAGCATCATAAAACTTCCTGTTCAAGACTTGAAAGAATTACATAGGTTACCTCTCATTAACCCTTCAAAGGCTGCAATAGGAGAAAACTTTGTAAAATTACTTGACAGAGGAATTTCAAGAATTCCTGCTTTTCTTCAAACCAGATGCGATCAAGAAGACAAAATGTATTTTCAAGAATTAAAAAGAAGAGACAAAGGAGAATCCAGTTCATCTGTTAATATAGATTATTTAGAATCTTTTGTAGACACATACTTTAAAAAGGTGACGAATCAAGGATTAAAGGTTATAAATGGTACTGAAACATCCAAACCAATCCTGAGATGGTTCTATGATTCCACAGACTTTCATCTTAAGTTGGTTAGAAATGAAGATGACTAGGATGAAGATATGATCAAGTTATTTGGAGTATTTGAGTTGAAACTCCTTCATCCGAGCTACATATCTTTTTTTTCTAATCAAAAGTTTTAACAAGTGACTTCTGTTGATGCTGAGAATGATAGAAAGTATTTCATGACCATCATTAAAGTCATGTGAAAGGATCTCAGATCTAGTTTGATTAATTAGATTAGGATTTGCAGCGGAATAGTATAAGAATTAGACAAATTCAAGCAAGAACACAAACGATAAATCAATGAAACAGTACGATTATAGAGAGAAAAGGGTATTTCTGCAAAAAGGAATATTTCAATCAATACATGCTTCGGCACTTACAAAATTAGGTCATCCTCTCTTTTATAAGAAAGGTGACGTCAGCTGATGTCACTTGATAGTGACATCTAACCATTATAACAACAACTACTGAAAGTTAAACTAAACTACTGAAGATGTCTACAACAGCTGACATCTTCTTACAAAAGTTGTGTAGTACTACTATAACTACTGAAACTATAACTACTGAACTACAACGTCTGAAGAACAGGCTCTTCAAACGTTTACATTTAGTAGTACTAAAAGAAAACTAATGAAACTAAAATAGAAAACTACTAAAAAGAAACCATCACAACAACTAAAGAGTACTACTTCAGCTGTTGTGACAACCTCTGAAGTCTCCAGTTCTTGACTTCAGCTGATGTAGTCTTCAGCACTTGAACCTCAGCTGATGTCTTCAGCACTTGAACCTTAGCTGATGTCTTCAGAACTTGAACTTCAGCTGATGTCTTCAGCACTTGAACTTCAGCTGATGTTTTCAGCACTTGAACTTTAGCTGATGAAATCTTCAGTTGTTGTCATCAGCTGATGAAGCCTTCAGCAGTTGTTGTGATGTCTGTGGGACTTAAAGGTTTTTCTTATCAGGGTCATTGGTTCTTTTGGTCCAACAAACTCCCCTGAACGAATGCGGCCAAAACCTTTAACTTTATTTGAGTCCCACTTATTTGGCAAAAAGGTTGTCTTTTTCTTCTGGATCAGCTTAGAAATGACCACTGTAAGCACAGGCCAGGGAAGAGGTTTCAAAGATCTGATTGGCAAAGGATGGATGGGAACACTGTCTTAGGAAACTGGACACAGAGCTGCTACCCCATCCATGGAACCTACTTCCCAACTATGAGCCTGTAAGACTCTCTCACATAGGCCTCAAGTAATACTAGTTGATCCTCCCTGATAAGATCTTCAGCTTCTCCCTCAAAAAAGGACTCAGGCCCATAATACTCAGACAGGTATTTGACCTGTTTCCTATTTCTTAACTCAATAGTTGTGATTTCTCTATAAGCAAATTCATCAGGGTGATTACCCTCTATCAGCAACTGGAGTTCATTATGTCTGACTTCCTCAAGCCTCTTGTATACTAACCCCTTTTTCACCATTTTGTTCTCCAACAGCTTTTGTGGGGGAAGATTGGCTTTATAGGCTTTCTTGAAGTCTTCTAGAATGTCCCAGGGTGATACTACAATGGCCAGCATGATCACTGCATCTACAATCTTTTTCACTTGGCCATTGTATCTATGTGGAATGTCTTTCTTGTGAATCCTATGACTCACCCTGGGATCAGGCCAAATCCTTATTTTCTCCTTCTGATATTGAAAGGTCTGTTTAAGAGCAAATAACCTCTGAGCATGTTTTCTCATGGATATAATTGATGAAGTTTGAGCATAAACTTTTTCAACCATTCTCAATAGCTCCTCATCATGTAATTTATGTTATTGCTCCTCTTCAATTTTTACCTTCACAGTTTCCATCTGGATTGCAGGAGTGAGTGTTGGTTGATTTTTGGCCTTAGGCAATGTAATGATAGCTGAAATAGGCAGCCTGTCCTCATCCTCATCATCTTCTTCTTATTCTTCTTCAAGCCTCAACACCATTCTCTTCCTCTTCTTGGGTGCATCATCGGATATTGGTTTCTTGGGTAAAGGTGTTGGTTTTGTGGGTTGTGATGTAGGTTGTTTTGGTGTGGGAGATTAGACAGGCTGTTCTAGCATTTTTACAAGAGAAGCTTTGGTATGCTTTGCTAGATCAGTCCTGCTCCCAGCACCAACTTCATTCAGGGCTTCTATGATCATCCCTTTAGTGAATACCTCAGACGAACAGATCTTGTTGGTTGTTGCCAAGATACTATCCCTGGACCCTGATTTGACCTCAAGGACTGATCTCCCCAGATACTTCGAAATGAATCTTGCCATAGCTTCAAGTCTCTCCTTCTCTTCTTCACTATAGCAAGACCATCGGTGTTCAATCTCCTAAATCTCCAACCTCCTGATCTCAGAATCAAGCTTAGTTGTATCAAAGCCTTGCCTAAACAGCTGATCAATGATTTTATCCATTGACCTGCCGTGTTGGTCATCAGCTTCCTTGATCATCTCATCCAGCTTCTTTTCATCAGGAATCTTTTCACATTCACCACCCTTCTTTTTCTTATAAGTTACAGAAAAGTCCTTCTCTTTCTCAGTATCCTCAACCATTTCCTTTTCATTCTCCACCTCCTTCTCCACCTCTTTCTCTTTCTCTTTCTTTTTCACCTCATCAGTTCTTTTTCTCTTAATGACTTTCACGACTCCCCCTTTTTGGTTGCATTGGTTGCAGGGGTTTGAATGTCAGAAAGTTTCTTTGACACATCATCATCAACCAGGGTTTTGATGTTTGAGGAAAGCCTCTCATCAAGGGTTTGATTCACAATATCAGTGATGATGGGAGTGATGAGAGGCAGGGATGTTTTAAAGATAGCAACCATTTGCTCAGAGGGGTTCTGTCCTTGAGAAATGGTGCTAGAAGCAGAGGCTGGTGGCTGAGTATTTGGGAGTGGCTCTATGTGTGAGAGACCTTCAGAAGAAGGTGACATCTGTGGGTGAATGTTGGCAGATGGACTTGATTCTTGAGAGAATTTGGCAAGTAGTTCTTTTAATCTACTTACCTTATCCTCAAGAATTGTGTTTTGGGCTAAAACATCATAAAAGAAGCCCAAGTCATCATTAGTGTAAGCTGAATCACCTGACCTCCTGATTATAACAGGATGAACATGTGCTGAGTGTGGATCAGCTTGCACATGTGCCCCTTTGTCTTGGAACTGGAGACTTCCTGCCTCAGGATTAAATCCTTCATCCGCAGTTGCCTTTAGTGAGGACTTAGAGATGTTACCAACTTCACCCTGTTCATGTGCTGATGCAGGAGATGCGGCAGCCTCACCAGATGTTCTAATCTCCTCTTCCACATAGGGAGATAGAACATTGTAATCCCTATGCTGTGGGCTCTCAGCAACACTTGGATCCTCCCTTTCAGTGGTTGAGGTTTGTCCAGTTATAATAGGTTCCTGGGGAGAGGGTGGAGTGTTAAGCTGAGTCAGCACTTTTGCAATTATAATGGTTGGACTTTGTAGGGCGGTTGCAATAATCAGTTTGCACCTGGGGAGAATGGTGATCTTCAATGGTAACCTTCTCAAGTGAGAAAGGTTCCAGAAATGTGGCTGCCCCGGAAGTGGTTGCTTCAGGATCCTGTTGAGAGGATGCCTGAGCGTTTTGGCTGGTAGAGTCCTTGTAACTACTGGGTGATTAATACCAGTAGCTACTCCTGCCTTTGTGGTGCAGGGGCATTCTCAGGGTACTCAACTCCCTGAGTAGCCTTTTTGGGCTTTTTGGCTTTTGGCTTGGTGGGGACTTTGGGTTTGGAGGAGGAGGCTGTGGGTTCCCGCTACTTGGGTTTTAACAGCTTGGCAGCCTGTTTGAGGTGTGTGTCTGAGTTGTGCCTGGAGTATACTTCAGGCAATATAGCCAGAGCAGGGACTCCTAGGCCAACAAGGCCCTCAGTATTTAATTGTTTTTCAATAATGGGCATGAGAAACCTTGGATATAATATCCATCTGTTAGCCCCAGGTTTCATAGCCATATCTTTTAATTCTAAAAAGATTATTTCAGAAAATTTAAATTTTGTTGCTCAAGGATAGAGTACAATACCTGCTGCCACCTTGATGACATTTGATCCCATGAAGATGATTTGGGGGCAAGGCACACATTGATCATGTGAAAGATAAGTCATTCATGATCATGAAAGTGCTTTTTCAGGATTGTGGAAGCACGGAGGTCGCCTTCATATCCATACTGGGTGAAAGATAGGTCGATGGTGCCCTTAGGATATTCAGTGACGAAGGTGGCATCATTCAGATTTAGGGTTTGTCAAATGATGTCAGAAGTGATGACCACCTTATGTTGGTTGACAATCAACGGGAGATTGACCTCGGTGTCATTTTCACCAGTTGCAATGGTGACGTTTGTCCAGAACTGTATGAGGGATTCGGCGTGCATGATTGGATTTAGAACAAAGGCCATTTTGTAAGGAGATATAACCATCAGATCGATGGTGGCATCAAACTTGGTCCAAAATGCTGATTTTGTGAGGTAGGCTACACAATTATGGTGTGGTTTGAGTTGCATGGTCGCCATTAATTTGAGAGAGAAGTTTCAGAGTTTTTGAATGTTTAGGTTGTGAGAATGACTCTTTAGGGTTAGGTATTTATAGGGTATGGTTATGAAAAGGCTGATAGAAAACATCTGAAGGTTTTGGTGTTAGTCATCAGGTGTTTGAAATGACTGATGACATGGTTTTAACCTTCAGAGGTTGTAAACGACTGAAGACTTGGTATTAGTCATCAGTAGTTGTAAAATACTGAAGACTTGGTTTTCATCATCAGAGGTTGTAAACAACTGAATACTTGGTGTTAGTTATCAGTAGTTGTAAACTAATGAAGACATGGTTTTGGCTTCAGTTGTTTTGATATGAAACAACAGTAGTTTAAATCTACTGAAGAGTAAATTTACTCATCAGCTGTTGTCGTCAATTCAAATGTTTCATTCGGACCTCAACATTTACTCATCAAACTTTGTCATATTTTCAAACGTTTCATTGGCCATCAGCTCTTTGAAATATTTATTCATCAGCTCTTGTGAACAAATGTTCAGAAGATCTATGGAAATAAATTATTCTTCAGAGCTTGTGAACAAATAGTGGCTTCAGTACTTGTGGAAGATTACACATCAGTACTTTTAGACAGAATTTGTTCTTCAGTACTTATTTGTTAAAAAAAAGGCATCAGGAGTTATAATCACATCAGTGGTTGTAACTTCATCAGTTCATTTCAACAAATAATGTACTTCAGTACTTTGAAGTATTTTAGTCTTCAGTAGTTATGAAAAATACTGAAGACTAAATAACTCATCAGTACTTATTTTTGACTTTTGAATACTAATGCTCATCAGTACTTATGATCTGAGAGCATTAGTATTAGTCAATTTATTCCAGCTGCAGCATACCAAGCCTCAGTACTAGATTTTGAAAAGTTGCACTGTCTAAAGGCTTAGTAAATATATCTAGAAGCTCATCAGCACTAGGAACAAACTTTGGATCAATCAGACCTTTTTCATAACAATCCCTAATAAAATGATGTATGATCTCAATATGTTTGGTCCTAGAATGCTGGACGGGATTCTTAACAATACAAAGAGCTGAAGCACTGTCCATTAGTAATGGAGTCTTAGTCTCTGTAATGCCATAATCCAATAATTGATTCTGAAGCGAGAGTACCTGAGATGTACAACTTGCAGCAGCAATGTACTCTGCTTCAGCAGTGGATGTAGCAATTGAAGTTTGTTTCTTACTCTGCCAAGAAACGAAGCAATTTCCTAGAAATTGGCATCCACCAGAAGTTGATTTTCTGGTGACTTTGCACCCTGCATAGTCACTATTAGAGAAAGCAACTAATTTGCATGAGTGCCCAGTGGAATACCAAAGTCCTAGAGATTGAGTTCCTTGCAAGTATCTAAAGATCCTTTTGACTGCAATCAAATGGGATTCTTCAGGTGCAGCCTGAATTCTAGCACATACACAAGTTGCAAACATAATGTCTGGTCTAGAAGCTGTAAGGTACATCAAGGAACCAATCATACATCTGTAAAGGGTTTCATCAACCGCTTTACCTTTCTGATCAACATCCAGTTGTGAGGTGCTGCTCATGGGAGTAGAACAGGGCTTACTATTTTGTAAATCAAACTTTTTCAAATAATCTTTTGTATATTTAGACTGTTCAATGAAAGTTCCATCAGCCCTTTGCTTGATTTGCAAACCCAGAAAGAACTGTAATTCTCCCATGGCACTCATTTCAAACTTTTGTTGCATTAACTTTGTAAATTCATCATACAACTGTGGATCAGAGGATGCAAAAATAATATCATCAATATAAATTTGAACAAGTAGCTTATGCTGTCCCATTTTCTTTATGAATAAAGTTTTATCTATTGAGCCTCTAGTGAAATTATTTTGAAGAAGAAAATTTGATAATGTTTCATACCAGGCTCTAGGAGCTTGTTTCAACCCATATAGAGCCTTATCAAGCTTATACACCCAATCTGAATTTTTATTATCCTCAAGACCTGGTGGTTGACACACATAAACCTCTTCTTTTATTTTACCATATAAAAATGCACTTTTGACATCCATTTGAAAAAATTTAAGATTGTGGAAAGCATCATAAGCTAAGAACAATCTGATTGCCTCTAGTCTGGCTACAGGGTCAAAGGTTTCATCATAGTCAATACCTTCTTCTTATCCAAACCCCTGTACAACCAGTCTGGCCTTGTTCTTGACAATTTAACCATTTTCATCTGTTTTATTCCTAAACACCCATTTAGTATTTAGTGCCTATTGCACACTTACCTTGGGGTAAAGGAACCAGCTCCCACACTTGCTGCTTTTTGAACTAAAGAAGCTCAAGTTGCATAGCTTCAACCCATCCATTGTCTCTTAATGCAACATGATAATTCTTTGGCTCTTACTGACTGATGAAGAGAGCATAGAAGCAGAAATTTGACAATTGACTTCTGGTTGAGACTCCAGCATTGATATCACCAATTATCTGAGACATTGGATGATCCTCCAGCTCTTGATAAACAATGAGGTCTGTGTAAGTGTTTGTAGGAGATTCAGCAGCAGCAGATGTTGATGGAGATTCTTGAAACCATATAGGAGATGGCAACTCAAATGAAGTAGATAATTCAGAAATCTCATCAGCATTTGTTGTGGATGGAGCTGCTGAAGCTACCGGAGCATCAGGTTTAGATGACTCAGGCAGTTGATCACTAAACCTGAAAAGGTGATACTATCAGCATCATCATCAGTACCACTAGGTGGAGAACTGTGTGTAGTTGGTGATGGATTTTCAGGAACTACAACAGCTGGAGACTGATAAGGAACATATTGCAGTATGTCCAAATCAAATATCTCTATAGGGTTTTGTGGGATTTTATCCTTTGGAGATTCATTAAACTTCACATGCAAAGTCTCTTCAACCATCTTTGTTCTGCAGTTGAAAACTCTGTATGCCTTGCAAGTAGATGAATAACCAACAAAGTACCCTCCATCCACCTTTGATTCAAACTTCTAAAGTGGATTCTTTGGGTTAAGAATATAACAGGGACACCCAAATGCTCTAAAAAATGAAATCAAAGGAGCCAAATGATGTAGCACTTCATAAGGAGTCTTCATCAACCTCTGATTTACTAATACTCTATTCTGTACATAGCAAGCTGTGTTGATAGCTTCAGCCCAAAAGGTCAGTGGCAGTCCTGAATCAGCCAACATTGACTTGGCCGCTTCAACAAGTGTCATGTTCTTTCTCTCCACCACTCCATCTTGTTTAGGAGTTCTTGGAATGCTGAACTGCCGCTTGATTCCCTTTGACAGGTAGAATTCATCAAGTGTGTGATTTCTAAATTCTGTGCCATTATCACTCCTCACACACTTGACTGGAAGGGAATACTATTTCTTAACATACAACACAAAGTTCATAATAGCTTGTGCAGCTTCATCTTTGGAGTGCAAGAAAAAAGTCCATACAAATCTGGAGTAATCATCCATAATTACCAGACAGTATTTCTTCTTTGCCATGCTCACCACTCTTACAGGACCAAAAAGATCCATATGCAATAATTGTAAGCAGGCAGTGGACTTTGGCTGTTCTATTGGAGGGAATGAGACCTTGTGTTGCTTCGCTTTTAAACAAGCAGAGAAGTTGTCATCACATTTGAACTCCTTCATTGGCAATCCTCTTACTAAACCATGGTGAATCAGCTGGTTCATGTTTTTGAGATTCACATGACCAAGCCTTCGATGCCATAGAGTAGATTCCTGAGGAGAAGCCTTAGCGAACAGGCAAGGATGGCCTTTTAGATCGATTTTCTTTGACAAATCCAAGGCATATACTCTTCCTGTCCTGTTGGCCTTCAGGAGAGTATGATCATCCAATACCTTGTCAATCAAACTCAGAACTTTGGAAGACGAAATCCTACAGTTCTGCCTGGTGAAAACGGCAATATGACCTTTATCACACATTTGACTGACACTCAAGAGGTTATAGTTGAGATTCTCCACATGGTTGACATCATCAAACCTTATTTCACAATTGGAAACAAAGCCTTTGCCGATGATGTAACCCTTAGCATCATTACCAACCCCTTCTTTCCTTGAGTGTAGTCATTAAGAAGAGAGCTCCTCCCTGTCATATGCATGGATCCTCCACTGTCACATACCAGATGCTTCTTTGGCATGCTGAAGAAGGGCATTCATCACAAGAATCTAGTTAGCTTTTGAGACCCAAACCATTTTGGTTTTGGTTATATTCTCATTAACAGATTTCACACTAACTGGTTTGCCATGAGTTGCAACCTGTGGTGATGGAGATGGTGCAGAAAAGGGTTCCTTTGTTTTTGGCTTAGATTTCCTTTTCTGTGGTTTAATCACAGGAACATCTATTTGGTTGACTCTCCCCAATAGATGTTGAACCATCATAACAAGTTGTGTCTGATTGTTTGCTAAAGCCTTCAGCTCATCAGACACATCAGTGCTTGATTTTGATGGATTCCTGTGTTGCACCATCTTCCTGTGAACACCTTCAGCCGTTTCCTGATTAACCCCTTCCTTCTTTTTGGATTTCTTTAAGGATTTTGGGGTTTCAGGTTGAGATGTTGCTGGTACAAACTTGGTTTCAAACTCAACTTTCATTTTGTTAATTTTCTTTTTAATGTTCTTATCTTGGTTGAGTTTGGAACCCTTTCTATACCAGCAATCATCAGTGAGATGATTGAATAAGCCACATATTTCACATGGCTTTTTCTTCATCTTTTGTTGATCAACTGCTGAAGAAGATGAAACAACTGAAGATTTGTTCTTCAGTACTTTCTTCCATTCAGTACTTGTGGTAAGTACGGAAGGATTCTTAACTACTGAAGATTTGTTCTTCAGTAGTTTTCTATCAGTACTTGCAGTTTTCTTCCTTTCAGTACTTGCGGACTTTCTGATAGATTATTCAGCAGTTTTCAAACCCTTTCTACTTTTAGTAGTTTGGGTTTATTCTTCAGGTGTTGTAACTTGCTCTTTAGTACTTTCAGTACTTTGTGAGACAACACCTGAAGTGATCAACTCTTTCTTGATCATGTGACTGTCAGCATTTGACCTCTCAACTGTATCAATATCTGCTGATTGGTTTTCTGAGGTATTAATGCTAACTTCATCCTTTAATATTGGTGTAATATCAGAGGATGAATCACATGATGAGGTGGATTGATTATTGCTTTCTCCTTCAGATTCTACTTCTAACCTGGGAGTAAAATCTGTAGGAGGAGAAGTGTGATTATAACCAATTCCAAACTTCACATTAGAAGCTGATTGCTTGCTGAGAAGCATTTCAAAACCCTTGCAGGAAGTTACCCAGTGTTCACACTCTACCTGGGTAGATGCAAGACTTTCTTTGAGGTCCTTATACTTCTCTAAAAGTACCTCTTCCTTAGCTTTATCATCAGCAATTTGACATTTTAATTTGTAAATCTCATCAATCTATTCATTTAGCACAGACTCAAACTCAGCTTTTCTTTTGGAAATTATGTTCTCTAGCTCAAGATTTTTGTTGATTAAAGCTACATTTGCTTCTCTAATAGATGCAAATGTGGCTATACATGATTCAGAACATAACTTGGCCTTGGCCTCTGAAGATACCTGTGATGTTGAAGCATTTGAGGATGAATCATCAGTAGACTCCAGGGCCATAAGAGCAAGATTTCCAAAAGGATTGTCACCACCATGTTGACCAGCACCAGGGAACAGTTGTTCATGATGACCAGACATGTCATCTGGTAGACTGCTCCAGTCAACAACACCAGGAGTGAAAAAGCTATGATGTGGTTGAGATTGAGATTGTTGATGAGATTGAGATGATTGAGGTTCAGGAAGGGCATGTGGTTGTTGAGCAATGGGTGCTTGAACCTGACTTGTCTGAGGCATGTAAAAGCGGGGGTAAGGGTATGGCATAGGACTTTGAGGGACAAAATATGCAGGTGATGATTGAGCTTGTGATGGATGACCAGAACTAGTGGAATGTTACCCTTTGTTTTGTGAGCTATTACCTGGGAAGGTCACAAAGGATGCAGATGAGTTAGATCCAGATGATCTACACTATCTTGCAAAGTGTCCAAGCCTATGGCACTTGTGACACCTCAACTTGCTCTTGTCAAAACTAACTTTGGTTTTGCCAGAGAGACCTGGGAATTTCTTACCAGTTCTTTTGTAGAACTTTTGAGATCTGATATTGATCATTGCCATTTGGCTCAAAATATCCATCTCTTCCAGATCATCATCCGGAATTCCTTTCAAGTCCTCCATTAAAAAGCAAAAATTATCACCACTACCACCTGAACTACCATCCACACCAACAAAAGCATTTTCTCCAATGTTAGTAGAGAAATCAATATGCTCATCATAGGAACCTTCTGTTGCAGCATACTCTGACTCCTGACCTATCAGTGTAGTATTGCCTGATATAAAGTCATCAGTGAGCTTTCCAGATGAAGATAACTTCCTTTTCTGTTCTATTTCTCTTTCAAATGTCAGCAGTTTCCCATGAAGTTGGGTGAGAGATAGAGTGCTCAGATTTGCACTGGAGCGTAGGACAATAGTGTATGTGTCCCATCTCTCAGGCAGGGATCTGAGGAGTCGGTTGTTCATCTGGCTGTTTGTATATTCTTGTTTGACCATTTTCAGCTCAGAGATTAAACAGGAAAATCGCTCAAACTGTTGAGTCAGAGACTCACCCTTCCTATGAGAGAATGTCTCATAATGCTGGGCAAGGATTTCCCTAGTATTTGCCAAGACCTCATCAGTTCCTCCAAATTGTTCTTTCAAAGCAACCCAGAGGTCATGAGCAGTTTCATGATGCATAAACCCTGAATAGATTTCATTAGGCAGTGCCATGGCTAGAATTCCATGGGCTTTAGCATCAATTTCGAACAGCTTTAGATCTTCATCCGAATACTGATCAAGTTTCTACAGAACCTTCTCATTTGTTTCCGGAGTACTCACCATAGGCTTGTATGGTCCATACTCCACAGATTTCTAACATCCTGTGCTGTTGATAGACAGGTGATGGAGCATACGTCGTTGCCATATGTTATACTCACTCCTAACAAGCATAGGAGGCTTTGTTGAGGAGCCAGTATTGTGAGGATCATTGGTTGGTGTCGACATTTCACAAATTTAAACAAATTCAAAGTAATTTCAACAAGTTTATCTCAAAACCACGTAGAACCTCAGATTAATTGACTAGAAGCAACAAACTCAAACTCTATAACCGATTCTTGCAAATTTGCTAATTCGATCAAACGTAGATATCAAAAGAGCAGTTTCAATGATCAATCGTTAAATCGATCAATGATTAACCAGCTCTGATACCATTTGAAAGGATCTCAGATCTAGTTTGATCAATTAGATTAGGATTTGCATTGGAATAGTATAAGAATTAGACAAATTCAAGCAAGAACACAAATGATAAATCAATAGAACAATACGGTTATAGAGAGAAAAAGGTATTTCTGCAAAAAGGAATATTTCATTCAATACATGCTTCGGCACTTACAAAATTAGGTCATCCTCCCCTTTATAAGAAAGGTGACGTCAGCTGATGTCACTTGATAGTGACATCTAACCGTTCTTACAACAACTACTAAAAGTTAAACTAAACTACTGAAGATATCTACAACAGCTGACATCTTCTTACAATTGTTGTGTAGTACTACTATAACTACTGAAACTATAACTACTGAACTACAACGTCTGAAGAACAGGCTCTTCAGATGTTTTACATTTAGTAAAGTACAGAAAGGAAACTACTAAAACTAAAATAGGAAACTAATGAAAAGAAACCATCACAACAACTGAAGAGTACTACTTCAGCTGTTGTGACAACCTCTGAAGTCTTTAGTTCTTGACTTCAGCTGATGTAGTCTTCAGCACTAGAACCTCAGCTGATGTCTTCAGCACTTGAACCTCAGCTGATGTCTTCAGCACTTGAACTTCAGTTGATGTCTTCAGTACTTGAACTTCAGTTGATGTCTTCAGCACTTGAACTTCAGCTGATGAAATCTTCAGTTGTTGTCATCAGCTGATGAAGCCTTCAGCAGTTGTTGTGATGTCTGTGGGACATAATGGTTTTTCTAATTAGGCTCATTGGTTCTTTTGGTCCAACATCATGAATGCAGCAATGGGAATGATTTTGTTGAGTAAGGCGATGGCATACGCAAACATAGTGAAGAAGAGTATAGAAAACATAGAGTTCATAAGAATCTCAAGCAAAGGAGTGCTGGAGGTATATACCAAAGATAATGCAAATCCATTGAGATGTATGCAAATATGGATATAGCAGGCTTATCTAAAGAAACATTGTTAGTGATGGAGGCAATGGAGATAAAGACAAACAATTCAAAGCCAGAACAAGGGATTTTGGCAGAAAAATTCAAGTCATCAATAAAGAAGGCACTGAGAGAACTTGAGCTGTATAAAGAGAAGCCAATGTTCAAACTGAAAGAAGAACCAGAAGATGTTTTTGACTGAAGACCAATGCAAATCTTAGGGGGAGTATTGTTAAAGCCCTAGAAGATTAGCATTTAGTCTTTAGTTTTATTTTTTCTAATAGTATAGGGACTTGTTTGTAAATATATGTTGCTTTTGTTTCTTTGATTAGTATAAATAGGATTATATGTATTTTGTGCAGGTAGATGTTTGAACACTCTAAATTGAATATTGTAATCCTTTGCAACTATCAATAGAAACTACTATGAAAGAAAGACAAAAACCCCTTCGCGTCCGTGCCTTAAGGATGAGTGTGTACACCGACCTTATCGGAAGACTGAAGGAAGCTCAAGGTGAAGCATTAAAGGAAGAGAATTTAGCAGAGGAAGCGTTAACAGGAATGTAGAAGCGGTTAGAGATGAATGGCGGTGGAATATGTAAATATGAAGGGAGAACATGGGTACCGAAGTACGGGAGTATTAGTGAGGTAATCTCGACGAAGCCGACAAATCTAGGTACTCGGTTCACCGTGAAAGCGACAAAATGTAACAGGATCTAAAGGCACTTTTCTGGTGGCCTGGAATCAAGAAATCAATCGATGTTTATGTTGGAAAATGTCTAACATGTGCCATGGTAAAAGCTGAAAATCAAAAACCGTCAGGAACGTCGCTGTGACAACCGGCCTTAAGGTCACTATTCTAACCCTAACTTACCTGCATAATCACCCATCTTATGAGTACTAATAATAGAAACAATCAAACCCTATTAGTGAATTTAGAATCATCAATTGCTATTATTTACATTTCCATGATTTTATGTGATTTTTGTGAATTTTAGTTATTTCAAGTTTTATATTTTAGGAACATAGTGCCCGGGGATGTTAATTAGTCACCCTAAGTAGAATTCAAAATCCTAATGGAAACAATTAAAATGTGTGCATATACACACACACTTGTAATTTTTGTTTCATGCATGAGTTAATCATGCACATGGCAACAACTAACAATACCTACTAACTAATATTTATACACTACATTACAAATTAATACCACCTAATAATAATTTTTGATTAAAACTTTATCAAATTGAACCCTTCTACACCACCTCCCCTTCACCCACTCTCCTTCCACCTTGAACTCCCTAAAACCACTCCTACACTCCTCCACACTCCATTTGCATGCAAGACCACTTTCAAACCTCTCTCTCTCTCCCTCTCGGATTTTTTCACCAGCAAACACACCCACAACCGCAAACACTCTCCATTTCAGGCATTTTTTCGAAGAGCAACACCAAACTTGCATCATCCAAGCTTCAACCAAGCAAGAAGGTGTTATCTTGTGAGCTTTTGATGCACATCTTCATCTTGTTCGACTTCTCCAGTCCTTGTTTGAAGATCTCTAGATCAATTTGTCTCTCTATACTCTCCAAATCATGAACCACACAAAGTGTAAGCTTCATGTCACCCAAAAATGGTCATTTCATCTGTTTTCTTCACTTTTCTTCTAAAATCAGCTCCTCTCTTTGTTGTAGCAGAAACCCGACACCATCACCTTGTTCTTCAGGAGATTTTAACTTCACAAAAGGTACCTCACATGTTATATTGGTCATTCTTGAGGTGGAAACCGATTTCCACCATAAAAATCCTCTTTTTGGGTGTTTTGCATCACCTAACTTGCACATCTTGTAACCCTTTGAAGAAAAACTTGTAATCTGATTGTTAATGGTTCATAATACTCCTAATAACCTGTTTTAAAGGCACAAAGGATATACACCATAAACATGTGGTTATAGCATGAGTTACACCTTAGAAAACCTTCATTTTACATGAAATAACACTATTTAATCACTTGTTTGAAAACCCCTCAAACAAGGGTCATAACCTGCACCAGAACAACTTTGAAACACCTTAATAATCTGATTTTAAAGTTAAATAAGGTTTTGGTAATGTTTACACTCAAGTTACAATAATTTACACATGTGCAATGGTCAGTTAGGGCATAATCACTATGTTTATAGTTTATTGATGTGTTAAACAACTAGGCCATAAGTTTGGGACTGGAATTTCCAAAAGTTTTGATGAATATTAAGTGTGTGATAAATGGTTAACCTCTAGAAATTAAAGACATGTTAAAACTAGACCATTTTAGTCACTTTCGGGACCCGAAAACATGGAAAACCCACTTAAAAATAAGAGAGCTAGGATTTTAACTTTTTAAAGAGAATTTCAGGCTCAAAAATGGATAATAAAAGGGTCTGGAACTAATGGGCTTGATTAAATGTCAATAAGGTAAGTTAAATGGGTTTTTAATTAAAAACGAGTGTTAACCGGAAGACGTTTTTGAGAAAAAATCTAAGTAACATGAGTGTAGAGGTAAAATATGTAAAAGTCATGTTATTTCAGTAGGTTAAGTGGAAAAATAACTTATAAAGTAGAAAAATTGGTCAAACGAACTTTTAAACGGTCAAAGTTGGTTAAAAACATGATTTAACGGGTTAAACACAAAAACAAGGCTTTCAACCATTAGAGGCAAAAATTTAATAATCAAAGGACTTGAAACTTATAAAAATGTCTTTAAAATTTTATCTACTGGTCTAAGACTCAAGAACATGAAAGCTCATACTTAACCGTTAAAACCCTTCGGTTTTACCGTAATGGGGAACATTAAACACATAGGTATTAAACCGGACCTATATTCTAAAAATTTTTGTACAATTACTTAATAATAAGTTAATTTAACTTCAAGAACATTATGTTAGTCATAAAAGTCATCTAGTACAAGAAACCAAACTTGAGGGTAGAAATTGTCAATTTTGAAACTTGAGGGACTAAATTGTAAATTTTACCAAATTTCATAACCGACTCATATGAGACTAATAATCACTTAAACAATATTATTTAGACTATATCATTAACTTAATGGGGCAAAATCCCAAATTACATAAGAAACCATGACTTTCCATAAAAGGAAACTTTTCATACAAACCCTAATCGAATCAAAGCCGAATCCAAAACTATGTCTTTGACACACTTTATACACTTTGATTGAGTTTAGAGCAGTAGCTTACCACATAATATTGATGCTAGGGTGCTAGGCTTGAGACATTCCCGGCACACAAAGAGTTATTTTTGCTTAACACCTAAGGTGAGTTCTAGTGATCCCTTTTTACCACTACTTTAGGATGAAACATGCTTTGTTATTTATGAACTATAATTGTGCTTTACTTGGTGATTGTATGTGGGATTTATAGTTACCTGCTGATACTTATATCATGATCATTAATTCTTTCGTGAACCGTTTGTTTTATGTGGATAGATCTATTTGGGGAATCCCCCACACACAGTGGCTCCTGCTACAGGGAGGTACCCTACTGAGATCCTGAGGGGTCGTTTGTGGCATGTGACAGGTTTTGGTAAGAAACTATGGCGAACCATCTGGGCAGGTATGGTTCACTGTTTTGGGGCTCAGTTCTTCCTTCGGGAATAACCAGTAAAACACAACTTTAGAAGAGGCTAACCGGGACTGAGTGCAGGGTTGATTATGATACTCCCACGATATTAAAACTATGATTCTTTCCTTTTTAGAAAATGAGGATTTTGTTAAACACATTTGTTTTAAAATTTAAGCACTTGAATTCATCAACTTTTTAGTCGACACAATTTCTTTTTGAGCATGTTTCAGGTAATCCATGAAGAGACCCTAGCTGTTATTGAAGACCTAGACTTATCCCCGTGACCATGGCATTGGTTTTTTTCACTAAAGGAATAATTTGAACAATTGGAAATTTCTGCTAAACAATACAATTGGTCTCTATGTTGGTTGTATAACTCATTTGGGGGCTAGATCTGTTTCTAGTCCCGGTATCTTTTGAAAACTTTAAATGCCATGTGATATTCTCTCCTTTGCGCTCTTGTATTGGTTTGTTTCCGCTGCCATATATTGTTGCTAGTCTGTGACGTCCCACCCTAACTGGGCCCGGTGTATGACAGATTGGTATCAGAGCCAAAGGTTGTAGAGAAGTCAGGAATACCATAGTAGACCTTAGGCTACAACCCTGATACCCTAGGCTGTCAATGTGGGAAGTGTTGGAATGATCGGGTTTGGTAAATTGATAATTACACTTGATCAACGTAATCATGAATTTACCGGACGTGTAATTTCCATCACGAACCTTTAGGTAATGCTTGGATTTTTCTGATTCATATTGATGAGTTTGAAACTTATTTTAAAAAGGGGATTTAAATGATTTCTATGATGAACTATGTTATCTGATACTGTTTAATGAGACTATTGATTTTGATATCACTGACAAAGGATATGTTGGAATATCTGATGCTACTGTCATTACTACTATTACTAGTACTATCATTATAATCATGAGCTATAAGAAACCAAATTACTCATGATGTTTCCTTACAGGACACAAGGACTATGGCTGATAAAGGTAAGGCGCCTGCACACCCTGATAATGAGACTGCTCCTATTAGGACCCTTAGAAGGGCGAAGCCTCGGAGCGAGTATGAGGCATATTTCTGGAGATGTGGACACCCTGGATAGATATCCGTTACATAGGATGACATTGAAGCTTCTAAGGACTCTTCCTCAACAACACCTTCCAGGAGCCAGACGCGCTCCAATTCTCCACACATTGCTGCTTCTGACCAATCGCCTATCCCACCTATAGGGAATAGGGGTGCACGTGTTATCACCCGTCCACGCAAGGAGTGCTAGGCCTGGACCTTCAGTCTCGTTTAGGATGCCACCTCCTCCTCCACCACCTGTTAGGACTCCTGTACCTGCACCACCGCCGTTTGACCCACTCCAACGCCACCTACATGATGAGCCCTGGATGCCACCGAGACACAGTATGCATGACGGCCCTAGCATACTGGCTGGTGATAGTACTCCCAGTCTAGCCGCCGGGCAAGTGATGTAGGACCCTCTGATGCAGCACTGGATGAGATCTTGAAGACCGTCCGTCGCCACGAGCTGACTCTTCAGCACGCCACCCAGACCTCCCAGTCTGCTCAATTCCAGGCTATGATGGCTTCACATGGGGTGCAGCGGTTGGAACAGGAGTAGAAGAAGAACTCAGGATGGCTTGGATGGCTGAAGAAAAAGTGGATGTGAGAGCAGGGATAAGAAGTGGGACTATCTGTCTTTAGACAGTTGAAGGAGACTATTTCGATTAATATTTGATACTATTATTATTACTGTTATGGGGGTAATGGCACCTTCCAAATTGTAAGAGCATGACTCTGATTCAACTTGCTTGCTAATACTACTATCTCTGTTTACCTATGAAACTACTTGTTTGGAACTAGGTTATTGGACTATTTAAATTAACTTGCATTAGGTTAAGTTATGCTTTAAACTATTATGATATGCTTTTAATTCAACCTTGTAAGAATCACAAAGTGGGTTGTATATATATATATATATATATATATATATATATATGTATACACACCATAATTTCTCCTCCTGAGGCGAGGTATAATAGGGTAATGATGCATGAGCTATTCGAAACAAATTTTGGGATGCTAAACGAATCTATCTGTGATACTATCAGAATGCCAACTAGGTGGGGAACACGATTTGGGAGGCGAGGATCTACAAGGGGCCGCCATGAGGAGGCCAGGAAAACGGGAAACCAACCTACCCCACCGGGAACTCCCCGCAGGGAAAATGCTAATCGAGAAATTTATGAGAGGATGGTTAACCTAGTAGCACAATACATTACTAACGCCATCCCGACCATTATCGCTCAAATCAATGTTGATCAGAGTAATACTAATGGAAATGATGGACCTGGGAAAAACGAAGACCACAACGAAGAAGCTGAAGCGATAAGGAATGGATGCTCCTATAAGACCTTTATGACATGCAAACCCAAGGACTTCTATGGCACCGAGGGTGCTATAGAGACTTACAGATGGATTGACGAGATGGAAGCTATTTTGGATATCAGCGAATGCAAAATGAACCACATAGTGAGATTCGCTTCTCAATCACTGAAAGGATCAGCATTGGAGTGGTGGAAGTCGATCACTCAAGCACGTGGAAGGAATGCTGCAAATCGAATAAGCTGGACCGAATTCAGAGAGTTGTTAACCAACAAGTATTGCCCCATCAATCAACTTGAGAAGCTAGAGTCAGAATTCTTGAGTCTGGAAATGAAAGGTCCTAACTATACGGAGTACATCAATCGTTTCTTAGCCCTATCTCGACTGGTTCCCCATCTGGTGACACCCGAATCTAAAGGTGTAGCAAGTTTCATCTAGGGGCTACATCCTAGAGTAAGGGGAATGGTCCGCTCCTCCAAGCCTTTGACCCTACAAGCTGCGGTTAACCTCACTAGCAGTTTGACAGATGACATATTTAGGGCTGGATGGACCGATCAAACTAGGGCTGATGAAAAGAGGAAGTTTGTTGGTGAGAAAAGAAGGTGGTTTGAAGTAAAGAGAGCGGTTGGAAGTAGTAGCGGGTCAGGTAGAAAGAGTTTCGAAGGTGCGAGGCGCGAAGATCGGGGAAGCAAGACCCAGAGACTATATTCGGGAACAAGCCCATTTTGCAACAAGTGCAAACTACACCATGAAGGGGAATGTAACCCGATGCCCTATTTTAGATGCAAGAGAATAGGTCATTTAATCAAGGACTGCACCTACGCACCAGGAAAACAATGCTATGAATGTAGGGATCCAGGACACATGAGGAATAGGTGTCCTAAGCTGGGTAGAGACAAGGATGCCAAGCCCAACAAGCCTAAGGGAAGAGCATTCGTGATGGATCTAGCTGGAGCTCGAAAGGAACCTGATGTGGTTAATGGTACGTTCCTTGTAAACAACCATCATGCTACTGTTTTGTTTGATACTGGAGTGACTGCTAGTTTTGTCTTTAGTGCTTTTAGATCTTTGATTGACTTAGATGCGTGTACTTTAACTGATACGTTTACCGTTGAATTAGCTGACGGTAACATTTTAGAAATTAATGAAGTAATCAAGGATTGCTCATTGAATCTAAAAGGAAATACATTTAGAATAAATCTGATGCCCATTAAGTTAGGAGGATTCGATGTGGTTGTTGGTATGGACTGGCTAGCTAAGAATAGAGTCGAAATTTTATGCGATGAATGCCTACTCAAGATACCGTTGAACGAAAAGGAAGTGTTAGTGGTACAAGGCGAAAGCAACAACACTTTATACCCCATGATATCCCATTTAAAATCTACCAAGAGCTTAATGAAGGGATGCTCAGCTTTCATGGTCTATGTGATGAAGACCAAAGAGGAGAAGAAGATTGTAGATATCCCAGTGGTTTCTGAATACCCAGAAGTGTTTACGGATGACCTACCAGGGCTTCCCCTGAATCGACAAGTTGAGTTCCAAATAGATTAGCTGCCTGGTGCGGCACCAGTAGCCAAGTTGCCGTACCGACTCGCCCCTCCTGAAATGAAGGAACTGATGATGCAAATTCAAGAACTACTGGACAAGGGATTCATACGTCCAAGTGTCTCTCCATGGGGTGCCCCAGTACTGTTTATGAAAAAGAAAGACAGAACCCTACGTATGTGTGTCGATTACAGTGAATTAAACAAGCTAACCATAAAGAACCGTTACCCTCTTTCGAGGATAGACGACCTATTCGATCAACTACAAGGAGCAAGTTATTTCTCCAAGATAGATTTGAGATCCGGTTACCACCAACTGAAAATAAAAGAAGAAGACATACCCAAGACGGCCTTCCGAACTAGGTATGGACACTATGAGTACTTAGTCATGCCCTTTAGACTGACTAAGTACTTAGTCCAGCTGCGTTCATGGACCTCATGAACCGTGTATGCCGCCCTTATCTCAACAATTTTGTGGTCGTGTTGATCGACGACATCCTGATCTACTCTAGTAGTAAGGAAGAGTACGAGAAGCATCTCAGGCTAATTCTTGAGTTACTCAAGAATGAGCAACTATATGCCACATTTTCTAAATGTGAATTTTGGATGCGAGAGATCCAATTTCTAGGGCATGTAGTGAATAAGAAAGGGATTCAAGTTAACTCTTCAAAAGATTGAGGCCATAAAGAATTGGAAGATTCTTGAAAGTCCCACTGAGATTAGGCAATTCCTAGGATTGGCCAGATACTACCGATGGTTTATAAAGGACTTCTCGCGTCTTGTGTAACCCTTGACCGCGCTGACTAAGAAGAACAAAACCTTTGTGTGGGAACAAGAGCACAATGAAGCATTTGAAAAGCTTATGGAAAAATTGTGTAGTGCTCCTTTCCTTGCTTTCCTAGAAGGTGTCAAAGATTTTATGGTCTATTGTGACGCCTCGCGTCAAGGGCTGGGATGCGTACTAATGCAACTCAACAAGGTCATTGCCTATGCATCTAGACTACTGAACGATCAGCAGAAGAACTATACTACGCACGATCTGGAATAGGGTGCCGTGGTGTTTGCTCTCAAAATGTGGAGGCACTACCTCTATGGCACGAAGTGCATCATCTACACTGACCATAGAAGCTTACAACACATTCTTGACCAAAAGTTGCTAAATATGTGTCAAAGAAGATGGGTTGAGTTGTTAAATGACTACGAGTGTGAAATCCGTTATCATCCCGGTAAGGCCAATGTTGCGGCAGATGCTTTGAGCAGAAAGGAGAGAGAAAACCTCTTCGTGTACGAGCCTTAAGGATAAGTGTGTACACCGACCTTATTGTAAGGCTGAAAGAAGCTCAAGGTTAAGCATTAAAGGAAGAAAATTTAGCAAGAGAAGCTTTAACAGGAATAGAGAAGCGGTTAGAAAGAAATGATGATGGTACATATAAATATGAGAGGAGAACATGGGTGCCGAAGTACGGGGGAATTAGAGAGGTAATCCTCGATGAAGCACACAAATCTAGGTACTTGGTTCACCCCGGAAGTGACAAAATGTACCAGGACCAAAAGGGAATCTTCTGGTGGCCTGGAATCAAGAAACCAATCGCTGTTTATGTTGGGAAGTGTCTAACCTTAGCCATGGTAAAAGCTGAAAACCAAAAACCGTCAGGGACGTTGCAACAGCCCAAAATCCCAGAATGGAAATGGGATAACGTCACGATGGATTTTGTTACAAAGCTACCCAGAACGTTTAGAGGTCATGAGGCTATTTGGGTAATAGTGGATAGACTAACTAAATCAGCTCACTTCTTGCCAATTCGAGAAGACTACGACCTGTCAAAACTGGCTCAACTGTATATCGATGAGATAGTGACTAGCCATGCTGTGCCACTATTGTTAATATCCGACCGTGATAGCCGTTTCACTTATCATTTATGGAAATCACTCCAGCAGGCCTTAGGAACCCGTCTGGATTTAAGCACTGCTTACCACCTACAAACTGACGGTCAGAGCGAAAGGACCATTCAAACCTTGGAGGATATGCTGAGGGCTTGCGTGATTGGCATTGGTGGGAACTGGGATAACCATCTCCTTTTGGTGGAGTTCTCCTATAATAATAGTTACCACTCAGGCATCAAGGCAGCTCCGTATGAGGCTCTCTATGGTAGGAAATGCCGATCACCATTGAGTTGGAATGAGATTGGTGATAGCCAAGTATTCGGACCCGACATCATGTTGGAGACCACCGACAAGATTTTCAAAATCAAGGAGCGTCTACGAGTAGCAAGGGACCGTTAGAAGAAATACGCTGACAGGAGACGAAAACCATTAGAGTTTCAAGTGGGTGACAGGGTAATGCTAAAAGTAGCACCATGGAAGGGAACTGTGAGGTTCGGAAAGAGAGGAAAGTTAAGCCCGAGATACATTGGACAATTTGAAATACTTGCAAGAATTGGCCCTGGGGCTTACAAATTGAAACTGCCTTAGAAGTTGAGTTATATACACGAGACCTTCCATGTGTCAAACTTGGAAAAGTGCATGGTAGACAAAACCCTGGAGCTACCATTGAAAGAAGCAAAAATCATTAACAAGCTGAACTTCGTGGAAGAGCCCATAGAGATCACGGACCGCTTGGTCAAGCAACTCAGGCGGAGCCGCGTACCCAAGGTGAAGGTCAGATGGAATTCAAAACGAGGACCTGAGTTCACTTGGGAGAGGGAAGATAAGATGAGAAAGAATTATCCACGTCTCTTCAAACCCTCCCATTCAGATTCTAATCGAAGCTAAAATTTCGAGAGAAAATTTTCTAAACGGTGGGAGAATGTGACAACCGGCCTCAAGCTCACTATTCTAACCCTAACTTACTTGCATCATCACCCGTCTTATGAGTACTAATAATAGAAACAATCAAACCATATTAGTCAATTTAGAATCATCAATTGCTATTATTTACATTTCCATGATTTTATGGATTTTTGTGAATTTTAGTTATTTCAAGTTCTATATTCTAGAAACTTAGTGCCCGGTGATGTTAATTAGTCACCCTAAGTAGAATTCAAAATCCTAATGGAAACAATTAAAATGTGCGCATATACACACACACTTGTAATTTTCGGTTTATGCATGACTAATCATGCACATGACAACAACTAACAATACCTACTAACTAATATTTATATACTACATTACAAATTAATACCACCTAAAAATAATTTTAGATTAAAAATTAATCAGATTGAACCCCCACTACCCAACGAATTTGGCCGCCCCCTCTCCACCACTCACCACCCTTCTACACCACCTCCCCTTCACCCACTCTTTCCACCTTGAACTCCCCAAAACCACTCCCACACTCCTCCACACTCCATTTGCATGCAAGACCACTTTCAAACCTCTCTCTCTCTCTCTCTCCCTCTCGGATTCTTTCACCAGCAAACACACCCACACCGCAAACACTCTCCATTTCAGCCATATTTTTGAAGAGCAACACCAAACTAGCATCATCCAAGCTTCAACAAAGCAAGAAGGTGTTATCTTGTGAGCTTTTGATACACATCTTCATCATGTTCAGCATCTCCAGCCCTGGTTTGAAGATCTCTAGATCATTTTGTCTATCTACACTCTCCCAATCATGAACCACACAAAGTAAAAGCTTCATGTCACCCGAAAATGGTCATTCATGTGTTTTCTTCACTTTTCTTCTAAAATCACCTCCTCTCTTTGTTGTAGCAGAAACCCGACACCATCACCTTGTTATTGAGGATATTTTAACTTTACAAAAGGTACCTCACACGTTATATTGGTCATTCTTGAGGTGGAAACCGATTTCCACCATGAAAACCCTCTTTTTGGGTGTTTTGCACCACCTAACTTGCACATCTTGTAACCCTTTGAAGAAAAACTTGAAATCTGATTGTTAAAGGTTCATAAGACTCCTAATAGCCTGTTTTAAAAGTCACAAAGGGTATGCAACATAAACATGTTTTTATAGCATGAGTTACACCTTAGAAATCCTTCATTTTACATGTAATAACACTATTTAAGCACTTGTTTGAAAACCCTCTCCAACAAGGGTCATAACCTGCACAAGAACAACTTTGAAACACCTTAATAATCTGATTTTAAAGTTAAATAAGGTTTTGGTAATGTTTACACTCAAGTTACAATGATTTACACATGTGTAATGGTCGGTTAGGGCATAATCGCAATGTTTATAGTTTATTGATGTGTTGAACAACTAGGCTGTGAGTTTGGGACTGGAATTTCATAAATTTTGATGAATATTAAGTGTGTGATAAATGGTTAACCTCTGGAAATTAAAGACATGTTAAAACTAGACCATTTTAGTCACTTTTGGGACCCGAAAACATGGAAAACCCACTTAAAAATAAGAGATCTAGGATTTTAACTTTTTAAAGAGAATTACAGGCTCAAAAATTGATAATAAAGGGTCTAGAACTATTGGGTTGATTAAATGGTCAATAAGGTAAGTTAAATGGGTTTTTAATTAAAAACGGGTATTAACCGGAATACGTTTTTGAGAAATATTTAAGTAACATGAGCGTAGAGATAAAATATATAAAATCCATGTTATTTCAGTAGTTTAAGTGGAAAAATAACTTATAAAGTAGAAATATTGGTCAAACGAACTTTTAAACGGTCAAAGTCGGTTAAAAAACGCGATTTAACGGGTTAAACACAAAAACGAGGCTTTCAACTATTAGACGCAAAAATTTCATAATCAAAGGACTTGAAACTTAGAAAAATGTCTTTAAAATGTTATCTACTGGTCTAAGACTCAAGAACATGAAAGCTCATACTTAACCGTTAAAACCCTTCGTTTTTACCGTAAACGGGAACATTAAACACATAGGTATTAAACCGGACCTATATTCTGAAAATTTGTGTACAATTACTTAATAATAAATTAATTTAACTTCAAGAACCTGATTTTAGTCATAAAAGTCATCTAGTACAAGAAACCAAACTTGAGGGTAGAAACTGTCAATTTTGAAACTTGAGGGACTAAATTGTAAATTTTACCAAATTTCATAACCGACTCATATGAGACTAATAATCACTTAAAAAATATTATTTAGCCTGTATCACTAACTTAATGGGGCAAAATCCTAAATTACATAAAAAACCATGACTTTCCATAAAAGGAAACTTTTCATACAAACCCTAATCGAATCAAAGCCGAATCCAAAATTAAGTCTTTGACACACTTTATACACTTTGATTGAGTTTATAGCAGTAGCTTACCACATAATATTGATGCTAGGGTGCTAGGCTTGAGACATTCCCGGCACATGAACAGTTAGTTTTGCTTAACACCTAAGGTGAGTTCTAGTGATCCCTTTTTACTACTGCTTTGGGATGAAACATGCCCTGTTATTTCTAAACTATAATTGTGCTTTACTTGGTGACTGTATGTGGGATTTATGGTTACCTGCTGATACTTATATCATGATCATTTATTCTTTTGTGAACCGCTTGTTTTAAGTGGATAGATCTATTTGGGGATTCTCCTACACACAGTGCCTCCCGCTACAGGGAGGTACCCCACTGAGATCCTGAAGGGTCACTTGTGGCATGTGACAGGTTTTGTTAAGAAACTATGGTGAACCATTCGGGCAGGTATGGTGCACTGGCTTGGGGCTCAGTTCTTCCTTTGGGAATAACAAGTAAAACACAAATTTAGAAGTGGCTAACCGGGACTGAGTGTAGGGTTGATTATGATACTCCCACGATATTGAAACTATGATTCTATCCTTTTTATCAAATGAGAATTTTGTTAACTACAGTTGTTTCTAAACTTTAAGCACTGGAATTCACCAACTTTTTACATTGATTTGATTTTGCAAATCTTGTCTAATTTACATTGATTTTATCCAAAGAATGTTATATTGTGTTTGTTTATCACCAACAATTTGTTTTGTTTAACTCATACATCAGTTTGATCGCATATTTGTTTGTCCATGAATTCAGTTTGACCTTTTACAGTCAAACTTGTACCATTAAATGCACATTCATTGAATTACTATTAATGCTTTTAATTGCATCGCCAAATCGACTAACTTTTCATATTTGTAACATCCCTTTGAACATGTTTGTTAAGTTATAACTTATTTCAAATGATTTTAAACATTTTCAAAGATCAAAAAGTAGTTTTTGTATGATTTTGGGCATGAACATCATGTCTGAACATGAACCTGATGAACACTCAATTAATTTTAATCAAATAATCAGTTCATACACAGTTGACTATGTTCATCTAACACATATTTAGTGTTTGATTTGGTTTAAAACATCAATGACTGGGTTTGAGAATGATATTCTCTATTGACGTGAATCAACGAGGATCGAATATGATGATTGAGTCAATGATTGGTAGGCGGAATCAGGAAATCAATGATCATAAAGCACTTGATATACTCATAAATGCATTCTTGTATTGATTAGATGAACTGTTACAGAGTAAATGCTAGGGTTTTGTATGCTACAGTAACAAGACAGCTAATCTGAGAGAAAACTAAGTATATTCTTGTTGTCTATCCTGAAAAGGTTGTGTAAACAGTTACACCAAAAGTTGTCTCACATACGCGGATTCTATTCTATTTATAGGCTGACTTACAGCTTGTACAAAAAGGCTAAACTACCCTTAGTCTAAGTCTTCATCAGCATTTGTTCTTTGTCATCCGCATTGACTAATGCGGATGAGTAACTCTTCATCAGCATTGATCTTCTATCAGCAGCATTAGTGTTTGGTCATTAGCATTAGTTAATGCGGATGAGCAAACACTTAGCCACATTTGTTGCTGATCATCCGCATTAGTTTATGCGGATGAACAAATGCCTTGTTTGCCTTGCATAAGCTTTCCGCATTTGTTAATGCGGATGAAGAAATACTTGTCAGCATTTGTTTTTGGTCATCTGTATTGACAAATGTGGATAGCTGACATGTTCTTTTCCTTCTTGTGCATAGACTTCTGTATCTGCATTTCTTCATGGACTTTGGGAGATTTCCAGCAGAACAACCATCCACCTCTTGAATTGGCATGTATGATCCTTTCAGGGTCCAATAATACTCCCCCTAAGGATTATACAGCCTAAGTACTTCAATGGTTTGAGGGTGGATCGGGTTGTGAGGATTCTGCTGGGTCTTGTGCAGTAGGAGGAGATGACACTGGAGCTGAGTCTGTGTAGGAAGGATCCAGTATGGCCTTGATCATATTAGAGAACTGTCTTGCTTCATCCAGCTTCTCTCTGCTTAGTACATGGATCTTCATTTGGCTCAAGGTATGGATGGCTTCAATGGGCAGCTTCTTCAATGAAACAGGCTCCCAGAATGACACAGTTGATAGCCCATCTCTGTGAATCAGTAAAGATCCATCAGCATCAACCTCTAACTTCACAATGTTGCCAAACTGCAAAGGAGTCTTCTTCTTCCTCCTTTGCTCTTTCTTCTTGAAGATCCTGTCATAGGCCATCTTTAGGAGTTTGATGCACTTAAGAAAGACGTACATATCAGCTTCACCAAGCTTATTTCTAATCTCCCTGAAGTGCCTTGTATATATGTAGTGGATGTATGATTCGCCTAGCAGTCTCACTTCATATCCACTGAATAGTCGAATTTTAGCTCCTTCTTTTCCTCCCCACTTCCTTTCAATCACCAACTCATAGGTTTTCTCATCATAATAAACATTTGAGATTGGCACAGAAGTGTGAGTGCCAGCAACCATCTTCCTCTTCAAGGATTCAGTGGGCTTTACCCTAAGTTCAGGGAATACCACTTCTTCAGCTGTTTTTCTTTTCTTTTTATCAAGGGGATTGACAAAAGATCTATCTTTTCTCATGCAGATAGTCTTCAATGATTTGAAGTTGTCAGTTCTCTTGAACATCCTCAGAATGCCCTCAAACTCATATCCCCTAAACATAGCCCCATGATTTATCAATCTTAAGTTGGCTAGTTCCTTGAGATCATGGATCATTAGAGAATTCACAAGAGCAGAGTACTCTGTGAAAAATTGTACTAACCTTGATATTCTCTTCACCATGAAAATATTCCAATCACCGTCATATTTCCAGGCAATAATCTTCTGATCAATCTTGCCTTTTGGAGTAGACACACCCTTTATCATTTCAGCAGTTATGAGACCTTTATGTAGTTCCAGTTGTGAAGGCTCAGCAAACCACTCTAGGTATCTGTGGAGAATGGGTGCCAGGGAATCATGATCTCCCTGAGTGAGGTTCATTTCTTGAGCTGAAACTCTTATTCTTGGTTGGGTTCTGATGATCTCCTCCTCCATTTTCTTTAACCTGTCTTTCTTTTCAAGAATCATCCCAAGGATAGCAGCCCTTAGGGAATTGGTTTTCATGTTCCCCAATTTTCTTTTGGTGAATCCTTGAGCAGGCAGATAATCCTTCATCTCCTTATCTGACATGCTGTAGGGATCAGGATACATAGTTTGAGGAGGAGTAGCAGGTTTGGCTTTTGTTTCCTTGATTTCAGAAGCTTTGGGAGAAAGAGTTTTCTCATACTCTGTTTCATAAGTTGGATCTAGCAGCTTGCTCAGCTTATCTTCTTCTGCTAGCATACCTTCATATGTCATCCCAAAGACTTTATCAGGGTCATAACCATGATCAATCAGAAATACGGCCTTTTTCATCAAATCATCAGACTTGGCCGATTCAATCTTTTCAGAAACATAAGGTTCTTCATTCACAGGGATTTTACTGATCACTGGCTTATCAACCATGAATCCACCTGGAATTTCACCTTCTTCTAAATCAATTACATCAGCTTTCTTTTTCAATAAGGCTTTTGCTTGTTCATGTTCTTCCAAGAATCTAGCAATAGCTGCTAGACTCCTTGGATCATCTTTCTGCTTCTTTTTCAATGGTTCATCATTTACCATTGGTCTCTTTCCTTTAGCCTTTGCCTCAAGATAGCTCCTTCTTCTGGCATATGTTTGCATGCTTGAGCCAGAAGAGGGTTCAGGCATTTCACCCTCTTGTGGAGCTTCTTCAGTTTGTTCCTTTTTAGGAATGTGTACAGATACATCAGCCTGTTCTTCTTCTTGTATTTGTTGTTCACATAGCTTTCTGATCATTTCTTTTTGTTCATCAGAAAGTGACACAGCAGGAACTATTTGCATACTCAACTCCTTATCAATTGGCACTGGAGGTTGAGGTATGACAACAAAAGGCTCAGCATCGGCACTTTGATTCACAATGAAGTCCCAGAATTCATCATCAATGACATATTCTTCAGCAGAGAACATATCTAAGTCTTTCATCATGTCACTGAACTCTTTTTCTTCAGTGTGAACTTCTTCAGGATGACTTGTGTACACGATCATCTCCATGCTAGATGATGTGTGCTTTGATTCACTTGGTTCTCCCTCTTTTTCAGCCATAGTGAATCTCATCTTTTTGACTGGAGGGGAATCATCACCACTGTCTTCAGATGATTCTTTGTCATCCTCCCTTTTCCCCTTTTCTTTCATTTCATCACCTTCATCATCATTATCTTTCTCTGCCTCCTGCTTTAGTTTGACAAGCATTTCAAGCTCACAGACTCTCCTTTTAAGAGCTTCTACTTGCCTATTAAGGTCATGGATAATGGAAGATTGTTCTTCAATAACTTCTTCTTGATCTTCCATTACTATTGTTTGCAGGTTCAAGGTTTCCACACGACCACTGATTTCTTCTCTTGAGTGTTGAAGGGCAGCTTTCAACATCTCAATCTCTTTGTCCTTGTCCTTCTTCTCACTCTCATGTTTTTCTTTCAACTCTTTTAGTTCTTTTTCTTTCTCATTCATTTCCAACAACCTGTCTTGCAAAAGAACTGATCTTTTTCTTTGCATCTTTTCAATCCTTCCAATCTTCTAAAGCAAGTTGGAAATCATCTCATCTCTCTCATCAGGCTTGTTCGCTCCAGAATCAGCATAACTTTCTGAATGACCAGCCTCTGATGCAATTTGTCTTACAGACATCCTGGTGGGATGATCCTCTCATCAGATGATGATTTGGATTTCTCAGACGAGCTGGCAGAGTCATCAAACTCTCGAGGCTCATCTGAAGTTGGTGATGGAACAAGTGTATGGTGAATGGGAGATTGGATAGAATGAAGAAGTGATGAGTGTATAAGAGAGATGTGGGGTGAGATGATAGGTTGAGTTTGGTGAGATGGAATTGGTGATCTTTGGGGTGATGGTAATGGTGATGGCATAAATGGTGATACTGCATCAACTTCATGCACAGAAGGTCCAGTGTGAACATCACCACCTACATCAACCTGTGGTGACACTGACCTCTGTCTATCCTCTGAGCTTGCTAATTGTTCTTCTTCATGAACAGGCTCATCATCAGGAGCCTCTAATTCTTGTACTCCTTCTTGATTGATTTGTTGTTGCATCCATGGCAACAGAGGGAAAAACGTACCACTGTAGAAGTTCCTAGGATCTCTTTTTGTGATGTACCTATAGGACTTGGCATTATAGTGAGGAATGTCCATCACTGGTCCTATGGGTGCAAGATCAGGAAATGCTTCATTGATGAAGCACTGTATAAATCTGGGGTACATCAAAAACATGTGCCTCCTACCCTCTTGGATGTTTGAGACTAATCTTGAAGACATATGCAGACACGTTGAATGGACGATTGGTGCATAGAGCACAAATAGCAGATGAGGTTGTCACTGGGATATCATTCCATCCGGTCTTTCTCTTAGATAAGCAATGTTGATACATGTGTAGCAAGAATCTCCATTGCAGATCTACCAACCCTTTCACAATCTGCTTCCCTTCATATCCACCCTCATATCCAATATTGGCAAAGAAGGTCATGATCTCATCATCTTCAAGTTCTATAGGGGCATCAGCATCATCTCCAAACTGTAGACACTGACTCACGATTTGCTCAGTGATTGCTAAGGAATGATCATCTGTGATTCTTCCAGCTATTCCCCAAAATGACCTAATGAAGGTCTCATAGATGATGGGTGTTACTGTCATGGCATAAGCCACCCTTGTGGTTAAAAGAAATCTGATCATGTCCCTTAATCCTTCAGCCTCAGTTAAATCAGGGTCAAGAAAACCACTGACATTATGGAGCTTGCTCCATGTGAGGTTTGCCATTGTACACTGCATTCAAGGCATATGTATTAGAATGATGAATAATATATATCAACAAAGAGTTTATCATAAATCAGACTAATTTGATCACATTTTGACTTTTCTTGGTCAAAATTGAGTGTACACGTATACTGTTTCATATACATTTGATCTAATCGGATTTAGTCATTCATGTTCATTTTGATGAGTTATTCCTGATTGCGTTGAATATTTTTTACTTTCAAGGTCATTTTAATCATTATGACGTCTTTTGATTTCAACATTTTAGTATTTACGTGCCCTGTTCCTACGACACACTGAACTTGTGAAAATTCTTTGTTTGTTGAGTTTTACTTGATTAGCATGTGTCTTTCTGTTGAAATCGAAAATGGTTCATGAACACTTGTTTGATTTGTAGGATTCTTTCTTGACCTAGTTTGCTAAGTTCATGTTTTCGATGAATGTCCGACAGTTAGGGTTATGAACATTTTTTATTCTCACCTATTCCTCGATAATACTATTGTAGTGAATCGAAGATGAGTGAATGATGGTGAATTGAACTTAGAACATAGGTTTAGAACATGAAGAAGATGATGAAGATGAACAGTAACTTTAGTGGTACTCGTCTCACTTATTAAGTCTCACAATTTTGAAAAGTATTAAATGACATTTGATTTTGGTTTATATAGTCAACTTAATATGGATTTCATATTTTGGTAAGTATGAAAACAAATGCGCTCAAATTTTAAAATTACTGTAGCAAATGCGCAAGAACAATTACTGGTCAGCATTTGTTCACTGTAGCAAATGCGGATGAACGAAGACTTGTCAGCATTTGTTCACTGTAGCAAATGCGGATGAACAAAGACTTGTCAGCATTTGTTCACTGTAGTAAATGGCGATGAACAAAGACTTATCAGCATTTGTTCACTGTACCAAATGCGGATGAACAAAGACTTCAACTTTCATCAAATGCGGTAGAGTAAAAGTTTGTCCGCATTTCTTCCACTTGTTTTTAATGACAGGAGTATGAGCACATATTATTTTTATGATGACACAAGCTTACACCCAAGTTTAAGTATTGATTTCATCATTTCAAAAGAAATGCGGTTAAGGAAAACAAATGCGGATGAACATTAGTTTTGTCCGCATTGGTTTTGAATACTTAATACTTGGTGATGAGACTAATGCGATAGAGTGCTTTTGTCTGCATTAGTTTTTCACGTGTGTTTCACTTCACAAAGCCATTATCCGCATTGGTTGATGCTTGGGTTACCTTCACCCGCATTAACCAATACTCTTACCCGCATTAAGTTTTGAACTTAATGTTTTTGCTTTGGTTGGTTTTGGATGAATTTTCTCTGATGCTTTATGAAGCACTGTCTTTGCCTTTATGAAGATATGTCTATTGCTTGATTCTTATGAAGTTCTGACTGATTTTCGGGATTTCAATTCTTGCTTGGATTGACTTGTTCATCAGTGGTGAATCAAGTTTCCCATTGTTGACTGATCTTGGACTTTTGTACATCAAAATGTCTGCAAGAACTGACATACTATGGTATAACTTCTGCAACCACACAGACAGATTTTCTGATTTTGCAACTTGTTTTTGGTTTTTCTAATTTTTTTAAGAAAGGAAACACCTATACAAACATGATCAAAATTTAAATTACTCCCCCTAAAGTTTATATCCATACTGGATGGAAACTTTTCAGGATTTGAAAGTGTTGAAAAGAAAATCTTTTTGTGATTTTGCTTTCTTCACTGTACAAGAAGTTAAGTTATACCTTTCTCTGGGATCATATCAATCTTACCTTTCACAAGTGCAAGCAATTGTTAGTAAAACAGACATGTTCATGAACATATTGATTGTAGGTATGTTTGTCCTCTTAAACTCATACTTGGTTAATCTTCTGATGCAAATGATCTTATCATGTTTTGAGTTGATTGGGTATTCAACATGTACCTCACACTCAAAGGCATGCCAAGTTCAACCATCTGCATGCAATGTATGGTAGAACTTTCAACATCTTACATGACCAGGATATTTATAATTAGAAAACTCATATTACTTGATCCTCATTGGGATTCTTTTATTTTTGATCCATTTAACACTTTTGATCCACATTGGGATTCTTTTAACTTCACTTGGAAGGTGATCTCTCAGGATTCTTTTGTTTCATTCATTTTGAATGAATTTTATTCTATTTGTTTCATCCAAGTTGGATGTGTTCCTCAATGGGAATCTTGATGGATCTTAACATCTGCACTATGTGCTTGTTTCTCCAGGTCTTTGCTTAGCAAAACAAAGGAGGAACTGATGTGAGTAAACGAGATTCATAAGTCATCATTACCTGGGGTGTTTTAGTTTCTACACACACACATTTGGACAAGTCAAAACTTACACATGCTATGAGATGACAGCATCACAGTTGAATATAAGCTTTAATTTATCACTGCATGTGGTTTCTTTTCCAAGTTGGGCCTACCAACATATCAGATAAGTCATGTTAGTCATTTAAGTTTTATAAATTAGCACAGTGAATGATATAACGACTGTAATTATATCATTTCCCATAGATAAACTACACACTTCTTCTTTTGATTTTTTATATATATTTTTTTTTGAAATATGTAAATTTTTTTTGTTTGTTTTCCTTTTACTCAAGATTAATCATGCCAATTGATTAAACTAAGAATTCAAATCTGGTTGGATCAAATGCCTTAGTGAATAAGTCAGCTAATTGATTATCAGTGTGAACTTGTATCAATTTGATTAATCCTTTTTCAGCACAATCTCTCAAAAAGTGATATCTAATTTCAATATGTTTTGTTTTATAGTGTTGAACTAGATTATTAGTTATAAAAACTGCTGCTGTGTTGTTAATATAAACTGGAGTGTGCTGAAAGTTAAAACCATAATCAAGCATCTGGTTTTGAATCCAGAGAACTTGAGAACAGCATGCAGATGCTGCAATGTACTCAGCTTCTGCTGTTGAGACAGAATCATTGGTTTGCTTCTTGCACTGCCAAGATACAAGTCTAGGACCAAGAAATTGACAACCGCCAGATGTGGATTTCCTGTTGAAGTTGCATCCTCCATAATCACTGTCAGTGTATCCATAGAGATTGAACTATCCTTCCTTTGGATACCATAGTCCAAAAGCAGGTTTGCCCTTAAGATATCTGAATATCCTCTTGACTGCATTGACATGAGATTCCTTGGGATCTACTTGATATCTGGCACATACACAAACACCAAACATAATGTCAGGCCTACTAGCTGTTAGATACATAAGTGAACCTATCATGGAGTGATAGTGTGTTTGATCCATTGATTTGCCTTCAGGGTCAGGTCCAATCTTCACTTTAGTATCCACAGGAGTTCTGATGGACTGACAGTCAGCAAACTTGAATTTCTTCAGCATTGATTCCATATATTTTGATTGATTGATGAAGATTCCGTCTACCGTCTGTTGGAATTGTACTCCCAGAAAGAAAGTGAGTTCTCCCATTGCAGTTATTTGAAATTTTGAATGCATAAGATTCTCAAAGTCTTTGCATAGAGTCTTGTTTGTTGAGCCAAAAATGATGTCATCCACATATATCTGTACTGGCAGCATATCCTTTTCTTTTCTTTTTCTGAAGAGGGTCTGATCAATCTTTCCTCTCTCATAGCCATTATCAAGAAGAAATGATGAAAGAGTCTCGTGCCACTTTCTTGGTGCTTGATGAAGACCATACAAGGCATTGTCTAGCTTGTAAACCCTGTGAGGAAAATCTGGGTCTTCAAATCCAGATGGTTGACTCACGTAGACCTCTTCAGCAATCTTTCCATATAGAAAAGCACATTTCACATCCATTTGATACACAGTAAAGTTCATGGATGCTGGATATGCAAGAAAGATTCTTATGGCTTCTAGTCTGGCTACAAGGGCAAATACTTCATCATAGTCAATTCCTTCTTCATGAGTGTATCCCTGAGCTACTAGTCTTGCTTTGTTTCTAACGACAATTCCCCTGTCATTAGTTTTGTTTCTGTATAGCCACCTAGTACCGATAGGGTATTGGCCTTCGGGAAGATCTACCAGTTGCCATACTTCTTGTTTCTTGAATTGCAGCAACTCTTCCTGCATTGCTTCAATCCAACTGTTGTCTTGAAGAGCCTCTTTGATATTTTTGGGTACTGTTTGACACAGAAAGCATGAGAACAAACAGATGTTTGCTATGCTTGATTTGCTCCTAGTCACCCGTTCAGTTAGTTCACCAATAACGTTGTCAACCGGATGATCTTTATGTATTCTTGCGTTGGAATTGAGTCACCAGCAATGGTTACATCAAGATTGGAGACATTCAGTTCATCATGGTGAGAGGCAATATCTTCTTGTACTGTTATAGAGCTGTGAAAGTAATCAAAATTTGTTTCAATTCCTGCGTCAGTGTCAACAGTGATTTGATTACTCCCGTCATTTGAATTTCTTTAAATGTCAACTGGATGGGTGTCATGAGGTTGAGCTCTAGCTTCTTCTTGGGGTATAGCTTCAATGGATGGCATCTCTGATGGAGAGGGCATTGTACTGGGACCATCCTCAATTGATGCACTTTGATGTTGATTAGTATGTCTGACAGGATCAGCTTGTAATGGTACTTCTTCATCAAGTTGCTTAGTAGAAGTTGGAGGAATCATTGGAAACTCACTCCTTCTTTCTACGAATGATAAAGGTGCTGTTGATTGTAGATTACATGCATCAGACATGTGAAATTGATCAAAAGATTTAGTAAATGAGTCAATATCAAACAACCAGTCAGGACCATTAGTAGATTTGGGAAAAGAATGTTCCTTCAATTGAACATTTGTTGTTTCATCTATGATGTTTAATCTAAAATTAAACACTCTCTAAGCCTTTGAAACAGAAGAATAACCTACAAAGAATCCTTCATCAGACTTGGATGAAAACTTCCCAAATGGTCACGGGTGTTTAATATTGAGACAGGACAACCAAATGACTTGAAAAATCCAATGAATGGTTTTCTTTGAAACATGAGTTTATAAGGTGTCTTATTACTTTCTTTGATAATCAGAGTTCTATTTTGTACAAAGCATGATGTGTTAACTGCTTCTGCCCAAAAGGTGATTGGCAGTTTAGCATCTGCTAGCATCGTACGTGCGGCTTCAATTAGTGTTCTGTTTCTTCTTTCAGCTACTCCATTTCGTTGAAGAGTTCTAGCTACACTAAATTGATGAGCTATGCCTTTGGTTGAACAAAAAGAACTCATATCTTCATTCTTAAATTCTGTCCCATTATCACTCCTGATTGTTTTAACTTTAAGATCAATTTGGTTTTCAATTTTAGTGATGAAATCTTTTATTAATTGGGACGCCTCATTTTTATGAAGTAAGAAGAAGACCCATGTGAATCTAGAAAAGTCATCTATGATCACCAAACAATATTGCTTCTTTCCCATACTCATAACATGAGTTGGACCAAAAAGATCCATATGAAGTAGTTTCAATAGAGAATTGTTGGTGTTCATCAACTTTGGCTTGTGAGACAATTTATGTTGTTTTCCTTTGAGACATGCAGAACAGTGATCAATAAAGTGGAATTCTTTTTGAGGTAAACCAATAACATGATTTCCCTTGACGAGTCTGTTCATGTTTTTGAAATTTGTGTGTCCCAATCATCTGTGCCATAGTTGTGATTCATCAAAAGATGCTTTGATAGAAGACATGTTTCTTCTTTTGGTGATGCAGAGTAAGGTTATTGACGTAGGTGTTATTCTTTCTTGTTGTTTTCAAGACAACCAATTCATTAGGAATTTGAAATCCTGGTCTCAGAATATAGCAATGAGTGTCAGTGAAGTGAGTGGAATATTTCTTGTCACAGATCTGAGACACGCTGAGAAGATTGAAGTTCAGTTGTTCGCAGTAGTTCACTCTATCGAAGCTCAGCATTCCACTTGTCACAGATCCTTCACCTGTAATTCTACCACCTTGTGAATCTCCTCCAAATGCCACAGTAGTTCCTTGAATGTGCTTAAAATCATGAAGGAGGGAACAATCTCCAGTCATGTGTCGGGAGCATCCATTGTCCACATACCATAAACTATTGGACCTGTATGAATGACCCTACAAGCACAGAAAGAACTAATTAGACTGTGAAACCCAAGCCATGATGGTCTTGGGCTTACCGTTTCTATCCATGATAGTAACCGGTAGGTATTTTCCTCTAAACCGGGGCTTTGATGATGGAGTTATCCATGATTTGTTTCTGGAAGAAGAATGGTTCGTTACTTCAACTGATGAGTCAGATGAGTATTCAAACCTTTGATCCCTGTTCCTTTTCAGAAAGTTGATTCGTTTTTGATTATCAAACATTGTTTTAGATTTATAAAAATCATTAGTTTGTTTGACTGCTTGATTTTTATTTCTTTTGATTTGTTTGAAGTTCTCAGGTTTTTCACATCATCATCAGATTTTGAAACTCTGTGTTGAAGACGACCATTGATCTTAGGTTTCTCAGACATGGTTGAAGAGATAGGTTTGTTTTGAGGTACTCTCAATCCCTTTTGCTTAAAGAAACACTCAGATGTATTGTGATTTGTCATGTTGCAGACAGAATAGTATTTGTTGAAATAACAGTTCTTGGTGGAGTGGTTGTTCATAGCACAGATTGAATAGTATTGATTGTAAAAGCATTTATCTGTTCTATGATTAGACCTCTTACAAAATTCAGAATACATGTGTTTGTTTCTGGCTACTGATCCTGATGTTGTAGATTTTGTAGCTTTGGCAGATTTGGAGTTAGATTCATTCCTTGGTTTTGATGAGACAGCATGATCAGCCTTGTTGGTAGTTTGTTTCACAACACTACTGTCTTTTTTTTCGGAGGCTGTCCATGCTTTCTTGATCTTTTCCTAATCTCATTATCAAATTGATTCACATGCTCTTTATTGAAAATATCAAAGCCAACACCTTGCTTTGATTTTGATGTTTGAGGGTCTTAGTTAGTTTTAGTTTCTGTGACCCGAGTGACCTTTCTTTTGATTGATGGTGAATCAGTGTCTGATTTGCTTGAATTTTTAGGAGAGTTTATCTCACTATAAGATCTACTTTCTGTCGGTAGATTCACCTTTTAGCTTTTATTTTCTTTTCCTTGGAAATTGCAGGGATGAATTTTACAAAAGGAACTATAGCCTTGATTGGGCTATCTGTTTTGATTACATCCACTGTCTTGCCTGAACACTCCTTGATTTTAATTGGGTGACCTAACTTGATTTTGTCCTCATTTGTTTCAATGTAAACTCTGGGTTTATTTTGAGGATTAGTAATTTGTTTTACTATTGTTTTGGGTTCAATAGTGTTGGGTTCATTTTCTTATGTGAGTGTGATAGAATCAGGCATGAAATTGTAGTTATCATTGGATGGTGGTGGACAAGAGTTATATCCAATACCAGACATGTCTTTGGGATCCTTTTGTGAATCAAGCATCTCTTTCAGCTTTACTGATGACTGTTGAAACTTTTCAAGTTTCAGTTCAGTAAGATTTTGTTCAGCTTTAGGTTGAGCTAATTTTTCAGTCAGTAGCTCATTCTCAGCTGCAAGAGTGTACTTTTCACCATGCAATTTCTCAATGTCAGAGATGAGGGATTTAATTTTGATTTCAAAACCTTTTATTTCTCTTGTGAGCATCTCTGATTTGACCTTTTCTTCTTTAATTTTATCAGCCAGTTTATGATTATGCTCTCTATACCCTTGTAATTCATGTATGCATTTATCACTACAGAGGTTAGATTTTACCTCAGTAGGCATGGGGGAAGGTCCATCATTGATGTGAGCTATGAGTGCATGATTTTGAAATTAAGGCTTTACTTCCTCTGCATACATGCTCCAGTCACATACTCCATCCTGCCTGATAACAAGAGCATTAGCTGATGACTCATTGTTTCCATGAGCTTGATTGGTCAGTTAGGGTTGAGTCTGATGATTGTTGATAATGATGAAGCTGTTGTTGATGATTGTTGGGGTGAAAGCTTGAAGATGGTTGTGATGCTGACTGGCTTTGAGAAGTCCTTTGAGCATTGTAGTTTCTATTAGGAGCATTACATTCTCTAGAGAAATGACCAGTCATGCCACAATTGAAACATTTCACCTTTGCTTAGTCATATCCAAGCTTCGTGTTTTTATTGAGGTGAAGTCTTTTTCCTTTTCTGGAAAACTCCTTTGCCCTCATAGCAATCATGGCCATTTGCCATTGCAAGTCCATTTCCTCCACATCATCTAGATCCATTTCTTCCAGATCTTCTTCGATCAGATGTGCAGATGTAAGTCTTCCACCTAAATAGGCTTTAAAGCTGGCAACAAATGCATTGTAAGTTGCCTTTTGTTCTTCAGATCTTGAATCATCAGGGGCAGGGGTTGCAGAGAATCCTTATGCTTGAGTTGTTGAAGTTGATAGGGAAGAAGTTGATGGTCTGTTAGATGGTGGGGCTGTGATGAATCTAGTAGATTTAGCTTGATCCCTTGAGGAGATGAAATCATCCTCCTCAGTAATGAAGGCATTTTCCATAGAGTGATTATCTGTGGGAAACTTGTATGCTTCAACTACTCTGGGTCCTCCTAGATTTCTACTTCTTTCATCTAGTTCCAAGGCTTCGATCTTTGCTATCATAATATCCAAAGTGGTGCTTTCCAAATCAAGAGTATTCTTCAGCATGGTTACATTTTGTTTCCAATTTTCAGGAAGACTATGTAACATCTTCTTGTTTAAATTCTTGGACTTGTAAGTTACACCCATAATCTCTAAATCATTGACCAGTTGCACAAACCTATGCAACTGTTTAGAAATGGACTCCCCTTTGGAGTGATGAAATGTCTCAAACTGGTTCACAAGCTTGTCTTTGTTGATTTCAGCCACTTCACTGCTTCCTTCACACATGATTTGCAGTGCATCCCATACAGCTTTTGCAGTACCATATTTTTCCAATCTTTTGAGTACATCCATTTTAAGTGCTTGAGTAAGTATTGAGTAGGCTTTGAGATCAATCTTGATCTTCTTGTAATCATCATCATCAAGAGTGAGATCTTCAATAGGGATTCTTGAAGTCTTGTACATTGCAGCTTGATCTGCAGATAGAGTGACTGGAATGTGTGGGCCTTTACATATTGAGATACAATAATCAGGATCAACACCTGTAATATAGTTCATGAATCTGATTTTCCATTGTTTAAATTCAGATTTATGTTTGAGCATGTGTGGTTTTGAGGCATGCCCAAGTTCAGAATAATTGTATGAATCCATAGTTGACGATTTGTTTTTAACTTGTTTAGATCTGGATTTAATTGATTTTATAGTTAATTAGTCTAAATATTTCAACAAGTACAAACTTAGTCCTGTAACAATGGATCTGCTGAATATATGTCAATTTCAGCCTTTGATTTTCTGTTCTTGGTGACTGTGCAACCTGTACTGTTTATTTGAAGATGAGTTCTTTAGGTGAACAGTAACAGTTGAGTATATCAGTGAGTGTTTGGTAGGAATACTGAGAAGAGACGTTTGAAACCTCTAAACAGTAACTCAATCACCAGATCAATCGGGTTAAACCTAGATCTGAGCAGATCTGAGTAATAACCGAGAGCCAGGGCTCTGATACCAATTGACTGGGTTTGAGAATGATATTCTCTGTTGACGTGAATCAACGAGGATCGAATATGATGATTGAGTCAATGATTGGAAGGTGGAATCAGGCAATCAATGATCATAAAACACTAGATATACTCATAATGCATTCTTGTATTGATTAGATGAACTGTTACAGAGTAAATGCTAGGGTTTTGCATGCTACAGTAACAAGACAGCTAATCTGAGAGAAAACTAAGTATATTCTTGTTGTCTATCCTGAAAAGGTTGTGTAAACAGTTACACCAAAAGTTGTCTCACATATGAGGATACTATTCTATTTATAGGCTGACTTACAGCTTGTACAAAAAGACTAAACTACCCTTAGTCTAAGTCTTCATCAGCATTTGTTCTTTGTCATCCGCATTGACTAATGCGGATGAGTAACTCTTCATCAGCATTGATCTTCTATCAGCCGCATTAGTGTTTGGTCATCAGCATTAGTTAATGCGGATGAGCAAACACTTAGCCGCATTTGTTGCTAATCATCCGCATTAGTTTATGCGGATGAACAAATGCCTTGTTTGCCTTGCATAAGCTTTCCGCAATTGTTAATGCGGATGAACAAATACTTGTCAGCATTTGTTCTTGGTCATCCGCATTGACAAATGCGGATAGCTGACACGTTCTTTTCCTTCTTATGCATAGACTTCTGTATCCGCATTTCTTCTTGGACTTGGGGAGATTTCCAGCAGAACAACTATCCACCTCTTGAATTGGCATGTATGATCCTTTCAGGGTCCAACAATCAAATAATTCATGATTATCATTTTGGTTTGATATTCGACCTAGGTCAAACAATCTCTGAATTATTATCATAAAACAAGATGTTTTAATGGATGTTTGAAGATTAGAATCATGTTGTTATACCTAATCGATCGTGAAGATGACAAATCGACTAGAATTTTGGTTATGGATGAACAGAGGTTTAAGGGTTTTACGCACAGTTGAAACCTTTTTGAAATTTTTGTAATATCCTCACTTTCACTCGTGGTTAATGAAAAAATTACCAGTGCGAACTATATATACAACGGACAAATTGTGCGTCTGCTATGTATACAGTGTGTGTCCGATGTGTAAAAACAGTTTTAACCAAAAACTAAATTTTAAGCGTCCGCTGTGAAATACTCATACGCTGTGTGAACAGTGTCCACTATACAAGTTTAAACTTGTACGCTGTGAATCCTTATGTGTGATTCTGAGTATACAGCAGATGACCACTTGGTCATGTGCTGTGGCTCCTTTGAATATAATGTTTTCACAATGGATGAAAGTTTATTCATACGCTGTGCATATTAATTGATTACTTAAAATTCACAACTGATGACAAAAGTCATACGCTGTGGACTTTGAGCGTGTTTGTTTGTTCACATCGGATCAACATTAGTTCATGCGCTGAGGACACTAGAAAATTTATTTGCTTGATCACAGCGGATGAACATTTGTTCATGATCTGTAACTTTATGAAAAGTTTGTTTGATTGTTTACAGCGTATGAAAATTTGTTCATGCGCTGTGGACACTTTGAAATTTTTTTTTGTTGTTCATAGCGGATGAAATGTTTCTCATGCGCTGTGTACACTTTGAAATTTTGTTTTTTAAAAAATGTATGTTTAAATATAAAACATTTTTACATGATCAATGTATGGATGTTAAAGATATCACTCACCAGCAATATTGTGCATATGAATGTGTATCAAACTGCTGTGTTTGGGTGCTGGCTTGACTTGACTTTATTTAAAATTTCAAAATTTAATATTTTAAAATTTTAACATTTATAAGAATGCACTTGTTCTACTGACATTGATATTTCCAAGTTCAAATTCTCCCCCTAAATTTTTGCATATTTATAAAAACCTTGTATAAAAATTCAAAAATTTGAGATTTGTTTGAAAGGAAATTTATCAAAGTAAAATTTTATTGCTTGAATGATATGAAATTTTAGTAAGATAATACCTTATCTAACTAAAAATGTGTGATTTTTCATGTTTTAACATGAATCATTTCACATAACATCACATCATACTGGTCGTGAATCCTCATAGGGTCATTTGATATAATCTGAGAATAGACATAGACTAATACAATGTTGATAGCAGATATTTGGATCCACTTAAACTCTTGCATGGTATTAATGATTGAGTTAAATAGTGAGTGATTATCATGTTTTGGGTATGTTTGATGATTTGTATGTACCCCACATCTCATTGTATGTTAAAATCAATCCTCTTCAAAATATACTAGCAAGCACTTTCAATACTTAAGACCTAGTTACTTAGGTGTATAAATGCACAATTTGATCCTTATGAATGATCCACATTGGGATTCTTTTTCACTTCAATTTGGAAGGTGATCCTCTTTGGAATTCTTTTGATTGTTCATCCTAGATGGATGTGTTCCTCATTGCAAATTTTCTTGGATCATGATGTTTGTTCATTCAGGTCTGTGCTTAGCACAACAAAGAATGATATAATGTACTCCAGGTCTATGATAATTATAATAGAGGAGACAATTTTATGGTTGAGTAATTTATAAACTGTTTCACTTGGTGTATTGCAGTTACTTTACCAGTAACCCATATTGGATAGACCAATACTTACCATAAACCATGATATGTTGTTTACCACACAATCATGAGCATTTAGTTCTTCACTGTTGTATGTGTAGTTTGGTGTCCCATGCTAAGCCTATCCACATATGAAACAAAGTATTGTCAGTCTTTATTAGTGTAAAAGGACTCTAGTGAAGAAATAATCTAGTGTACTATCATTTCTAAAATGATTATGTGGGATTCGAAAATGTTTGTTATTTGAAGTACATGAATGGTTGTATGAAAACTTAATTTTATAAGACACTAGCTTGTTTTAAAGTTTGACTTTGAGAAAAATCAAGCTTGTATGATTTAATATTTGGAAAACATTACTTGTTTGATTCATAGTTGATCATACCATGTGACTGAACTAAAAATTCAAATCTTGTTGAATCAAATGGCTTGGTAAAAAGGTCAGCCAACTGTTTGTCTGTATGGACCTTGATCAACTTTATCAGACCCTTTTCTGAACAATCTCTCAGAAAGTGATATCTGACATCTATGTGTTTAGTTTTGGAATGTTGAACTGGATTGTCAGTTATAAACATGGTAGCAGTATTGTTAATGTGTATAGGTGTTTTAAGAAAATTATAGCCATAGTCAAGCACTTGGTTTTGAATCCAAAGCACTTGAGAACAGCATGCAGAAGCAACTATATATTCTACTTCAGCTGTTGACACAGATACATTTATTTGTTTCTTGCACTGCCAGGAGATCAATCTTGATCCAAGAAACTGACAACCGCCTGAAGTGGATTTTCTGTTCTTATTGCATCCACCATAATCATTGTCTGTGTATGCATATAAAGAGAAATCTCCATCTTTGGGATACCACAAACCAAGTGTTGGTTGGCCTTTCAAGTATCTAAAAATCCTCTTTACAACATTGATGTGTGTTTCTTTGGGATCTGCTAGGTATCTTGCACATATGCAAACTACATACATGATGTCTGATCTGCTTGCTGTTAGGTACATCAGAGAACCTATCATTGATCTGTAAAGTTTCTGATCAACTAATATTCCCTCTGTGTCTGCTCCAAACTTCAAACTACTTGCAAATGGTGTTTTGCTTGATATACAATGAGACATGTTATACTTCTTCACTATCTGTTGAACATACTTGCTTTGGTTGATAAAAATTCCTTCAGGTGATTAGTGAACTTGAAGACCTTGAAAGAAGGTAAGCTCTCCCATGGAACTCATTTGGAACTTTTATTGCAAAAGAGTTTCAAACTCTCTGCAAAGATGTATGTTTGTTGAGCCAAAGATGATGTCATCCACACAGACTTGAACCACTAACAAGTCTTGTTCTTTCTTCTTTAAGAACAACGTCTGATCTATTTTACCTCGGGTATACCCATTATGTAGTAGAAACATAGATAAAGTTTCATACCACTTCCTAGGTGCTTGATAAAGACCATATAGAGCCTTATCTAACTTGTAGACTCTATGATGGAATTCTGGAACTTCCAACCCTGGTGTTTGAGCAACATATACATCTTCATCTATCTTTCAATAAAGAAATGCACAATTTACATCGATTTGGAAGACAGTGAAGTTTTTGTAGGAGGCATAAGCAAGGAACACTCGGATGGCTTTAAGTATAGCTACTAGAGCAAAGATGTCATCATAATCAATGCCTTCCTCTTGAGTATATCCTTGGGCAATAAGCCTTGCTTTGTTTCTAATGACAATCCCTCTGTCATCTACTTTGTTTCTGAATAGGCATCTTGTGCCTATGGCATATTGATCTTAAGGAAGATCAACCAGTTTCTAGACCTCTTGCTTTCTAAATTGTTGTAGTTCTTCCTGCATTTCTTCTATACAGTTGTTGTCTTTAAGTGCATTAGTGATGTTTTTAGGAACAGTTAGGATAAGAAACAGGAATACAAGCAAATGTTTGCTACGTCTGATTGACTTCTAGTCAGTCGGGTATTAAGGTCACCTATGATGTTTTCTAAAGGTTGATCTTTATGTATTCTTGTTGTTTCAGTCTGATCAATAGGGATTGTTTAATCAAGATTGTTGAATTTTTGTTCTGGTGTTGTAAGATGGGCAAGGGTATTTGAGGTTGTCAGACAATCTGGCTCTATAGGTTCATTAAATGTTTGAGGGGAATCATGAAAGAAATCTAAGATTTCATCATCATGATGTGTGTCTGGTAAGGAATGATAATCATCATCTTCTTCAACTGTGTCTGGTTGATGTGATTTTATTTGATTGGGTGGTTGAGTTGTCATAGGTGTTGATGAAAACAGTGTGGATGTGGTTGTTCCATTAGATGTTTTTGTTTGTTCTAGAGGAGGTGTAACTGTTGTGCTTGAATGAGATGTGGTTGTTCTCTTTGGAGGATCAGCAGTTAGAGGAACATCAATGGTTGTTGGAGGAGGTACCACCAGATATTCAATATCTTCTTTAGTACCTGTAACATCAAAATAAGATGTGTCAAATGATTTTGTTAACGAATCAATGTCAAACAACCAGTCTGACTTTCTTTGTGAAAGAGTTGTAGGGTTTTGTAACATGTAAATCAAAGCTAGTTTAACCATTTAAACTATGAAAACACAGCGGATATAAGGTTTAAATATATGGTTAATAATCTGAAATTTTCACTATTTTAAACCATAAACAAAACCCAGGAACATGGATCAATAATATATGTGAAATAGTATGCTATCAAACCATAAAATCAACCATAAGGGGTTCAAGGAAACAACCTTTCGTGTACAAAATGTTGTGGATGGATAAGATGAAGAAGATGATGTTCTTGAATGTGTAGCCTTCAAAAGAGAAGACCTCAAGCTTGTATACCCACAAGTCCTTCCAAACACCAAGCTAGTTAGGGAGCTCAACACCAAAAACTCTCTTCTAATGCTTCTTCCAAATCCGAAATTTCAGCCTTGTTTTTCAGCTTCTAAAATCTGAAAATTTTCTGCCTTTTGAGAGTTCTTGCTTGAGTGTAAAAAGGAGAAAGTGTGTAAATGATGGAAGAGTGCAAGAGAAGTTTAAGTCTTGCAAAGACCAAGACATAAAATGGGTTCCCAATGTCGTCATGGGCTGCCAAAATTACCCATTTAAAATGGGTTTCCCCCCATTTTATTTCCTTATAAGATTTGCACTCTTTTAAACCCTTATATTATAAAATTAAAACCAATTTTAATTTTATAAACTTCACACACTTTTATTTGTTATTATCTAACCAACTCAAATAATGAAACAAATAATTTCTCATGAAAAAATTATCCACATAATGTTGTTCATTTACAAAAGCAATGTTTTAGAAAACCCATTTTATAAATTGGTGCCAATACTTATTTGTATGATCTCATCAATGAATAAATATTTATTGGTGTTTGTTTGGCTTGTTATTGGGTATTATGTAAACTTGGATCATAATGTTCTAACCATATCAATCTTGTATGTGTCTTGGGCATATAAGATCCAACAATCTCCCACTTGCACAAGATTCATAGAAGATTGATGCAAGTAGTAAATACCGCCTAACCACGGTTTACTACCCTTAATACGTATGACTAAGTGCCATTCAATAACATCATCCTCTTCAAGTACCATACTTGTGTCACACCCCGGGCCCAGGTAGGGTGGGACGTCACAGATTAGCAACAACATACATGGCAGCGGAAACAAACCATTATAAGAGCTCAAAGGGGGAGAACATCGCATGGCATTAAAAGTTTTAAAAGACACCGGGGGAAATAGATTCAGCCCCAAATGTTTGCATGTTAAACATAATTTAAATAGTCATGGTATCAAATTGTTCAAGTCACAAATTAGTCACACACACAAGCAATGCCATGGTCTCGGGGTTGAGTCTAAGTCGTCCATAAGCTAAGAGTCTTCACAGGTTACCGGAAACATGCTCAAAGAACAGAGTGTCAACTTTAAAGTTGGTGAATTCAAGTACTTAAAGTTTCAGAACAATTAAAAAGAACTACAAGAGTCCACAGTAAAGGTTTTAGAGTCCAGTGTGATAGTTTATAAAAATCTCATTCGATTTTAAAAACATCATTTTTAGTATCAGTCAATGAGGGTATCAAAATCAACCCTGCACTTGGTACCGCTTAGCCTCTTATAAAGTTATGTTGTACCGGATATTCCCGTAGGAAAGGACCAAGCCTCAGAACAGTGAACCATTCCTGCTAGGATGATTCACCATAGTATCTTACTCAAAACCTGTCACATGCCACAAACGACCCCTCAGGATCTCAGTGGGGTACCTCCCTGTAGCGGGAGCCACTGTGCGTGGGGGATTCCCTAAATAGATCTATTCACGTAAAACAAGCGGTTCACAATAGAATAATGATCGTGACAAAAGTATCAGCAGGTATCCAAAAAGTCCCACATACTAGCATCAAGTAAGCACAATCATAGTTCATCGAACAAAAGATCATGCAAAATAGTAAACAGTATCACACATAAGAATTTCAGTTTAAAGGAGCATGCTTCATCCCCAAAACAAAAGTAAAAAGAAACGGGGGGCACGAGGACTCACCTTAGATATCAAGCAAATAGAAATTCTTCGCGTGCTGGGAATAACTCAAGTCTAGCACCCTAAAATGAATATATTAAGTGATTAGCTACTACTCTAAACCTATTTAAGGAGTAACAATAGTGCCTAAGACTTAAATAGACAGTTTCGGTTTTGATTCGATTAGGTTTGCGTAAAAAGTTTCATTTTAAGGAAAGTCAAGGTTTTTCATGGAATCAAAGGTTTCTACCTTACTAGACCAGGAATATATAGTAATTATGCCATTTATGGGGGCAAATGAACTTATGGGAGTCGGTTATGAAGTTTTGTAAAATTTACAGTTTTGCCCCTGAAGTTTCAAAATTGACAATTTCTACCCTTAAGTTTGGTTTCTTGCATTAAATATCCTCTATTCTTAAAAATCAGGTTCAAGGCCTTAATTCAACTTAGTTCTAAGAACTTATTACCAAAATTTCAATTTATAGACTCGGTTTCTAAAATACGCGTTTAACGTTGCCGGATACGGTAAAACCGAACGGTTTAAAATGGTTATTTATGAATTTTTGCCTTTTTGGAGTCTAAGACCAGTAGCTACTTCTAAAAATCATTTTTATGAGTTTCAAATCTTTTAGATTACAAAAATTTGTCTCTAAAAGTGGAAAGGCTCGTTTTTACATTTAAACCGTTAAAACGTGTTTTTAGTCGGGTTTGACCATTTTAAAGGCTTGTTTGACCAAACATTTTACTTTTGAGGTTATTTTATCTATTAACCTACTGGAAAGTCATGTTTTTTTTATAATTTGTAACATTTAACCCATTTATCATGGCTTTTTCCTTAAAAACGTCTTTCGGTTTACACCCGGTGTTGGATCATGATAAGGCTGGTGCAACCAAATTCACTTCATAGTCACTTTTGGTACTACATCAAAGGGCTTCCGAAGTCAAGCAAGAGATCTTCCGAGAGTCTAAGGAACAACAGCTGAAGATATCTTCTGAAGGCAAAAGCTGAAGTCAACTGCTGATGACAACAACTGAAGCCAACAGCTGAAGATATCTTCCGAAGACAAAGTCTGATGAAAGAGCTGAAGACAAAGTCTGAAAGCTTCCGAAGACAAAGTCTGATGAAAGAGCTGAAGACAAAGTCTGAAAGCTTCCGAAGACAAAGTCTGATGAAAGAGCTGAAGACAAAGTCTGAAAGCTTCCGAAGACAAAGTCTGATGAAAGAGCTGAAGACAAAGTCTGCTTCCGAAGACAAAGAAGACTCCAAGCTTCGGAAGAAGCAGTCTTCCGAAGTGTAAGTGCCTTCGGAAAGAAGTTATACTTCTGAAGCACTTTATCCTTCGGAAGACACTGCTAAGTCCAGCAGATAAAAGTATGGTCCTTGTCAGTCCGCATGCGGACCTCTGACACAGCATGGGTTTTTCCTCGAAAGCCATATTGTTGACCATACTTTATTCTACTGCTCACCTTTTGATGATAGTACATGTTACCAACTTTAGTTGGCAGCATGGGTAAGTCAGGGACATGTCCTGACTACCCACTCTCAGGCATGCAAAATGTCTGAAAGACCTCACCTAGAGTCTTGTAGTATAGATGTAAGGTTAGAGGTGTCCAGCTGGAATCAAAGTATTCCCGGCTGTAGGTAGTATTATATATATCTTCTCCCTGTAACTCTTTAGATAAGCGATTTTGAGTCCAAGCGTCTTGTAATCCTTTGAGTTGAGAAGCAATATATAAAAGTACCTTGAAAATTACTTGCTGTGTTAATTTTCTTACTGCTTGTTACTTGTTATATTGTGATCAACTCTTCCTAAAGACTGCTTGCCGAGTGTTGATTCACAGTGAGTTGAGAGAAAAACCACCCGAAATCGATCCTGCAATTGGTATCAGAGCTCCAGGCTCTTGATTGTGAGATCTTACCATCCTAATCAACCCGTTTTTCACTCCTCACCACAATCCACTCACTCAAATGGCTGCTCTCTCCAAGGCTGATATGGAAACTGGTACCTTGACCAAGTCCCCCATGATCACCCCTGAAGACTTTGACACATGGTGTATCAGGATGGAAGGCTTCATCAAGTGTCAAGATTCAAGGATGTGGGACTCCATTGTCAATGGTTCTTTCATACCAAGCACTACATCTGCCACTGGTAATCGCATCATTCCAAAAGATGTTGATGATTACTCAGAGGAAGATAGGAAGAGAATAGAGCTAGATCAAAGGGCTATGACTTGTCTCCAAACTGCTCTTCCCAACTCCGTCTACAGACGCTTCAAGAAGTGCAAGACTGCTAAAGATTTATGGGAAGCTTTGAAGCTAATGTATGAGGGATCCAAGGAAACTCAAGAGAACAAGAAGGATCTCTTGAAGCAGCAGTTTGAGAACTTTACTTTCAAGGCTGGTGAGACCTTGACTCAACAATACTTCAGGTATGTTGAGCTAGTAGATACTCTGGCGGATATTGGAGTAGCTCTTGAGAACAGAGACATAGTTAGGAAGTTCATGTCTTCTCTTCCTAAACTATGGACTCACTACTGTGTTGTCATCAAGAGAACTTCGGACCTTAAGACTCTTTCTCTTACAGAGTTGTATGGTATCCTAAGTGCATTTCAGATGGAGATGAACATGCAGAACTCCTCTGATCACTCCAATAACCAACTGAGTTCAGCCCTTCATGTGGTTGAAAGGGAAAGCATAGAACCACAGCATCCCTTACTATGCTACCCTGACAACTCACATACTGGACCCTTCATTACTCTACCTGAGACTCCAAAGTCTCAAAAGGTTCAACACAACTCCTTTCAGGATAGTTGTGCCTTTGTCTCTGGAAGTGGACACTCTGGTGATTTTCAATACTGCTTTGATGATCTCGAGTGCTTCAATCCAGATGATGTGGAGTACATGGATATTGTCCAGCAGATGGCTCTTTTAACTTACAGAGCGAAGAAGTTCTTCAAGAGAACTGGAAGGCAATTCCCTCAAAACCCAGTCAACAGCAAGTTTGGGTTTGATAAGAGCAAAGCAAGGTGCTACAACTGCAACCAACTTGGTCACTTTGCTAGGGAATGCAAGGCTCCCAAGAACAACCCGGGAACCCCACAGGCCTCCACACATCCCACTGCCCCCAAGCATGAAGAAAAGTCAACTGAAACAGCTGCTGTTGCTCAGGAAGTTGACTGGAGCTTCATGGTACAGGATGTGACTCCCGCTCAAGCACTCATGGCCGGAACAGATGATGATCAGGTATATGAACATCTTTGTACTGCTGCCTGTATTGCTAAAGTTAAACTTTATAAGGATTACATTTCGGAAATCAGATCTGAAGTTGAGTCTTTAAATGTGCTAAAATCTGACTTTAAAAGAGCTGAATCTGACTATCAAAAGAAAATTGATGAGTTAGAGAAAACTGTGTCTCTTTTAAAACATGAAAAGACTAATTATAAGACTCAAATCAAAGATCTGATCTCCAAACTTTCTGAGGCTCAAGCCCAGTTAGTCAGAGCTGAGGCTCATGCCAGGAAGCAAGCTATTGCTGAGCAAAGCTTCCAAACTATTCTTGCATCAACCTCTCATTCCAAAATGTTTTATCAAAACAAAGAAGGGTTGGGAACCAGTGAAATAGCTCCACCACACTCTTATGAGTCTATAAGACTACCTAGATGTGGTACTGAAGAGCAAGAGGTTCCAACTACTGACCCTTCTCCATTGGAACTAGAGGATGAAGCAAAAATAGTGGCCTCCACAGGGGAGAAACAGGAGGATACACCTATCTCCACCTGTGATGACCAAATCCTGACCACCAAGGCAAGAAGAAGCAGAGCTAAAGCTGCTAGAAGGACTGCTAAGAAGGTTGCAGAGTCCAAGCTTAAGTTTGACCCTAAGCAAAAGGGTGTCTTCATTTCTGCCGGATTTCAAGTGGTAGGTACTCCTGATTCAGGAAAGGAGTGTAGTACCAGCACTCCTGTCCTACTGAAGAATCAGAAGTTGAAAGGGAAAGTTGCTGATAAAGAGAAGAAACACAAGAAACAGCAACCTGCAAATTCCCAGAAGACTAACATCGCATGCATAATGTGTGGTTTGCACAACCACATGGCTAAAGATTGTTACTACAATCCAGCAAGCACACATTATGCAAATAATGTTAGAAAAGAAGTAGTCAGAGAAGGTTTCTCAGTTGGACCACTTCAAAAGGTCCAAATGATGAAAAAGGGAAAGTTGGTCTCGGAAGCCAAGTTGCTTTCGGAAGAAACTGCTTCTTCCGAAGGGAAAGTGGCTTCGGAAGCCAAACCTTCTAAGGTTCGGAAGAACAAGAAGGGTCCCTTGAAACCATCTCAGAAGAAGACTACTTCGGAAGAAAAGGTGGTGAAATCTTCTTCCGAAAAGAGAGAAGCTTCGGAAGAAGACCATGCTGCAAAAGCTTCAACAAGCTCATCTTCAAAGATCAACCAAAGGATGGATTGGAAGATCAAGGAAGATGCTGCAGCCCAAACCTCTTCTTCATCAACGACCTCTATTGAACCCCATTGCATATCTTTTGGTTCAATTATGTCACTATCTTTGGAAGAGCCCAAGACCTGAAAGGATTGGGCTTCCAAACAAAACTAACCTTCTCATTTTATGTGCAGGGACATCCATTTGACAAGAACAACAATATCTGGATTGTAGATAGTGGATGCTCCAGGCACATGACAGGGAACAGATCTCTCCTTCAACAATTCCAGAACTTTGATGGAGGGCCTGTCCAATTTGGAGGTGAGGCTGGAGGATATATTTCGGGCAGAGGAAGTATATCCAACGGCAGAATAAACATTGACAAAGTTCACTTTGTCAAACAGCTTGAACACAATCTGTTAAGTGTTTCTCAATTCTGTGACCAGAAGCATCAAATGCTTTTCACAGAACATGAGTGCATTATCCTCAGACCAGGGATGACCATTCCTCCGGAATTGGTGCTTCTCAGATCTCCCAGGAAAGGGGATATGTACAAGCTAGATATGAACAAGGCTTCTCCTATGGGTGAAGTATCATGCTTTCTTTCCAAAGCTGATAGTGATGAGTCAACACTATGGCATAAACGCATGTGTCATGTGAATTTTAAAACAATGAATAAATTGTCTAAAAATAACTTGGTACATGGTTTGCCTAAAAAGGAATTTTTCTGCAAAGATAACTGTGTTGCATGCCTGAAAGGGAAACAACACAGATCATCTCATAAATCCAAATGTGTTAACTCTATCACTACTCCATTACACTTATTGCACATGGATCTTTTGGTCCCACAAGTATAATGAGCATTGGAAGGAAATCATACTGCCTTGTGATCGTTGATGATTTTACAAGATTTACATGGGTATTCTTTTTAAGAAGTAAAGATGAAACTGCTGAAACTTTAAAATCTTTTATTCTTAAAATAGAAAATCAAATTGATCACAAGGTTAAGATTATTAGAAGTGATCAAGGGACTGAGTTTAAGAACTTCGTTCTTGACTCATTCTGTGACTCAAAAGGGATTGCCAGACAATATAGTGCTCCCAGAACTCCTCAACAAAACGGTGTTGCTGAGAGGAGGAACAGGACACTTATTGAGGCTGCTCGGACCATGTTAGCTGATTCAAAGCTGCCTCTAACATTCTGGGCAGAGGCAGTCAGCACTGCATGCTATGTGCAGAACAGGGTTCTTGTAGTTAAGCCCCATGGAAAAACCCCTTATGAGTTATGGAACAAGAGGCCACCGTTCATTGGCTTTCTAAGGTCCTTTGGCTGCAGGTGTACCATACTTAACACAAAGGACAACTTGGCAAAGTTTGCTGAGAAGTCGGATGATGCTATCTTTATTGGATACTCTTCTAGCTCCAAAGCTTATAGAGTATACAATATCAAGAATCAACAATTTGAGGAGTCATCCAACATAGTTGTTAATGAGCACACTCCTTGTGTTAGGGGGAATGGACCTGAGTATATATTTGATTTAGAATTGTTTCCAAACTATTCTAAACCATCTTGTGAGAATGTTTCAGCTGGAATAGGTGCTCAAACTGATGCAGGACAACTATATGAGCTTCCCAGACCTCTTCCAAATTCTCCAAGAGCTGAAAGGCAACAAGCTTCAACTATTCACAGATCTGACAGTGTAAATATCTCAAGAAATAGTGAAGCTTCAACAAGTGAATCACTTGATCAACCTCAAAATTCTTCAGGTGATCCATTACAACACCAGGTTGAGGGAGGTAGTATTCTGAAGGAACAGGCAACTGTTAATACTACTTCACAACCAACCATTGATGATGTTTCTCAATCATTCAATCAGTCCTCATTGAATGACTCTGAAACAGCAGTTGGACAGAGTGATCCAATTCCTGATCAGAATATGTCTAACCTAGACTTATCTCTGCAACTGGAAGTGATTCCTCGTCTTAGGATTCACAACACTCATCCAACTGAGAACATCATAGGGGCTGTCTCTGAGGGTGTGAGAACAAGAAGACAGACTCATCATGGGAATGTCTGCTTGTACTCATGCTTCTTGTCTCAGATGGAACCAAAGAAGGTAGAAGATGCCTTAAAAGATAGTAGTTGGGTTGAATCGATGCAGGAGGAGCTGCTTCAATTCAGAAGACAAAAGGTCTGGAATCTATGCCCACTACCATCTGGTCAAGTACCCATAGGCACTAAATGGGTATTCAGGAATAAGAAAGATGATAGAGGCTTGATTATCAAGAACAAGGCAAGACTAGTAGTTCAAGGATACACCCAGGAGGAAGGAATCGATTATACTGATGTCTTTGCACCTGTTGCAAGACTTGAGGCAGTTAGGATCTTCCTTGCTTATGCTGCATCCAAGAACTTCACAGTCTACCAACTTGATGTCAAGTGTGCTTTTCTATATGGGGATATAGATAGGGAAATCTATGTGTGTCAACCTCCAGGATTTGAAGACCCACAGCACCCCAACTACGTGTGCAAGTTGGATAAAGCTCTATATGGGCTGCACCAAGCACCTAGGCTGTGGTATGAGACCTTGTCTCAGTTTCTCCTGAAGAATGGATACACTAGAGGTACCATTGACAAGACTCTTTTCATCAGAAAGAGTGGAGAAGACATTTTGCTTGTACAAGTCTATGTTGATGACATCATATTTGGTTCTTCAAACGATCAAATGTGTAAAGACTTTGAAAGCATTATGAAGCAGAAGTTTGAGATGAGTTCCATGGGAAAAATGGACTTTTTCCTAGGAATCCAGGTAAAACAGATGAAGGAAGGGTTCTTCATAAGTCAATCTAAGTATGTCTCAGACATCTTAGAAAGATTTGAAATGAAGGACTGTAAACCAGCCAAGACACCCATACCCAGAAACCATAATCTTTGCCCTGACCTTGAGGGGGAGGATACTGATCAGCATCAGTATAGAGCAATCATTGGTTCTCTGATGTATCTTACTGCGAGTAGACCAGATATCATGTTTGCCACATGCATTTGTGCAAGATATCAGGCTGCTCCGAAGGTGTCTCACCTAGCTGCTGCAAAGAGAATCCTCAGATACCTCAAAGGAGCACCTAAACTAGGTCTCTGGTATCCAAGAAATAGTGATTTCAATCTCTATGGATACTCTGACAGTGACTATGGTGGCTGCAACATTGACAAGAAATCAACATCAGGAGGATGTCAATTTCTTGGTGGAAGGATTATCTCATGGCAATGCAAGAAACAATCCTGTGTCTCTACATCAACTGCTGAAGCTGAATACATTGCTGCTGCTAGCTGCTGTGCTCAACTGCTATGGATTCAAAATCAGATGTTAGACTATGGATTCAACTTCATGACTACTCCTATCCATATTGACAACAACAGTGCTATCTCCATTACTGAGAATCCGGTGAAGCACTCCAAGACAAAACACATTGATATCAGGTATCATTTCATTAGAGATATTCATGAGAAACAGCTGATAAAGTTAATCAAAGTTGACTCAAATGAACAATATGCTGATTTGTTCACAAAGGCATTTGATGAACAAAGATTTAAGTATCTCATATCAGCAATTGGGATGATAAACATTGAATAACTACCTCTTTTGAAAACCTTTTTAAATGAGTAATGTCTTGTGTCAATACAATTTAAGCCCTGTTACAAAAGATCTTTAAATTATTCCAAGTGTAAATTCCTTCCGAAGAGGAATTAACTCTCGGAAGATATCCTTGAATATCTTCCGAAGCCAAATTCCTCAATGGAAATTTTCTTCTCGGAAGAGTTTGTGGTCTCGGAAGAAGCGATTGATTTTATATCAGATCTACTTCCGAAACTTATACAGCTCTCCATTCGGAAAGACAACTTTACCTTAGGAAGCAATGCCTTGCTTCGGAAGATAAAGTTCCTTCAAAGGACAATCTTACCTTCGGAAACAATATCCTGCTTCGGAAGAGAAATTGCCTTCAGAAGAAAATTACCTTCGGAAATGTTTTACCTTCGGAAGTTAAGATTCTATATGTAACGGATATCTTTTGGGCCCCACTCTGTAAAAAGTAAAAATTATTGTACTTGATGGTCAGATTATTTAAAATTATCCCTGCCGCCAACATCATTTCTCCGCAGTAAACCACCATACCATCCACAATACCACCCACAGTTACCCTATCACCGCCTCTACCACTGTTCACCCCCTTTTAAATAATCTTGACTGATCAAATTCATCTTCTTTTACCACTTTACAGCCCTAACTATTCCCTTCACTGTAAAATCCTCAATCTCACTCAAAATTTGAAGCTTACCTTTTCTCCAATGGCGCTAAACCCTCAGCACAATCAAGTCGCATTACTTGACTCGTCAAGGGATGCCGACTTCACCCAAATCATCACCTTTCTCACCGAATCCACCTATCTCACTGCACTAACAGTTAACCCCACCGTATACTCCAACCATATGTCAGAATTTTGGAGCAATGGTGAAACTGCAGTACTGAATGGGGTTCGAGTCCTGAGAACCCGAGTTTGTGGCCAAGAGTTGGTCATCAATGAACAGATCATCAGGAAGCATCTCGAGCTTCACGATGATGGGGCTCCTACTGAGTTCCCCAAGGAAGACTTGGAAGGCACCTATATCCTCATGGGATATGGAGGCGATGTCAGTAGATCTACGGTATACAAGTTCAACTTCTCTTACCATTGGAAGTTCTTGCTGCACATCGTTCTACACTGCCTCTCCAACAAATCAGGGGGTTGGGATCAAATCCCATATGAACTAGGATGCCTAGTTCATGGGTTGGTGAGAGGCCTCAGATTCAACTACTCACGATTTGTGTTGAATAACCTAATCGCCAATCTGAGCAGAGATACATTCTTCATGTATCCCCGATTTCTTCAACATATAATCAACTGTGAGATGGAACCAAGCAAGCTTGTCTGCGCAGCTGCTCTTCCTGTTCCACATATGAGGCCTACCATCTTCAAAATCCTGAAGAAGATGTCCACCAACTTCACTGGACGGTACACTCCATTACCTCCAGAGATGACTGAGCGCATAGCTCCTGGTGACATCCCTGTTATCCCCACAGGTGATGAACCCACACCAGCAACATCCACCACAATACCAAAACCTTCTTTACCCATCAAAGCCACCTATCAAAGACGCCCCAAACGAACCCTTGTTCAATCTACTCTGATTGAACAAGCTCCTCCTGTTCACACCGAAAGGACTAGAGTGGAATCATGGGCTCCCACTCAGTCCGAGGTCACACCATCCTTCACATTTGACCTCAATGTGGGTTTTGAGCCTCCTCAGTCTCAAACCCCTGAGCCCGAACCCCAAGCCTTTAGCCCGCAGGGTGAGTCTCTACACTCCCCTGTGCAGCTTTCTAGGGACAGCCCCACCAAAGGCTCAATGCCTGTAGACATTGATCTAAGTCCCGGGTCAGTAGGACTAACCACCCTCTCTTTCACTGACCTTTTACTCCGAACTGATGAAGAGATTACATCTCTCCATGGCCATGAAGTTGATCTAAACCACCCACTGAGAGATCAACAGAGCCAAGAGGGATCCCTTGTCTCTAGCCCCCATCAGCAGCCAGCTACTGAGGTGAGTCCCACTGATGTGGAGGGGACTCATGTAGACTCAGCTGCCACTACTCAGAGTTTCTCATTGAGCTCTCAGGACAGTGGTAACATCATTAGGACTGAGTCTACGGCAACTTTGCCCATTGACATCTCTGAAAGAGATGACTCTGAGCAGAGGAAACCAGGGTGCCAAGAAACCACATCTGGTGGTGAGAGTGAGCATACTAGGTATGTTATCTCATCTCCCCGTGATTCTTCTTATGAAGATGAGGGTAGTATGCAACTAACACTTCAGTACTTGCTTTCTAAGGTCTCCAATCTGGAATCACAGGTGAGGATCTTAGAATCAAGGACTGCCACTCAGCAACTTGAGATTAACTCTCTCAAGGCTCAACTAGCTGAGAAACAGACAGAGAGGTCTGTTAGGCATGTACCTATCCAGGTCTCAATGACTTCTTCCTCTAGCTCATCTAGCTCTCAAGATGATGCTACCAAAAAGGGGGAGAAAGTTCAGAGACAAACACCTATGGAACCACAGACCCAACTCATTTCCACCCAACAAATCATTACCCTACCTGAGTCATCTCAATCCTTTCTGGAGATTGACTCAAGGATGCTTCAAGATCTCTACAGGCTGTTCACACAGTTTGTATTGAGATCATCCCTAGAACAGCCCAGCCCCGACACCACATTTGCTTACTTTGGGGCTGAGGAGCTTCAAAGACTGACTGCACCTTCTACCACTGTGGAAGAAGTTGGTCAACCTAAGGTCTTCATGGAACCTGAGATTAGCTTCGAAGGGGAAATGGGGACTGATGGCCCAGCAACTGAAACAGATGGGACAGAATTTGCAGCAGTCTCATCTTCCGAAGCTCAAGCTGAAGCTTCCGAAGCCTATATGAAAGCCTCGGAAGAACAAGAAAAATCTTCCGAAGCCGAAATAGAAGCTGCGGAAGGCTTGTTTCAAATGTCCGAGGAGCTGACCATCACAGATGTCATTGCTGACATAGCATCTGAGGTGGGCAGGGAGGACACTTCTGAAACTCCTCCAATCCAAGCACCAGCTGAACTTCTATCTCAATCACAACCCTCCATTCAAGAACCACCACAGTCAAGCACCATCAAAGACAAAGGCAAAAGAAAACTGACTGCGGAAGAGCTTCAGGAGGAGGAAAGGATTGAGAAGGCTAAAAAGAAAGGGAGGTTTCCAACTGAAAAGGTGCTAGCTGCCAGCTCTAAGGCAGCTGCAGCCAATCAGGAAGAAATCAACCTGAAGAGAAGAACAGCACTCATTGACCAGCTCATCAGTCTTGGAGCTGTCAATGAGGAAATACTCCTGCTATCATTAGAGGAGTTGGTGACTTTGGAGAGGTCAACCAGGCTACAACAAGAAAGGGAAGCCAGGTTGGCCTTGGAGAGGGAAGAACAAGAGCAGAGGGAGGCAGCCCTGAAGCTGAGAGAGGCTAGGATCAAGTTCCTGCTCTCAAGAGGTTTCAGTCTTCCTGAACTGTCTCCACATGACAATGACATGATCCTGCTGCTCCACAACAAGGAGCAGGATCAAATGGAGAAGGAAAGGAAGAAGGCTGCTAGGGAGAAGCTGAAGGTGAAGAGGAAGAGGGAGGAAGAGAAGGAGGTCACTGCTGCCAAGAAGTCAACTGACAAAGCCTGGATGAAGGACTACCTTCGGGCTCATGGCTTCTCTGGTAGGCAGGTGGGACCTATGTCCGAAAGGACACTCCAGCGGATAGTCAGTGAAATAAAAGCTGACATCCGTTTGGGGAAAAGGAAGGAGATGTACAGGAGGATGAAGGGAATGGTTTTCACCCCAGCCACTCAACCACAGCCACAACCCACACCAGAACCAACCCCTTTTCCCATCAAACCTGAACCCACTGATGAAACCTTCACCCCTCAACCCACAACTCTACCCAAACCTACCACATCACCTCAACCACCCAAACTACCCATCCTAAAACCCAAGACTCAACCCAAAACCACTAAACCTAAGCCTACCCAACAACAACCAAGACCATCCTCTCAGCCTCCTAAACATTTCTCCTTTGAGGAAATTAAGGAGTTCAAGACAAAGCTCATCAATTGCACTACTTGAGCAGTATCTCCTATGAGGGAGAGGTTATCAACATCACCTATGTTGACAACTCTTCAAGCTCCCTCACCCTAGGCCAATTTCTTGAATTGCCTAGAGAAACCTTGGGCCAGGCTGCAAGACTTCTTGGTCTCAACTCCGATACCTCAATGCTGAGGAGAAGAGACTAAGAAGAAGACTGGTGACTCTGCTGGATACCAGGAAAGAGGACAGGATTTCTGGTCAATCTCCTGGGCCTAGAAATGCTATAATCCAGTGGAGGTTCGATGAACCTTCTCACAACTTTGTTGTGGAAAGAGAGAATGGCGAAACCAACAGGCTTAATGCCACCTCTTTACTGCATCTCAGCAGATTTGATCTTGCCGAGCTTGCAGAGAAGCCATTCTCCAATCCCTCCAACTCTGAGACTGCTGCACATATAAGAAATTACATCAGCGGTCTCCACTTGGCTGAACGAAGTCGAAGAGCCAAGATTGAAGAAGAGTTGAAGCTGAAAAGAGTGGAAGACAAGGAAAGATCAACCACCAAAGGCACAGCCTTTCTACAGATGGTGGAAGGTCCTGAATTGGAACCAATAGTTCGATGGGAATATGACTATACTTCCCATCAACTAACTCTTTTCAGAGGGCCACAACAGAGGGTACACAAAATCCAAGGTGACAGGGTCGAGGTGCTGTCTACCAAGGATTTGTACAAGATTCTCAGCATCACAGCAGGAAAGAATGAAGATACTGATAAACACCTGCTTTCCTTGGTGCTGAGAACTTTGAGAAGAAGAGGGAAGTGAAGTTTTGGTAGCATCAGCCTAGGGGGAGTTTGTTGGATCATGATAAGGCTGGTGCAACCAAATTCACTTCATAGTCACTTTTGGTACTACATCAAAGGGCTTCCGAAGTCAAGCAAGAGATCTTCCGAGAGTCTAAGGAACAACAGCTGAAGATATCTTCTGAAGGCAAAAGCTGAAGTCAACTGCTGATGACAACAACTGAAGCCAACAGCTGAAGATATCTTCCGAAGACAAAGTCTGATGAAAGAGCTGAAGACAAAGTCTGAAAGCTTCCGAAGACAAAGTCTGATGAGAAGTCGGATGATGCTATCTTTATTGGATACTCTTCTAGCTCCAAAGCTTATAGAGTATACAATATCAAGAATCAACAATTTGAGGAGTCATCCAACATAGTTGTTAATGAGCACACTCCTTGTGTTAGGGGGAATGGACCTGAGTATATATTTGATTTAGAATTGTTTCCAAACTATTCTAAACCATCTTGTGAGAATGTTTCAGCTGGAATAGGTGCTCAAACTGATGCAGGACAACTATATGAGCTTCCCAGACCTCTTCCAAATTCTCCAAGAGCTGAAAGGCAACAAGCTTCAACTATTCACAGATCTGACAGTGTAAATATCTCAAGAAATAGTGAAGCTTCAACAAGTGAATCACTTGATCAACCTCAAAATTCTTCAGGTGATCCATTACAACACCAGGTTGAGGGAGGTAGTATTCTGAAGGAACAGGCAACTGTTAATACTACTTCACAACCAACCATTGATGATGTTTCTCAATCATTCAATCAGTCCTCATTGAATGACTCTGAAACAGCAGTTGGACAGAGTGATCCAATTCCTGATCAGAATATGTCTAACCTAGACTTATCTCTGCAACTGGAAGTGATTCCTCGTCTTAGGATTCACAACACTCATCCAACTGAGAACATCATAGGGGATGTCTCTGAGGGTGTGAGAACAAGAAGACAGACTCATCATGGGAATGTCTGCTTGTACTCATGCTTCTTGTCTCAGATGGAACCAAAGAAGGTAGAAGATGCCTTAAAAGATAGTAGTTGGGTTGAATCGATGCAGGAGGAGCTGCTTCAATTCAGAAGACAAAAGGTCTGGAATCTATGCCCACTACCATCTGGTCAAGTACCCATAGGCACTAAATGGGTATTCAGGAATAAGAAAGATGATAGAGGCTTGATTATCAAGAACAAGGCAAGACTAGTAGTTCAAGGATACACCCAGGAGGAAGGAATCGATTATACTGATGTCTTTGCACCTGTTGCAAGACTTGAGGCAGTTAGGATCTTCCTTGCTTATGCTGCATCCAAGAACTTCACAGTCTACCAACTTGATGTCAAGTGTGCTTTTCTATATGGGATATAGATAGGGAAATCTATGTGTGTCAACCTCCAGGATTTGAAGACCCACAGCACCCCAACTACGTGTGCAAGTTGGATAAAGCTCTATATGGCTGCACCAAGCACCTAGGCTGTGGTATGAGACCTTGTCTCAGTTTCTCCTGAAGAATGGATACACTAGAGGTACCATTGACAAGACTCTTTTCATCAGAAAGAGTGGAGAAGACATTTTGCTTGTACAAGTCTATGTTGATGACATCATATTTGGTTCTTCAAACGATCAAATGTGTAAAGACTTTGAAAGCATTATGAAGCAGAAGTTTGAGATGAGTTCCATGGGAAAAATGGACTTTTTCCTAGGAATCCAGGTAAAACAGATGAAGGAAGGGTTCTTCATAAGTCAATCTAAGTATGTCTCAGACATCTTAGAAAGATTTGAAATGAAGGACTGTAAACCAGCCAAGACACCCATACCCAGAAACCATAATCTTTGCCCTGACCTTGAGGGGGAGGATACTGATCAGCATCAGTATAGAGCAATCATTGGTTCTCTGATGTATCTTACTGCGAGTAGACCAGATATCATGTTTGCCACATGCATTTGTGCAAGATATCAGGCTGCTCCGAAGGTGTCTCACCTAGCTGCTGCAAAGAGAATCCTCAGATACCTCAAAGGAGCACCTAAACTAGGTCTCTGGTATCCAAGAAATAGTGATTTCAATCTCTATGGATACTCTGACAGTGACTATGGTGGCTGCAACATTGACAAGAAATCAACATCAGGAGGATGTCAATTTCTTGGTGGAAGGATTATCTCATGGCAATGCAAGAAACAATCCTGTGTCTCTACATCAACTGCTGAAGCTGAATACATTGTTGCTGCTAGCTGCTGTGCTCAACTGCTATGGATTCAAAATCAGATGTTAGACTATGGATTCAACTTCATGACTACTCCTATCCATATTGACAACAACAGTGCTATCTCCATTACTGAGAATCCGGTGAAGCACTCCAAGACAAAACACATTGATATCAGGTATCATTTCATTAGAGATATTCATGAGAAACAGCTGATAAAGTTAATCAAAGTTGACTCAAATGAACAATATGCTGATTTGTTCACAAAGGCATTTGATGAACAAAGATTTAAGTATCTCATATCAGCAATTGGGATGATAAACATTGAATAACTACCTCTTTTGAAAACCTTTTTAAATGAGTAATGTCTTGTGTCAATACAATTTAAGCCCTGTTACAAAAGATCTTTAAAATTATTCCAAGTGTAAATTCCTTCCGAAGAGGAATTAACTCTCGGAAGATATCCTTGAATATCTTCCGAAGCCAAATTCCTCAATGGAAATTTTCTTCTCGGAAGAGTTTGTGGTCTCGGAAGAAGCGATTGATTTTATATCAGATCTACTTCCGAAACTTATACAGCTCTCCATTCGGAAAGACAACTTTACCTTAGGAAGCAATGCCTTGCTTCGGAAGATAAAGTTCCTTCAAAGGACAATCTTACCTTCGGAAACAATATCCTGCTTCGGAAGAGAAATTGCCTTCAGAAGAAAATTACCTTCGGAAATGTTTTACCTTCGGAAGTTAAGATTCTATATGTAACGGATATCTTTTGGGCCCCACTCTGTAAAAAGTAAAAATTATTGTACTTGATGGTCAGATTATTTAAAATTATCCCTGCCGCCAACATCATTTCTCCGCAGTAAACCACCATACCATCCACAATACCACCCACAGTTACCCTATCACCGCCTCTACCACTGTTCACCCCTTTTAAATAATCTTGACTGATCAAATTCATCTTCTTTTACCACTTTACAGCCCTAACTATTCCCTTCACTGTAAAATCCTCAATCTCACTCAAAATTTGAAGCTTACCTTTTCTCCAATGGCGCTAAACCCTCAGCACAATCAAGTCGCATTACTTGACTCGTCAAGGGATGCCGACTTCACCCAAATCATCACCTTTCTCACCGAATCCACCTATCTCACTGCACTAACAGTTAACCCCACCGTATACTCCAACCATATGTCAGAATTTTGGAGCAATGGTGAAACTGCAGTACTGAATGGGGTTCGAGTCCTGAGAACCCGAGTTTGTGGCCAAGAGTTGGTCATCAATGAACAGATCATCAGGAAGCATCTCGAGCTTCACGATGATGGGGCTCCTACTGAGTTCCCCAAGGAAGACTTGGAAGGCACCTATATCCTCATGGGATATGGAGGCGATGTCAGTAGATCTACGGTATACAAGTTCAACTTCTCTTACCATTGGAAGTTCTTGCTGCACATCGTTCTACACTGCCTCTCCAACAAATCAGGGGGTTGGGATCAAATCCCATATGAACTAGGATGCCTAGTTCATGGGTTGGTGAGAGGCCTCAGATTCAACTACTCACGATTTGTGTTGAATAACCTAATCGCCAATCTGAGCAGAGATACATTCTTCATGTATCCCCGATTTCTTCAACATATAATCAACTGTGAGATGGAACCAAGCAAGCTTGTCTGCGCAGCTGCTCTTCCTGTTCCACATATGAGGCCTACCATCTTCAAAATCCTGAAGAAGATGTCCACCAACTTCACTGGACGGTACACTCCATTACCTCCAGAGATGACTGAGCGCATAGCTCCTGGTGACATCCCTGTTATCCCCACAGGTGATGAACCCACACCAGCAACATCCACCACAATACCAAAACCTTCTTTACCCATCAAAGCCACCTATCAAAGACGCCCCAAACGAACCCTTGTTCAATCTACTCTGATTGAACAAGCTCCTCCTGTTCACACCGAAAGGACTAGAGTGGAATCATGGGCTCCCACTCAGTCCGAGGTCACACCATCCTTCACATTTGACCTCAATGTGGGTTTTGAGCCTCCTCAGTCTCAAACCCCTGAGCCCGAACCCCAAGCCTTTAGCCCGCAGGGTGAGTCTCTACACTCCCCTGTGCAGCTTTCTAGGGACAGCCCCACCAAAGGCTCAATGCCTGTAGACATTGATCTAAGTCCCGGGTCAGTAGGACTAACCACCCTCTCTTTCACTGACCTTTTACTCCGAACTGATGAAGAGATTACATCTCTCCATGGCCATGAAGTTGATCTAAACCACCCACTGAGAGATCAACAGAGCCAAGAGGGATCCCTTGTCTCTAGCCCCCATCAGCAGCCAGCTACTGAGGTGAGTCCCACTGATGTGGAGGGGACTCATGTAGACTCAGCTGCCACTACTCAGAGTTTCTCATTGAGCTCTCAGGACAGTGGTAACATCATTAGGACTGAGTCTACGGCAACTTTGCCCATTGACATCTCTGAAAGAGATGACTCTGAGCAGAGGAAACCAGGGTGCCAAGAAACCACATCTGGTGGTGAGAGTGAGCATACTAGGTATGTTATCTCATCTCCCCGTGATTCTTCTTATGAAGATGAGGGTAGTATGCAACTAACACTTCAGTACTTGCTTTCTAAGGTCTCCAATCTGGAATCACAGGTGAGGATCTTAGAATCAAGGACTGCCACTCAGCAACTTGAGATTAACTCTCTCAAGGCTCAACTAGCTGAGAAACAGACAGAGAGGTCTGTTAGGCATGTACCTATCCAGGTCTCAATGACTTCTTCCTCTAGCTCATCTAGCTCTCAAGATGATGCTACCAAAAAGGGGGAGAAAGTTCAGAGACAAACACCTATGGAACCACAGACCCAACTCATTTCCACCAACAAATCATACCCTACCTGAGTCATCTCAATCCTTTCTGGAGATTGACTCAAGGATGCTTCAAGATCTCTACAGGCTGTTCACACAGTTTGTATTGAGATCATCCCTAGAACAGCCCAGCCCCGACACCACATTTGCTTACTTTGGGGCTGAGGAGCTTCAAAGACTGACTGCACCTTCTACCACTGTGGAAGAAGTTGGTCAACCTAAGGTCTTCATGGAACCTGAGATTAGCTTCGAAGGGGAAATGGGGACTGATGGCCCAGCAACTGAAACAGATGGGACAGAATTTGCAGCAGTCTCATCTTCCGAAGCTCAAGCTGAAGCTTCCGAAGCCTATATGAAAGCCTCGGAAGAACAAGAAAAATCTTCCGAAGCCGAAATAGAAGCTGCGGAAGGCTTGTTTCAAATGTCCGAGGAGCTGACCATCACAGATGTCATTGCTGACATAGCATCTGAGGTGGGCAGGGAGGACACTTCTGAAACTCCTCCAATCCAAGCACCAGCTGAACTTCTATCTCAATCACAACCCTCCATTCAAGAACCACCACAGTCAAGCACCATCAAAGACAAAGGCAAAAGAAAACTGACTGCGGAAGAGCTTCAGGAGGAGGAAAGGATTGAGAAGGCTAAAAAGAAAGGGAGGTTTCCAACTGAAAAGGTGCTAGCTGCCAGCTCTAAGGCAGCTGCAGCCAATCAGGAAGAAATCAACCTGAAGAGAAGAACAGCACTCATTGACCAGCTCATCAGTCTTGGAGCTGTCAATGAGGAAATACTCCTGCTATCATTAGAGGAGTTGGTGACTTTGGAGAGGTCAACCAGGCTACAACAAGAAAGGGAAGCCAGGTTGGCCTTGGAGAGGGAAGAACAAGAGCAGAGGGAGGCAGCCCTGAAGCTGAGAGAGGCTAGGATCAAGTTCCTGCTCTCAAGAGGTTTCAGTCTTCCTGAACTGTCTCCACATGACAATGACATGATCCTGCTGCTCCACAACAAGGAGCAGGATCAAATGGAGAAGGAAAGGAAGAAGGCTGCTAGGGAGAAGCTGAAGGTGAAGAGGAAGAGGGAGGAAGAGAAGGAGGTCACTGCTGCCAAGAAGTCAACTGACAAAGCCTGGATGAAGGACTACCTTCGGGCTCATGGCTTCTCTGGTAGGCAGGTGGGACCTATGTCCGAAAGGACACTCCAGCGGATAGTCAGTGAAATAAAAGCTGACATCCGTTTGGGGAAAAGGAAGGAGATGTACAGGAGGATGAAGGGAATGGTTTTCACCCCAGCCACTCAACCACAGCCACAACCCACACCAGAACCAACCCCTTTTCCCATCAAACCTGAACCCACTGATGAAACCTTCACCCCTCAACCCACAACTCTACCCAAACCTACCACATCACCTCAACCACCCAAACTACCCATCCTAAAACCCAAGACTCAACCCAAAACCACTAAACCTAAGCCTACCCAACAACAACCAAGACCATCCTCTCAGCCTCCTAAACATTTCTCCTTTGAGGAAATTAAGGAGTTCAAGACAAAGCTCATCAATTGCACTACTTTGAGCAGTATCTCCTATGAGGGAGAGGTTATCAACATCACCTATGTTGACAACTCTTCAAGCTCCCTCACCCTAGGCCAATTTCTTGAATTGCCTAGAGAAACCTTGGGCCAGGCTGCAAGACTTCTTGGTCTCAACTCCGATACCCTCAATGCTGAGGAGAAGAGACTAAGAAGAAGACTGGTGACTCTGCTGGATACCAGGAAAGAGGACAGGATTTCTGGTCAATCTCCTGGGCCTAGAAATGCTATAATCCAGTGGAGGTTCGATGAACCTTCTCACAACTTTGTTGTGGAAAGAGAGAATGGCGAAACCAACAGGCTTAATGCCACCTCTTTACTGCATCTCAGCAGATTTGATCTTGCCGAGCTTGCAGAGAAGCCATTCTCCAATCCCTCCAACTCTGAGACTGCTGCACATATAAGAAATTACATCAGCGGTCTCCACTTGGCTGAACGAAGTCGAAGAGCCAAGATTGAAGAAGAGTTGAAGCTGAAAAGAGTGGAAGACAAGGAAAGATCAACCACCAAAGGCACAGCCTTTCTACAGATGGTGGAAGGTCCTGAATTGGAACCAATAGTTCGATGGGAATATGACTATACTTCCCATCAACTAACACTTTTCAGAGGGCCACAACAGAGGGTACACAAAATCCAAGGTGACAGGGTCGAGGTGCTGTCTACCAAGGATTTGTACAAGATTCTCAGCATCACAGCAGGAAAGAATGAAGATACTGATAAACACCTGCTTTCCTTGGTGCTGAGAACTTTGAGAAGAAGAGGGAAGTGAAGTTTTGGTAGCATCAGCCTAGGGGGAGTTTGTTGGATCATGATAAGGCTGGTGCAACCAAATTCACTTCATAGTCACTTTTGGTACTACATCAAAGGGCTTCCGAAGTCAAGCAAGAGATCTTCCGAGAGTCTAAGGAACAACAGCTGAAGATATCTTCTGAAGGCAAAAGCTGAAGTCAACTGCTGATGACAACAACTGAAGCCAACAGCTGAAGATATCTTCCGAAGACAAAGTCTGATGAAAGAGCTGAAGACAAAGTCTGAAAGCTTCCGAAGACAAAGTCTGATGAAAGAGCTGAAGACAAAGTCTGAAAGCTTCCGAAGACAAAGTCTGATGAAAGAGCTGAAGACAAAGTCTGAAAGCTTCCGAAGACAAAGACTGATGAAAGAGCTGAAGACAAAGTCTGCTTCCGAAGACAAAGAAGACTCCAAGCTTCGGAAGAAGCAGTCTTCCGAAGTGTAAGTGCCTTCGGAAAGAAGTTATACTTCTGAAGCACTTTATCCTTCGGAAGACACTGCTAAGTCCAGCAGATAAAAGTATGGTCCTTGTCAGTCCGCATGCGGACCTCTGACACAGCATGGGTTTTTCCTTGAAAGCCATATTGTTGACCATACTTTATTCTACTGCTCACCTTTTGATGATAGTACATGTTACCAACTTTAGTTGGCAGCATGGGTAAGTCAGGGACATGTCCTGACTACCCACTCTCAGGCATGCAAAATGTCTGAAAGACCTCACCTAGAGTCTTGTAGTATAGATGTAAGGTTAGAGGTGTCCAGCTGGAATCAAAGTATTCCCGGCTGTAGGTAGTATTATATATATCTTCTCCCTGTAACTCTTTAGATAAGCGATTTTGAGTCCAAGCGTCTTGTAATCCTTTGAGTTGAGAAGCAATATATAAAAGTACCTTGAAAATTACTTGCTGTGTTAATTTTCTTACTGCTTGTTACTTGTTATATTGTGATCAACTCTTCCTAAAGACTGCTTGCCGAGTGTTGATTCACAGTGAGTTGAGAGAAAAACCACCCGAAATCGATCCTGCACCCGGTTTTACTAAAAAATCCATTTAAAGTATCTTTTGACCACTAAAACTTTTCATTGACTCCAGAACCTGGAATTCTCTTTAAAACGTTTATGGTCCATTTAGAACCTGGAATTCTCTTTAAAACGTTTATGGTCCATGTTTTCCTATTTTTAAGTCATTTTAATACGTTTCGGGTCCCGAAAGTGACCAAACTAGGCCTAAACACATTATGTCCTTTGTTCCAGAGGTCAAGCCATGTGATTAAACTTAATATGCACCAAAAATTACTGAAATAACAGCCCCAATCGTTGCCTAGTTGTTCTATACATCCATGGACTTTAAAACATGTAGAAAGTGTCATAAATGACCATTACACTTGTGTAAATCATTGTAACTCAAGTTTATTCATTACCAAACTTCATCTAACTAAAAATATCAGGTTGTTGGGGTGTCTAAAACTCATTTTTGAGCAGGTTATAACCCTTGTCTAAGAGGTTTTTCAAGAAATGTCTAAAAGAGGTTGTTACCAGTAGAATGAAGCATTGTTTAAGGTGTAATGCATGTTTTTACAACATGTAGGTGGTGTACACCCTTGGAGACTTCAAAAAAGGTTGTTAGTTGTCTTAAAATCCATTTATATGCAGGTTAGACGTTTTATTTTGATGGGTTACAAGATACACAAATAGATGGTGACAAAAACACCAAAAGGAGGGTTTTCAAGGGGTAAATCGGATTCTACCCCTTAGAATGAGCATTATATCGTGTCATATACCTTCAAGAACTTGGGGAAATCCTCAAGAACAAAGTGAGGGTGAGATGTTTCTGCTACAACAAGAAAAAGATAGGTTTTAGGTGAAAAATGAAGACAATCTCAAGAAATGACCAAAACCGACATAGTGAGCTTACACACGATGTATCTCGTGGTTTAAGAGGTGTAGAACATCGTGGATGGTTGAAATCTTCTTGGATGAGGCTGGAGAAGTCGAACACAAGCTGGAAACCTCAAGCTTTGCACGTTCCAAGCTTTAAAACTTCACCAAATGTCACCTTTCTTTCGGTTTGCTGCTGGCCGATGCGTATATGCTTGTTGTTTGCGATTTTGGAGCTGAAATGAGGGCTGAGATAGAGAGGATTTTGGATATGAAGGGTGTTTCTTCAAATGGAAATTCGAAATGAGAGAGAGAGAGAAGTATGGCTTTGTGTCTTGCATGATTGAAATGCATGTAATGTGAATGGAGGAAGAAAAGGTGGAGTGTATGGAAGAAAGAAAGAGTTTTCATTGGATGATATGGGGGTGGGCGGCTGATTTGTCTTTAGTGGGGAGTTCCTCTCTTTTTTTAAAAAAAATTAAATAGATAAATGTGTATTAGGTGGTATTAATTTGAAGTGTAGTATAAGATTATTAGTTAGTAGATGATGTTGTAATGTGCATGATCCTTCATGCATAATCCGAAATATCCAAGTATGTGTATGTATGCATACTTTTAAATTGTTTTCAATTAAGGCTTCGTATTCTAGCTAGGGTGACTAATCAATATTCCCGGGCACGAATTTTCTAAAAAGGCAAGACTTAAAATGACTAAATTCACATAGAATCATGAAAATTGATCAAATAAAAATTAGTGATTCTAACATTCCTGATATAATTGAATTGTTTCCATTATTAGTACTCATAGGAAGGGATATGATGCAATTGAATTAGGGTTTAGAATAGTGAATTTGGGACCGGTTGTCACATTCTCCCACTGTTTAGGATATTTCGTCTCGAAATTTTAACTTCGCTTAGCATTGGTACGGGTGGATTTAAAGAGATGCGGGTAGTTCTTCCTTATCTCGTCCTCGCGTTCCCAAGTGAATTCCGGCCCTCGTCTCGAGTTCTATCTTACCTTAACCTTGGGTATGCGGCTTCGTCTGAGTTGTTTAACTAAGCGGTCCGTGATCTCTATAGGCTCTTCTACGAAGTTTAGCTTATCATTGATTCTTGTCTCCTTCAACGGTAGCTCCAATGTTTTGTCTACCAGGCATTTCTTCAAGTTTGACATGTGGAAGGTGTCGTGTATATAACTCAATTTCTGAGGTAGTTTCAACTTGTAAGTCACAGGACCAATTCTTGCTACTATTTCGAATGGTCCAATGTATCTTGGGCTTAACTTGCCTCTTTTTCCAAACCTCACGGTTCCTTTCCACGGTGCTACGTTCAGCATTACCCTATCACCTATCTGAAACTCTAATGGTTTCCGTCTTCTGTCAGCGTACTTCTTTTGACGATCCCTTGCCGCCCATAGACATTCCTTGATCTTGAAAATCTTATCAGTGGTCTCCAATACGATGTTAGGTCCCAATACTTGGCTATCACCAATTTCATTCCAACTCAAGGGTGACCGACATTTCCTACCATAGAGAGCCTCATACGGAGCAGCATTGATACTTGCATGGTAACTGTTGTTATAGGAGAACTCCACTAATGGAAGATGATTATCCTAGTTCCTACCAAAATCAATTACGCATGCCCTCAGCATATCTTCTAAGGTTTGAATAGTCCTTTCGCTTTGACCTTCAGTTTGCGGGTGGTACGCCGTACTTAAGTCCAGACGGGTTCCTAAGGCTCGTTGAAGTGATTTCCAGAAACGCGAAGTAAAACGACTATCACGATCGGAGATTATGGATAGTGGCACCCCATGCCTAGCCACTATTTCATTGATATACAGTTGAGCCAGTCTTGACATGTCATAGTCTTCCCGAATTGGTAAGAAGTGAGCTGATTTGGTTAGTATATCCACTACTACCCAAATAGCATCATGACCCCTAGACGTTCTGGGTAACTTGGTAACAAAGTCTATCGTGACGTTATCCCATTTCCATTCTAGGATTTCTGGCTGCTGTAACGTCCCTGATGGTTTTTGATTCTCAACTTTTACTATGGCACAGGTTAGACACTTACTGACATACATAGCGATTGATTTCTTGATTCCAGGCCACCAGAAATATGCCTTCAAATCCTGGTACATTTTATCACTCCCAGGGTGAACTGAATACCTAGATTTGTGAGCTTCATCGAGAATTACCTCTCGAATTCCCCCATGCTTTGGCACCCAAGTTCTCCCTTCGCACTTATACGTACCATCATTTCCTGTTTCAAATCGCTTTTCCATTCCAGTTAATGCTTCTCCTGCTAAATTTTCTTCCTTTAACGCTTCTCCTTGAGCTTCTTTCATCCTTGCAATTAGGTCAGTGTACACACTTATCCTCAAACCTTGTACACGAAGAGGTTTTTCTCTCTCCTTTCTGCTCAAAGCATCTGCCACCACATTGGCTTTACCAGGATGATAACGGATTTCACACTCGTAGTCGTTTAACAACTCAACCCATCTTCTTTGACGCATGTTTAGCATCTTCTGGTCGAGAATGTGTTGCAAACTTTGATGGTCAGTGTAAATGATGCACTTCATGCCATAGAGGTAGTGCCTCCACATTTTGAGAGCAAACACCACGGCACCTAATTCCAGATCGTGCGTAGTATAGTTCTTCTAGATGCATAGGCAATGACCTTGTTGCGTTGCATTAGCACACAACCTAACCCTTGACGCGAGGCGTCATAATAGACTACGAAGTCTTCGACTCCTTCTGGAAGGGCCAAAACAGGTGCACTGTATAACTTTTCCTTAAGCATCTCGAATGCTTCGTCTTGCTCGGGTTCCCATACAAAGGCTTTGTCCTTCTTGGTCAGTGCGGTCAATGGTTGCACAATGCGGTAGAAGTCCTTTATGAATCGTCGGTAATATCCGGCCAATCCTAGGAATTGCCTAATCTTAGTGGGAGTCTCAGGAATCTTCCAATTCTTTATAGCTTCAATCTTGGAAGGGTCAACTTGAATTCCATTCTCATTCACTACATGCCCTAAAAATTGGATCTCTCGCATCCAAAATTCACATTTAGAATATTTGGCATATAGTTGTTCATTCTTGAGCAACTCAAGGATTAGTCTGAGATGCTTCTCGTGTTCTTCTTTATTGCTGGAGTAGATCAGAATGTCTTCGATGAACACAGTCACAAACTTGTCAAGATATGGGCGGCATACACGGTTCATGAGATCTATGAATGTTGCCGGTGCATTAGTCAGTCCGAAGGGCATGACTAAGTACTCATAGTGCCCATACCTAGTTCGGAAAGCCGTCTTGGGTATGTCTTCTTCTCTTATCTTCAGTTGGTGGTAACCGGATCTCAAATCTATCTTGGAGAGGTAGCTTGCTCCTTGAAGTTGATCGAATAGGTCGTTTATCCTCGGGAGAGGGTAACGGTTCTTTATCGTCAACTTATTCAATTCCCGGTAGTCGATGCACATGCGTAAGGTGTCGTCCTTCTTCTTCACAAATAACACCGGAGCACCCCATGGAGAGACACTCAGGCGTATGAATCCTTTGTCCAATAGCTCTTGAACTTACGTCATCAGTTCCTTCATTTCAGGAGGGGCGAGTCTATACGGCGCTTTAGCTACCGGTGCAGCGCCAGGCAGCAAATCTATTTGGAACTCAACTTGTCGATTTGGGGGAAGTCCCGGTAGGTCTTCCGGAAATACCTCAGGGTATTCAGAAACTACTGGGATGTCCGAAATCTTCTTCTCCTCTTTGGTCTTCATCACGTAGATGATGAAAGCTGAGCATCCCTTCCTTAAGCTCTTGGTAGCTTTTAAATGAGATATCATGGGGCATAAGGTGTTACTCCTTTCTCCTTGCACCACTAACTCTTCCTTGTCGTTCAATGGTATCTTGAGTAAGCGTTCATCACAAACAATTTCGACTCTGTTCTTAGCTAACCAGTCCATGCCAACAACCACATCAAATCCTCCTAACTTAATGGGCATCAGATCTATCTTAAATGCTTGTCCATTTAGATTTATTGAACAATCCTTGATGTTTTCGTTAGTTTCTAAAATATTACCATCAGCTAATTCGATGGTAAACGTATCGGCTAAGGTACATGTAGCTAAGTCAATCGAGGATCTAAAAGCACTAGAGATAAAACTAGCAGCCGCTCCAGTATCAAATAAAAAGGTAGCAGGATGATCGTTTACAACAAACGTACCATTAACCACATCGGGTTCCTTTCGGGCTCCAGCTGGATCCATCACAAAAGCTCTACCCTTGGGCTTATTGGGTCGGTTGTCCTTGTTTCTTCCTAGTTTAGGGCACTTGTTCCTCATATGCCCAGGGTCCCCGCACTCATAGCATTGTTTTCCAGGCTCGTAGGTACAATCTTTAATCAGGTGACAAGGTTTCTTGCATCGATAACAAGGCATGGGTTTGCACTCCCCTTGGTGATGAAGTTTGCATTTGTCGCAGAAGGGGCTTGTGCCTATATACAACCTCCTTGCCTTTCCACCATGGTCACTTCGTCTCGCTTCTTCTCTAGGTTTCTTGTTTGAACTGCTGCTGCTGCCGACCATCCTCCTAGTATCAAACCACTTCCTCTTTTCTTCCACAGCCTTCTTCTTGTCCTCAATTTTCCCATGTTCAATCCTCCCAGCTCTAACTAAGTCGTCGGTCAGATTACTGGTAAGGTCGACCGCCGCCTGTATGGTTGTAGGCCTGGATGACCGAACCATGCCCCTTACCCTTGGGTGTAACCCCCAGATGAAGCGGGCCACGCCCTTGGATTCTGGCATCACTAAGTGTGGTACCAGTCGGGACAATGCAAGGAACTGGTTGATGTATTCGGTGTAGTTCGGACCCCTCATCTCCAGATTCAGAAATCTAGCCTCCAGTTTCTCTAGCTGGTTGATCGGACAATACTTGTTGGTGATTAGCTTCCTGAACTCAGACCAGTTCATCCTACCAATGGCATCCCTACCTCGAGGATGGATGATGGTTTTCCACCACTCAAGTGCTGGTCCCTTGAGAGATTGAGAAGCAAACCTCACCATGTGTTCCAACTTGCATTCACTGATGTCTAACACAGCTTCTATTTCGTCTAGCCATCTATATGTTTCAATTGCACCCTCGGTGCCATGGAAGTCCTTTGGCTTGCAAGCCATGAATGTTTTGTAGGAGCACCCCTTCCTGATAGCTTCAGATTCTTCGTTGTTTGCAGCCCCAATACCACCTCCGGCGTCATTCCGGTCAGCATTGATTTGAGCAATGATGGTTGGCATAGCGTTCGCAATTTGCTGTGCCACAAGATTTGCCATCCTCTTGTCATTTCCTGAGTTAGCATTTCCCCCAGTGGGAGTCCCTGTAGGAGTAGGTGGTTGGTTTCTGGTTTGCCTTGTTCCTTCGTGACGACCTCGGTTTGCTGCTTGCCTTCCGATGTGTGTTCCTCTTCTGGTAGGCATTCTGATAGTACTACAGGTAAAGTCGTTTTAGCATCTCATAAAATTGTTTTGAATAATCTATGCATCAATTCCCAACAAGGCTCCCTCTATACGAAGAGAGAATACGGTGTATAATTACACACAACTTAGCAAGTTCCACAGATTACCAATTTAAACAGTTTAAGCAGTCATAATGAATAACATGGCCCAACCCCATGAATGAACAACACATGACGGATAATCGTAAATGTTTCAACAACATTGTATCATAGGAATCAGTTCAAAACAAGACAAAGTTCATAGTATTAGAGCCTGGCTCTTACAAAGTGGAAGGTGCCATCACCACCATGAAATATAATAATAATAATGTCAGATAGTGATAAATTTGTTTCCTTCAAATGTTCAAAGACAGATAGTTCTTCCTCTTCCACATGTCGCCTTCACATCAACTTCTTTTTCAGCCATCCCATCCATCCAGAGCTCTTCCTCCTCTACTCCTGCTCCAATCTCTGCACACCCTCTGACGCCATCATAGCTTGGAATTGGGCAGACTGGGTGGTCCGGGTAGCATGCTGAAGAGTCAGCTCGTGGCGACAGACAGTCCTCAGGAGCTCCTCTAGTGCTGCATCAGTAGGTCCTACGTCGCTAGCCCGACGGCTAGATTGTGAATACCTATCCCCTACCAGTATGCTGGGGCCGTCGTACATGCTGTGCCTTGGAGGCATCCAAGGCTCCACTTGTGGGTATCGTCGGTGTGGCTCGAACGGCGGTGGTACGGGTATGGGAGTCCTGACCGGTGGTGGAGGAGGAGGCATCCTAAATGAGACCGAACTTCCAGGTCTAACAGTCTTTCGTGGACGAGTGACGGTGTGTGCTCCCCAATTCCCGATGGGAGGTATAGGTGAGTGGGATGGAGCGGCAACATGTGGCGAGCGGGAGCGCGTCCGGCTCCTGGGAGGCGTCGTCGAAGAAGAATCCTCAGAAGCTTCAGTGTCCTCTGACGTGGCGGAGATCCAACCCGGGTGTCCACACCTCCTGAGGTATTCCTCGTACTCCAAGCGCGGTTTTGCCTTCTTGGCGTCCCCTGTCGGTGCACTCCTCTCAGCAGGGTAGGCCGGTGCTTTCCCCTTATCAGCCATAGTTGTTTCCTGTAAAAAGACATCATGAGAAATTTGGTTTCTCATAGCTCATGATAGTCTTAATAATAATAATATACTCATAGTACTAGTGATGGTATTAGTATCAGGGATCTCTATGTATCCCTTATCAATGATGTTAGAATCAATTGTTTCTCATAATATTGTCAGGTAAAACAGTTCATCTTAAAAAAATCAATTTCAAATCCCCAGTCAAAATAAACTTTAAAGTTAATCCGCATCAAACAGAAAGGTCCAAACTTAACTTAGAGGTCCGTGATGGAAATTACACGTCCGGTAAATTCATGATTACGTTGATCAAGTGTAATCATCAATTTGCCCAACCCGATCATTCCAACACTTTCCCACAAGGACAGTCCTAGGGTATCAGGGTTGTAGCCTAGGGTCTACTATGGTATTCCAGACTTCTCTACGACCTTTGGCTCTGATACCAATCTGTCACACCCCCGGGCCCAGGTAGGGTGGGACGTCACAGATTAGCAACAACATATATGGCAGGGGAAACAAACCATTATAAGAGCTCAAAGGGGGAGAACATCGCATGGCATTAAAAGTTTTAAAAGACACCGGGCTGGAAACAGATCCAGCCCCAAATGTTTACATGTTCAACATAATTTAAATAGTCATGGTATCAAATTGTTCTAGTCACAAATTGTTTACACACACAATCAATGCCATGGTCTTGGGGTTGAGTCTAAGTCGTCCATAAGCTAAGAGTCTTCACATGTTACCTGAAACATGCTCAAAAGAACAGAGTGTCAACTAAAAAGTTGGTGAATTCAAGTACTTAAAGTTTCAGAACAATTAAAAGGAACTACAAGAGTCCATAGTAAAGGTTTTAGAGTCCAGTGTGATAGTTTATAAAAATCTCATTCGATTTTAAAAACATCGTTTTTAGTATCAGTCATTGTGGGGTATCACAGTCAACCCTGCACTTGGTCCCCGGTTGGCCTCTTCTAAAGTTATGTTGCACCGGATATTCCCGTAGGAAAGGACCAAGCCTCAGAATAGTGAACCATTCCTTCTAGGATGATTCACCATAGTATCTTACTCAAAACCTGTCACATGCCACAAACGACCCCTTGGGATCTCAGTGGGGTACCTCCCTGTAGCGGGAGCCACTGTGCGTGGGGGATTCCTCAAATAGATCAATTCACGTAAAAACAAGCGGTTCACAAAAGAATTAATGATCGTGACAAAAGTATCAGCAGGTATCCAAAAAGTCCCACATACTAGCATCAAGTAAGCACAATCATAGTTCATCGAACAAAAGATCATGCAAAATAGTAAACAGTATCACACATAAGAATTTCAGTTTAAAGGAGCATGCTTCATCCCCAAAACAAAAGTAAAAAAAAAAACGGGGGGCACGAGAAGTCACCTTAGATATCAAGCAAATAGAAATTCTTCGCGTGCTGGGAATAACTCAAGTCTAGCGCCCTAACATGAATATATTAAGTGATTAGCTACTGCTCTAAACCTATTTAAGGAGTAACAATAGTGCCTAAGACTTAAATAGACGGTTTCGGTTTTGATTCGATTAGGTTTGCGTAAAAAGTTTCCTTTTAAGGAAAGTCAAGGTTTTTCATGGAATCAAAGGTTTCTACCTTACTAGACCAGGAATATATAGTAATTATGTCATTTAAGGGGGCAAATGAACTTATGGGAGTCGGTTATGAAGTTTTGTAAAATTTACAGTTTTGCCCCTGAAGTTTCAAAATTGACAATTTCTACCCTTAAGTTTGGTTTCTTGCATTAAATGTCCTCTATTCTTAAAAATCAGGTTCAAGGCCTTAATTCAACTTAGTTCTAAGAACTTATTACCAAAATTTCAGTTTATAGACTCGGTTTCTAAAATACGCGTTTAATGTTGCCGGTTACGGTAAAACCGAACGGTTTAAAATGGTTATTTATGAATTTTCGCCTTTTTGGAGTCTAAGACCAGTAGCTACTTCTAAATATCATTTTTATGAGTTTAAAATCTTTTAGATTACAAAAATTTGTCTCTAAAAGTGGAAAGGCTCGTTTTTACGTTTAAACCGTTAAAACGCGTTTTTAGTCGGGTTTGACCATTTTAAAGGCTTGATTGACCAACCATTTTACTTTTGAGTTTATTTATCTATTAACCTACTGGAAAGTCATGTTTTTTTTATAATTTGTTACATTTAACCCATTTATCATGGCTTTTTCCTTAAAAACGTCTTTCGGTTTACACCCGGTTTCACTAAAAAATCCATTTAAAGTATCTTTTGACCAATAAAACTTTTCATTGACTCCAGAACACTTTATTTATCCATTTAGAACCTGGAATTCTCTTTAAAACGTTTATGGTCCATGTTTTCCTATTTTTAAGTCATTTTAACACGTTTTCGGGTCCCGAAAGTGACCAAGCTAGGCCTAAACACATTATGTCCTTTGTTCCAGAGGTCAAGCCATGTTACTAAACTTAATATGCACCAAAACATACTGAAATAACTGTCCCAATCGTTGCCTAGTTGTTCTATACATCCATGGACTTTAAAACATGTAGAAAGTGTCGTAAATGACCATTACACTTGTGTAAATCATTGTAACTCAAGTTTATTCATTACCAAGCTTCATCTAACTAAAAAAATCAGGTTGTTGGGGTGTCTAAAACTAATTTTTGAGCAGGTTATAACCCTTGTCTAAGAGGTTTTTCAAGAAATGTCTAAAAGAGGTTATTACTAGTAGAATGAAGCATTGTTCGAGGTGTAATGCATGTTTTTACCACATGTAGGTGGTGTACACCCTTGGAGACTACAAAAACAGGTTGTTAGTGGTCTTAAAATCCATTTATATGTAGGTTAGACGTTTTATTTTGATGGGTTACAAGATACACAAGTAGATGGTGACAAAAACACCAAAAGGAGGGTTTTCAAGGGGTAAATCGGATTCTACCCCTTAGAATGAGCATTATATCGTGTGATATACCTTCAAGAACGTGGAGAACTCCTCAAGAACAAAGTGAGGGTGAGATTTTTCTGCTAAAACAAGAAAAAGATAGGTTTTTAGGTGAAAAATGAAGACAATCTCAAGAAATGACCAATACCGACATAGTGAGCTTACACACGATGTATCTCGCGGTTTAAGAGGTGTAGAACGTCGTGGATGGTTGAAATCTTCTTGGATGAGGCTGGAGAAGTCGAACACAAGCTGGAAACCTCAAGCTTTGCACGTTCCAAGCTTCAAAACTTCACCAAAAGTCACCTTTCTTGCGGTTTGCTGCTGGCGGATGGGTATATGCTTGTTGTTTGCGATTTTGGAGCTGAAATGAGGGCTGAGATAGAGAGGATTTTGGAGAGTAAGGGTGTTTCTTAAACTGGAAATTTGAAATGAGAGAGAGAGAGAAGTATGGCTTTGTGTCTTGCAAGATTGAAATGCATGTAATGTGAATGGAGGAAGAAAAGGTGGAGTGTATGGAAGAAAGCAAGAGTTTTCATTGGATGATATGGGGGTGGGCGGCCGATTTGTCTTTAGTGGGGAGTTCCTCTCTTTTTTTTAAAAAAATTTTAAATAGATAAATTAATTTAAATTTGAAGTGTAGTATAAGATTATTAGTTAGTAGATGATGTTGTAATGTGCATGATCCTTCATGCATAATCCGAAATATCCAAGTATGTGTATGTATGCATACTTTTAAATTGTTTTCAATTAAGGCTTCGTATTCTAGCTAGGGTGACTAATCAATTTTCCCGGGCACGAATTTTCTAAAAAGGCAAGACTTAAAATGACTATATTCACATAGAATAATGAAAATTGATCAAATAAAAATTAGTGATTCTAACATTCCTGATATAATTGAATTGTTTTCATTATTAGTACTCATAATACGGGATATGATGCAATTGAATTAGGGTTTAGAATAGTGACCTTGGGACCGGTTGTCACAACTTGAAATGTTTTAGGTGGATCAATCATCTATCCTTTTGTCACAGATGTCAGGTTAAATCCCAGAGACACAGAGTGATCATTCTCCATTGATTTAACTTTATCAGGCCTTAGACATCTTACTCTCAGCGAATAAGAGGGACAAATCCCATCTTGACTACATACGTCTCTCATAATTGCCTTATATCATACCTGAACTCAGACTTATGTACTGCCATGTTTGAGAACTACGAAGAACTAAGTCAAAGTATAATATTTGGTAAATATCAAGACCCAATATGTATCTCAGGTCAGAGGATACCAAATGATGTTTGTCTTTACTCAAAATTACTTATGATCAATCAAGAAGATTCCATGTAGTAATGTTTGAGATGCAGGTCAGTCCAATATTTGCATCCCACAAATATCTATGAGCTTTGGCAGTAACCTTTTGCTCTATATTCATTCATACGAAAATCTACCAATCCAAGTTCATAATAGTCTTACCTTCATACTTGTTCCCACAAGTATGAACAACTACGGACGTTCTGAGTAAATAATTTACTCATGGATTTTAAACATGCAAAACAGGAATATTAATTGAATCATTATAACCAAATAATTCATTCAAGTAATAAAGGTTACAATATCTCAATACAGAAATTAAAGATCATATCCAGTCACTATAATATTGATGTCCCATGGCACAAGTATGATTTCATGCTTTGCCTTTTCAAGAAGCTTCGTTAGTGGATCCTCAATGTTTTGATCCGTGTGAACTTTGCGAATACATATTTTTCCCTTTTCAACTTCATCCCTTATGTAGTTGAATCTTCTTTCAATGTGCCAAGTCTTTTGATGTGCACAGGGTTCCTTGATTTGAGAAATCACACCCTCGTTATCACAAAAGATTTCTAGGGGGTCCTAAATGGAAGGGACCACCCCTAGATCGGCAATGAACTTCTTTAACCATGCAGCTTCCTGAGCTGCTAACGAAGCGACAATGTATTCCGACTCTATAGTTGATAATGCTACCACATCTTGCTTAGAGCTCTTCCAAGAGATTGCTCCTCCATTAAAGATGAAAATGTACCCCGATTATGCTCGTGAATCATCCAGATCTGTTTGGAAACTCGCATCCATGTAACCCTTTACAACGAGTTCCTCCTCACCAGATCCATAGATTAGGAACATATCTTTAGTCCTCCTTGGGTACTTAAGTAATTTCTTAACAGCCATCCAATGACTGCTTTCAGGATTTTGTTAGTATCGGTTTGTCATGCTCAAAGCGCATGACATGTCCGGTCTAGTGCATATGATTGCATATATGATGGATCCTATAGAAGACGCATATGGGATTCCCCTCATTTTGTCTTGCTCATCCTTTGAGCTTGGACATTGAGTCTTACTCAATATCGTTCCTCTTTTAATAGGTACGGTACCTTTCTTAGAGTTTTCCATCTTGAACCTTTTCAAGATTTTTTTGTCAATGTATGCACTTTGATTTAAACCTATCAACCTCCTTGATCTATCCCTATAGATCATTATTCCTAAACTATAGGCGGCTTCACCAGATCCTTAATGGAGAAACAGTTTCCAAGCTAGGTTTTTATACCTTCCATGGTTGGAATGTCATTTCCAAATAGTAGGATGTCATTGACATACAATACTAGGAAAGTGGTGATGCTCCCACTAGCCTTCTAATATACACATGCTTCATCAGTGTTTTTGATGAATCCAAATTTGATTATCTCTTTATCAAAACGGTGATTCCAACATCTTGATGCTTGCTTCAATCCATAGATTGATTTCTTTAACTTGCATACTTTGTTAGGAAGTTTTTGATCAACAAAACCTTCAGGCTGAACCATATAGACATCTTCCTCAAGGTATCCATTTAGAAAAGCGGTTTTGACATCCATATGCCAAATCTCATAATCATAATGAGCAGTTATGGAAAATAATATCATAATAGACTTTAGAATTGCAGCGGGTGAGAAGGTCTCATCATAATCAACCCCTTGAGTTTGAGTGAAACCTTTTGCTACAAGTCTAGCTTTATAAGTATCCAAGTTTCCATGCATATTGGTTTTCTTCTTGAAAATCCAGATACTTCAAACTATCTTGGAGTTAAGAGGTGGTTCAACCAAGTCCCACACTTGGTTGTCATACATGGATTGCATCTCAACGTTCATGGTTTCAATCCATTTGTCACAATGCTAATTGGACATTGCATCATAATAGGTGGTTGGTTCATTGAAATCTACCACATAGCATCCATCCACGAAAAATCCATATCTTTCAGGTGGATTACTAATTCTATCAGATCTGCGAACGTTTTTGATGGGTTTGCAAGAACATAAAACCAAGTTTAACCATTTAAACTTTCAGAAAACGCAGCGGACATATAGCTTTAAAACCGATTTTATAAGCTGAAAAATTTGTTCTTTAGGTGACCATATAAATGTATAAAACAAACCCATTAACCAAAGGATCATATTATGTGAATCAACATGCTATGTATGTACAAAATCAACACAATATGACAACCTCAAAGGGCTGCCATAAACTACCTCTTTCAGCAGTGAAAAGTTGACCAAAGAAAGAACTTAGAAGGCTGAAATATGGCCAAAGATTCAAGGTTGGATGTCCTTAAATGTTGACTCCCACAAAGCTCTAAGTAAGCCTCACACTTGCTTGGATTTGGACACCAAAACACCAAGATGGGAGCTACCAACAGACTTTCCAGAACCGTGAACTTTTAGCAGCTATGTAGATGAGATTAGATGTCACAAAAACGGCCAAGGCTCCAAAATAGGACCCCTCAAGCTTGTATACCCCAAGCTTGGTTGCAATCATAAGTCTTGTTAGGAAGATTGAGCACCAAATCAACTCAAAAACCCTCTCTATGCTGCTGCCTGGTCCGTAACATTGAGGAGAGAAGAAGAGTGAGTTTTTTATTTTTACATGTATTGAATGGATGAGAGAGGTTTAGTGTAAGACTTGATTACTAATGTGTATTCTCAAGATAGGTAAAGAACCAATCACTAACATGGGGGGGCAGCCAAAAGGATTTAAAAGAAAAGAGTTTCCCCCATAAAACTCAAGACACATTAGTTTAAACTAGTCTTTGTCATACATTAAAAAGTCTTCTACTAGACTTATTTAAAATTGTGACATATGACATCTCTAATTAAACAATTTTATTAAAGTACAGTACTCACATGTCATTAGTGTTATTTAAACCCTTTTAAATAACAAAAATAACAATAAACCCATCAACAAATTATCCTCATAATTTGTTCCATCTCAAATGCTTTTGTTTAGAAAACCCTTTTCTAAACATGGTGCGATTATTCAATTGCTTGATCCCATCAACAATTAAATAATTCTTGGTGATTGCAAAGCTTGTTATTTGGTATAACCCGACTTGGATCATAACATACTAACCGCATCAAAATTCTAAGTGTCTTGGGCACACAGAATCCTACAATCTCCCACTTGCCCAAGATTCATAGAAGATTGATGCAAGCGGTAAATACCGCCTAACAACGGTTTACTACCCTTAATATGCATGACTTATAGCCATTCAATAACATCATCCCTTTCAAGTACCCTACTTGAAATGATTTTGGTGAATCAATCATCTATCCTTTTGTTACAGATGTCATGTTAAATCTAAGGACTCAGAATGATCATTCTATGTTGATTTAACTTAATCAGGCCTTAGACATCTAACTCTCAACGAATAAAAGGAACAAATTCCATCTTGACTATATACGTTTCTCACAAACACCTCGTGTCATACCTGAACATACCCTTATGTACTGTCCACTATTTCAGGACAGTGAAGAATTAGCTCAAGGTATGACACTTGGTGAATATCAAAACCCAATATGTATCTCAGGTCGGAGGATACCAAATGATATTTGCCTTTACTCAAATTTACTTATGATCAATCAATAAGATTCCATGTAGTAAAATTTCAGATGCGGGTTAGTCCAATATTTGTATCCCACAAATATCTATGAACCTTGGTAGCAACCCATTGCTCTATATTCATCCTTATGAATATCAACCAATCCAAGTTCACAATAATCTTGCCTTCATACTTGTTCCCACAAGTCCGAACGACTACGGACATTTAGAGTAAACATTTTACTCATGGATTAAACATGCTAATTTGGAACATTAATTGAAACATTATAACCAAATAAATGTATTCAAATAATAAATAATTCCACATATCCAAATACAAAATTTAATAGATCAAATCCGATCACTAGAATATCGAAGTCCCATGGCACAAGTATGACCTTCATGCTTTGCCTTTTCAAGGAGCTTCGTGAGAGGATCTGCAACGTTTTGATCCGTGTGAACTTTGCGAATGCATATCTTTCCCTTTTCAACTTCATCTCGTATGTAGTTGAATCTCTGCTCAATGTGCCTAGTCTTTTGATGAGCACGGGGTTCCTTGATTTGAGCAATCGCACCCTTGTTATCACAAAAGATCTCTAGGGGGTCCTGAATGGAAGGGACAACCCCTAGATCGGCAATGAATTTCTTCAACCATGCAGCTTCTTGAAGTGCCAATGTGGCGGCGACGTATTCTGATTCTGTAGTTGATAGAGCCACCACATCCTGCTTGGAGCTCTTCCATGAGACCGCTCCTCCATTCAGAATGAAAATGTATCCCGATTGTGACCGTGAATCGTCACGATCGGTTTGGAAACTCGCATCCGTGTAACCTTTTACAACGAGTTCCTCGTCACCAGATCCATAGATCAGGAACATATCTCTTGTCCTCCTTAGGTACTTAAGTATGTTCTTAACAGCCATCCAATGACTGTTTCCAGGATTTTGCTGGTAACGACTTGTCATGCTTAAGGCGCATGACACGTCCGGTCAAGTGCATATCATTGCATACATGATGGATCCAATAGCAGATGCGTATGGGATTGCCTTCATTTTATCTTGCTCATCCTTTGAGCTTGGACATTGAGTCGTACTCAATATCGTTCCTCTTTGAATAGGTACGGTACCTTTCTTAGAGTTTTCCATCTTGAACCTTTTCAAGATCTTATCAATGTATGCACTTTGATTCAAAACAATCAACCACCTTGATCTATCACTATAGATCTTTATTCCCAGAATATAGGCGGCTTCACCAAGATCCTTAATGGAAAAACAAGTTCCAAGCCAGGTTTTTACACCTTCCAAGGTTGGAATGTCATTTCCAAATTGTAGTATGTCATCAACATACAATACTAGGAAAGTTATTGTGCTCCCACTAGCATTCTTATACACAAAAGCCTCATCAGCGTTTTTGATGAAGCCAAATTTCTTTACTTCCTCATCAAAACGGTGATTCGAGCTTCTCGATGCTTGTTTCCATCCATAGATTGATTTCTTTAACTTGCATACTTTATTAGGATGTTTTGGATCGACAAAACCTTCAGGCTGAACCATATAGACATCTTCCTCAAGATATCCATTTAGGAAAGTGGTTTTGACATCCATTTGCAAATCTCATAATCATAATGAGCAGCTATGGCAAACAATATCCTTATAGACTTTAGCATTGAAACAGGTGAGAAGGTTTCATCATAATCAACCGCTTGAGTTTGAGTGAAACCCTTTGCTATAAGTCTAGCTTTATAAGTACTAAGTTTCCATGCATATCGGTTTTCTTCTTGAAAACCCACTTACTTCCAACTATCTTGGAGTTAAGAGGTGGTTCAACAAGTTCCCAAACATGATTGTCATACATGGATTGTATCTCAACGTTCATGGCTTCAAGCCATTTGTCACAATCCGAATTGGACACTGCATTATGGTATGTGGTTGGTTCATCTGAATCTACCACATAGCATGCATCCATGAAGAATCCGTATCTTTCAGGTGGATTACTAATTCTACCACTTCTGCGAACGTCTTGTGTGTATTGATCAACCTCTTGATCATTCTCAACATCCTCATGTTGAGTGCTAGTTTCAACCAAACGTTCATCGGGTTGTGGTTCTTGATCTTCCTCAAGATCACCTATTCTACTGCTAGCTCCTTCCGTAAGGAACTTTGCTTCTAAGAACTCACCCTTTCTAGCAACAAACACCTTTTGTTCCAGTGGATCATAGAAATAATATCCCATAGAATCTCTAGGATATCCAACAAAGATACACTTGGTGGATCGGACTTCCAATTTATTTAGGGTGGGAGTCTTAACATAAGCCTCACAACCCCAGACCCTTAAGTATGATAGGGATGGAACTCTTCCATGCCATATCTCAAAAGGTGTCCTTTCCACCTTTTTGGTTGGGGCCATATTTAGAATGCGGGCCGCAGAGAGCAAAGTGAAACCCTAAAATGATAGAGGCAATGTGCTTCTAGCCATCATAGATCGGACCATATCCAATAAGGTTCGATTCCTCCTCTCAGACACACCATTATGTTGTGGTGTTCCAGGTGGAGTGAGTTATGAGACAATCCCATAACTCCTAAGATTATCTTGAAAAGCATCACTTAGGTATTCACCTCTTCTATCGGTACGGAGAACCTTAATTGACTTGTCGAGTTGATTTTCTACTTCATTCTTGAAGATTTTGAACATTTCAAAAGCTTCATCTTTGTGCCTTAATAAGTACACATACCCATAGCGACTATAATCATCGGTAAAGGTAATGAAGTATATTTCACCATTCCTAGTCATTTGTTTAAAAGGACCACATATATCCGAATGTATTATTCCTAATAAATCTTTTGCCCTTTTGGTAGTTCCACTAAAGGGTGCCTTAGTCATCTTACCTTGTAAACAAGATTCGCAAACATCAAATGAATCACATTCATTTGTTTTTAAAAGACCATTCTTTTGAAGTGTTTGTAAACGTTTCTTGTTTATATGACCAAGACGACAATGCCAAAGATAGGTGTCACTCAAGTCCAACTTGAGTTTCTTGGTGTTAGTTTGGTACAATGAACTATATAAAGTATTTTCATGAACCAATTCATAAATACCATTAATGGGAATAGCTTTAAAATAGAACATACCATTTAAAGAAACATGAATATCATTTTCAATAAAGGATAATACACAATCATAATGTCTTAACTGGGATACAGAAATAATGTTCCTAGTCAAACTAGGAGCATACAAAAAATTCTTCAAAATAACTTCCAAACCACTTGGAAGTCTTAGGATGTAGTCCCCACGAGCTTCAACTAAGACTTTAGTTCCATTGCCCATGAAGAGGCTAACATCCCCTTGTTTGAAGTCCATACTTCTTGTGAACCCCTACAACAAATTGCAAATATGAGTTCCACATCCGGTATCGAATACCCATGTGTTAGAATATGTAACATTAAGCTCAATATGAATAATGTATATTATACCTGAGGTCTGCCCGGCATCTCTCTTTGCTTTCAACTCTTGGAGATGGACAGGACAATTCCTTACCCAATGTCCTATCTCCCCACACTTGAAGCATGGGTCATTAGTAGCAACCATTTGCTTCTTCTCATGTGGTTTGGGTGGTACCCTTACCACCCCTTTCCCCTTTCCCCAAACGGGTCCCTTACCCTTGGCAACCTTTGCCTTGGGTGCGGGATGAGGCCTTTTGTTGTTCCCACCTTCATTGATGGTGAGAACGGGTAAAACCCTTTTACCCATGGCTGACTCGGCCGTTTTGAGCATTGAGTGAAGCTTACCAATGCTTTTGTCCCATGCATTCATGTTGTAGCTCAACACGAATGTCTCGAACTTCTTGGTGAGGCCATTTAGGATCAAATCCGTGGCCAATTCCTTTGAGACGGGACAATTAAGCCTCTCGAGGTGGTCAATATGACTTTTCATCTTAAGTACATAAGATGAAACAGATTGGTTGTCATCCACACGACATGCATGGAGTGCTCGAACCGTTTCGAAGCGTTCAACCCTTGCTTGCTGTTGGAACGTTTCCTTCAGCTGGTTTATCATGTCATAAGCTCCGTGATGTTCATACTCCTTTTGGAGATCCGGAGTCATGCTCGCTAGCATGAGACAAGACACTTGGACGGAGTCCTTAGTGTATTTCAGCCAATCGCTGTAGGCCTCCTCATCATCCTCAGTAGGTTGATCGGGGATAGGGTCGTCTAAAACATATGATCTTCTCTCTTGCTTGAGAATGATTCTCAAGTTTCGATACCAATCAATAAAGTTGTTATGATTTAGACTTTCCTTTTGGAGGATCGCTCGTAGTGATTGGTTGGACGCGGATGAGTTATCGTGATTTTCATTATTGGTGGCCATCTACAAAATTTAACAAAGATCTATTTTAGTATTTTCGATATTGCTATTTTTAATAATTAATGACTTTTAAGGTCATTTTTATACTAAAATCTAGAACCCAACATTACATTTAAATTGTTGTTAGGTGATCTTTATCCCACGATTTAAATTAATAAGGTGGTCAACGATTGATGGTTGCAACCATTGGCAACTTCTAGAGGTATGGAATCGACTTTTAACATGATATGTAAAGTCGGCATGTTAATCCCATCAACACCATTTGGAAACCATATTGTAGGTGATCCATTTAACATGGTTTGCAAATCAAGTTATCCTACTTGCACACACATGTGAGTTTACCAACATAAGTGGTTAGGTGACCTTTATCCCACCAATGTGGTATTCCCACCTTAAGTCACAAGTTCCCTCAAAATGGTTAGGTGACCTTTATTCTATTAAGAGTTCCCAAATGACTTAAGTGTTGTGCAAAAGTACGGTGTTAAACTTGTTTGTCAGGTATTCAAAGTTTTCATAATTCTAGTTTAGAAAACTCTATGTACTTGTATTTGTATGCTTTCAAATACAAGATACCCTATGGTTCTTTTAATAAAACCCATTTTATTTATAAAACAATTAATCCTTTTAATAACCATTTATTAATACTTAATGATTAAGAACCATATTATATTAGCTTGTTAAGATCATTTTTATTAAGATTGTTTATTATATCCAAATATCATACAATCATTCATAAAACCACAATCAAACAAGCATAATATAAACAACCACAATTTGCATATATGCATAACCATAGCATCTAAAGTGGTCCATACTTGTTTCCCATCACAAGGGTGGTCCATAGGGCATTCCTAAGGGTCATAAACAAATCATATAGAAAGCTTCCAAAAGCCTCCCACTTGAAACCGCATCCAAAATGCTCCATGTTTCTTTTATGACCTTCCTTTGTGCTTCCAATGTGTATGCCTTCATATTACAAGATATAAAGTCCTAATACAAGATATCTAGTAAAATGTAAATACACCTAATCTATTTATTACAACCCAATAATAAATAAATTACACTTGAAACAAAACACAAACAATAGATAATACAACCCAGTTGAATGAATGAATACAACCATTACAAACATCCAAACAACACAAGGTCAATGGCTAGGTTATGCACACTAACATCCAATGATCATATCTTCCAAACATATAATGAAACCCCACTTAAAACCACCAAATTTCAGCCAACATAAACTGAAATTTTGGGTTTTAAATATTGTCCAAACAATCAACGTTTCATAATATATATCTTTCAAGGTCTAATCACTTGCACGTGTGATATGACCTTGAAAGTTTGGGGAATCATTCATACAAAACATAGCAGCCCAAAATCAGCCTATACTAAGTTTATAATCATCCTTTAAAACCAATTTTAAAGGACAAAACAAGCAAGTCATCCACTACATGGGCCAAAAATGTGTAACACTGCTTTCGTAAACATCGATGCGTCTTCATGCAATAGATAAGCTTTAGGTTTCTTCCTGGTTGTTCTCCTTGAATCCTGAGTACCTCCCTATCTGGCATGGGGATTCGTACTACTTTTTCCCGACAGACAATCTCAGCTCTGTGTTTCGACAACCAATCCATTCCCATAATCACATCGAAACTTCCCAGCTCAAAATGTATAAGTCTATATCGAAGGCATGGTTTTCCAATATCATCGAGCACCTTCTAATAATCTCGTCAGCCTGTATAATTTTACTGTTGGCCATTTCTACGGAGTAGCTAGTTTCTAGCCTACTAGGGTTCCAGTCAAGCATGTGAGCAAATTCAGAGGATATAAAACTATTTTCTGCTACACTATCAAACAATATAGATGCGAAGTGGTGATTGAGCAAGTACTACCCGTAATGACATTCGGGTCCTGACTGATGTCATTTGTTCCGATTACAAATGCACGTCCTCTGGCAGCATTTCCTTGATTTCCCTGGCCTTGATTTCCAGCTATTACCATCACTTGCGGTTGGTTGTTTCCTTGTTGACCTTGCACCTGATTCAGTCTGGGCACATGTTTCGGTAGTGACCCGGGCTTCCACACTCATAGCAAACCCTAGCATTCCCTGCGGGGTTAACTACATTAACCGGCGCAATCAGATTTGGCGCTACTCTACAGTCTTTCACTAGATTCCCCGGGCGTCTACAGTTCACACACACCCGACACGGCATTGCTGGGGGATGATGGAAGTTACACCTATCACATTTGGGGTGCGACCCGACGTATTCCCTCTCGCCTTGTGTCACAGCCACAAAATCCCTGGTCGTCTTAGCCCGTTTGTCAAAGTTCCCGGTACTCGACCTGCTCGCTTCACCAACTTCCTTTCTCTTCTCTTATCCTTTTCCTAAAACCCCAGTTCTCACCATCTCATCTGTTAGAGTACCAGCCTTTAGAATCACATTCTGAATAGTAGGAGGGGCTGTTGCTATTACCATTGCCCGAATTTGAGGCGCAAGTCCACAAATATACCTCTCGATCCTCTTGGATTCCGTAGTCACAAGATGTGGAACCAGTCTTGCCAACTCATGGAAACGATCAGTGTAAGCTGCATGCCCAACTCCTACCATAGCATGATTCCAGAACTCCTACTCCAACTTCTGCATCTCATTAAGTGGGTAGTATTCTTTGGTGATTAATGCTTTAAACTCATCCTAAGTCATCTGCATTGCTGATTCTCTTCCCCTTGCTTGAATCTATGTGTTCCACCAAGTTAATGCCTTGCCCTGTAGTGAACACATGGCATACTTAATCTTTTGGCTGTCTAGGCATTCACTTATATCAATGACTCCCTCCATCTTCTCAAGCCACCTAGTTAGGGCAATCGCCCCACCTTTCCCATCAATTCTTTTGGCTTGTAGGCCACAAACTCCTTGTATGAACATCCCCGTCTTGTATTAACAATCTCAGTTTCGTTGCCAGTAGTTCCACCGTTCTCAGTCTCTTCCACTGTTCCTTGGTTATGCTCGTTGTCGTTATCATTACCCCCGTGGAGGTTATGGTTCAGAAGAGTGTCGTTCACTTGGGTCATTATCGTAGGGATCAGTTCGGCTAGCTGCGGAGTGATCATGGCAACTATATCGGGGTTTCTAGTCCCCTGATTGTTGTCGGCGGGACCACCACCTGTTCCTGGTGGCCTACCTCTACCTCTGCCCCTTAGGGTCTCACCTTCGTGACTTGTACTGCGGGTAACTCTTCGAGGCGACATTTTCTAATCATAAAGGAAGTAAACACGTAAACTTTAGTCACTTCACGATACACATATAATTCAACTCATCAAGTTCTAACATTTCATGCTCCAGTTAATCAAGATTATCATGCAGCCCAGTTCAAGCACATTCTTGGTATATCGATGATGATTATATATAGGGTTCCCCACAGCGTTCCCACCACATCCATGATATACCGAGAACGATTCTTAAACCGGGTAAATGACATCCGATTTTTCCTTAACACCATCCCAATGAATAACGTAATGCATGTGTAGGGAGTATCATCACTCTTCTATAACTCTTTGAGGTCCACATTCATTCTAAGCATTTAGTCAGTTCCATAGTTACTAAAATGCTAGGCGGAGCAATGTTTCATAGAGAATGAGACTAATATCATAATTGGAATCTCGTGAAGGCTCTAAATATAATAGGACTTAGGTAATAGTAGAGGTTATGAATTTTTTATCATCATTTACAAGGTCTTACTAGAATTATGATTCTAGTGTCCTAAGGTATAGAATGGAAGACTTGTACTAACCATGATCGTTACCTCATGGTAAGATTAGCTAGGCTTCACATGCACTTCAAATTGCAATTACGTGTGCGCCCGTAATGGTAATTTGCCTTGCATGGTGCCCCTCAGCTTCACCTACCTGAGTTAACATCACAGTGTTGACACCATTCATCATACACAGTTCGTGTAGGTTTTCCATGTCTATGAACCAATAGTATTCCAATAGTAGTCCTGTAGGATTCTATGTGCCCAAGACACTTAGAATATTGATGTGGTTTGTACGTTATGATCCAAGTCGTCTTATACCCAATAACAAGCTTAGCAAACACCAATTAATATTTAATTGGTGATATGATCATGCAATTAAATATTTGCACCAAATTTAGAAAATAGGTTTTTTAAATAATGTATTTGTAGTGAAACAAATTATAAGGATTTTTTGTTGATGAATTTTGTTATTTGTATTGTTATTTAAAAAGGTTTAAGTAACGTTGAATAATAAAATGAAAGAGTCATTTAAATTGAAAGTGGGTTTAATTTAAACAATATACATGACCCTTTTAATGTGTGTTTTTTTAAAAGGTTTTAGGTGGGAAAACACCTTCTAGAAGGCTGAATTCAGCCACCTTTTGGTCCAATAAGATTATTTCATTTAGTCTAGAAAACACACATTAGGAGACTTGTGCAATTGAACTCTTTCACATCATCTTTTCACACAAAAGAGTCCTCTTCTCTCTCTCTCTTCCTGGTTTACGAATTCCAGCAGTAGCATAAGGGAGTTTTGGAGGTTGTTCTTGGTGTTCTTTCTTCCTAACAAGAGGGTGATTGCAAGATAGCTTGGGGTATACAAGCTTGAGGGGTCCTACCTTGGAGCCTTGGCCGATTTTTGACATCAAATCTCCCTTTTTCTTTGGTCGATTTTCTGCTGTAGTAAGGTAGTTTGGTAGCACCTTTGTGGCTGTCATATTATGCATGTTTTAGTGTATACATAGCTTGCATATTCACATATTATGATCCTTTGATGTTGGGTTTGTTTTATACATATATATGTCACCATAAGAACACAATTTTCAGCTTATAAAATCGTTTTTAAAGTTGTTATTCCGCTGCGTTTTCAGAAAGTTTAATGGGTTAAACTTGTTTTCTTGTGTTTTTACAAACCTATCAAGGGCATCTAGAGCCGGTTATGTGGATAGCTAGCTTGTATGGTCTTTAAAAATTTGTTTTATGGACTTGCGTTTTCAGAAAGTTTAATGGGTTAAACTTGTTTTCTTGTGTTCTTACAAACCCATCAATGGCATCTAGAGCTGGTTATGTGGATAGCTAGCTTGTATGGTCTTTAAAAATTTGTTTTATGGACTTTAAACCCCTTTTAGGGGCTGCTATGTTCATATGATATGAAACCCCACTTTCAAAGTCATATTAGAGATGCTTGTGATTAAACTTTGAAAGACATGCATGTTTATTGTTTGTCTTGGTTGGACAAAATAAAACCCAAAATTTCAGTTTATGTTGGCTGAAATTTCGTGGTTTTGAGTGGGGTTTCATTATATGTTTGGATGATATGATCATTGGTTGTTAGTGTGCATAACCTAGCATTTGGCCTTGTGTTTTTTGGATGAATGCAATGGTTGCTTTGGCTTATTCATTGGGTTGTATATTATTTTATTTGTGCTTTGTATAAAAGATGTAATTTATTTATTATTGGGTTGTAATAAATAGATTAGGTGTATTTTTCATTTTACTAGATATCATGTATTAGGACTTTATATCTTGTAATATGAAGACATATGCATTGGAAACATAAAGGAAAGACACAAGAGAAACATGGAGCCTTTTGGATGCGGTTTCAAGTGGGAGGTTTTTGGAAGCTTTCTATGTGTTTTCTCGTTGTGACCTTAGAAAAGACCAAATGACAACACTTGCGATGGCAAACAAGTGTTGTCAACATAAGGGCTATGGTTATGCACATATGGTTGTTTATTTTTATGCTTGGTTGGATGTTTGTTATTTGATTGTATGGTTGATATTTTGACATGCGTTACAAACTAGTAAACAAACTTATGTAAGGCCCCGATCCCGAGCACCTCACAGTTGGTCATTCATCGCACATAAAATACATAATTTACAATAGCTTAATAAAATCATGCAGCGGAAATTCTGTGATAAACATTTATTTACTATAAGTACTTTTGCCATTTAATACAACGTATGTCAATTACAAAACATCTAATGTTGCATTACATCACAAACGCACTATTACAAAAGATTACATCTTTTCTGTGTACAAAATGGTCATAAACAGTGCCCTCTGGTATAGAAATATAAAATTTTCATCATAAAGAAGATTCCTTAAGTAATCCCGTTTATGGGAATCCTCAAGAAATCTTGTACTTGCATACAACATAATGTGTTGCGTGCATTATAGGCCCACAACACATGACGTTGCAGCATTATCAAAAGGAGAATGCCATCCCAAAAGAGCTGAGTAGCCACCTCGTGCCATCTTCAGCAACCCTACCTGCCAACTGGAAACACATAAAAAGTCAGCGTTGCTAAGTGAGTTCTAGTTTTATATGTGGTAAAACACTTTCTATATGTTGTATATAAAAATACTTTTTTCTGTAAAATACTATACTGTACTGTATATGTGAGCACGCATCAACTGTATGAACAAATAACGTTCGTTCTTTGTACTATATGCCTTGTCTGTAAATTTTATCTTTATGTTTCACTTTCTGTATGGACCAGTGAGCGATACCCCAAGTATATGCGCGATGGGAAACGGATGACGGGCCATCTATATCCCCCGAAGGGTCAACTGTATTCCCTTGAAAGGGCTATGTGTATCCCCCGAAGGGTCAACTGTATCCCTCAAAAGGGCTATGTGTATCCCCTGAAGGGTCAACTGTATCCCTTGAAAGGGCTATGTGTACTGTGTACAAGGCCGACCTGATCATCCGGGGCATGCCACAAAGGTCCTGCCAATCTCAATTGATTGACCCTGTGTGTGTCAATGGGTAGCTAGCCCGCAACACAGTTGAGCTAACGTCACATAGTCGTGTAACTCCTATAAGCTTGCAAGACTTGCTAACTTTTATTAATGTTCCTTCACTTTCTTTATTACTCTTTCACTGTACTTTACGTAATACTTTCGTTTCATCTATTAGTGATAACATGTAAAACTGTAGAAAGATAAACATGCATCAAATCGATGAACATCGGTATTTACAAATCATCAGTCATTACTATCATATAAGGCTACATCATACTTAGCCTACATACATCATACATACTCTTCTTTCCACATTCACATCAACCCTATTTGGGCGATTGAACATACTCTAGTCGCATGGCCTCCATACGACTGGGTCATGCGAATGGGCATACAGTCGTGCGGATGGACTTCTATTGTACGAATGAACCCTATGCGAATGGCCATCTATGCGACTGAACCTTCAGTCGTGCGTCTGTACTACTATGCGAATGGATCTATGCAACTGAACCCTCAGTCGTGCGTCTGTACTACTATGTGAATGGAGCTATGCGACTGAACCCTCAGTTGTGCGTCTGTACTACTATGCGAATGGATCTATGCGAGTGAACCCTCAGTCGCATGGCCTATCGTGCGACTGAGCCCCAATCGTACGACTGAGCCTCAATCGTACGATTGAACATTAGTCGTTCCTCAGTCGTGCGACTGGCCCATCAGTCGCATAACCCTAACTAGGCAGCGACTGAAGTTCATCACGAACAGCAGCCGCGACATTCGGCTGTAAAACTCTTCTAAACTCAATTCAAGCCCAGATTAACCCTCCCAAACCTTAGGGAATCATACTAGGACATCATACAATCATGTGTAAGTCCTAAATCATACTTTAAACACATTACCCAAGATTTCACCCAAATGGGTCAAACATACACTTTTACAAAACTAGGGTTTAGATGTGATCCAGCCCTAAAATCGTTTGAAAACATGTAAATGAGGGGTCCTAGAATTCACATTATCACGGAGAATATGAAGAGCTTCGATTTGAATAGCCTCTCGACAAATCTCGAGCCCGAATCACCTCGTTCTCTCTTTTCTTTCTCTGCTCTGTCGCTCTCTGCTCTTTCTCCCGACTGAAGTGTGTAAGTGTTAGGGAAAGAAGAGAGCTGCTCCTCTTTTATAGGTACAGCTCAGTCGCCCGAAGTCCAGGGGCGACTGGACCTTCAGTCGCATGAACACCATGCGACTGGACCTCCAGCCGCATGAGTTCCATGCGGTTAAACCTTCAGTCGTGCGATTGAACTCCAGTCGTACGGTTGAGCTTCAATTATCCGAGTATCATGCGATTGAACCCCCAGTCGCATGAATTCCATACGACCGAGACTCAGTCGCATATCACTTCAAAAAGTCAAACTTCCGGGTGTTACAAACCACCCCCCTTATTTAGGTTCGTCCCTAAAACTTGTTATCCTCGAACAATCGTGGTAATGCTGCCTCATTTCTTCTTCAGTTTTCCACGTTGACTCGGATCCCTTCCTGTGCAGCCACTATACACGCATAAGAGGAACCACTTTATTTCTTTACCTCCTCTCCTTGCGATCGATGATCACCAGTGGTTGCTCTACATAGTTGAGCCATTCGTCTACCTCGATGTGCCCTATTGGGACGATCATGTCCTCATCCGCCAAACACTTCCTCAGATGAGATACGTGGAAGGTCGGGTGAATTCCACTTAACTCATCTGGTAGATCCAACCTATAGGCCACCTCTCCTACTCGAGCAACAATTCGGAAATGGCCTATATACCGCGGACTCAACTTACCCCGCTTCCGGAACCGAATGATTCCTTTCCAAGGCGAGACCTTTAACATAACCCGGTCTCCCACCTGGAACTCAATCGGTCTGTGTCGTTTGTCAGCATACGACTTCTGTCTGTCTTTGGCTGCCTTCATATAGGCTTTGATCTTTTCAAGCTTTTGAGTAGTAGCCTCGATCACTTTGATGCTTCCCAATTCCTTCTAACCAATATCACCCCAACAGACGGGTGTCCTACATCTCCTACCATATAGCATCTCATAGGGTGGCATGCCAATACTGGCATGATAGCTGTTGTTGTATGAGAATTCAGCTAACGGTAAGTGGTCATCCTAACTTCCCCTAAAGTCAATAACACATGCCCGGAGCATGTCCTCCAAAGTCTGAATAGTCCTTTCCGACTGACCATCAGTTTGAGGATGATAAGCCGTGCTAATATGCAACCTCGTCCCCATAGCATCATGGAATTTCTTCCAGAATTTGGAGGTAAACCGGGTGTCGCGATCGGACACAATCGACACCGGCACACCATAACGAGTCACAATCTCTTTGATGAAAAGATCGGCCAACCTTTCAGACGAATATGTCTCGCGCATCGGTAAGAAGTGAGCACTCTTCGTTAGACGGTCCACAATCACCCATATAGTATCGTACCCTTTCGGGGTACGTGGCAGATTTGTGATAAAATCCATGGTGATGTGCTCCCACTTCCATTCTGGTATGTCCAATGGTTGAATCTTTCCATATGGCTTTTGATGCTCTGCCTTTACTTGCAAACACGTGAGGCACTTACCCACATACTCCACCACATCACGCTTCATACCGGGCCACCAATAATCTTTCTTCATGTCTTGGTACATCTTGGTAGCACCGGGATGAATGGAGCATTGAGTTTTATGGGCTTCGTCCATGATCTTCATACGTAGATACCCAAATCGAGGAATCCACATTCGCCCAAATCGAGTCTTGACACCAAACGTGTTTTCACCCAGTTCTGCGACCAGACCTCTCATTCGTTCAGAGTTAAGATGTTCGTCTTTCAAAGCCTCATCTTGAAACTCTTTGACCTGTTTCATCACGTCGGAGGTCATGATTAGCTGGTACGCCTTTACCCGAATCGGCTTGGGCCTCTCTTTTCGGCTAAGAGCATCTGCCACCACGTTGGCTTTGACCGGATAGTAATGGATCTCTCATAATCCTTTATAAGCTCCAACCATCGCCATTGCCTCATATTCAGATCTTTTTGCTCGAAGAAGTACTTCAAGCTTTTGTGGTCGGTAAAGATGGTGCACTTCGTCCCGTAGAGATAGTGCCTCCAAATCTTCAATGCAAAGACCACAGCTGCTAGCTCCAAGTCATGAGTAGGGTAATTAACCTCATGAACTTTCAGCTGTCGGGATGCATAGGCTATAACCTTTCCCCTCTGCATTAACACACACCCCAACCCCGAATAGGAAGCATCAGAATAAACCACCAGATCCTCACTTCCTTCGGGCAATGACAGAACAGGAGCTTGGGTCAACCTCATCTTTAATTCCTCAAACACCCTCTCTTGAGCTTGACCCCATACAAACTTCACATCTTTCCGGGTCAACTTGGTCAGTGGAGAAGCGATTTTGGAAAAGTCGTGGATAAACCTTCGATAGTAGCCTGCCAAACCCAAGAAACTTCAGATCTCAGATGGCGTCTTTGGAGCCTTCCATTGCATCACTGTTTCCACCTTTGCCGGATCAACCATAATTCCATCCGGATTTACCACGTGACCCAAGAATTGAACCTCAAGCAACCAGAATGCGCACTTGGAGAATTTAGCGTACACCTTCTCCTTTCTCAACGTCTCCAGAAATTCTCGAACGTGGCCGGCATGCTCCGTCTCACTCTTCGAATAAATCAAGATATCATCAATGAATAAAATCACCGACTTATCCAGCATCGGCCGACACACCCTGTTCATCAGGTCCATAAAAGCAGTTGGCGCATTGGTCAAACCAAAAGACATGACAAGAAACTCGTAGTGACCGTAGCGCGTGCGAAAAGCTGTTTTAGGGATGTCTTGCTCTTTCACTTTCAGTTGATGGTAGCCCGATCGAAGATCTATCCTTGAGAACCAACTGGCAACCTGAAGTTGATCAAACAAGTCATCGATCCTCGGCAAGGGGTATCTGTTCTTTACCGTCAGCTTGTTCAACTCGTAGTAATCTATACACATTCTCATGCTGCCATCTTTCTTCTTCACAAACAAGACCGGAGCACCCCATGGTCGTCGCAAACGGTCTAACCGGAAATTTGTGGCCCTCTAATTCTACGTCACAACCCTCTATTACCTCGGAAATTCTGGTAGTTTTACCTACAGCAGTCTCTACATCAAATGGTACATCCACACGTCTACTACTAACAGGCAATTTGGCACAGAAAGCAGCAGAAATAAAACTCCTACTCGCACCCGAATCAAAAATACAGAGGCTAAAGTTTGGTTCACCAGAAACGTACCGGACACTACATCAGGGTCCGTCCTAGCCTCTTCCTGCGTTATCGTGAATGCCCCGGCGCTTGCTCTCAGACCTTCAGTTCCCGTCTTCTTTACCCCTGAAGCCTCAGCCCTAGGCTTCTTACAGTCTCTAGCGATGTGGCCAGGCTGACCACACCTGAAACATACGTTCATCCCCAGTCTGCATTCCCCACTGTGTTCTCTCCCGCATTTACCACACTTCTTTACTCCTGAACCCAACGTGACCACCCGACGGTTATCCACCCGCGTCTTCTTATTACTCGTCAAAGTATCACCTCGACCAAACCTCTTCCCTTGCCAGTTTCTCTCACCACCTCCCTTCTTACTACCCTCAGCCTTCACCGACACAACCCGTTCATCATATAACCTTCCCGCCAAATCCACTGCTGACCTGAAAGTGCTCGGTCAAGCAGAAATCAAATGCCAACGAATTTCAGCTGGCAGCCCCTGAATATACCGGTTGATCTTTCGAGACACCGGCGTCACCTGCTCTGGCACCAACCGCGCCATTTCGTTAAACTTGGTGGTGTATTGTTGGTGGGTCATCGTCCCCGCCTCCAACTGCAGGAACTCTCTCTCAACTCTATCCATTTCCCGATGAGGACTGAACTCCTCGATCACCATCCTTTTTAACTCAGCCCACTTCATCTTCCCTATGGCCCTGCTACCCTCAGCTTGGACTATATTGTCCCACCAGCACAAAGCCGACCCTGTGAAAGAGTGGGTAGCAAACTTCACCTTCTTGTTCTCCTGGCAATCACTAATATCGAGGATAGCCTCCATTTCTCTCACCCATTGGTGAGCATCAGCAGCAGTACCAGAACCATCAAAAGTCGGGGGCTTGCACCTCATAAATGCCCCGTAGTTACAACCCTGTGTTGTCTCCCGTACCTGCTCTTCCTCCTCTTCCTCTTCATCATCAGATAGAATCGTTTCCGGCTCTGTTCGTTGTTGTCTTCTTGAGGACCTATTCCTTTCTCTTCTATCACCTTCTCTGACAGCTTTAATCACTTCGGTCACTACAGACGGTAAGATTGTCTGCATGACCTGGTGCACTTCTTCAACCATTGCCTCTTTTACCGAGGCTCTCAAGTTAGCGCTTTCGTCTGCATCCTCCTGATGTAGGGTCTCGGTTTCCGCATGAACTACCTTCTATACCCTAGGTCTTCCTCTCGTGGCACGTGGTTCAGCACCACGTCCACCACCACGTGAAGCTTTAGATGATCTACCACCGACCATCTTCTATCACACTGAATGATTCAAACACCAACACGGTCATTCAAGGAATTAGCTCAGTTTATGTTAAGTATAGTAAGTCCCTAATTACAGTGGCCAGTTGTGATTAGCCACTTACTTTACTCTTCGCACCCCGAGCATTACCTGTCCTGACTACATTAGCATCTAAGTCTAACAGTACACATAAACACATATCATGCACACGTAATCATGATTAACTTTAAGAAAATACCTGATGGCACGCAGCTACTCAGATGGCATTCTTCCCTTTTTCTGTCCCATTTTCAGTTTAAGTTTAGATTTATTTTGAAAATTTACCCATTTCACTTAAACTTTGGCTCTGATACTAACTTGTAAGGCCCCGATCCCGGGCACCTCACAGTTGGTCATTCATCGCACATAAAATACATAATTTACAATAGCTTAATAAAATCATGCAGCGGAAATTCTGTGATAAACATTCATTTGCTATAAGTACTTTTGCCATTTAATACAACGTACGTCAATTACAAAACATCTAATGTTGCATTACATCACAAAAGCACTATTACAAATGATTACATCTTTTCTGTGTACAAAATGGTCATAAACAGTGACCTCTGGTATAGAAATATAAAATTTTTCATTATAAAGAAGATTCCTTAAGTAATCCCGTTTATGGGAATCCTCAAGAAATCTTGTACTTGCATACAACATAATGTGTTGCGTGCATTATGAGCCCACAACACATGACATTGCAGCATTATCAAAAGGAGAATGCCATCCCAAAAGAGCTGAGTAGCCGCCTCGTGCCATCCTCAGCAACCCTACCTGCAAACTGGAAACACATAAAAAGTCAGCGTTGCTGAGTGAGTTCTAATTTTATATTTGGTAAAACACTTTCTATATGTAGTATATAAAATAATCTTTTCTATAAAATACTATATTGTACTGTATATGCGAGCACGCATCAACTGTATGAACAAATAACGTTCGTTCTTTGTACTATATGCCTTGTCTGTAAACTTTATCTTTATGTTTCACTTTCTGTATGGACCAGTGAGCGATACCTCAACTATATGCATGATGGGAAACGGATGACGGGCCATCTCTATCCCCCGAAGGGTCAACTGTATTCTCCTGAAAGGGCTATGTGTATCCCCCGAAGGGTCAACTGTATCCCTCGAAAGGGCTATGTGTATCCCCCGAAGGGTCAACTGTATCCCTCGAAAGGGCTATGTGTACTGTGTACAAGGCCGACCCGATCATCCGGGGCACGCCACAAAGGTCCTGCCAATCTCAATTGATTAACCCTGTGTGCGTCAATGGGTAGCTAGCCCGCAACACAGTTGAGCTAACGACACATAGTCGTGTAACTCCTATAAGCTTGCAAGACTTGTTAACTTTTTTTAATGTTCCTTCACTTTCTTTATTACTCTTTCACTGTACTTTACGTAATACTTTCATTTCATATATTAGTGATAACATGTAAAACTGTGGAAAGATAAACATACATCAAATCGAGGAACATCGGTATTTACAAATCATCAGTCATTACTATCATATAAGGCTACATCATACTTAGCCTACATACATCATACATACTCTTCTCTCCACATTCACATCAGCCCTATTTGGGCGATTGAACATACTCCAGTCGCATGGCCTCCATGCGACTGGATCATGCGAATGGGCATACAGTCATGCGGATGGACTTCTATCGTACGAATGAACCCTATGCGAACGGGCATCTATTCGACTGAACCCTCAGTCATGCGTCTGTACTACTATGCAAATGGAGCTATGCGACTGAACCCTCAGTCGTGCGTCTGTACTACTATGCGAATGGACCTATGCGACTGAACCCTCGGTCGTGCGTCTGTACTACTATGCGAATGGATCTGTGCGACTGAACCCTCAGTCGCATGGCCTGTCATGCGACTGATCCCCAATCGTACGACTGAGCCTCAATCGTACGGTTAATCGTGCGACTGGCCCTTCAGTCGCATAAACCTAACTGGGCAGCGACTGAAGTTCATCACGAACAGCAGAAACGACATTTGGCCGTAAAACTCTTCTAAACTCAATTCAAGCCCAGATTAACCCTCCCAAACCTTAGGGAATCATACTAGGACATCATACAAACATGTGTTAGTCCTAAATCATACTTTAAACACATTACCCAAGATTTCACCCAAATAGGTCAAACATACACTTTTACAAAACTAGAGTTTAGATGTGATCCAGCCCGAAAATCGTTTGAAACATGTAAATGAGGGGTCCTAGAACTCACATTATCATGGAGAATATGAAGAGCTTCGATTTGAATAGCCTCTCGACAAATCTCGAGCTCGAATCACCCCGTTCTCTCTTTTCTTTCTCTGCTCTGTCGCTCTCTGCTCTTTCTCCCGACTGAAGTATGTAAGTGTTGGGGAAAGAAAAGAGATGCTCCTCTTTTGTAGGTACAGCTCAGTCGCCCGAAGTCCAGGGGCGACTGGACCTTCAGTCGCATGAACACCATGCGACTGGACCTCCAGTCGCATGAGTTCCATGAGGTTGAACCTTCAGTCGTGCGATTGAACTCCAGTCGTACGGTTGAGCTTCAATCGTCCGAGCATCATGCGATTGAACCCTCAGTCGCATGAATTCCATGTGACTGGGACTCAGTCGCATATCACTTCAAAAAGTCAAACTTCCGGGTGTTACAACTTAACAAGCTAAAAATGATGGATCTTAATCATTAAAAGTTAATAAAAGGTTATTAAAATGATTTAATGATTTTAAAGATTAAAATAGGTTTTAATCAAAGGACCATAGGGTACCTTGTATTTGAAAGCATGCAAGTACAAGTATATAGAGCTTTCTAAACTAGAATTGTGAAAATGTAAATCCCTTTTGAAAAACAAGTTTAACACCATCCTTTTACACAACACTTAGGTTACTTGCTAACTTTTAGTGGGATAAAGGTCACCTAACCACTTTGAGGGAACTTGTAACTTGAGGTGAGAATACCATGTATGTGGGATAAAGGTCACCTAACCACTTATGTAATAAACTCACACATGTGTGTAAGTAGGACGACTGGATTTGTAAAATATATTGAATGGATCACCTAAAATATGTTTTACAAAGGTGTTGATGGGATAAACATGCCGTTATAAACATAAGATGTTCAAACGATCCCATACCACTAGAAGTTGCAATAGGTTGCAATTGTCATTCATGACTACCTTGTTAATTTAAATAATGGGATAAAGGTCACCTAACCAATATTTAAATATAACGTTGGATTCTAAAAAATTTATTTATTAATCGTCTATGAGACATAAAAGGGTATTAATAAATGAAATATAGTTATATCAACGAATACTAAAATGGAACTTTGTAAAATCTTGTAGATGGCCGACAACAACAATGCTAATAACGATGTACCAAACCAAAACAACCAATCTCTAAGGGTGATCCTTAAAAGGGATCATCTAACACCTAACAACTTCATGGATTGGTACAACAACTTGAGAATCGTTCTCAAGCAAGAAAAGCGGGCCTACATCCTTGATGATCCCATCCCCGATGAACCTAACAAGGAGGATCTGGAGGCCTATCATGATTGGGTTAGATATGTGGAAGTCTCCATCCAAGTCTCTTGCCTAATGTTAGCACGTATGACACCCGACCTCCAAAAGGAGTATGAGCTCCATGGAGCTTATGATGTGATCACTCAGTTGCGGGAAACGTTCCAGCAACAAGCTAGGGTGGAGCGCTTCGAAACGGATCAAGCGCTTCGTGCATGTCGGATGGAGGAATCCCAATCGGTTTCATCTTATGTTCTTAAGATGAAAAGCCACATCGACCTCCTTCAAAGGCTAAATTGTCCTGTCTCAAAGGAGTTGGCCACGGATTTGATCCTTAATGGCCTAACTAAAAGATTTGAGGCGTTCGTCATGAATTACAACATGAACGGATGGGATAAGAGCATAAATGAACTTCATTCAATGCTCAAATCAGCCGAGGTGGGAATGAGTAAAAGGGTATTACCCGTTCTCACCATTAATATAGGTGGGAGAAAGAGAAGGTCTCTACCCCCTCCTAAGGCAATTGTTTCCAAAAGAAAGGGGCACGTTAGGAGGAAAGGGAAGATGGTTGTTTAGGGTGGAACCTCCGAAGCCCAAGGAGAAGAAGCAAAAGGTTGTTGTAAACGACCCATGCTTCAAATGGGGTGAGATAGGGCATTGGATGAGAAATTGTCCAATCTATCTCAAAGAGTTGAGAGAAAAGAGGGATGCGCGGCAAACCTCAGGCACAATTTACATGATTCATTTTGATCTTAATGTAATATCTTCTGACATATGGGTATTGGATACCGGATGTGGAACTCATATTTTCAATTTGTTGCAGGGGTTCAAAAAAAGTAGGGACTTCAAACAAGGGGATGTTAGCCTCTTCATGGGCAATGGAGCCAAAGTCAAAGTTGAAGCTCGTGGGGAGTACATCCTAAAACTTCCAAATGGTTTGGAAGTAACTTTGAAGAATGTTTTGTATGCTCCTAGTTTGACTAGGAACATTATCTCTGTATCCTAATTATGAAATTATGATTATGTATTATCTTTTGTTGAAAATGATATTCATGTTTCTTTAAATGATATGTTCTATTTTAAAGCTATTCCAATTAATGGTATTTATGAATTGGTTCATGAAAATACTTTAAATAGTTCATTGTACCAAACTAACACCAAGAAAGTCAGGTTGGATTTGAGTGATACCTATCTTTGGCATTGTCGTCTTGGTCATATAAACAAGAAACGTATACAAACACTTCAAAAGAATGGTCTTTTAAAAACAAATGAATGTGATTCATTTGATGTATGTGAATCTTGTTTACAAGGAAAAATGACTAAGGCACCCTTTAGTGGAACTAACGAAAGGGCAAAAGATTTATTAGGTATCATACATTCGGATGTATGTGGTCCTTTTAAGCCAATGACTAGGAATGGTGAAAGATACTTCATCACCTTTACCGACGATTATAGTCGCTATGGGTATGTGTACTTATTAAGGCACAAAGATGAAGCTTTTGAAATGTTCAAAATCTTAAAGAATGAAGTAGAAAATCAAATTTAGAAAATAGGTTTTCTAAATATTGATGTGGTTAGTACGTTATGATATGATCCAATTCGGGTTATAACGAAAGGGCAAAAGATTCTATGTGCCAAAGACACTTAGAATATTGATGTGGTTAGTACGTTATGATCCAAGTCTGGTTATACCCAATAACAAGCTTAGCAAACACCAATTAATATTTAATTGGTGATATGATCGTACAATTAATATTTGCACCAAATTTAGAAAATAGGTTTTCTAAATATTGCATTTGTAGTGAAACAAATTATAAGGATTTTTTGTTGATGAATTTTATTATTTGTATTGTTATTTAAAAAGGTTTAAGTAACATTGAATAATAAAATGAAAGAGTCATTAAATTGAAAGTGGGTTTAATTTAAACAATGTACATGACCCTTTTAATGTGTGTGTTTTTTTTAAAAGGTTTTAGGTGGGAAAACACCTTCTAGAAGGCTGAATTCAGCCACCTTTTGGTCCAATAAGATTATTTCATTTAGTCTTGAAAACACACATTAGGAGAATTGTGCAATTGAACTCTTTCACTGTAGGATTCTATATGACCAAGACACGTAGAATATTGATGTGGTTAGTACGTTATGATCCAAGTCGGGTTATACCCAATAACAAGCTTAGCAAACACCAATTAATATTTAATTGATGATATGATCATGCAATTAAATATTACACCAAATTTAGAAAATGGGTTTTCTAAATAAGTTGCATATGAGATGGAACAATTTATTAGGATATTTTGTTCATTGATATTATTTGAAGTGTTATTTAAATTAGTTTTATAACACCAAAATAATAATGAGAGTATACAACTTATACAATTAAATGGTTAATTGCATAAACTAGTTACAAGACTAGACAATATACGTGTGTGTTAATATTTGACATTTATAAAATTGAAACCACCTATTTTATAAACATCAAATATTAATAAAAGGGAACAAAACCACTTCATTTCAGCCATAAGTGGCCGTTTTCCTTCCACATGCACATGTGATAGTGCTCTTTTCTTGATAAGATCACATACATGCATGCTTATGATGTTCCACTAACTTGTTCTTGGTAAGAACATCACACATGCATTGTCTAGCTCCACTACTAATAAAAGATGTTGGGTATTCTACCTTGGAAGAAATTGAAGATTTCAATTGTATTGAAGTTGAAGACTTGAAGCACGAAATCAACAAAAATATTAGTCTAGGGTTTAAATTGTAATTATTTGTAATGCTAGACTAGTATATATTTTAGCACATATCATCCTTGTAATGTGTGACTAATTCACCACATGTTAGGGTGAATTAGGGTTTCTCACCAACAACAATAAATCATCATCCCTCATGGATGATGAATTCAACATTATATCGTCATTCTTTTGAATGATGATTTCAACAATATATCAATAAACATCAAGCATTCATCATCATTGTATGTGTTCTTCACGTTCATCATCATCATGATTTATATATTTTAGCAACTATTCATTGTTTTCTTGTTATCATCAATATGAATCCTAAGATCCAAGCTCATGTTTACGTTCAAATCATGAACACACAATTGGTATCAGAGCTGGGTTGTGGATTCATATCGATTGTGATGAGTTTTCATGTTTAGTATGCTGAAATTATTAAAGTTTTGAAGAAAGCAACTTCATCAACAATCAAATCAACATTCATGTTTGCGGTTGCCTCAAGCTTCAATCAAATTAGGTCTTCTTGCGGCCGAATGGTTGAGGCTGCCCTGAGCAACTCTTGCTCATTAGGGACGCCCTAATTAGGGTTGCCGAACCAAAGGTAGTTTGCGGACTCATTAGGGTTGCAAATGGGCTCGGGAACTCAATTGGGCTTGTTTCTTGGGCTCTATCATTAAACAAAAACATTAGTTGGAATTGGGCTCAAGTATTGAAGATTGGGCTTATGATCAACTAAATAAAATTTGGGCTCGTATTTGGGCTCTCAACATTAAAAAAAACAAAAAAAAAAATTGGTTTTTCCAAAGTTTTGAAGACCTCGTTTCCGCATCAACAACATATTTCTCAACTTTGGATAACTATTCAACAAGAACAAGATGAAGCTTCAACTCACATTGGAAATCTACAATTTAGGGGGAGTATTGTTGGGTATTCTACCTTGGAAGAAATTGAAGATTTCAATTGTATTGAAGTTGAAGACTTGAAGCACGAAATCAACGAAAATATTAGTCTAGGGTTTAAATTGTGATTATTTGTAATGCTAGACTAGTATATATTTTAGCACATATCATCCTTGTAATGTGTGACTAATTCACCACATGTTAGGGTGAATTAGGGTTTCTCACCAACAACAATAAATCATCATCCCTCATGGATGATGAATTCAACATTATATCTTTTGAATGATGATTTCAACAATATATCAATAAACATCAAGCATTCATCATCATTGTATCAATAAATATATCATCATTATATCATCATTATATCATCATTATATCATGGATGATGAATTCAACATTATATCATCATTCTTTTGAATGATGATTTCAACAATATATCAATAAACATCAAGCATTCATCATCATTGTATGTGTTCTTCACGTTCATCATCATCATGATTTATATATTTTAGCAACTATTCATTGTTTTCTTGTTATCATCAATATGAATCCTAAGATCCAAGCTCATGTTCACGTTCAAATCATGAACACACAATTGGTATCAGAGCGTTGGTGCTCATTGATTCAGATCAATTGATCTATCAGTATTAAAATTGTTTAATTGATTTTCAAACAATTAAATCAACGACTTGTCGTTCAGCAAGCACTGTCTCATTGCTTGTTTGACTTAGATCTATATTCAAATCAATTGAATAATAGATCTGCGTCTTTGATAGATTTATCAATTTTAGCATTTAAGTTTTGATTAATTCTTTTGCATTAAACATGAGTACTTTTGGTGGAGGATCTTATCAACCGCCAAAGTTGGAAACCAAAGCTGATTTAAATCCTGGAAGATCAAGTTCAGGAATCATGTGAACTACATAGATTCTGACTTGTGGGAGTCCATCACTCAAGGTCCTTATATTCCACCCACTCTTGGGCCGGATTATAATGACAAGAACCAGCCAATCAGCACTAAAGACCTGCCACCTGATGATGTCAAGAAGGTCAAAGTCGATATTAAAGCATACAGCTTGCTTAGTATGGCTTTGCCAGAAGAAATCTTGATCAGGTGTGAAAACTACAAGACAGCAAATTCCCTGTGAAGATACTCCACACTCTCTGTGAACGGAGTGATGAGATCCGAAGGATAAGGAAAGACACCCTTAGATCACAATATGAAACTTTTCATCATATTGAGGGTGAATCAATTCCTCAGCAACTCCATAGATTTATGCAACTTGTTACTGAGATGAACATCTTGGAGTTAAAATATACCACTGAGGAATTAAACAAGAAGATGCTCCACACTTTGCCTGAAAGTTGGAAGCAAACAGTCTCCATGTTCAAGAATACCATAGATCTCAAGACAACAGGTCTGGATACATTGGTTGCTAAGGTAGAAGCTCTTGAACTGGATGAACAATCAAGAAACAAGAGTGTGAGAACTCATGTCTCACCATATCACTTCAAGGAAACCAAAAATGCTGGAAGTGCATTTATCTCAAACAATGAAAGTGATAACTCTTGTACTTTGAGTGATGATGAAGAGGAAGTAAGTTTTTATGCATCCAAACCCACTAAGAAGTCATCTCAAAGTAAAAATTAAAGGAAAAGGGAAGATCTGAAGAGAAAAGAGAAACATCAGCAACTGCAAACTCTTCTCAACATAACAAACAATCAGAACCAAAAACTATCATATTGGATTCTGAAGAACAAAAAGCAGCCTTTGCAGCTTTTAGTTCTAGCTTTCAAGCATATCTTGGAAGTTCACTTACATCAGCAAACATCTGTCAGCAAGATTTGGAGGAACTCCTTCCTAATGTAGTAGAAGAGATGGATCTACAATGGCAGATGGCAATGATTGCTTACAGAGCTAAGCAATATCTGCGGAGAAATAAAAATCTGGCAGCAGCAAGCAAAACATCAAAGATTGGTGTTGATAAATCAAAAGTCAGATGCTTCAAGTGCAATCTCTATGGTCACTTCTCTAGAGAATGCAATGAACAATCATCTTCGCAGTATCAGCAGCAGCAGCAACAAAATCAGCATCAACAATAGTATCAGAATCAGCAATCAACCTCTCAAAGATCTCTGCATAGACAACCTCAGCTAACATCCCCACCAGCCACAAATACATCAGCAGGACCAATCAATTCTAAGGAGACAGGGCTGATCATCCTTCAAGATGGATGTAAGGCCCCGATCCCGGAACCCTACAGTCGGTCTTTCATTGCATATATTTTACATAAACAACACATATATTATATGATCATAACTTTACAGTTGAGCAGTTGCAGCGGAAACATTATATCATAAAACTTTTAATATGAATACTTTTGCCATTTAATACAACGTAGACCATTTACAAAACATCTATTGTTGCATTACGTTACAAAATCTCTATTACAAGCTTTCTTTACATTGCCTATCTATACTATGATTGCTGCTGATGCATATTCCACAGCAATCATAGGGTCATACAGCGACCTCTACCGAAATAAAATAATAAAAAGAAAATATAATCTTCTTCCTTGAGAAGATATTAAGTTCAAAAATATATTTTCTTTCATAAACAAGATTTCTTAAATAATCATGTTTATCATGATTATCAAGAAATCTTGCACTTGCATGCAACATGATGTGTTGCGCGCATTACGGGCCCACAACACATGATGTGGCAGCATAATCAAAAAGTGAATGACATCCCAAAGAGCTGAGTAGCCGCCTCGTGCCATCCTCAGCAACACTACCTGCGAACTGGAAACACATAAAAAGTCAGCGTTGCTGAGTGAGTTCTAGTTTTATAAGTAGTATATAAAAATACCCTTTTTTCTGTATTATACTATACTGTACTGTATATGCGAGCACGCATCAACTGTGTGAACAAATAATGTTCGTTCTCTGTACTATATGCCTTGTCTGTAACTTTATCTTTATGTTTCACTTTCTATGTGGACCAGTGAACGATACCCCAACTATATGCACGATGGGAGAATGGATGTCGGGCCATCTATATGCCCCGAAAGGCCAACTGTGTTCCCTCGAAAGGGCTATGTGTATTCCCCCGAAGGGTTCAACTGTATCCCCGAAAGGGCTATGTGTACTATGTACAAGGCCGACCCGAACATCCGGGGCACGTCACAAGGTCCTGCCAATCTCAATTGATTGACCCTGTGTGCGTCAATGGGTAGCTAGCCCGCAACACAGTTGAGCTAACGACACATAGTCGTGTAGCTCCTATAGGCTTGCAAGACTTGTTACTTTTATTAATGTTCCTTTCTCTGTCTTTATTACTTCATTTCATCAATTAGTGGTAACATGTAATACTATGGAGGGATAAACATACATCAAATCAAGGAACATCGATATTTACAGATCATCAGTACACACCATCTATCATGGCAACATCATACCTAGCACACATACATCATACATGCACTTCTTTATTAATTCACATCAGCCCTATTCGGGCGACTGGACATACACCAGTCGCATGGCTTCCATGCGACTGAGACATGCGAATGGGCTTCTATGCGACTGAATCCTCAGTCGTGCGTCTGTACTACTATGCGAATGGGTCTATGCGACTGAACCCTCAGTCGTGCGTCTGTACTACTATGCGAATGGGTCTATGCGGCTGAACTACTCTGCGATTGGGCTTATGCGACCGAAACTCTTGATCGCATAGCCTATCGGGCGACTGAGGCTCAATCATGCGTTTGAACCTCAATCGGGCGATTGGACATCAACTGACACTCATTCGGCCGAATGGCCCTTCAGTCGCATAACCCTAACTGGGCAGCGACTGGAGTTCTTCATGAACAGTAGTCGCGAACCCCCACACCCAAACTCGTCTTAAACCTGTTTTTAACCCAAATTGACCCTCCCAAACCTCAGGGATTCATACTAGGACATCATACAAGCATGTGTAAGTCCTAAATCATACTTTAATCACATTATCTAAGATTTCATCAAATGGGTCAAATTCACACTTTTATAAAACTAGGGTTTATATGTGATCCAGCCCCAAAATCAGTTGAAAACATGTAAACGAGGGGTCCTAGAACTCACATTGTCAGGTAGGAGTTGGTGAGCTTCGATTTGGCTAGCTTCACGATCGATCTTGAACTCGGGCAGCACTTTCCCTCTCTTCTTCTCTGTTCTCTGTCGCTCCCTACTCTCTCCCCGACTGAAAATGGGGAGGAGAATGGAGCTATCCCCATTTTATACCCACTTCTCAGTCGCATCTGGTCCAGGGGCGACTGGACCTTCAGTCGCATGAACACTATGCGATTGGACCCCAATCGCACATGTCCCATGCGGCTCATACTCCATTCGGGCGGTTGAACTTCAATCGTGCGGTTGAGCTTCAATCGGCCGAATAGCCATGCGGTTGGCCTCCAGTCGCATAAATCACAGGTGACTGAGGCTCAGTCGCATAGCCTATCAAAAGGTCAAACTTTCGGGTGTTACAAGTCCACCCCCCTTATTTTAGGTTTCGTCCCCGAAACCTGTTACTCTTCGAACAATTGCGGGTAATGCTGCCTCATTTCTTCTTCTGTTTCCCACGTCGACTCGGATCCCTTCCTGTGCCGCCACTGTACACGCACAAGGGGAACCACTTTATTCCTCAACCTCTTCTCTTTGCGATCGATAATCGCCACTGGTTGCTCTACATAATTGAGCTTTTCGTCTACTTCGATATCATCCAGTGGAACGACCATGTCTTCGTCCGCCAAACACTTCCTCAGATGAGACACGTGGAAAGTCGGGTGGATTCCACTTAGTTCATCTGGCAAATCTAACCTATAGGCCACCTCTCCTACTCGAGCAATGATTCGGAAAGGGCCTATATATCGCGGACTCAACTTACCCCGCTTCCGGAATCGAATGATCCCTTTCCAAGGTGAGACCTTCAACATAACACGATCTCCCACCTGGAACTCAATCGGTCTGCGTCATTTGTCGGCATACGATTTCTGTCGGTCTTTGGCAGCTTTCATATACGCTTTAATTCTTTCAAGCTTTTCAGTCGTAGCCTCTACCACTTCGACGCTTCCCAATTCTTTCTGACCAATTTCACCCCAACAGACGGGTGTCCTGCATCTTCTACCGTATAGCATCTCATAGGGTGGCATGCCGATACTGGCATGATAACTGTTGTTGTATGAGAACTCAGCTAACGGTAGATGGTCATCCCAACTTCCCCCAAAGTCAATAACGCATGCTCGGAGCATGTCCTCCAAAGTCTGAATGGTCCTTTTAGACTGACCATCAGTTTGAGGATGATAAGCCGTGCTAATATGTAATCTCGTCCCCATAGCATCGTGGAATTTCTTCCAAAATTTGGATGTAAACCGTGTGTCGCGATCAGATACAATCGACACCGGTACACCGTGACGAGTCACAATCTCTTTGATGAAAAGATCAGCCAACTTCTCGAACGAATATGTCTCCCGCATCGGTAAGAAGTGAGCACTCTTCGTCATTCGTTCCACAATCACCCAGATTGTATCATACCCTTTCGGGGTGCGTGACAGCTTTGTGATAAAATCCATGGTGATGTGTTCCCACTTCCATTCCGGTATGTCCAACGGTTGGATCTTTCCATACGGCTTCTGGTGCTCCGCCTTCACTTGCAAACACGTGAGGCATTTACTCACATACTCCACCACATCGCGTTTCATACCCGGCCACCAATAATCTTTCTTCATATCTTGGTACATCTTGGTGGCACCGGGATGAATGGAGTATCGAGACTTATGAGCTTCATCCAAAATCTTCATTCGCAGATCCCCAAGACGAGGAATCCACATACGCCCAAACCGAGTTCTAACACCCGTTGCGTTCTCACCCAACTCCACGACCAGACCTCTCATTCGTTCAGAGTTAAGATGTTCGTCTTTCAAAGCCTCATCTTGGAACTCTTTGACCTGCTTCATTACGTCGGAGGTCATGATTAGCTGGTACGCCTTCACCCGAATTGGCTCGGGCCTCTCTTTTCGGCTAAGGGCATCCGCCACAACGTTGGCTTTACCCGGATGGTAGGATCTCACAGTCATAGTCCTTTATGAGCTCCAACCATCGCCGTTGCCTCATATTCAGATCTTTTTGCTCGAAGAAGTACTTCAAGCTTTTGTGGTCCGTGAAGATGGTACACCTCGTCCCATATAAATAGTGCCGCCAAATCTTCAACGCGGAAACCACAGCTGCTAGCTCCAGGTCATGAGTAGGGTAATTAACCTCATGAACTTTCAGCTGTCGGGATGCATAGGCTATCACCTTTCCTCTCTGCATTAATACACACCCCAACCCCGAGTAGGAGGCATCAGAATAAACCACCAAATCTTCACTCCCCTCGGGTAACGCCAATACTGGAGCTTGGGTCAATCTCGTCTTCAGTTCTTCAAACGCCTTCTCCTGAGCTTGACCCCATACAAATTTCACATCCTTCCGGGTCAACTTTGTCAGTGGAGAGGCAATTTTGGAAAAGTCTTGAATGAACCTTCGGTAGTAACCCGCCAAACCCAAGAAACTACGGATCTCGGACGGCGACTTCGGAGACTTCCATTGCATCACTGCTTCCACTTTCGCCGGATCGACCATAATCCCATCCGGATTTACCACGTGACCCAAGAATTGAACTTCACGCAACCAAAATGCGCACTTGGAGAATTTTTCATACAATTTCTCCCTTCTCAACGTCTCCAGAACTTCGCGAATGTGACCGACATGTTCAGTCTCACTCCTTGAATAAATCAAGATGTCATCAATAAATACAATCACTGATTTATCCAACATCGGCCGGCACACCCTATTCATCAGGTCCATAAAAGCAGCTGGCGCGTTGGTCAGACCAAATGACATAACGAGGAACTCATAATGACCGTAGCGCGTACGAAAAGCTGTTTTAGGGATATCCTGCTCCTTCACCTTCAGTTGATGGTAGCCTGATCGAAGATCTATACGTGAAAACCAACTAGCACCCTGAAGTTGATCAAACAAGTCGTCGATCCTCGGCAAGGGGTATCTGTTCTTTACTGTCAGCTTATTCAACTCGCGGTAGTCGATGCACATTACAAACAGGACCGGAGCACCCCAAGGTGAGATACTCGGTCGAATAAACCCCTTATCCAACAGCTCTTGTAACTGCTCCATCAACTCTTTCATCTCTGTCGGGGCCAATCGGTATGCTGCTTTGGCAACAGGTTGGGCGCCTGGTACTAAATAATCTGGAACTCGATCTCTCTGTCAGGTGGCAATCCCGATAAGTCTTCCGGGAACACGTCTGGGAACTCACACACAACCGGAACATCAGACAGTTGTGGTGCTGGCTTCTCTACATCTTTCACATAACATAAGTAGGCGTTACATCCACGCCTCATACATTTCCCCGCCACGCCTCTACATCAGACAGTTGTGGTGTTGCCATTGGGTGTCATGTGTCTGTTTTGAATACTAAAGAACAATTGGGAAAATTTTTAGAAAAAGCCTATGATGGTTTCTTTGTTGGTTATTCATCCACTTCTAAATCATATAGGGTCTATATTCCAGAACATAACATAGTTGAAGAGACTCCCAATGTTTCTTTTGATGAATCCATGTTTACTACTAATGTAAAAGGATCATCTTGGTTATTTGATATAGATGCATTAATGGAATCATTTAACACTGTATCTGATCAATGCAGATGCTGCGGATACATGCTATCCATTTGTGCCTCCAAGTTTGAATGAAGTGCCCCTGACAGCTGACCCACCAAGGGTACGACTTTCAACTGCACCTCAGCAAGAATCAAGTCAGCAGCATGAAGTTACATCAGTAAATACATCCGCAGATGCATCTGTATCCACAGATGTAAGTCCTGCCTCAGCTGCTGAGCTAAGGGATAAAGAGGAGGTGTTAAATCAACAAACCATGCCTACAACACAACAATGTTCATCCGTGGATGGTAATGCATCTTCTACGGAAGTACAAAATGCGTCTGTAGATGCTGCAGTTACTCCTGCGGAAGAACAAAATGCTGCTTCCGTAGAACCTCCTGCGGACGAACAAAATGCTGCTTCCGTAGAACTTCCTGCGGAAGAGGACAAAGCAGCAACTCACACACAAGCTGATCCAAATCACAATGAGCCTTTTGATTATTTCATCGACTCAACTTCTCAGCTGACACCATCTGCTTCAATGGGTTTCTCAAACTTAGACTCCACAGTTCCAGTTGATGCTGTCTCAACAAGCAGAATCCACAAGGCTCATCCAACAGACAATATCATTGGAGATCTGAATACAAGAACTACAAGGAACAAAGGAGGTGTGGCAAACATTTGTCTGTTCACCTGCTTTTTGTCCCAAACAGTTCCTGCAAACATTACAGCTGCACTAAAAGACAATAGCTGGATTTAGGCTATGCAAGAAGAGCTACAACAATTCAGAAAACAAAAAGTGTGGACTCTTGTAGACTTGCCTACGGGTCAACATCCAATTGGAGCAAGGTGGCTATTCAAAAACAAGCTGGATGACAGAGGTATCATCGTGAGAAACAAGGCTAGGCTCATTGCTCAATGCTATACCCAGGAAGAGGGAATAGACTATGATGAAGTCTTTGCACCAGTTGCAAGGATTGAAGCTATAAGGGTTTTCCTAGCCTATGCCTTCTTCATGAAGTTCACAGTCTATCAAATGGATGTGAAGTGTGCTTTCCTCTATGGGAAAATTGATGAAGAAGTCTATGTTGCTCAACCCCCTGGATTTGAAGACCCTGATTATCCACATAGAGTGTACAAGCTTGATAAAGCTTTGTATGGTCTTCATCAAGCACCCAGAAAGTGGTATGACACAATATCATCATTCCCGCTGAAGAATGGCTACAAGAGAGGAACAATTGATCAGACACTCTTCCTCAAACATGAACATCAAGATCTTTTGGTGGTTCAAATATATGTTGATGACATAATATTTGGATCAACCAACAAGAAGTTGTGCCAAAGCTTCGAAGACTTAATGAAATCGGAATTTCAGATGAGCTCCATGGGAGAATTGACATTTTTCCTTGGCTTACAAGTTCATCAGAAACCAGATGGCATTTTCATCAATCAAGAAAAGTACATTCATCAAATTTTGAAGAAGTACAATCTTGCTGACTCCACTTCATGCAAGACACCAGCATCAACAATAGACAAGATTGTGCCTGACCCTGCTGGAAAATCCGTAGATCAAAGATTGTATAGATCAATGATCGGTTCTTTAATGTACTTAACTGCCAGTAGACCTGACATCATGTTTGCTGTTTGTGTTTGTGCCAGGTATCAATCAGACCCAAAGGAGTCCCATCTGAATGCTGTAAAGAGGATTTTCAGATACCTGAAAGGCAAACCTGCATTGGGACTTTGGTATCCCAAAGATGGAGATTTTAGCCTCTACTCCTATTCTGATAGTGACTATGGAAGGTGCAACAACAACAGAAAATCCACAACTGGTGGATGTCAGTTTTTAGGACCAAGACTTGTTTCATGGCAGTGCATGAAGCAAACAAATGTATCTGTATCCACAGCTGAAGCAGAGTACATAGCTGCTTCAGCAGGTTGCTCTCAAGTACTTTGGTTGCAGAACCAATTACTTGATTATGGTTACAATTTCCTTCATACACCAATTCATATTGATAATTCAGCAGCTATGTTTATTACTGCTAACCCAGTTCAACATAGTAAAACAAAACATATTGAAATCAGATACCATTTTCTGAGAGATTGCTCTGAAAAGGGTTAATCAAGTTAGTCAAAGTAGACACAACCAATCAGCTTGCTGATTTGTTCACTAAAGCATTTGATTCTGTTAGATTTAATTTTCTGATAGAATCTTTGGGGATGATTAACTTAGAATAAATCAACAAAAGCATATGACTGACTTTGTGCAGAGTAATCGTTAAGGATAACTTAAGTGTCTGATAGAACATCTATACATGCATTATATTAGGGAAATGATAGTAGACTATACTTAGTTATTAAACAAAAACTCAATTTGACTTATATCATACTGATATGTGAGTAGGTTCATCTTGAGTGGAAACAAAGCTAAGAGCATGCCAAACTAAAAGCATCAGGTAACTGTCTGTGAGGATTCCATTTGAGAATCAGGAAAGTATGTTCTCTCCTGATGTGATCAAATCACTTACACAAGCATACTATGTAAAACACTTTATAATCTTCTATCTTTGCAAAGTCATATTCCCTCTGTTTTGTGTAAACAAAGACCTGGGAATGTGATTAACAAGTGTGATCTTCATTCTCCCTCTGTTTTGTGTAAACAAAGACCTGGGTTAAAGTTCACTTTTGTTTTACGAAAGTAAAGACATGGTGGCTATGAAGATCATATTTCAGCTCTAAAAAGGAATCACTTGTGATCCATTGTACATCAAGTCAAAGAGCTTCAACATCAAAGCATTCATGAGACTATAATATGTCTCAAGATAGAACTTATAACTTAATGTACATAGTCATTAAGTGTGGAATGTAGTGATTTGCCTCACCTACGGAAGACATACTCTAATGATAATTGAATGTGGGACTCATGATTGCTACTGATTAACAAACTTCACAACATGATAAATAGCATGCCTAGTTGATACAATACTCATGTTTGAATTTAAGTGGATCTATATACTTGCATTCAGGCATGTATTGAATCAACTAATCAACATCAGCAGAAGCCAAGTTATAGTATGATCCCTCTACATATATATGCATGCATGTAACTGTTTAAGTCAGATGTTTAATTGTCCTCTCAACTGACTTTCTCTCATTTAGACTGTCATATGCCTGTCATGCCTGTTTACAACTTAAATTTATGATAAATGTAATAGTCTCACATTAATCACAAATTTAGGGGAGTAGTTCATGCATGAAAACAATAAAAGATGATAATTGATTTGAATTACTTTGAAGGAATTGGAACTTGAGCACTAACTTGAATGCAGGATACAGGAAACTTGCTTTCCTGTACTTAATTGCCATGCAAATAAAGTCAACAATGTCCAACATCAACATTTGATTCTACTCAGTAGATATCATACATTTAAAGTTTTAAAACTTTTATGTTCCGCAGAAGTTTCAGTAATACCTCTCATCCGTAGAAGTATTATGTGATTTCTGATTCAGCAGCAAAACAAATGCATTGAACTTTTACATCCACAGATGTTAAGACATCCGCAGATGTAAGGTTCCGCAGATGTTGACATCCGCAGATGTAAGGTTCCGCAGATGTTGATATCCGCAGATGTCAAGGTTCCGCAGATGTTCTGCGGAAGAAGTAATGCATTCTAAACAAACTTGATATGCGGATAGGAATGAATGGGAGTGGGCCCAACATAATTAATAAAAAAATATAATTAATAAAAGAAATTAATGTGTTCGCCTATAAATAAGGTTTCTGATATTTTTACAGAGCACTTTTTCACTTTTAACCTAGAAAATCGCCCATTTTCCCTCTTTTTCAAAATTTCAAAATATCCGTTCCAAGAACACATTATCAACATTATCCAGTAATCAATTACCGTTACTGCGAAGGTAAATCATGTCTTAAACATCAGTACAACTGGTTAATCGGTTATTGCCATTAAAACGATTCAACTGCATGTTTTCTAACTTGATTTTCTTTACCGATGGATAATAGATTCGCTAAAGAACATAATGTGTGCGCGTTCTTAAACGCTGATGATCCTGCGGCGGAAGGATGTCGAGATATCATAAGATATCTCTGACGATCCAGGCTCTTCTACGCCTTAATGGCTGAGCTTGTGATCCATCAGACGCACGTAATCAACTTCTGGAACTCAGCACGAGTTGAAGAACAATGTGATGAGGAAGTAATTGTGGCTGAGATTCGAAACAACGCCTACGAATCACTGAAAGCACCATACGAAGATGCTTGGAACTAGGTGATAGAGAGATAGGTCACCCCGATGTATTCGAGAATGAATACATTGAGAAAATATTCAACCTGATGGGTATGATGGTGATTACGAGAAAGGGGAAATCAAAAAGGGTAGGCTGTGCAAACCATACCGATTCTTGTGCCACACTTACCTGAAATGCATGTCAAACAGGAAGTCGGGACTCGACAGATTCTCTAGGCACATATCATCAGGAATCATTGGGATATTCGAGGGGAGAATTTATAATTACGCCAAATACATCTTAACTGTCTGAGTGAACAAGTGAAACTGCAGAAGAATTACAAGATGTACATGTTCCCGAGGTTCCTACAACTGGTGATCAACTCAGAACTACCAAGGTAGGACAGAGTTGGCGATGTGTTTGTTCAAGCACACTTGAGCAAATCTATGCTAAACAAGCTTAGTGGGAAGTACCAGGGTCAAGATATGCCAATGTTCGCACACGTAGTAGATCCCCAAGCAGACCTTCCACAAGAGTTGGCTTGGGCAGATGAAGCAGAATCATCTGCTGATTCTGCACAAGCATCTCACTCACCACTCCAAACACCACCACACCAACACCACTCACCAACCCAAACTCCACCACTCCAACATCAAACACCTAGCCAAACACCCCCTCAACAATCACAATCACCAACAAGCTTGAACACCCAACCAACCTCCCTAATTCATCAACATCAATCACCTTTACCAATATCCTCATCATCCACCAAAAACACTCAGCCGATATCTCCAGCCCAACAACAATCACCATCAGCTTCTCAGTCATCATCTCATCACACTCAACATCTCTCTCCACTAAACATTCAATCCCCTGTACTACCACCACCAGAATCACCAAAACATGCATCACCGGAAAGTGCTGGCACTGAACCATTTGAGATCACTGAGTATGTACACTCTGTACACTCAGGAGACACAGAGATATTATCTCAAGCCAGCACTGTTCCTTTCTCACCCACACACACAGAAGAACAAGCTTCATCAGCACATACTGAGCCCATATCTTCATTGAAAGATAAACAAATTGCTGATGAGCACGGGGAAGTACAAGGATCTGCTGAGGATGTCATTGCATACCATGAAGATGATTTAAGTGACAAAGACATTCCTGTCAGCAAAAGCTTTTTGGTTGCTGAGTACAACAAGTTAGTACTCAAATCAAATAAGCGAAAAGAAGAATTCAAGAGCTGAAAGGTGTAATCAAAGAAAAAGATGAAGAGCTGATGAAGAAAGATGCTAGACTAAAACGGCTGAGAGAAGATGCCCTAAGCAACAATGAAGTTATTGATGCATTGTTGCGAAGACAACAAGAGTTGGAGGAATCTTTAAAGACTGAGAAAATGATAAAGCTGAACTGATCAAACAGAAAGATGCAGAAATAGAAGAGCTGAAAAAGAAGATATCTGCTCTGAAAACAAAAGAAGCTCCAGGTGCTGAGCAACCAAAACAGATCGGTGAAGCTGCTAAGCAAATGATTTCATACACCTGGAAAAGAAAATACTTTGGAGCAACTCAAAAGAAACCTGAAGAAAGCTCTCCAAAAAGACCAAAACTTCCATCCCCTGCACCTACACCTTCAGTAGATGTGTCTACTGTGAAGGTATCATCCGAAGATGATGATGATAGTGATAAAGAGTGGGAGGAGTTGACAAGAATGGAGTCCCCCACTGGTGAAAAGGGTGGAAAGGCCGATGACCTTCTAACAACAGCAGACATCATGGAAGAGAGGCCTGATTCTAGCATGTTTATGACCCTCATCAACCATGGTTTTCCATATGACATGGTTGAGAGGATGAACACATCAGAAATGAAGAATGCACTGAAAGAGTTTGAGTTTGCAAGGTTCATAATCCCAAACTGTGATTATGAAGCCTTTACAACCTTTCAGTCATTGGAGAAGATCAAGAAGGATCTGGGCCACTGTGACACAGCCAAACTCACCAAGTACAATATGACTTGCTGGTTACAGGGCCACAACTACAAACCGCATGAGCTTAAAGAAGAACCACTGGAGAATTGCGAAGGATGATGGAGCATGTAATGAAGGTAGAATTTGAAACAGGTGTCAAATTTAGAACCACAGCTCCTCATCCAACTGATGACAAACTAAGCAAACTATCAGCTGATCCAATAACTGTGGAACCCAAGGATCAGCATAAAGCAAAGGATAAGCTCATCAGGAACCAAGGGAAGTCATCCCAGGCAAAGTATGGCCCCTTGGTACCACTGTCAGAGAAATCACTGATCAGAAGTCCACTCTGATTCAGTTATTTGATCATCTCACAACTCCCAACACAGTTGAAGAAAATAAGATCATGGCATGGAAGTATGATCAAGAGTGGGATTGTGTAGTGATCAAACGGACATCAGGAAGAGTTGAATACTTCCATGATGTGTTTTCAGTTCTCTGCCTTCCTGAGAATGATCTAAAGGACCTGCAAAGCCTTACCTTGACAAATTATCCAATACATCCAAGGGGCAGGGACTTCTCAAGCAGAGTGGGTCAACTGAAAACAAAATTCAAAGATGATGTGATAATAGGTACCAAGAGAGATGATGATGAGCACAGAAGAAGAATTCAAGGGCTGAAAAGATACAAGTCCAATGCCTCTAAATCAGTAGATGATGAATTCCTAAAGAGGGTTGGCTATAACAACAGAACATTAGCAGCCATCAAGCACATTGAAGGGACTCAATACACACTCCCTACCACTGAATGGGGATATGTGGAGAGGACAAAAGAACTGGTGCTGATGAGGAATGCAGAGAACAAACGAGCTGAAAAGATCAGGATCTTTGATCCTGCGGAAATCAAGTTGCTTCATCCAAGCTACACTTCCTACCTTCATGACAAATTCTTTCCGAAGCTGAGTGATGAACCAGCTCACAATGATTTGGTCCTGCATGTTCACATGATACAAGTGATTGACAAACTTCATGCAAAGGCCTACAAACAACGCAGACACAATGCAGGCTTGCTGAAGGGAACAGAATATGCTAAAGTCACAGAACTTCGCCTCTCCGAACAAGATGAACTTGAAGTAGTGAAGAATGACAGAGTCTTGGAGACTCTCACTATAGAGGAGGATGTTCTGGGACTTGGCTTCAAGACTCTGAAGAAGATCAGCAAAATGGAGATCAAATACAAGTATGATGATCAAAAGGCAGTTGTATCTTACTTCTACAACAAAATCATATCAAGAGTCAAGGAGCTTGCAGTTTTAAAGGACTGATTACAAGGAGCTAAGCCTAAGGCAGAGTATTGTTAGATCTAGATTGTATAGGGCTAGATCATTTTTGTATAGGCTTAGTACTTGAAAATCAAGTCTTGTAATTAATATTTGTAACAGTCAAATATATATATATATATATATATATATATATATATATATATGTGCTTTGAATCTATAGGATAACCCCATATATATGTGTGTTGATTTGTGACTTGACAGGGAAAAACAATATACTTGGACGGATTCCTGGAATTGACCAAGTGTAAGAAACATCTACGGATGAACAATTTTGTTAATCCGTAGATATGTTTCTTACAAGACAAATAACCAAGTACATGTTCCTGCGGATGATCAAGTACCGTGAAGTGAAGACTCCTACGGAAGAAGGATTTCCTACGGAAGAACAACTCTGCTACGGAAGACCAATCATCTACGAAGAACAAAAGTTCTGCGGACGACAAGACCCCTGCGGAAGATCATTATACTTGTGCGATTGCAACTATCAAGAAGTCAAACAAGTCAACACAATCAATAACAAATCCCGAGAGATCCGGTGTTTCCTAAGCCGACTCAAATCATCTATAAATATGAGTCCTAGGTTTCACATCTCGGTGAACACAATCAATCAATATTACGGCTGTCAAGAGTTCATTGTGCAACCCTAGCTGCCGTCACATCAACATCAAACATTATTCGATTCACAGAATTCATTGTTCATAGTTATCAGTTATTATTCTTTTGTAATCATTACCTTATAGTTAATGAAATACATTTGAATTATTATTGATTTTGCATTTATTGTGTTTCTGTGGTTGTGTTCATCGTTAATCATTAAAACAATTAAACGTCAATTAGTGATAATTCCGCGATCATTAAATTGATTATTTTAATACTGATAATTCCTGAATTACGATCCTTGGATTCACAAAAGATACTCTCCTTCTCATCACACAAGACATGCAAACAACAACCAAAGATCAGCTCTCATTCTCTCTCCACTCCTACGAGTTTTCAGCCAAGAATAGAGGTTTTTCAGCAGCTGCATAAGAGGGTTTTTGAGCTGGGTTTTGAGCAGTTTTGGTTTAGTTTCTTCCTAACAAGAAGGTGTTCTTGCAAAGGGCTTGGGGTATACTAGCTTGAGGGTTCCTTCCTTGGAGCCTTGGCCGAGTTCATGAGCATCTAACAACCTTTTTCTGTCGAGTTTAGCTGCTGCAGAAAGGTATTAATCACAGCTCTATGTAGCTGTGATTTTATGTAGTTTACATATGTTCATAGCTTGCTAATTCACATAAATGATCCTTTGTTCTTTGGGTTTTTTTTATACATTAATATGGTCATCTAATGAATATATTTTCAGCTTATAAATGAGTTTATAAAGTTGTAATTCCGCTGCGTTTTTAGAAAGTTTAAGAGGTTAAACTATGATTTTATGTTCTAACAAACCCAACAATGGCATCAAGAGCCGTTATGTTGATAGCTTGCTTGTTCTTATCCTTTAAAAATTGTTTTAAAGGATGTTAATCAACTTATTAGGGGCTGATTTTGGTTGATTTAATAAACCCCAAGTCTTTCAATGTTATATCTTCATGCTTATGATTAAACTTTGAAAGATAGGAATGTCAATTGGTTGATATGTTTGGTTGTTGTTTGTTTGGACAAACAAACCCAAATTTTCAGTTTATGTTGGCTGAAAATTTAGGGTATGATCGGGTTTATTTTGCTTGTTGAATGATGTTAATGATTATTCATGTTGGTGCATAACCTAGCTTTTGGCCTTGTGTTGTTTGGATGCTTGCAATGTTTGTTTTGGTTGTTTTCATTTGGGTTGTAATATTATTCTTTTGTGCTTTGTTTAAAAATATAATTTGTCTATTTATTCATTGGGACGTAATAATAGATTAGGAGTGTTTTTCTTTTACTAGAAAATAAGTATTAGGATATATATTTTGTAAAAAGAAGATGCTCGGGAAGGAAGCACAAGAAGAAGACACAAAAGAAGGACTTGAAGCATATGGACGCAAGTTCAAGTGGGAGTCTATGAAGACCTCAAACTTGTGTTGTATTCAACCCATAGGAAAGACCAAATGACCACACTTGTGATGGCAAACAAGTGTGGTCACAATAGTAGCTATGGTTATGCACATTGTGGTTGTTAATATTATGGTTGTTTGGTTGTTTGTTGTATGATTGTTGTTTGATATTTGGATATGCGTAACAAACTCATTAGCAAACTTAACAAGCTGAAAATTTATGGTTTCTAATAATTAAGTGGTTAATAAAAGGTTATTAAAAGGATTAATGATTTAATAAAAGAGGTTTTATTAAAAATAAACCATAGGATACCTTGCATTTGAAAGCATGCAAATACAAGGTACATAGAGTTTTCAAAACTAGAATTAATGAAACCAAAAATCCCTTTTGAAACAAGTTTAACACCATCCTTTTACACGACACTCGAATCACTTGAGAACTATTTGTGGGATAAAGGTCACCTAACCACTTTTAGGGAACTTGTGTTTTGGTGGGCTTAACATATTTGTGGGATAAAGGTCACCTAACCACGTGTATGAGTAAACTCACACGTGTGTGTAAGTAGGACGACTTGAATTGGAAACCATGTGCATAGGGTCACCGAAGCATGGCGTACAATGGTGTTGATGGGATTAAACATGCCAACCAAACATAAGATTTTTAACCGATCCCATAAAGGCTTGAAGTTGCAAAAGGTTGCAATTGTCAAATGTTGACTACCATGTTAATTTAAATAATGGGATAAAGGTCACCTAACCATTATTTGAATGTAACGTTGGATTCTAGATTTTAATTATTAATTGTCTATGAGACATAAAAGGGTATTAATATTTAAAATGAAATTTTTCAGAAATACTAATAAGAACTTTGTAAATTTTGTAGAATGGCCGCAAACAATAATGCTACCACCCCGACCGTCCATACCCTATCACTGAGAATCGTTATCAAATTGAGTAAAGGCCTATGTCCTTGACGATCCCATGTCTTACCAACCAACACTGTTGATGTTAAGGCCTTTTGACGATTAGCTTAAGCACATTAAGAATTCTGTGCAAATTTCCTACCTCTTGTTGGGAATATGATTCCCGAAATCCAAAAGGGTTTGGAGCATCATAGGACATATGACATGATAATCTAGTTGAAGGAAATTTTCCTTCAACAAACTTTAGTAAGATTGCTTCAAAATGGTTCAAGCACTTTATGCATGTCACATGGAAGAAACCCAATCGATATCATCTTATATATTCTTAAGATGAAAAGCCACATTGATAGCCTCAAGATGCTTAACTGTCCTGTCTCAAAGTAGTTGGCCAATGATTTGATCCTTGATTGCCCAACTAAAGGTTTGAGACATTCATAATAAACTGTAATATGAACGGGTGGCACAAGAGCATCGTCATGCAATGCTCAAAGCAACCGAGGCAGGGATAGGTAGAGAGATTCTACCTATTCTCTCGATCAATGAGGAAGACTATAAGAAATGGCCAATCTCGATCCTAAGGCAATTACTGCCAAAAGAAAGGAATACATCAAAGCAAAGGATAAAGCGAAACCTCAAAAACCTAAGCTTATGAAGCCTAAAGTAAAGGAGAACGATCCATGATTTGAGCATGGAGAGATAGGACAATAAAAGGGAATTGTTCCTCCTATCTCAAGGAGTTGAAAAATAAGAGGGATGCTAGGCAAACCTCGAATACAATTTTCATGATTCACATTGTATTAAATGTCATTTCTTCAAACACATGGGTATTGGATACCGGATGTGAGACTCATACTTGCAATTTTTGCAAAGGGGTTCAAAAGAAATGTGCACTTCAAAGAGGGAAACTCTATTTTCAGACTTACAAATGGTTTGGAAATTGTTCTCAAAACCTTTTGTATGCACCTAGTTTGACTAGGAACATAATTAATGTTTCCTCTTAAAACAATATGGTCATGATTTAAAGTTTGTATATAATGGTATTAAGTTTTATGGATGATGTATTTCATTTTAAGGATATGCCTTTTAATGATATTCATGAATTAGTTCATGATAATTCGTCCAATAATAACTCATTATACACATTAAGCACCAAGAAACTTAAAATCAGTTTAAGTTATTATAATCTTTGACATTGTCATCTTGGTCACATAAACGAGAATTGGATTCAAACACTTCAAAAGAATGGTCTTTTGGAAACAATGAAAATGTTTCATTTGATAAGTGTGAACTAAAAGACTTATTAGGAATGATACATTTGGATGTATGTGGTCCTTTTAAGACAATGACAAAGATTGGTGAAAAGATACTTCATTACTGTTACCGACGATTACAGTCGCTATTATTGTGTGCACTTGATGACACATAAGAATGAAGCTTTTGAAATGTTCAAAATCTTCAATGATGAAGTAGAAAATCAACTCTACATAACTATCTAAGTTCTTCATTCTGATAAAGGAGAAATTAAACCCTATTTGGATATGGCTCAATTCATTAAGGCTATGAGCTTACCACCTTTATCATCTTGGGTTTTCGCACTAATCTCCACGGCTCGTATTTTAAATATGGCCCCAACCAAGAAAGTGGGTTCGACACCTTTTGAAATATGGCATGGAAAGAGTTCCATCACGATCATATTTAAAAGGTATGGGGTAGTGAAGCTTATGTTAAGCTTAACACCCAAAACAAATTTGAAAGTCGATCCACTAAGTGTATATTTGTTGGATATCCCAAAGACTGTATAGGATACTACTTCTTTGATCTAACAGAGCAAAAGGAATTTATTGCTCGAAGGGCAGAGTTCTTGGAAGCCAAGTTCCTTATGGAAGGACTGACGCATAGAACAATGGAATTTGGTGAAGATCAAGATCCACAAGCCGATACACGTTTGGTTGACACTAGCTGTTAAAAAGAGGTTGTTGATGATGATCAAGAGGTTGATCAATACACACAAAACGTTCACAGATCTGGTAGAGTTAGCATTCCACCAGAAATATATGGATTTTTCATGGATGGATGCTATGAGGTTGACTCCGATGGGCCAACTACATACCATGATGCTATGTCCAATTTGGATTATGACAAATGGTTGGTAGCCATGAATGTAGAGATGCAATCCATGTATGACAACCAAGTTTAGGAATTGGTTGACCCTCCACTTAACTCCAAACCGGTTGGATGCAAGTGGGTTTTCGAGAAGAAAACAAATACGCATGGAAACTTGGATACTTACAAGGCAAGACTTGTAGCAAAAGGTTTCACTCAAACTTAAGGGGTTGATTATGATGAAACCTTCCCACCTGTTGTGATGCTAAACTCTATAAGGATATTGTTTGCCATAGCTGCTCATTATGATTGTGAGATTTGGCAAATGGATGTCAAAACCGCTTTCCTAAATGGATATCTTGAGGAAGATGTCTATATGGTTCAGCCTGAAGGTTTTGTCAATCCAAACATCCTAATAAAGTGTGCAAGTTAAAGAAATCAATCTATGGATTGAAGCAAGCATGGAGAAGTTGGAATCAATGTTTTGATGAAGAGATCAAGAAATTTGGTTTCATTAAGAATGCTGACAAAGCTTGTGTGTATAAAAAGGCTAGTGGGAGTGTAATCACATTCTTAGTATTGTATGTTGATGACATAATACTACATGGAAAGGACATTCCAACCATGGAAGGTGTTAAAACCTGGGTTGGAAATTGTTTTTCCATGAAAGATCTCGGTGAAGCCGCCTATATTTAGGAATAAAGATCTATAGGGATAGATCGAGGCGGTTGATAGGTCTAAACCAAAGTGCATATATTGATAAAATCTGGAAAAAGGTTCAAGATAGGAAACTCTAAGAAAGGTATGGTACCTATTCAAAGAGGGACAATATTGAGTGCATCTCAATGTCCAAGCTCAAAGGATGAGCAAGATTGTATGAAGAACATCCCATATACGTCTGCTATAGGATCCATCATATATGCGATGATATGCACTAAGACCGGACGTGTCATGCGCGTTAAGCATGACAAGAAGATATCAGCAGAATCCAGGTAATAGCCATTGGATGGCTGTTAAAAGTATATTGAAATACCTTAAGAGGACGAAGGATATGTTTCTAATATACAGATCTGAGAAAGAGGAACTCGTTGTAAAGGGTTACACGGATGTGTGTTTCCAAACTGATCAAGATGATCCTCGATCACAATCGGGGTATGTCTCCATTATGAATAGGGTAACATTGTCCACTATAAAATATGAATACATAGCCGCCTCATTAGCAGCGTTGGAAGCTGCATGAATAAAAGCTTTATTGCCAATCTAAGGGTGGTCTCTACCATTCAAGACCCCTTAGAAATATTTTGTGATAATGAGGGTGTGATTGCTCAAATCAAGGAACCCCGTGCACATCAAAAGATTAGGCACAATGAGCGGAGATTCAACTACATAAGGGATGAAGTTGAAAAGGGAAAGATATATATTCGCAAAGTTCACTATGATCAAAAGATTGCGGATCCATTCACGAATCTCCTAGATAGGTCAAAGCATGAAAGTCACACTTGTGCCTTAGGACTTTGATATTCTAGTGATTGGACTTGATCAAATTTTGTATTTGAATATGTGGAACTCTTTATTATTTGAGTAAAATTATTTGGTTATAATGTTTCAATTAATGTTCCAATTTAGCATGTTTAATCCATGAGTAAATTATTTACTCTAAATGTCCGTAGTCGTTCATACTTGTGGGAACAAGTGTGAGGGTAAGATTATTATGAACATGGATTGGTTGATATTCATAAGGATGAATATAGAGCAATAGGTTGCTACCAAGGTTCATAGATATTTGTGGGATACAAATATTAGACTAACCCGCATCTCAAATTTTACTACATGGAATCTTATCGATTGATCATAAGTAAATTTGAGTAAAGGCGAATATCATTTGGTATCCTCCGACCTGAGATACATATTGGGTTTTGATATTCACCAAGTATTATACCTTGAGCTAAATCTTCACTGTTCTGAAATAGAGGACAGTACATAAGGGTATGTTCAGGTATAACACGAGGTGTTTGTGAGAAACGTATGTAGTCAAGATGGAATTTGTTCCTCTTATTCGTTGAGAGTTAGATGTCTAAGGCCTGATTAAGTTAAATCAACAAGGAATGATCATTCTGTGTCCTTGGATTTAACATGACATCTGTAACAAAAGGATAAATGATTGATTCACCTAAATCATTTCAAGTAGGGTACTTGAATGGGATGATGTTATTGAATGGCTATAAGTCATGCGTATTAAGGGTAGTAAACCATTGTTAGGCGGGATTTACTGCTTGCATCAATCTTCTATGAATCTTGGGCAAGTGGGAGATTGTAGGATTCTATATGCCCAAGACACGTAGAATATTGATGTGGTTAGTACGTTATGATCCAAGTCGGGTTATACCCAATAACAAGCTTAGCAAACACCAATTAATATTAACTGATGATATGATCATGCAATTAAATATTTACACCAAATTTAGAAAATGGCTTTTCTAAATAAGTTGCATATGAGATGGAATAATTTATTAGGATATTTTGTTCAATGATGTTATTTGAAGTGTTATTTAAATTAGTTTTATAACACCAAATAATAATGAGAGTATACTACTTATACAATTAAATGGTTAATTGCATAAACTAGTTACAAGACTAGACATATACGTGTGTGTTAATATTTGACATTTATAAAATTGAAACCACCTATTTTATAAACATCAAATATTAATAAAAGGGAACAAAACCACTTCATTTCAGCCATAAGTGGCCGTTTTCCTTCCACATGCACATGTGATAGTGCTCTTTTCTTGATAAGATCACATACATGCATGCTTATGATGTTCCACTAACTTGTTCTTGGTAAGAACATAACACATGCATTGTCTAGCTCCACTACTAACAAAAGATACTCTCCTTCTCATCACACAAGACATGCAAACAACAACCAAAGATCAGCTCTCATTCTCTCTCAACTCCTACGAGTTTTCAGCCAAGAATAGAGGTTTTTCAGCAGCTGCATAAGAGGGTTTTTGAGCTGGGTTTTGAGCAGTTTTGGTGTAGTTTCTTCCTAACAAGAAGGTGTTCTTGCAAAGGCTTGGGGTATACTAGCTTGAGGGTTCCTTCCTTGGAGCCTTGGCCGAGTTCATGAGCATCTAACAACCTTTTTCTGTCGAGTTTAGCTGCTGCAGAAAGGTATTAATCACCGCTCTATGTAGCTGTGATTTTATGTAGTTTTACATATGTTCATAGCTTGCTAATTCACATAAATGATCCTTTGTTCTTTGGGTTTGTTTTATACATTAATATCATCATCTAATGAACATTTTTTTAGCTTATAAATGAGTTTATAAAGTTGTAATTCCGCTGCGTTTTCAGAAAGTTTAAGAGGTTAAACTATGATTTTATGTTCTAACAAACCCAACATTCACATCGTCTTTTCACACAAAAGCATCCTCTTCTCTCTCTCTTCCTAGTTTATGAATTCCAGCAGCAGCATAAGGGAGTTTTGGAGGTTGTTCTTGGTGTTCTTTCTTCCTAACAAGAGGGTGATTGCAAGATAGCTTGGGGTATACAAGCTTGAGGGGTCCTACCTTGGAGCCTTGGCCGATTTTTGACATCAAATCTCCCTTTTTCTTTGGTCGATTTTCTGTTGTAGTGAGGTAGTTTGGCAGCCCCTTTGTGGCAGTCATATTATTCATGATTTAGTGTTTACATAGCTTGCATATTCACATATTATGATCGTTTGATGTTGGGTTTGTTTTAAACATATATATGTCACCATAAGAACACAATTTTCAGCATATAAAATCGATTTTAAAGTTGTTATGCCGCTGCGTTTTCAGAAAGTTTAATGGGTTAAACTTGTTTTCTTGTGTTCTTACAAACCCATCAAGTCCGTCATAAAAAATAGAATCCAAGCACATAACCTCAATTGGTCTAGCAAAAGTTGCCTATCCCTTCTTCTTTCGGGACCTCAGGCATAACTATCTCAGGATCAGACTCAATATCCGAGATCAACGCTTCGCATGATCTGTGAAGATCCCTTCACGTTGGTATCCAAACCTAATAGTATAATGCGGCGCGCATGGGAACGGAAGATTCCAGTAGAAGGCGTCTCGTGATGAAAGAGTAAGAGTAATAGTGCTTTCCTTAGGGCGATCTGATAACAAGACATAGAGATAAAGAACAAGCATAGAGGAACATACATGTAATATCAGATGCACGCCAATCCTAGCATGGATTCTACATGAAGGTTCCTAGGTTATAGTCTTGGTCAAGTGATTTGGCTAATTCTTCTATAACCAATGGCTCTGATACCAGTCTGTCACACCCCCGCTAAAACGGAAACACGGGGATGTAACGAGACGGGATCGTCATAACACATTGTAAATAATAGAGATACAATATAAATAAATGATGGTAAGCGTGTCATGACGACACCCGACACAAAGGAGACTTGTCTCGTCTTTAGTCAATATTCACGTCACATAGCCATAAGCATAAACATTGTAATTGATTCACATAACCAAAATAATATCATTGTAATGTAATTCCCACAACCCAGGAACAAGTATCCAAAAGAATAATTTTATATAATCAGACCAACAATGTTTCAAAAGAATATTTGTCAAGTATTGTATAGTCTCAAAAAAATGCATCCTAGGGTCTCCACTAAGGCAGCCCACCAAGATCTTCAATTAGCATTATCACCTGAAAAGATATGCTCAAAATGGTCAACAAAATTGTTGGTGAGCTCGCAGGTTTAAATAGTAAATAAATTGATGCTACATAATAGTTTTGCGGAATGTCGTGTATACAGTTATATGTAAGCAAAATCACATAACAATGAGCTTTACAACCAAACCTAATGACGTATACACAGAATCTTGTCGGAATATATTCACCCAAGGGCCCGTTCTTGGCCACTGTTGGTACCATCTAGTATACCAACAACAAGGGTAGGGGTGTCAACCCAGTAGTACTAACAATACCTATCCGTCAGTTCCAACACCGGAATTAAATGGTTGTAAAGAAAGTACCACACAGCGAAGTCATGTATGTATCAGATAAGTACTCACAAAACAGTAACACGTTGATTCCAAGAATGTAAGTTGTACAACATAAAATGGGTGAGTATACTTTTCCCCAAGTTTGTAAATGATTGAAGTATTGAATAAGCATAAAAAGGGGTCACGAAACTCACTTGTTCGGTTGTAAGTATGAATGATCAAGTTTCCAAATGATGTAAGCGATAAACGGTCAAACACCTATTATCAGTTATTGTTAAACATTAATGATACGTTAATGAAAATAGTAATGTTCGGTCGGTTCGGGGTGTATCGGTTCGTTCACGCGGAACACACACAGGTAGACATACGTATTAGATCTTGTATTGATACAAGTACTTGGAATCGACACCATTGCCGATGATATTAGTGTAAAGGTTTCGTTGTTGTTAGAGAAGTACTTAGTAAATTTTAGTGGTTACAAATCAGTTCTTGATAATTGTAAAAATGTTATCATTGATTTGATTTGTGGTAATATTAGTAATTTTATAGCGTAAGCGTTAATAATGTCATTAGCAATGGTAATCGTGTTGATGTCACCTTAACTTCACACGACATATGCACACCACACATACAAGAAGGAACTCACACACAACAACTTCAATCGCACGACAAGACAAGACGCACGACTCAACGCTCCATCCGCACGAATCAACCTCCATTCGTAAGAATCAGCTTCATTCGTACGAATGAACCTTCATTCGTATGACTCAGCCTTCAGTCGTACCACACAACAATCAATCGCACGACTCAACATCCATACGCATGAATCAACCTTCATTCGCACGAATCAGCTTCATTCGTACGAATGAACCTCCTTCGTGCGACTCAGCATTCAGTCGTGCGATACACGCACAATCGCACACATTCATCCGCATAGACCCAATCGCACAATACACACCATGGCATGACTCAATCGTATTCATACATTCATCCACATTGACTCAATTGCAGACATACACTGAATCACATGACTTAGTCGCACGACATACTCAGTCACACGACACATCCAGTCGCGCGACTCAGTTGCACGACACACCCAGCCGCATGACACACCCAGCCGCATGACAGACTTAGCCGTCTGTGAAGAAAATCACACCTGCAGAAGGTGCCGAGCATTTGGCTGCTGTGTGCACTTGATTCACACCATCAATACTTCCAGAAATGCATTTCACATACACACAAGCAAGAAGAACACACAAAATGGACATTACACGAGGTCACAAGGTCACATACGCTCGGGTCGGCCCTGAGCACCCGAATCAAGGCAAAAAGGACAGAAACAAACGAGGAAAAGGACGTCTAAGGTTGTCTACCTGCGAGAATAGAGTAGAATCGCCAGAGTAATCGCAAAGAAAAGGGGTCGGTACATGGGGAGGAAGAAAGAGGTGTTGGAGGAAGAAGAAGAAGATGTCTTAGGGTTTGGCTAATAAAGGGGGTATTTATACCCAGCCCAAGTTTGACAAAATGACATATTTAGTCCCTGCACTTAAATCCCCGAATTTTCAAGTTTGTTTTAGTTAAAAACGACCTTAAATCGGCTAGTTTATTAATGATAAAAGCATAAATGATAATATTAGTAACTTAAAAATGGTTTTATTAGTAATAATAGTAATAAATAATAATGATAGGTTTAATAATAACGATAGGACGATTGTAAAAGTTCTGAATGATGGCAACGCTAACGATGAGGACATAAGCAAAATGATGATAAGGCAAAGATAATAACCACAAACAATTTATAAAGATAAAGAATGAACGATCATAGAAATTTAACAGAAGTCACATTAAATAACGGACCTTTCGGTGACGGATGTCACAAATCTCTAGGATATCCAATGAAGATACACTTAGTGGAACGGCTTTCTAACTTGTTTGGGGTGGGGGTCTTAACATAAGCCTCACAACCCCATACCTTTAAATATGATAGTGATGGAACCCTTCTATGCCATATTTCAAAAGGTGTCATTTCCAATTTCTTGGTTGGGGCCATATTCAAAATACGAGCAGCCGAGAGCAAAGCGAAACCCCAAAATGATAGAGGCAATGAGCTTTTAGCCATCATAGATCGAACCATATCCAATAGAGTTTGATTTCTCCTCTCGGCCACACCATTATGTTATGGCGTTCCAGGTGGAGAAAGTTGTGAGACAATACCACAACTTCTAAGATGATCTCTAAAAGCATCATTTAGGTATTCACCTCCTCTATTGGTGCGGAATTTTTATTTTCTTGTTGAGTTGATTTTCTAATTCATATTGGAAGATTTTGAACATTTCAAAAGCTTCATCTTTGTGTCTTAAGAATTACACATAACCATATCGACTATACTCTTCGGTAATGGTAATGAAATATCTTTCATCGTACCTAGTCATTGGCTAAAAAGGACCACATACATCCGAATGTATGATGCCTAATAAATCTTTTGCCCTTCGGGTTTGCCACTAAAAGGTGCTTTAGTCATTTTTCCTTGTAACCAGATTCACATACATCAAATGAATCATATTCACTTGCTTTTCAAAGACCGTTCTTTTGAAGTGTTTGTATGTGTTTCTTATTTATATGACCAAGATGGCAATGCCAAAGATAGGTATCACTCAAATCCAATTTGAGTTTCTTGGTGGTGGTTTGGTACAATGACCTATCATATAATGTGTTTTCATGAACCAATTCATAAATACCATTAATAGGAATAGCTTTAAAATAAAATATGCCACTTAAAGAACATGAATTTCATTTTCAATAAATGTTAAAACATAACCATATTGTCTTAATTGGGAAACAAAAATAATGTTTCCTAGTCAAACTAGGAGCATACAAAATATTGTTCAAAATTGCTTCCAAACCATTTAGAAGCTTTAAGATATAGTCCCCTCGGCCTTCAACTTGAACTTTTGCCCCATTCCCCATGTAGAGGCTAACATCCCCTTTCTTGAAGTCCTTACTTCTTTTGAACCCCTGCAATAAGTTGCAAAATGTGAGTTCCGCATCCGGTATCCAATACCCATGTGTTAGAGGATATTAAATTTTGATCAAAATGTGAGTTCCACAAATATGGTATCCCCACCTCAAATCACAAGTTCCATTAAAACGGTTAGGTGACCTTTGTTCTATTAAGAGTTTCCAAGTGACTCAAGTGTTGTACAAAAGGACTGTGTTAAACTTGTTTATAAAAGAAATTTAAAGTTTTCATAATCCAAGTTTAGAAAACTATATGTACTTTGTATTTGCATGCTTTCAAATACACGGTACCCTATGGTTCACTTTTAATAAAACCCCTTTTATTAAAATCATTAATCCTATTAATAACCCGTTATTAACCACTTAATGATAAAGAACCATCAATTTTCAGCTTGTTAAGGTTTTTAATGAGTTTGTTAAGCATATCCAAATATCAACGAACAACCATACAACAACCATTCAAACAAGCATAATCATACAAACATAAGTGCATAACCATAACCACTAAGTTGACGACACTTGTTTGCCATCACAAGTGTTGTCATAAGGTCTTTCCTAAGGGTTATGATGACACATCAAAATGTGTCCATGAACTCGCACTTGAATCCATATCCAAATGATTCAAGTGTCCATGTCTTTTGTGTCTTTAGTTAGGTCTTCATCTTGTGCATCTTCTTTTACAAAATCATATCCTAATACAATTTTTTTATTAAAATAAATGCACCTAATCTATTTATTACATAACCAAATGAATAAAGAAATTACAACCCAAAATACAAACACAAAATTACAACCCTTTCAAGAATCAAAACCGACATGACAAACCACAATCAACCAAAACCAAACACATGAGGCCAAGGCTATGTTATGCAACAAAAGAAAACATATTCAACATCCAAGAACAACAATGAATCCCTTATTTCAGCCCTAATGTTTTGGCCAACATGAACCAAATCTTTAGGGTTTTGTCCAAACAACACAATCAACCATTTGATCTTTATCTTTCAAGGTTTATAATAAAAGCATGTAAGAATAAACTTTGAAACATAAGGGATTCCATCATCCACAACAAAACAGCAGCCCCTAATGGGTTGAAAAAGTCCATGAAAACTAATTTTTCAAGAACTTTTAAAGCACATATTCCACATATCCGGCTCTAGATGCCATTGTAGGGTTTTGTAACATGTAAATCAAAGCTAGTTTAACCATTTAAACTATGAAAATGCAGCAGATATAAGGTTTAAATATATGGTTAATAATCTGAAATTTTCACTATTTTAACCATAAACAAAACCCAAGAACATGGATCATAATATATGTGAAATAGTATGCTATCAAACCATAAAACAACCATAGGGGGTTCAAGGAAACAACCTTTCTTGAATGTGTAGCCTTCAAAAGAGAAGACCTCAAGCTTGTATACCCACAAGTCCTTCCAATCACCAAGCTAGTTAGGGAGCTCAACACCAAAAACTCTCTTCCATTGCTTCTTTCAAATCCGAATTTTCAGCCTTGTTTTTCAGCTTCTAAAATCCGAAAATTTTCATCCTTTGGAGAGTTCTTGCTTGAGTGTAAAAAGGAGAAAGTGTGTAAATGATGGAAGAGTGCAAGAGAGGTTTAAGTCTTGCAAAGACCAAGACATAAAATGAGTTCCCAATGCCCTCATGGGCGGTCGAAATTACCCATTTAAAATGGGTTTCCCCCCATTTTATTTCCTTATAAGATTTGCACTCTTTTAAACCCTTATTTTGTAAAATTAAAACCAATTTTAATTTTATAAACTTAACACACTTTTATTTGTTATTATTTAGCCAACTTAAATAATGAAACAAATAATATCTCATGAACAAATTATACACATAATGTTGTTCATTTACAAAAGCAATGTTTTAGAAAACCCATTTTCTAAATTGGTGCCAATATTTATTTGTATGATCTCATCAAAGAATAAATATTTATTGGTGTTTGTTTGGCTTGTGATTAGGTATGACCCGGCTTGGATCATAACGTACTAACCACATCCATCTTGTATGTGTCCTGGGCATATAAGATCCAACAAGAGTGTTTATTAAAAATGACATTGTTGTTTTCTTCCACAATATTAAGTCTTGGATTGTATATTCTGTAAGCTTTTGAGCTTCAAAACTATCCAACAAAGAATCCGTCATCTGCTTTTAGAGCAATTTGGATAATTGTTCTCTTGTGTTTAAGATTGAAACCGAACATCCAAATGCTTTAAGAAATCCAATGAAAAGTTTTCTTTTAAACTTTAAGTCATATGGAAGTTTTATATGTTCTTTGATTATTAATATTATGTTTTGAATGTAACAAGTGGTGTTGATTGCTTCAGCCTAGAAAGATATGGGCAATAGAGAGTCAGAAGCGTTGATCTGGTTGCTTCTATCAATGTTTTATTTCTCCTTTCAGCTACTCCATTTTGCTGAGGAGTTCAAGCTACACTGAACTGATGACTTATTCATTTTTCTACATAAAAAGAAGAAATAGAGTCATTCTTGAATTCAGTACCATTATCACTTCTTAAAGATCTAAGTTTAAGATTTAATTGATTCTCAATCTTAGTGATAAATGTATTGAGAATGTCCGGTTTTCTGAATTTGTAGTAGAAAGAAAACCCAAGTAAATCTGGAGTAATCATCTTCTATAACAAGACAATATTGCTTCTTTCCTATGCTTAGGATGTTTGTTGGGCCAAAAAGGTCCATGTTAAGCATTTTGGTGGTGTATTATTGGATTTTACCAATTTAGACTTATGAGACACTCGATGTTGTTTGCCTTTCAAACATGCAGTGCAGTGGTCTGTACAGAAGAATTCTTTTTATGGTAAACCAACTACTAAGTTACCTTTCTAAAGTCAATTCATTCTGTTATTGTTGGACCAAAAGAACCAATGAGCCAAGATCAGGAAAACCTCTAAGTCCCACACGACATCACAACAACTGCTGAAGACCCTCATCAGCTGTTCTGACAAAGTCTGAAGAATCAACAGCTGAAGTTCAAAGAACTGAAGTACAACAGCTGAAGATCTCAAAGTACTGAGGATAAGTACTGAAGTCTAAAGTACTGATAAACACAAAGTACTAAAGACTTCAAGTACTGAAGACAAGTGCCGAAGATCAAAGTCTGAAGAACTGAAGAACTGATGAACAACTGCTGATGCACAAAGTCTGAAGACAACGACTGAAGACAACGACTGAAGACAACAGCTGATGACAACTACTGAAGTCATCAGCTGATGAAACATCTGAAGACCAAAGTCTGAAGACCAAGTGCTGAAGTTTTAGAGTTTGTCACAACTGCTGAAGAAGTCTTCTTCAGTTGTTGTGATTGTTTATTTTCTTTTTAGTAGTTTTATATTTTTCATTTCAGTAGTTTGTACAATAGCTGAAGAGTTTGTTCTTCAGCTGTTATAGTTCAGTAGTTGTAAACGACTGAAGAGTTTGTTCTTCAGTCATTGTAGTTTTCAGTAGTTTCCTTTTCAGTACTTGTAACAGGTAGAACACTTAGGAAATTTTGTAAGAAGATGTCAGCTGTTGTGACATCTTCAGTAGTTGTGTTCTATCAGTAGTTAGTTTAATAATTGTTTAATGTCAGTGGAATCTGACAACAGTATGGGTCATTTGCCTATAAAAGGGCAGTGACCTGAATGTATTCTATGCCGAAACATTAAATAAACGAATATTTTTCCTTCAAGGTAGAATTATTCTCTCTACATCTACTTTTGGTTTGCATGCAATATTCTTTATGTTCTTGCTTTAATTGCTAATATTCATGCTAAATCCGCTGCGAACACAATCTAATTGATCAAACTAGAGGCTGAGATCCTAACAAATGGTATCAGAGCGGGTTAATCATTGATCGATTTCACTATTGATCATTTGAAACTGCTCTTTTGATCTCTAAGTTTGATTGAATTAGCAATTTGCAGGAATTAGCTGTAGAGAGAAAGATTCTGCTGTTTCTGGCCAAAAACTTGAGGTTCTCTTGGTGGTTTTGAGCTACATTTCTTTTGTTTAAACTTGAGTTTGACTAATAACTGAGATGACTACACCAACAAACGATCCTCACAATACTGGTTCCTCAACCAAGCCACCGATGCTTGTGAGGAATGAGTACAACATATGGCAAAGACGTATGCTTCACCACTTGTCTGTCAACAGTGCTGGTTGTTGGAAGTCAGTGGTGCATGGACCATACAAGCCTATGGTGAGCGTCCCTGAATCTAATGAACAGGTTCCAAAGAAACCTGAACAATATTCGGATGAAGATCTAAAGCTGTTCGAGATTGATGCTAGAGCCCATGGAATCTTAGCCATGGCTATTCCAAATGAGATTTACTCAGGGCTCTTGCATCATGAAACTGCTCATGACCTATGGGTTGCTCTAAAGGAACAATTTGGAGGAAGTGATTCGGTCTTAGCAAACAATAGGGAAATCCTCGCCCAACAATATGAGACATTCTCATATAGAAAGGGTGAGACTCTGACCCAGCAGTTTGAGCAGTTCTCTTGTTTGATTTCTGAGCTGAAGATGGTCAAACAAGAGTACTCCAACAGCCAGATGAACAACAGGTTCCTCAGATCACTGCCTGAGAGATGGGACACTTATACCATTGTCCTATGCTCCAGTGCAAATCCGGAAACTCTATCTCTCACCCAACTTCATGGGAAACTGCTCACTTTTGAGAGAGAGATAAAGGAAAAGAGGAAGTTGTCCACTTCTGGCAAGCTCGCTGATGACTTTGTTCAAGGCAATGCAGCCTTGATAAGTCAGGAGTCAGAATATGCTTCATCAGAAAGTTCTTATGATGAGCATATTGATTTTTCTACCAACTCAGAACAAGCTTTTGTTGGTGTAGGTAGTAGTTCAAGAGGCTGAAGTGATAATTGGAACTTCTTGATGGATAATTTGAAGGGCATTCCAGATGATGATCTGGAAGAGATGGATATTTTGAGCCAAATGGCAATGACCAATATCAGATCTCAAAAGTTCTACAAAAGAACTGGTAGGAAATTCCATGGTCTCTCTGGCAAAACCAATGTTGGTTTTGACAAGAGCAAGTTGAGGTGTCACAAGTGCGAAAGGCTTGGACACTTTGCTAGAGAGTGCAGATCATCTGGATCTAACTCCTCTGCACCCTTTATGACTTTTCCAAGCAATAGCTCACAGCACAGAGGGCAACCTTCCTCAAGTTCTGGTCATCCATCACAAGCACATGCATCACCTGCTTATTTTGTGCCTCAGGGGTATATGCCATACTCATACCCCTGGTACTATGTGCCTCAGCCCAGTCAAACTCAAGCACCTTCGGCTCAACCACCGCAGGCTCTTCCTGTGCCTCAATCTTCCCCATCTCATCATCAAACACAACCTCAACAACACAGCTTCTTCACCCGAGGAGTTGTTGACTGGAGTAGTCTACCAGATGATCTATCTGGACAGGAATAACTACTCCAAGGTGCTGGTCAACATGGTGGTGATAGTCCTTTTGGAAATCTTGCTCTGATGGCCCTTGAGTCTGCTGAGGGGTCATCATCTAATGCCTCATCACAGGTATCATCTGAGGCCAAAGCCAAGCTTTGTTCTGAATCATGCATAGCAGCATTTGCTTCTATTAGAGAAGCAAATGTAGATTTAATAGATAAAATCTTGAGCTAGAGCACACTATTTCCAAAAGAAAAGCTGATTTTGAGGTTGTACTAAAAGAGAAAAATGATGAGATTTACAAGCTTAAATGCCAAATCAAAGATGGTAAAGCTAGGGAAGATGTACTTCTAGAGAAGTACAGAGACCTCAAGGAAACTCTTGCAAACACCCAAGTAGAGTGTGATCGATGGGTGCAATCATGCAAGGGTTTTGAAATGCTTCTTAAGAAGCAATCAGCTTCCAATGTGAAGTTTGGGATTGGTTATAATCACACTGCTCCTCCTACAGATTTCACTTTAAGAGCAGAAGTTGAATCTGATAGAGAGAGCAATAACCAATCCTTCTCATCATGTGACCTACTATCTTCTGATTCAGCATCATCAGAGATAGAAGTCAGCAACCAATCAGTAGATGCTACAAGAGCTGATGGTTCAAATGCTGACTGTCACATGATCAAAAAGTTGATCAACTCAGGTGTTGTCTCTAGAAGTACTGAAAGTACTAGAGAGCAAGTGATAACACTTGAAGTTCAAACCTCAACTACTGCCAGCACTGAAGAGAAGAAAACTGACAGTCGAAAAGGTTTGAAGACAACTAAAGAAGAGGTCAGGAAAGCAGGTACTAAAGGGAAGAAAACTGCTAGTACTGATAACAAACAGCTGAAGAACAAGTCTTCAGCAGTTTCATCTTCTTTGGTTGATAATCAACATAAGATGAAGAAGAAGCCATGTGAGATATGTGGCTTGTTCAATCATATTACTGATGATTGCTGGTACAAAAGGGGTTCCAAACTCAAACAACAGGAGGAAATTAAAGAGGAAATAAAGAAAATGAAAAATGAGTTTGAAACCAAGTTTGTACTAGCAACATCAAAGCCTGAAATCCCTAAGCCCAAAGCTAAATCTAAAAGGAAAATAGGGAATACTTAGGCAACAGCTGAGGTTGCTCAGAAAAAGATGGTACAACATAGGAATTCATCATCAGCAAACTCCAGTGTGTCTGAAGAGCTGAAAGCTTTATCACAAAGTCAGACACAACTGGTGATGATGGTTCAGCATCTAATGGGAAGAGTCAACCATTTAGATGCTCCTGTGTTGAAACCACAGAAAAGGAAGTCCAAGCCAAAGGGTTCCTCTTCTACACCATCTTCTTCACCTCAGGCTGTTACACATAACACACCTGTTAGTGCTGCACCTATAGTTGAGAACAGACCCAAAACCAAACAGGTTTGGGTCTCTAAAACAAACTAACATGTGGTTATGATTGCAGGGTTCTTCAACATGCCAAAAGAGCATCTGGTATGTAGACAGTGGAGGATCTATGCACATGACAGGAAGCAGCTCCCTTCTTAATGACTACTCTCAAGGAAAGAAGGGATTTGTCTCCTTTGGCAATGATGCAAAGGGTTACATCATCGGAAAAGGCTTTGTTTCCAATGGGGAAATAAGGTTTGATGATGTAAACCATGTGGAGAATCTCAAGTACAATCTCTTGAGTGTCAGTCAAATGTGTGATAAAGGCCATGTTGCCCTTTTCACAAGCCAGAACTGTCGGATTCTGTCATCCAAAGTTCTAAATTTGATTGACAAGGTGTTGGATGAATACACTCTCCTGAAGGCCAACAGGACAGGAAGAGTGTATGCCTTGGATCTTTCCAAAAAGATAGATCTAAAAGGCCATCCTTGCCTATTCTCCAAGGCATCCTCTCAAGAGTCTACTCTATGGCATAGAAGGCTGGGGCATGTTAACTTCAAGAACATGAATCAGTTGATAAGCCATGGTTTAGTAAGAGGATTGCCTTTGAAGGAGTTCAAGTGTGAAGACAACTGCACTACTTGCTTAAAAGGAAAACAACACAAAGTTTCATTCCCTTCAATAGAAGAACCAAAGTCCACTGCCTGCTTGCAGCTCTTGCACATGGATCTCTTTGGTCCTGTCAGAGTGATGAGCATGGCAAAGAAGAAATACTGCCTGGTAATTGTGGATGATTATTCCAGGTATGTATGGACTTTCTTCTTGCACTCTAAGGATGAAGCAGCCAAGACTATCATGAACTTTGTGTTATTTGTAGAAAAGCAGTATTCCCTACAGGTCAAGTGTGTGAGGAGTGACAATGGAACAGAATTTAGAAACCACACACTAGATGACTTCCACCTGTCCAAGGGAATTAAGACGCAGTTTAGTATTCCTAGAACTTCTGAGCAGAATGGAGTGGTGGAGAGAAAGAACAGGACTCTCATTGAAGCAGCAAGGTCAATGTTGGCTGACTCCGGTTTGCCACTGACCTTTTGGGCTGAAGCTGTCAATACAGCTTGCTATGTACAAAATAGAACTTTAGTGAATAAGAGGTTGATGAAGACTCCTTATGAAATTCTTCATCATTTGGCTCCTCTAATTTCATTCTTTAGAGCCTTTGGGTGTCCATGTTTTATTCTTAACGCTAGCAACCCACTCTAGAAATTTGCTAGTAAGGTGGATGCAGGGTATTTTGTTGGTTATTCATCAACTTGCAAGGCATACAGAGTCTTCAACTGTAGGACAAAAGTGGTTGAAGAAACTCTGCATGTTAAGTTCAATGAATCTCCAAAGGACAAGATTCCACAAAACCCTGTGGAGTTGTTTGATCTGGACATACTGTAATATGTTCCTTATCAACCTCCAGCTGTTGAGCCTGTCAACAGTTGTCCACCTGGTGGTACTGATGATGATGTAGTCAGTACTCACCTCTTCAGGTTTAGTGACAACCTGCCTGAGTTCACTAATCCTGATGCTCCTGTAGCTTCAGCAGCCCCATCCACAACAAATGCTGATGAGATTTCTGCAAGCTCAACTTCAATTGAGCTGCCATCTCCTACATGGTTTCAAGAATCTCCATCACCATTTGTTGCTGTTGAAAGTCCTACAAACACTTGCACTGACATTATAGTCTATCAAGAGCTGAGTAATCACCCCACATCTCAAATCATTAGTGATATCAATGCTGGAGTTTCAACCAGGAGTCAATTGTCCAATTTCTGCTTCTATGCTCTCTTCATCAGTCAGCAAGAGCCAAAGAACTATCATGTTGCTTTAAGAGACAATGGATGGGTTGAAGCAATGCAGCTTGAGCTTCTTCAGTTCAAAAAACAGCAAGTGTGGGAGCTTGTTCCTTTACCGCAAGGGAAGTGTGCAATAGGCACCAAATGGGTATTCAGGAACAAAACAGATGATAAGGGCCAAATTGTCAAGAACAAGGCCAGGCTGGTTGTCCAAGGATTTGCACAAGAGGAAGGCATCGATTATGATGAGACCTTTGCTCCTGTGGCAAGACTGGAAGCAATCAGACTCTTCTTAGCTTATGCTGCCTTTCACAGTCTTAAGGTTTATCAAATGGATGTCAAAAGTGCCTTCTTATATGGAAAAATAAAAGAAGAAGTTTATGTGTGTCAACCACCAGGCTTTGAGGACAACAAACATCCTGATTGGGTGTACAAGCTTGATAAGGCTCTTTATGGGCTGAAGCAAGCTCCTAGAGCCTGGTATGAGACACTCTCAACTTTTCTCTTAGAGAATAAGTTCACTAGAGGCACCATTCATAAAACCTTATTCATCAAGACTGTGGGAAAACATAAGCTCCTTGTTCAAATTTATGTAGATGACATCATCTTTGAATCCTCTGATCTAAAGTTGTGTGATGAATTCACAATGCTCATGAAGCAAAAGTTTGAAATGAGTGCTATGGGGGAATTACAGTTCTTTCTAGGTTTGCAAATCAAATAAAGGGATGATGGAATTTCATCCATCAGTCCAATACACCAAGAGTTATTGAATAAGTTTGATTTACAAACCTGTAAGCCCTGTTCTACTCCCATGAGCAGCATCACACAACTAGATGTAGATCAGAAAGGTAAAGCGGTTGATGAAACCCTTTATAGATGTATGATTGGGTCCTTGATGTACCTTACAGCTTCTAGACCAGACTTCATGTTTGCAACATGTGTTTGTGCTAGATTTCAGGCTGCACCTAAAGAATCCCATTTGATTACAGTCAAAAGGATCTTTAGATATCTGCAAGGTGCCCAATCACTAGGTCTTTGGTATTCAACTGGGCATTCTTGCAAATTAGTTGCTTTCTCTGATAGTGACTATGCAGGATGCAAAGTCACCAGAAAATCCACTTCTGGTGGTTGCCAATTCCTAGGCAATTGTTTAGTTTCTTGACAGAGTAAGAAACAAACATCAATTGCTACATCCACTGCTGAAGCTGAGTACATTGCTGCTGCAAGTTGTACATCTCAGATACTCTGGCTTCAGAACCAACTCTTGGATTATGGCATTACAGAGACTAAGACTCCATTATTAATGGATAGTGCTTTAGCTCTTTGCATTGTCAAAAATCCAGTCCAGCACTCTAGGACCAAACATATAGAGATCAGACATCATTTTAATAGGGAATGCTATGAAAAAGGTCTGATTGATCCAAAGTTTGTGCCTATTGCGGATGAGCTTGCAGATATATTTACTAAGCCTTTAGATAGTGCCACATTTCAAAACTTGGTACTAAGGCTTGGTATGCTGCAGCTAGAATAATTTGACCAATACTGATGCTTTCAGTTCACAAATACTGATGAGCATTAGTATGCAAAGGTCAAATATAAGTACTGATGAGTAATTTAGTCTTCAGCATTTTCACAACTACTGAAGACTAAAAGGCTTCAAAGTACTGATGTACATTATTTGTTGAAAAACAACTGATGTAGTGAGGTGGATTACAACTACTGATGTAGCATTTTCAAACAAATAAGTACTGAAGAACAAATTTTGTTCACAAGTAATGATGTGTAATTTACACAAGTACTGAAGACAAAATTTGTTCACCAGCTCTGAGTATTTCATCAGCACTTGTGAACATCTGATCACAAGAGCTGAAGGCATAAATACTCACAAGAGCTGAAGGGTCAATGAAACATCTAAAAGTCAGCCAAAGAGCTGATGAGTAAATGTGGAGGTCAGCATGAAACAACTGATTTGACGGAAACAGCTGATGAGTAATTTTATTCTTCAGCTGATGCCAACAGCTGCTGTTTCATACCCAAACAACTGAAGGACAAAACCATGTCTTCAGTAGTTCCACAACTACTGATGACTAACACCACGTCCTCAGTTGTTTACAACAACTGAAGCAATACCATGTCTTCAGTAGTTCACAACTACTGACATCAGTAGTTCACAACTACTGAAGGCTAACACCAAGTCTTTAGTTGTTACAACGTCTGAAGATGAAAACTAGGTCTTCAGTAGTTTATAACTACTGAAGACTGACAATAAGTCTTCAGCCGTTTACAACATCTGAAGGACAAAACCAAGGCTTCAGTAGTTTCAACTACTGAAGACTAACACCAAGTCCTCAGATGTTACAACCACTGAAGGTTAAAACCACGTCATCAGTAGTTTGAACAACTGATAACTAACACCAAACCTTCAGTAGTTTTCTTTCAGCCTTTGCCATACCCTATAAATACCCAACCTTCAGAGCTTTTCATTCTCACTTGACCTAACTTTTCAAAAACCTCTGAAATTCCCATACACCATTAATGGCGGCCATGCAACTCAAACCTCGACACAACTGTGTCTCTCATCTCACCAAACCGCCATTCTGGGCCAAGTTCCACAATGCCGTCGATCTGTTGACCGACTCACAATACCAGACGGCATTCCTCCTTAACCCCACCATATACACCGACTCCTTGGTGGAGTTCGGGACGAATATCACCATCCAAACCGGAGAGAATAACGGCGAGGTCTCTCTCCGGTCCTCCGTCAACAACCACCCAGTGGTTATTACTCCAGCTACTCTTCGAGAAACCCTAAAGCTGGAGGATGCCACCTACCCAGCCTCCTACCCCAAATGCGCCCTCGATCTATGATTCACTGCCAATGACTATCAGGGCGACCTTTCAGCCACCACCTTGTTGAAGAAACACTTCCTAGATCCCCAACGACTCATCTTCCACATGGTGAATGTGTGTCTGGCTCCCAAAACTTCTTCATGGGACCAGATGTCAACAAGGTGGCAACAGGTATTGTATTCTATCCTTGAGAAACAACCCCTAAACTTTACTGATCTTATATTTTGGGAGCTCAAGGATATGGCCACAAAACCCATTTCTAACCGTTGGATCTTGTATCCTCGGTTTATAATGGCCATCATCCAAAACCAGCTTCAAGCTGAGGGACTTGTTGGCACTGGAGTCCCTGCCATGGCTGTTTTAGCCGAGGTATACTCCAGGCACAACACCGACCACACACTCAAACAGGCTGGCCGGCTGCGAAAACCCACGCAGCAGGAACCCACAGCCTCCACCTCCAAATCCAAAGTCCACACCAAGCCAAAAGCCAAGAAGCCCAAAAAGGCTACTCAGGGAAATGAGTCCCCTGAGGATGCCCCTGCAACATAAAGGCAGGATGTGGCTGCTGGTTCGATTCTCCCAGCAGCTACCATGACTCCACCCACCATAACCGCACAGGTTTCCTCTCAACAGGAGCCTGATGCAACCACAACTGGGGAACCTACACATCTGGGGTCTTTCTCACTTGAGGAGACTGCCATTGAAATGCACACTCCTCACCATGTGCACTCTGCTTCTAGCCCATCTCCCACAGAAGCCGCCCCACAAAGTCCAACCCTAATGATTGCCAAAGTGTTGACTCACTTAAGCACTCCACCCTCTCCCCAGAAACCTATTACAACTGGGGAGACTCCAACCGAAGAGAGGGTGGATACAAGTGCTGGTGGGAGCCCCCAACATTCACATGTCCAATCTCCCAGTGTGGCTAGGGAGATAGGACAATCTGGTGAGGCTGCCACTTCCCCTATATCAGCACATGAGCAGGGTGAAGCTGGTACAAGCAATAAGACCTCACCAGAGGCAACTGTCAATGATGGATCCAATCCGGAGGCTGGAAGTCCCCAGTACCAATACAAAGGGGCACATGCTACTACTGAGCCACACTCAGAGCATGTATATCCTGACACAGTCAGGAGGTCAGGTGATTTAGCTCCCACTGATTATGACCTGAGCTTCTTCTATGATGTAGTTTCTCACAACACTATCTTAGAGGATGAGATAAGCAGACTCAAAGAGCTGCTTGCTCAAATGACTCAAGATAGAAGTCCATCTGCCACCACCAACCCACAGATGGCACCTTCACCCGAAGGTCTCACATACACTAAGCCACTCCCATAAACTCAGCCACCAACCCCTTCTTCTGGCACTAGCTCTCAGGGTCAGAACCCCCCTAAGCAGCTAGATGTTATCCTCCAGAAATCCATGCCTCTTATCACACCCATAATCACAGAAATTGTGATGAAAACAATTGATGAGAGGCTTCCCACACATATCCAACCTCTGGTGGAGGTTGCTGTTGCTAAAGCCCTTGCTGAGAGTCAAACCCCAACCAATGCACCCAAAAAGGGGGAGACCTCAGTGCAAGGTAAGAGGAAGAGGGGAGAGGAGGAGCTAGAGGTAGGTAGAAAGGAGGTGGTTAAGAGGGAGAAGGTTCAGGAGACCAAGGGGAAGGGGAGGGAGGAGGAGGAGAGAGCTGAAAAAGAAGTGACTGGAATCCAAAAGGATTTCAGTGTCACTTATCAAAAGAGAGGAGAGGTGAGGGAGAGTGCTGATCCTGATCTAGCAGCCCTTGTCAAGGAGGCTGATGCTGAGCATAGCCGTTCAATGGACTCTGTCATTGAACAGCTATTCAGGCAAGGCTTTGACAAGGACACTGGCCTGCTAGATCAAGAGATCAGGAATATGGAGAGAAGAGAGATTGAGTACCGATGGACTACTTATAGCCAAGAGGAAAGAAAGAAACTTGAGGCTATGAGTAGGTTCACTTCGAAGTACCTGGGCAGGCCAGTCCTTGATGTCAAGGCATGGACCAGGGACAGACTCTTGGCAATAACCACCAAGATCTGTTCGGCTGGTGATTTCACTAAGGGACTGGTCGCTGAGGCCCTCTCTGAAGCAGGTGCTGGGAACAGGACACTGCTAGTAAAACAGACCAAACCAGCTCTTATCTCTAGGTTACTAGCAGTGCCTGCCAACATTCCCACACCAACAACCCAACCACAACCCACTAAACCAACCCCTTCACCATCAAAACCCGCAGCCAATGATCCACCCTTGAAGAAGAAGAGAAGGGTGTTGAGGCTGCAAGAAGAAGAAGAAGAGGAGGATGAGGAGGACAGACTGCCCCTTTCAGCAGTCATTCCTCTACCAAAAGCCAAATCCCAAACCATCACTCCCACCTCACAGATGGACACTATGAGGGTAAAGATAGAGGAAGAGGCACAGCAGCAGCTTCATGATGCTGAAATGCTTAATTCAATTGACCAGGCATATGCTGCCTCTACCTCTATCATGAATATGAAGAAAGAATCTCTGAGACTCTTCACTCTCAAAAAAACCTTCCAATATAACAAAGAGAGAGTGAGGACTTGGCCTGATCCTAGGGTGGCTCACAGGATCACAAAGAAAGATATTCCTGTGAGATACAAGGGCCAGATGAAGAGGATTGTAGATGAAGTAATCACAGTGGCTCTTGTAGTAACACCCTGGGAAATTGTGGATGAGTTCGAGAAAGCTTATAAGTCTAAGCAACCTCCTGAAATGATGTTGGAGAAGAGGATGGTTAGAAAAGGCTTAGTCTATAAGAAGCTTGAGAACTTCCGCAAAGATGAGCTCAACTTGTTGCTAGAAGGCAGACATCCAGATGAATTTGCATATAAGCAAATCACAATAGTTGAGCTCAAAAATGGGAAACAGGTCAAGTATGTCTCAGAGATGTACGGCCGTGAAGGATTGTTCGATGGTGGGGCTGAAGGCATGACCAAAGAAGAACAAATGATCTTTGTCCGAGCCTACACCAGAGAATCCTACAGGCTAGTACATGGGAGGTAGGTTTCATGGACGGGATAACAGCTCTGTGTCCAATTCCCCAAAACAGAGCTCCCATCCATACTTAGCCAAACAAATACCTGAAACCTTCTCCCAGGCCAGTGCTTATCAGGGTCAACTTCTGATCTGATCCAGAAGGAAATAGACCAATCTTTATGCCACCAATAAGTGGGACAAAAAATAATTAGAGGTTTTGGCTGCATTGGTTCAGGGGGAGTTTGTTGGACCAAAAGAACCAATGAGCCAAGATCAGGAAAACCTCTAAGTCCCACATGACATCACAACAACTGCTGAAGACCCTCATCAGCTGTTCTGACAAAGTCTGAAGAATCAACAGCTGAAGTTCAAAGAACTAAAGTACAACAGCTGAAGATCCCAAAGTACTGAAGATAAGTACTGAAGTCTAAAGTACTGATAAACACAAAGTACTGAAGACTTCAAGTACTGAAGACAAGTGCTGAAGATCAAAGTCTGAAGAACTGAAGAACTGATGAACAACTGCTGATGCACAAAGTCTGAAGACAACGACTGAAGACAACAGCTGATGACAACTACTGAAGTCATCAGCTGATGAAACATCTGAAGACCAAAGTCTGAAGACCAAGTGCTAAAGTTTCAGAGTTTGTCACAACTGCTGAAGAAGTCTTCTTCAGTTGTTGTGATGGTTTATTTTCTTTTCAGTAGTTTTATATTTTTCGTTTCAGTAGTTTGTACAACAGCTGAAGAGTTTGTTCTTCAGCTGTATAGTTCAGTAGTTGTAAACGACTGAAGAGTTTGTTCTTCAGTCGTTGTAGTTTTCAGTAGTTTCCTTTTCAGTACTTGTAACAGGTAGAACACTTAGGAAATTTTGTAAGAAGATGTCAGCTGTTGTGACATCTTTAGTAGTTGTGTTCTATCAGTAGTTAGTTTAATAATTGTTTAATGTCAGTGGAATCTGACAACAGTATGGGTCATTTGCCTATAAAAGGGTAGTGACCTGAATGTATTCTATACCGAAACATGAAATAAACGAATATTATTCCTTCAAGGCAGAATTATTCTCTCTACATCTACTTTTGGTTTGCATGCAATATTCTTTATGTTCTTGCTTTAATTGCTAATATTCATGCTAAATCCGCTGCGAACACAATCTAATTGATCAAACTAGAGGCTGAGATCCTAACAGTTATAATTAAAGTGTCCTAATCGTTTATGCCATAATTAGGGAACATCTTCTGATGCTTTTGATAATAAACATGTTTCAGGAGTGGTTGTAGAAACATTGTTCATATCAACAATGTATGTGTTGTTATAACGTGGGGTTTTCAAAACGATACAATTTTCTGGTATTTGAAATCTTGTCTTGAGAATGTAGGAGTTGTTGGAGTCAAATCAGGTGGCGTATCCCTTATCATAGATTTGGGACAAACTAAGAAGATTAAACTAAAGGTTGGAGCAGTAGTTGACATTTTCAAAGCTGATCAATCCATTTGATATTGTTCCTTAACCAGTCATCTTTCCACCTGTCTTATCACCTCCAAAGGCTATGTTTCCTCCATGTTTGCTCTTAAAATCCTGAGGGAGGGAACAATTTCCTGTCATATGTCGGGAGCATCCACTGTCAACATACCAGATGTTGTCAAGCCTTCTTTGATGCCCCTGAGAAAACACAGAAATCAATTAGATGGTGCAACCCAAGCCAAGATGGTCTTGGGTTTTCAGTCTTTTCCCATAATGCAAATTTCTTCTAAGATGGCATTTTCTAGTTGTTTAGGAGTTCTAGGTACTAGATTTCCTTTGATTGAGTTTAGCTCTATCAGGAGAAGTACTTTGAGCTCTTCTCCTGGTAGTGCCAATGTCTGATGGTGGTCTGTTTTGAGACTTATCTCTGCTTGGTGTTTGTTTAAAGGTGTCATAAAATGTTTTATCATTATTTAAAACAACCTTTTGATAAGGAGTTTGTCTTGGTACTCCTATTTTGTTCCTATTAGGAACAATTGTTTGATTCTCAATTGATTTTTCAACTGGAGATTGAGTGTTTTGCTTTTTGTTATTCTTGTTAAAAAGAAGTTAGCAGTACTGTGATTGTTCCTTTTACAAATTAAACAATAATTATGAAAATGAAAAGTTTTAGTACTGTGATTGTTCATGTGACAATACTTGCAATATTTACCATATTTGTATTTTTCAGTGCTGTGAGTGTTGATCACACCAGTCACAGTATGGTAAATTGGCATTGCCTTGTTTGTTCACAACTTTTGTTCTCAAATTTGATTTAAGTGGAATAAAGTCACAGTTATTTTACCTTTTCCTTTTCTTATGTTTGTTTGTTTAACAAAAGTAGTGGAAGATTTAACATTTTTTCCACGAGAGCAGATGTCAAATCCTTATGTATGCTCTGTTTGTTTTGATGGTACATCAACCGCACTTGAAACTTTGTGAGTTTTAGTAATTCGTTGAGGTTATTCATCATCCAGCAAATCAACATCATCTTCATAGAAGTCTGTTCATCAAATTCATTGTTTTCTCCTTTATAAAAATCTATTAAATTAGTTTGTGGTGAAGCTTGACATTTAACAAATTTTATCAAAGGTGTGTTTGTTGTTAATGATGATTTTGATGAAGTTGATGATGATGGTTTTGAATCATCTGTTCTGTCATGTGGGTAAAGGAATGTAGTTATCGTTGTATGGTGAATTTACTTTGTTATATCCTAGACCTGAAGGGTCTTTGAAAGCCCTTTATTGTGCAAGAAGTTCTTTAAACTTCTTGTTACTTGCCTGAAACTTCTGAAGTTTCACTTTAGTTTAAGCCTGTAATGTTTTAGATTCAGTCAATGATATAGAAAGTTGCTCAACTTGAGCTGTAAGTGTTAACTTTTCAGACATTAATTAGTCTAAATCATTTTGTAATGAAAGTAGTTTTATGCCATATTGTTTTTGTGATGATTTAAACTTTCATTTAAAATGTTTGTCTCAAGTACTTTCTTTGAAAGTTTATCTGCATGTTCTCTGTATCTATTGACTTCATCTATGCATGCTTGTGTGCAGAGGTTCTCCTTTACCTCTTTCAAGAATTCTAAAAATTTGTCATCAATATCTGCATGAGGGCATGATTTGGAGAATGAATTTCTGCTTCATACATGCTCCAGTCACATTCACCATCCTTCTTAATGATCATGGGTGATGATTTGGATAGCTGATTTGGACTGTATTGTGTGATTTGAGGTGGAGTTGCTGCAACAGGGATACTGATTGGAGGTGGGATTTGTTTGTTTGTTTGATAGCTACTTGAAGCTTGTGATTGATTGTTGTGTCTATCAACTCTAGGTTGTTGGCATTCCCTTCAAAAGTGGCCATAAATTTGACAGTTGCAACATCTCACCTTGGTTTTATGAAGACCAATCTTTGTTTTCTTACCCATGCTTATTCCTCTATTCCTTTGTAGAAACCACTTTGATCTATAGGCAATCATTGCCGTAGACCACTGAAGATCCATCTGTTCAACCATGTCTGGAGGTAGTTCATCCAAATCTTGTTAAATGATCTAAGATGGTGTGAGATTGGCACCCAGATAAGCTTCAAAACTTGTTGAAAAGGCTGCATAAGCTGCCTTCTCGTATTCACTTTGAACAATAATAGTGAGAGCATCCATGGGCTTATCAAACTTGTGTATGTATGTTTTGTGGTTTTGTCTGTTGTTTCTTGCATGAGCTTGAGGCATGATGATGTTGATTATGCTTGCTTTATGGTGTTGTTTCATGAGAAGCATGAACACCAGTCTTCTTAGACTTTTGTTTGTTGTTGGATGAATCTGGTGCAGAGAAGAATGATGTCTCACTAGTATCTAAGAATTCTTCATCTTCATCTTCACCAGTGCTTGTCAAGAAAGCATTGTCTGTATGTTGTAGTTCTTTGAACTTGTATACTTCTACATGTCTGATTGTGTTGTCGTTTCTTCACTTTTCATCTAACTCTAGAGCCTCCACCATAGCCACCAGGGAATCCAATAATAGTGCTCCTAGATCCAATGTTGCTTTCATGAGTGACACTGACTGAGTCTAACTCTCAGGCAATGTATGCAACATCTTTTTGTTAATTTCAACAGATTCGTATTTGAGACCATAAACAATCATCTCATTCATAAGTTGTACAAATCTGTGAAGTTGTTGGGGAATTGATTCTCCCTGAACATGATGTAAAGTTTCATACCGTGTCCTCAGTTTTTCTTTCTTGATTTCCCTAATTTTGTCACTTCCTTTACACATTATGTGAAGAACCTTCCACAATTCATTTTTTGTTTTGAAATTCTCAACCCGTGTTAAGATTTCAAATGGCAATGTCATTGCCAGAATACTGTATGCTTTCATATCAGTCTTCACCTTCTTCAATTCATCACCACCAACATTATTTAAACTTGCCAGTTTTTATGTGTTGTAGTTTGGACCCAGGTTCAGTGGAATGTATGGTCCTTCAGTTATGGAGGTCCACATATCCGGGTTGTGAAAGATGATCCAGTTTCAAAACATGCTCTTCCATTGTTTGAAGTCAGCTTTGTTTTTCAGTCTCGGTGGTTTGAGACCACTGTTTGTTCCAGAAAGTTCGTCAGGCATATTTGTTCAAATTGTTAACTGAATGTTTTAAGTTAGATTTTGTTAAAATATTTAGCTTGATACTAAATTTGATTTATTCCAAAGTCACTAGGATTGGTTGTTAATTAATTTGATTTTAATTAATTTACCGAATAAAGGAAATTAATTGTTTTAATCAAATAATGGTACGAGGTTGTCACTGTAATGTCTCAGTATCAGCAAAGAATATTCCGTTTTATAATGTCACACCGTGACAAATTAGTCAAAACGATTAAATCAAAAGTCAAAACCCTAAAAACAAAGCTTTTGTTTTATAGAATTACCTTTTGGAATTAAAAAGTAACTTTTTAAAAAATTTAAAAGAAGAATACTGTTCTTCTTCAGTTTTGATGATAAACCATGTAGAGTCACTGGATCGGTAAACATCCAAGCATGTTCTTGATGGAAGGATAAATAACAGCATAAACCAAAAGTCAATCAATAACACGAAGAATAATCGAATGATTTCATTGATAAAACATAACGATTTTAAGCTCGTTACAACTTAAGAATTACAACTTTTGGCAAGGGGAGATCGAGCATGTTCTCCCCTCTCATCCGGCAGCCCATAGGCCCCGGGCACAAACCATCTAAAACCCTTAGGTTTCTACACATTGAAACTGGTATATATAGGCCTCAGCCCATATTTGATGCGGCTGGGCCCATTCGTGCGATTCGACCATGCGTATGGTTCAATCATACGACAGGACCATGCGTATGGTTCAATCGTACGTCTGGACCATGCGTATGGTTCAGTCGTACGACTGGACCATGCCTATGGTTCAGTCGTACGACTGGACCATTCTTATGGTTCAGTCTTGCGAATGCCCCAATCACATCTCTTAGTCGTACGATTGGTCCATTAGCATGGATCAGTCGTACGACTGAGTCTCATTCACATATGCTCCTGCGAATGACACAGTTTCATGTGTTTACAACATGTCAGGTGTAATACATTAAGCCTAGACTATTCGTCAAGCGACGGACACACTATATGACAATATATGCTCCAACAAACCAACACAATCACCAGAGATTATGAAGGTTTGTGAGTGAGCAAAAACTAGGGTTTTTTCAAGGGTTTGTTGGCGGCTGTGAAGATTTAAACAAAAACAACAATCGGTTTGTTGTTTGAAGGCTATTAATCACTTGATTTGAGCACAAAACAACTTCAACTGTGATGTTCAAATATAATGAGAGGATTCAAAGTATTCAAATGAGTGTTTGATTGATGAAAACTGATAAAAAATACCCACGCATTGTTTTATCAAAAATCCTTAGAAACCGATGAGATTTCAATGATTTTGTGATGTTTTTGTATAAAAAACAGTGTAATGACACCAAAATGCAAAAATCTTCTTCAAAATGAACAAAAACAGATTATTAACTCATGTTTTTGAAAATTTGTTGAATGTATGATGTAGAAGAAGTAGATATGATGATTTCAAGCTCAAAATTTATAATATGAAGCTAATGAACCATGGATATCATGTTGTTAAATAAGTGGATTGAAAATCTATGTATGATTTGAGCCAAGGCTTTGATACCACCTGATGAAATCAAAATAATTGTTCAACACATAATGAAACTAGAATGATGTTGATGATAATAATGATTTCCCCAAGGATCTTTTCTATTCTCTCAATCAATATAACAACAAATATGTTATATCAAATTCAACAAACATCAAACATGTTGCGGAAACCAATGATTAATGCTTATGAAATCAGTGTGTGTGATTGGGTGTATATGATTTGTTAGAATGCTCAAACGCTAAAAATTTTTTTTGTATTGATTGTTCAAAAGCTTACAAAGGGTAGGTAGTATGCTATTTACAGCCTATACAAAAGACTATTTACAATTACTAAACTACCCTTATGTAAATGAAATTTACATAAAATCCTAAGTTTAAGTCGTCCGTTGTGAATGATAGACTGCCGTTATGAATGATAGACTGTCCGTTATGAATGATAGACTGTCCGTTGTGCATGGTCCACTGTGGATGGGGATAAGCTATCCGCTGTGTCTTTACTGCTGTCCACCTTGAACACTTGATGTGTGCTTGATTAGTTAAATTTCCGATGTGGAGTGTTCATCCGTTGTGGATGAGCATCCGCTTTGGACAATTCATCAGCTGTGGACAGGTCATCCGCTATGTATTGCTTTGGCTACCCGCTGTAGACACTTTGGAAACTTTTCTTCATCTGCTGCAGACTCTTGTTCATCCGTTGTGGAAGGTCTTCATCCACTATAGACACTTGTCAAAAATTCATTTTTATCTACAATCCTGAAAAAGAAATTTAAGCTACATTAGTGTATGTTATGAATGTTAATGATACAAATGTTTTAGTTTTGAGTGTTTGAATGTTAGAACACGTTATGTTGGTTTATGGCAAGCATTATCCATTATATGCATTATGCACTTGTTGAGTCCAACAATAATGTTCGGGGTATTGCACATTGGTCCGGATGAAACAGAGAGATGACATGCCCTAGGTGACTAGGTTAGCTTCATGCATAATGTTTGGGGTCCATTTGTAGACCACAGGCCTAGCACCAGCTTCGTGCACAATGTTCGGGGTATTGTACATCGATCCGTAAAAAAGTAAAAGATGATGAAAAGTATGAAAAGAAACTATGAGAATGAAAGTAAAAGATAGTGAAAAGTATGAAACGAAAGCATGTATATGAAAGAGAATGTTAAAGAAAAGAATGAAACGAAAGTATTCATACGATGAAGAAAGATAACAATGAAAGTACAAATGAACAAAATGAACGATGAAAATAGTATGATTTGTAGGTATGATGTGTGCTCGCTTACGAAAGTAATGTATAGTGTTTGAGAAGCTTGTTTTCGTATATAAAACACACAAGGTATTTCAATACTTTAAAACTAGAACTCACTCAAGAACGTTGACTTTTATGGATTTCAGTTGGTAGGTAACATTACTAAAGATGGCACACAGGAGGCAACTCGGCAGGGCAAGATTGGCATCCATTCCACATAATAATATTATTGTTTTGTAATGCAAATGAATGATGCTTTTGTAATTTAAGAATGTTATATTGCTTAATGTCACACCCCGGGCCCAGAGAGGCGAGATGTCACGATTAGTAAGCAACAACCAAAATGCAGCGGAAACTAAATGGTTTATTATAAAGTGTCACATGATGTTTACATTAAAATATTGGCTTTGGTTCCAATTCAAAAGGTGCTTCAACCTACAATCTATAGGTGTCGTGATCAATCTCTCGGGAAATATTTCTTGAAGCTTCAGTAACTAAGGCTTCTAGGCTCAACCTTTGTCTTTAACCTCTACCCTCGGATCTTGCTTTAGATTTGGGTAACTTCTATAGCTCAAATATTCTCCCTAGCTGTACCTGAAGACATGCTCAAAAAGATTTTGTGTCAACATAAAGATGGTGGGTTCAAGTGGTTAAAGTTTCAGAAAAGAAAAGTCCCTTTAGAATCCATTAGTAAAATTTTCAAAACATATGTGCTTTAAGTCTTAAACAAAAGAGACTCTGAAAGTCCACATTTAAAAGTTTAGAATCAAGTGTAAAAGCTTATGAAAAATCTCATTTGATTTTAAAAGCATCATTTTTAGTATCAGTCATCGTGGGGTATCACAATCAACCCTGCACTTGGTCCCCGGTTGGCCTCTTCTAAACTTGTGTTTAACCGGATATTCCCGTAGGAAAGAACCAAGCCTCAGAACAGTGAACCATTTCTGCTTGGATGGTTCACCATAGTATCTTATTCAAAACCTGTTACATGCCACAAACGACACCTCAGGATCTCAGTGGGGTACCTCCTTGTAGCGGGAGCCACTGTGCGTGGGGGATTCCCCAAATTGATCTATTCACATAAAACCAGCGGTTCACAAAAGAATTAATGATCGTGACATAAGTATCAGCAGGTATCCAAAAAGTCCCACATACAAGCATCAAGTAAAGCACAATCATAGTTCATAAAACAAAAGATCATGAAAAACAGTAAATAGTATCACAAATAAAAGTTTCAATTTAAAAGAGCATGCTTCATCCCCAAAACCAAAGTAAAAAGGGGAACACGAGAACTTCCCTGGTATCCTTATATAATTTCAAAGCTTGATAAAGAAAAGTGATGATCACCAACAAAGCAATCCTAACTAGAACATATAAGATTCACGTTTAGAATTAGCATGATGTTATTACATGCGTGCGGTTGAGCTCATTAGTTGACTTAAGGTTGGTGATTAGTATCCTTAGTGTATCTTAGCTTCTTGCGTATTTATTAATTGTCATGAATTGATTCGTGTACATTAGGTTAATTTATGCATTTAATCAAGAATTGTGTCTCAGTATGAAGAATTTCGAAAAATCAATTTATATCATGGATTCCAAATCTTTATACATAACTTGCATTAACAATGTAAGTAATATATAATGTTTCAAACGATGTTTATAATGTTCGCGTTTATATCGTATTTGTTAACTTGATTGGCGATAATTTGTACGAAAAGAGTGTTACAATTGATATTTATGTCAATAACAATGAGATGGCTAATTACAAATAACGACAAGATAATGGATCATTATAGAATTATAAGCCCATTTGGCATAATTAAGTATGCGTGAACATCGGTTAACCTAATGTATCTATTGTTCAAATATATCTTTTTGTATGCAATTTTACATCCCGAGTATTGTAAGGATTTAACGTGATATGAAATCAACTTATTTGTTAAATCAATGATATGTTATAACTACTTCCCAAACTTAATGTTTCATATATTTTGTCGAGGTTGACTTCTAGTAATTAACGTTTCAATCTAAATCTTGAGTCCAAACCATCTATTTAAATCTGATAATTATAGCAAGTGACGTTCATTTTCGTTTATAATTCACGAATTTTATATAATTAAAGCTCAAACAACACACATGCAATTTATAATTCAATTTCAATTGCGTTGCCCGTGCGATTATACCTTTCACTCGGTTACGTTCACTAACCCACTCGAATTGCTCTTGATCTAATCGTGTTCTCGTTCCGTTGTCCGCTCGTTGACCAGGTTTGACCAGCTTTGACCGATGTTTTACCTAACCAAAACGCACCAAAATTATATTCTAACACTAGTATATTGTTATCTAATGCCCAAACGTAACCATAATCTCAACATACGTTACCAAACACCTCGGTTGTGTCTCTTACCATCACCATCCCCCACACGCAGCCACTCTCCACCATGGATCGCCACTAACCGCCACCGGTAGCCTTTTGGTTGGCCGGAATCCTTGCCGTAATCAACCCATCGTAACCAAATCCTATGGATCTCGTCTAGAACCCAACATGCAACCTCAAGAACAACGTCGAACGGCTCTACTTTACCTCAAACAGCAGCATCCACTACAAATCACCATCAATCCCCACCTACAACAACCATCGCCACAATCACCAACCACGACCGCCATCACCACTGTCGTCGGAACCCACCTGCAACCATCGATAACCAGCCCTGCAACACCATCCACAATCATTACTGCTGCTGCCTTAGGACAGTTGTTGGGATCCACCGATCGGCCCCCCCACCATCGGGACACCACCATCGGGACACCACCAACATCAGCAGCCACAACCCGCAGCTGCAACCATCGCCTTACCACTGCAAACATAGCCATCGGACCCCCATCATTGCCTCACAGCCGCGACCATCACCACCGTAGTCGTCTCTATCAGCCACCACCATGGTTCCAGTACTGCAGCACCATCTACATCGTCAATCTACACCACCACCGCTGCTACCCAATCGCCACCCACGGTCACCAACACACGACAGCCACCAACACCACCTCCGGCGCAGCGGCACAGCCGGGTGTTGCGACCACCACAGCAACCATCGCCGTCCACAACGATCATCAGCCTCGTCGGACTTCCAGATCCCACATGCTAGTCGCCGGAACCGAGAGGAACAAGATAGGGCGGAAACCTAGCCGCCCGCCACCTTCTCTCCTTCATATCTCTCTCATCGTTGCGAATCAGAAGAAACTAACACCACCATCATGATCAGGGGGTTAGAAGTTGAGAGCTCGCTGGAACATCCGCCGCCGCCGCGGCTCCGCCGTGCACCGCCGCTGCTCCGCCGTGGAGCCTCCTGCTCCGTGGTTGCGGCTAATGTTTCACTTAGGAGCATCTTTGTCTTGTTTTAGGGTTTTTAAATGAATTAAGTGAGGAAAGTTGTTTAAATACCTAGGGTTAATAAAATGGTTCGGTTCGCACGCGTTCGGATAACTTTTAACGTAATGTTAAAACATCACTACCCGTTAGATTCGATTATTCAAAATGTTATAATTATTCCAAGATTATTAATTTTATCATATCGAAACATTAAATGAGTTGTACATTATCGCGTATTTAACACGTTAAACGGTTTTACGCGTTTTTATCAAATGAGCGTTAATATTATCATTTTGGTATCAAAATATATGCAATTAAGTATTAAAATGATATTTTGTTCGTTAACTTCCCATGTTATTCGCGTCAAAACCTTATCTGATGAATTCTCGGGTTTGACCTGATCGTAACCCGGTTCGCGTCACGGAATGCGTTTCGGAACGCATTTATTCCTGACAACGTATCACTCACCAAATTTAAAATGTTGTGATAATAAACAATGATTAGATGAATATTTATGGAGTTACGAGACTCGGTTGTCATAATAGACGTCAGTTAAATGCCGGCGGGAACCGGTATTCGCGTTTCGCTTACGTATTTTCATTGCTTATGCTTGTTTGATGAAAAATCTTTTATCAAGCATTATTTATGATATTAGTTAAGGTTAGCAATGATTTAGATTGGATGACAAGCTATTTTGAGGATTTCTAATGGAATTCAGACGTAGTACGCGGTAGATTGCCGGATTTTACCCGATATGGGTTCTGAATCTGTTTTTAGCCTGGATCTTTCCATAGTTATTTCAAATCACCTAATAATTCATTGTTTCATGGTTTCTCATTTAATTAGTTCGTAAACATGCATATGGGCCTAAAATGGGCCTTGTTATGAGTTTGGGCCCTTATTGGGCTTATTGGGCCCCAAAAAGGCTAGTTTCAATTTCTAAGTTTCTTATATAACCCCAACTTAATTAGGACGTTATTAAGTTTTATAATATTTTATGGTTTTCAATTGGGCCTATTTCAGAGGTGTTACATTCTCCCCTCCTTTTAGAAATTTCGTCCTCGAAATTTTAGTATCGTTAATATTTGTTTCCGAGTGTGATACACTCATAGTATGAATCTGGAGGATTTTAAAGTTATTTAGCTGAGCATCTCAGGACAAATGATGATGATTAGGCATCAAATAATCAGGTTTGATTTGGATTGGAGTAACTACCCGAATGTTAGAATCACGCTTGACAGGATCAGCGAGTCAAATTATGAACAGGTTTTTGGCTTCACAATCAGATCATTTAACAATCGTACAAAATTAACAAGAAGAGACTCTCCACTGGGGTTCAATACACCGACCTACAAACTAGATCTAGCAAGGAGACGATTCCCAAAGTCCCGACGGTGTTACCGTCCTTACTGAGAATCTTAAGAACGATTGAAAAGAAGAGGATATTAGCGTGAATGCCATTAGTTAGACAGGATAGTCGTGATACAATAGATTAAAGGTTTCAAATCAAGAAGGATTTGGCTTTTCCCAATGAGTACAGATGAATATCTAGGCATCGCACGACCATTTCTATGAAGCTAAGACTAAGAAGTTTTCACGATTTCTAAGAATAGAGAGATTAGGTCATGCACAAAGGTCTTCAGCTTTCAAAGCCTACTTTTTAGTTCTCAACTTCCTTCCGAAAAATTTCTTCGATCTCTTCCTTCTATGATTTCATCTTTAGGGGTTAAGTCCTTTCTTCCACTACGTGCTTCTTCTAGTATGCATCCTTTTCTGGAACGGTTCTGTATATCAGAACCTCAGTCTTCGAGTAGATACGTTCATCTTATCTGACGCATGACAAGAGTTTCCCCGAAATGGGATGTGCTATATATACATATTCACTTGAACTGACGCTGGCAGAATCACAAGTTCAAGAAATGATACGATGTAGGTAATAGAAGAAAAGCCTACTGTAGGCCATCTGCATTCATCAAAGAGGGTAAGCAGATACAAATGTGGTCAAGTCTTGTTCTCTCACATTTGGTAATACGGATGTCTTAGAATAATGCGGATGATGGCCTCCTATTCGCACATGCCAACGCGGTTGACATTACCGATTTGTCGATCACCCTATTGTGCTTGGTCTAGTGTTCTGATGTGTAGTTGGTAGTGTCGCACTGATATTGTATCGAGATGCATCCTTTTATTTTGCAGGAGTTCCAGTTCATGCTTAATGTAGCTCTCCATACATGTTCTTAGCTTCATCGGGCGGGTAGAAAATTGTCTTGTACTGTTGCATCAACACGCATTTGAAACTTTCTTATTCGTGCCCAAACTGCATTTTCCCAAGGATAACGATGCCAGTCGTATAACTACACGAATGAAATTTCTATTAATCCTTCTACAACTTTCATCTAACCCTAAGCATTGACGTATCTCAGTGTGGTTCTTACTTTTTCCCGTAATTTTATAGCTTCAACTATAGCGATTTGTCTTGAATTTCGTGCCTAGTAGTAATGGCAAAATGATAGACATGTCTAATTGTGTCATACAGATCCTATCCATGAGACTTCTTATTACATGAGATATGTAGGTCCTCCCACACGGGCTTGACCACAACCTTCGTACTTGCCATATCTGGTTTCAACTGTTATTTGTGAAATGTCGTTTTCCTTATAAACATGACTGATATCAATTAAGATGTAGGTAGCATCTTGAAATTGATTAAGTAGGTTATCATTTCTAGGAAGAAGATATCACTTATCCTTGGTGACTTCATTAAATTCTTAATAGTCCATCCATAACTGGAGCATTCTATTTTCCTTCCGCAAAGAGCATTAAGTTTCCTGAAGATGACATACTAGGTCTTATAAACTGTTTATCTAGCAACTATCGAATCTGCTTTCCTTCCACCAGCTCCTTAATATAAGCTTCAAATCCAGTACGTCCATTTATATATTTTACTTCTATTTTCCGACTCAATTTCCTTAAGAGCAACCACAACTGTTGTCTTAAGCTACATAATTGCTGTAAACGTTCCCACTAATTTCTTCATAATGCTTCCCAATTAAGGTCAACCTTCTAGATGACCTCTTCCTCAGTCTATATTCTACAAGGTAACTGTGCCCTGTAGGGGGTCTATTCGTGAAGCAAGTATCTCTGTTTAGATTCCAATCCTTTATAATCATATCGATTGTTCCAACGAGATATGGGAGTAAGACTTTTTGCTCGAATTTCTGACGGTACGGAGAATTCTGGGGCAAGGTATTAGAGAATCAATTTAGGAGAGGTTTGAAAATTTAGAGAGGAATAACACCAACGCTTACGATCGGGGGTGATTATGCAGACTTTCTTTGTCTACAATCTGCTACATGTTTATCACTTCGTTGTAGTTGGATCTCAAGTGTTTTAACACATGAGATTTCTTGTAGCTGATCTTCTATGCTTCTTAATACATCTTTTGAGCAATACCATCCTTTAAGTTCGACCATGAGTCTTCCCCATGAATTCTTCATTATTATCGACCGCATCGATTCGAACAAGTTTAGGACTTTATCAAGCTGCTCGCTAGTACATGAAGGTTAACTGCCACTCTAATAACTTATCGTATAGTTCGAGATCGTATTCTACTTCAGATCTTCGCGCTCGAATCATGAACTTATCACTCAGGCAGTAGAGGTCTCCAAGTAGAGATATCTTACAAGGTTTTAAAGTTTTCCGCATCGGCTATCACATATTTCCAAACATGAGGGTTATGCTAGAGGGCTTAAGGTAAGTAGCACTACTCATTAAGAGAATAAATCGAGGATAGAGGGTGAGTGGAAAAATCAGGGATCCACTGAAGTTGTACATTCATATTTTTGTTTTGAAATCTCGAAGGTTAGTTTTTCTCGGTAAATATCCCTGGCACTTGAGCATTTGTCTTCGGAGAATCTGAATTTTAGAAGGAGGTTTCATTTCCTATATATTCTGGCGCTTAGAACTTTATCAACAGCACGGTCAGTTAAAAGCAGGGTCAAAATAGTTCAACCTAAGTTTCGTGTGAAGATTGTCATTAGATGACTAACGGTTTAAGATGATGGAAGATTTCACGAGCGTAGTATTAAGAAAGGTGATTATCAATCACAATCGGAACTGATATTAAGAATATTCCTTTGAGTTAGGTGGTTCCATTATAATGAATAGGTAGAGAGAAGTCATATTCCTCAAACGCTTTGAGAAAATGATCAGGGAATTCTAGAATCCGGAAGATCCTATGAAGTGTGAACTACTAAGAAAGAAAGAAGTGGCAAGTCTTCTATTTCATTGACCACAAGAGGCGTTTCTCGGAAATTATTTCTCCGGTATGTTCTCCGTTGCACAAGCCTTGTTAGAGAGTCTTCCACTATGTTAAGGAGGTTTTGACGAGTTCAATGTTAGGTAGGAAGGAGATTTTTTTAGGCATCGCTCAAAATAGTATGGCTAAAGTACACGCACAACGAGGTGGAATGCCATACTCAGCACGAGACCAGTTAAGTTTGAGAACATCATTTAGTGATCTTCAGAGTCTGATGGTCTTATCATTATAATTCCAATAGGAGAGTAGAATAAAAGAAAAGAGAAGAAGAGAAAGGAATAGTTACTGTAACATCGTCCTTGGTAGCTCTTCAAGTGTCCAATGGTTTTCACCCAGCATGAGAGTTTTGAACCTGAAATTATTGAATATATTCCAAATATTTGTGTTTATTCTTATATTTACCGGTTCTTTAAATGTTTTACATTGATATTAGTTTACATGACAGGGCCCACCAGAATTCAAGTGTACCTGTAAATTCACCATTACGTGGGCACCCGTAATCATCACTTTACCTTACACTATCATTCTAGTCATTCCCATCATAAGTTCCAAGTTCTGTGTATTTAGGTCCTGGAGTTAAAAATTTTCATTTAGTCATCATCTGTAATTAAGCACACTTAGATTCCAATTATGCTAATCATTCAAGTTAACCCAGAAATTGCCTCAAAGTAAGTTTCAGCAATTCTAGTAATAAATGAGCATTCAGGTACATGCTATCCTAGGAAGCAAAGCAAATAATAAGGCATCATAGTTAATATCTTATCACTAAATTCCAACATGTATCATCTTACAAATGAGGCATATAAGCAAGTATCATCATTCCAACAAGTATCCTTATAACAGTTTTATCATGTAACGACACAAGTCGTATCAAGTGTATAGCTAACAGAAGTTGTTTCATATAGTGACAAAAGTCAACTGTGCAATCAGATAAGTATCTCTCGAGGATTTAAGTCCTAATTTATATGCACACCTTTGGTTTCTAATATTCTTAGTACTTGACATTTAGTAGTCCTAAGAGTCAACTCCAAAAGATTCCATACTTTCATGGTTTACTCGGGTGCACCTATCATAGGTAATTCGCTAATGTATCAAGGTTTCTTATGGGGTAGAGAATTCTTAATGGGGTATATGTAATCCTTAAGGTATACAAGTTAAAGGAGGGTATTCTTAGGGAAACCTATTCTTGCTACAAACTTTGGATCATTGTATCGTGGAAACAACCTACTAGGCTGTTCTTATTTATGGTTACAGCTTAGGTATTGCAAAGCAAACCCATATTTCTACAACATTGGTTCAGCAAAGCTCAGAAGAGTCATCTTAATAAGGTGGTCCTATGAGGTTCATATGGTTGTAGTTTAGGTCTCGCGAAGCAGACCTACTTCGCTACAACCTTTGGCTCTGATAGCAATCTGTCACACCCCGGGCCCAGAGAGGCGGGACGTCACGATTAGTAAGCAACAACCAAAATGCAGCGGAAACTAAATGGTTTATTACAAAGTGTCACATGATGTTTACATTAAAATATTCGCTTTGCTTCCAATTCAAAAGGTGCTTCAACCTACAATCTATAGGTGTCGTGATCAATCTCTCGGGAAATATTTCTTGAAGCTTCAGTAACTAAAGCTTCTAGGCTCAACCTTTGTCTTTAACCTCTACCCTCGTATCTTGCTTCGGATTTGGGTAACTTCTATAGCTCAACTATTCTCCCTAGCTGTACCTGAAGACATGCTCAAAAAGATTTTGTGTCAACATAAAGTTGGTGAGTTCAAGTGGTTAAAGTTTCAGAAAACAAAAGTCTCTTTAGAATCCATTAGTAAAATTTTCAAAACATATGTTCTTTAAGTCTTAAACAAAAGAGACTCTGAAAGTCCACATTTAAAAGTTTAGAATCAAGTGTAAAAGCTTATGAAAAATCTCATTTGATTTTAAAAGCATCATTTTTAGTATCAGTCATCGTGGGGTATCACAATCAACCCTACACTTGGTCCCTGGTTGGCTTCTTCTAAACTTGTGTTTAACCAGATATTCTCATAAGAAAGAACCAAGCCTCAAAACAGTGAACCATTCCTGCTAGGATGGTTCACCATAATATCTTATTCAAAACCTGTTACATGCCACAAACGACCCCTCAGGATCTCAGTGGGGTAACTCCCTGTAGTGGGAGCCACTGTGCGTGGGGGATTCCCCAAATAGATCTATTCACATAAAACCAGCGGTTCACGAAATAATTAATAATCATGACATAAGTATCAGCAGGTATCCAAAAAGTCCCACATACAAGCATCAAGTAAAGCACAATCATAGTTCATAAAACAAAAGATCATGAAAAACAGTAAATAGTATGACAAATAAAAGTTTCAATTTAAAAGAGCATGCTTCATCCCCAAAATCAAAGTAAAAAGGGGAACACGAGAACTCACCCGGTATCCTTATATAATTTCAGATCTTGATAAAGAAAAGTGATGATCACCAACAAAGCAATCCTATCTAGAACATATAAGATTCACATTTAGAATTAGCATGATGTTATTACATGCGTGCGGTTGAGCTCATTAGTTGACTTAAGATTGGTGATTAGTATCCTTAGTGTATCTTAGCTTCTTGCATATTTATTAATTGTCATGAATTGATTCGTGTACATTAGGTTAATTTATGCATTTAATCTAGAATTGTGTCTTAGTATGAAGAATTTCGAAATATCAATTTATATCATGGATTCCAAATCATTATAAATAACTTGCATTAACAATGTAAGTAATATATAATGTTTCAAACGATGTTTATAATGCTCGCGTTTATATCGTATTTGTTAACTTGATCGACGATAATTTGTACGAGAAGAGTGTTACAATTAATATTTATGTCAATAACAATGAGATGGCCAATTACTAATAACGACAAGATAATGGATCATTATAGAATTATAAGCCCATTTGCCATAATTAAGTATGCGTGAACATCGGTTAACCTAATGTATCTATTGTACAAATATATCTTTTTGTATGCAATTTTACATCCCGAGTATTGCAAGGATTTAACGTGATATGAAATCAACTTATTTGTTAAATCAATGACATGTTATAACTACTTCCCAAACTTAATGTTTCATATATTTTGTCGAGGTTTACTTCTAGTAATTAACGTTTCTATCTAAATCTTGAGTCCAAACCATCTATTTAAATCTGATAATTATAGCAAGTGACGTTCATTTTTGTTTATAATTCACGTATTTTATATAATTAAAGCTCAAACAACACACATGCAATTTATAATTCAATTTCAATTGCGTTGCGCTTGCGATTATACCTTTCACTCGGTTATGTTCACTAACCCACTCGAATTGCTCTTGATCTAATTGTGTTCGCGTTCCGTTGTCCGCTCGTTGACCAGGTTTGACCAGCTTTGACCGATGTTTTTCCTAACCAAAACATACCAAAATTATATACAAACACTAGTATATTGTTATCTAATGCCCAAACGCAACCATAATCTCAACATACGTTACCAAACACCTCGGTTGTGTCTCTTACCATCACCATCCACCACATGCAGCCACTCTCCACCATGGATCGCCACTAACCGCCACCGGTAGCCTCTTGGTTGGCCGGAATCCTTGCCGAAATCAACCCATCGTAACCAAATCCTATGGATCTCGTCTAGAACCCAACATGCAACCTCAAGAACAACGTCGAACGGCTCTACTTTACCTCAAACAGCAGCATCCACTACAAATCACCATCAATCCCCACCTACAACAACCATCGCCACAATCACCAACCACGGCCGCCATCACCACTGTCGTCGGAACCCACCTGCAACCATCGATAACCAGCCCTGCAACACCATCCATAATCATTATTGTTGCTGCCTTAGGACAGTTGTTGGGAACCACCGATCGGCCCCCCCACCATCGGGACACCACCATCGGGACACCACCAACATCAGCAGCCACAACCCGCAGCTGCAACCATCGCCTTACCACTGCAAACACAGCCACCGGACCCCCATCATCGCCTCAAAGCCGCGACCATCACCACCATAGTCGTCTCTATTAGCCACCACCGTGGCTCCAGCACTGCAGCACCATCTACATCATCAATCTGCACCACCACCGCTGCTACCCAATCGCCACCCACGGTCACCAATACACGACAGCCACCAACACCACCTCCGGCGCAGCCGGTTGTTGCGACCACCACGGCAACCATCGCCGCCCACAACCATCATCAGCCTCGTCGGACTTCCAGATCCCACATGCTAGTCACCGGAACCGAGAGGAACCCTAGCCGCCCGCCACCTTCTCTCCTTCATATCTCTTTCATCATTGCGAATCAGAAGAAACTAACACCACTATCGTGATTAGGGGGTCGGAATTAGTGGGGGTAAGTTGAGAGCTCGCCGGAACAGCCGCCGCCGCCGCGGTTCCGCCGTGCGCCGCCGCTGCTCCGCCGTGGAGCCTCCCGCTCCGGCGGTTACGGATGATTTTTCACTTGGGAGCATCGTTGTCTTGTTTTAGGGTTTATGAATGAATTAATTGACGAAAGTTGTTTAAATACCTTGGGTTAAAGATACGGGTTCGTAAAATGGTTCGGTTCGGATAACTTTTCACGTAATGTTAAAACTTCACTACCCGTTAGATTCGATTATTCAAAATGTTATAATTATTCCAAGATTATTAATTTTATCATATTACGAACATGCCGAAACATTAAATGAGTTGTACATTATCGCGTATTTAACAAGTTAAACGGTTTTACGCGTTTTTATCAAATGAGCGTTAATATTATCATTCTGGTATCAAAATATATGTAATTAAGTATTAAAATGATGTTTTGTTCATTAACTTCCCATGTTAGTCGCGTGAAAACCTTATCTGACGAATTCTCGGGTTTGACCTAATCGTAACCCGGTTCGCGTCACGGAATGCGTTTCGGAACGCATTTATTCCGGACAACGTATCACTCACCAAATTTAATATTTTGTGATAATAAACAATGATTAGATGAATATTTACGGAGTTACGAGACTCGGTTGTCATAATAGACGTCAGTTAAATGCCGGCGGGAACCGGTATTCGCGTTTCGCATACGTATTTTCATTGCTTATGCTTGTTTGATGAAAAATCTTTTAGCAAGCATTATTTATGATATTAGTTAAGGTTAGCAATGATTTAGATTGGATGACAAGCTATTTTGAGGATTTCTATGAAATTCAGATGTAGTACGTGGTAGATTGCCGGATTTTACCCGGTATGGGTTCTGAATCTGTTTTTAGCTTGGATCTTTCCATAGTTATTTCAAATCACCTAATAATTCATTTTTTCATAGTTTCTCATTTAATTAGTTTGTAAACATGCATATGGGCCTTAAATGGGCCTTGTTATGAGTTCGGGCCCTTATTGGGCTTATTGGGCCCCAAAAAGGCTAGTTTCAATTTCTATGTTTCTTATATAACCCCAACTTAATTAGGACGTTTATTAAGTTTTATAATATTTTATGGTATTCAATTGGGCCTATTTCAGAGGTGTTACACTTAACAACAGTATTTATCTATGAAATGAATGGTTTTTGATAATTTATTTCCACTGCTTATTTTATGAATTACATATTACATATGAAATTATACGATGATTGTCCAACTGTGATATGTCCGGGAACAGGGCCTTATAAAAACTTGATGTGATCATGAAGACAAAGGATATTTCAAGTCATTAAAGAATAGAAGGGAGGGGGATGCCAATCCAAAAGAAGAAGAACAATTCCTGGATGCATATAGTGATAGATATTTTGAAAACGTCACTCACCCAGGCTTAAAGGTGATTAATGGTACTCAAAATTCAAAGCCAATTTTAAGGTGGTTTTACCATGCAGTCTCATTTGAATTGATGTTAGTTCAAAACTTAGGTGATTGGGATCAAGATTTGATATCCTTGTTTGGAGTTTTTGAACTTAAACTTCTACATCCAAGTTATATCTCTTTGTTATCAAATCGAAAATTTTAGCGTGTATCTCCAGAGGTTGCTGACAATGACCGAAATTATTTCATGACGATCATAAAGGTAATGGATGCTGCTATGGAGCGAATCACTATATGGAAAGCCCTAGCATTTGAGAACATTGTGAACAAGGACGTAAAGAATATTGAATTTATGAGATTTTCAAGCAATGGTATGTTGGAAGTTCATTCTTATAATCATCCTAAACCTTTTAAGTTCTATGCTAATAATGATATAACGGGTCTGTCAAAAGAAACTCTTGAAGTAGTGGACAAGATGGAGATTAAAACAAATGAGTCTAAGCCTGAGCAAGCCACTCTTGAAAACAAGTTCAAGTCTGCAATTAAGAATGCTTTAAAAAATATGAAGCTATACATAGAAAAGCCGGTGTTCAAGATAAAAAGAACTAGAAGAATTTATGATTGACTGAAGACGATGACAATCTTAGGGGGAGTATTGTTAGGACTCTTAGAAAGATTATCATTTGTCTTTTTCATTTTTCTCATAGTTTAGGGACTTATTTTGTAAAAGTTTGTTTCTTGTTTCTTTCTATAGTATAAATAGGATGCTTTATGTATCGTGCAGGTAACGTAATCATATTCACCCTACACTTTTGCATCCTTCACTTTTGCTATCATTGAGAACTATGAATTTTTGAAGTAATCGTTTGTGTTTTGATATAACTATGTTTGAATTGATCGTTGCATTATCATATAATCACAGATCGATCCATTTGAACATGCATATCTACAACCCGTTATACTTAGATATCCAGCTAGAATCTAGAACTAGACAAATACTACATTGCTAGAACTAAGAGATCTAAGATAAAATAATAACCTAGGATTAGGTAGTCATGACAGGTCCATAACTTACCTTTTGTCACCAACTAAAGATGGTAACTGTACTAATTGATAAAGGTGAACAATGGAATAAAGTATGGTCAACTACAGGGCATGGAAAAGCACCATGTAGTATATCAGATGTTGGCAGTGGATGTTAAAAAACCATAATTTTGTCTTGTAGTTCATAGTTCGTTCTTCCTAAGGTAAATGGCTTTGGAAGAATAATTCTTCCAAGACCATTTGAGGAAATACAAAATCAAACAACATTAAATGCTGAAATAATACACATAAATGCTTTGTGTATTGATTGATGATAAGCAAGTTACCGTGGGTGCTAACGTTTTCAATACAGTAACTTGACTACCTCGAAACCTCGTAACTTGAGTACTAGGTTTCTTACAAAATGAAAAACTTGCATAAGATGAATATTATGTTCTGTTTATAGGCTGACATAAAGCCTGTACAAAATGACTAAACTACCCTGATAACTATATCACAATACTAGTCTAAGTACAAATGGCATCATCAACATTTGTGTTTAACCATCTGTATTAACTAATGCGGATGCCTTTGACATCATTAGGATTTATTCTTTGTCTTCAGCATCCTTTAATCATCAGCATTGACAAATGTGGACGAGCAAACACTTATGAGCATTTCATCTATGTATCTGCATTAGTTAATGTGGAAGAACAAACACTTGACAACATTTGTTCAGGCTGTCCACATTGTATATGTAGAAGAACAAACACTTGTCAGTATTTGTTCATTGGTCATCCATATATACAAATGTGGATAGCCAACACTTGTCGTTATTTCTTCACCCGCATATCTTCTTGGACTTATAGGATTTCACTAGCAGAACAACCATCAACCACCTCTTGAATTGGCATGTATGATCTTTTCAGGGTCCAACAATACTCCCCGTAAGGATTATACAGCCTAAGTACATCAAGGGTTTGATATTGGATGAGGTTGTGAAGATTCTGTTAGGTCTTCTGCTCATGCCTGGACTAGTGATAATGGAGTTGAACTTGGGTCTGGTAGAGATCAATTCAAAATGGCCTGGATTATGTTGGCAAAATCTCTTGCATCTTTCATCTTTTCTCTACTCAGAACATTTATCTTCATTTGGCTCATAGTGTGGATGGCTTCAACAGGCATTTTCCTTAAAGACAATGGTTCCCACACACTAACAGTGGACAACACATCTCAATGGATCAGTAGAGATCCATCTTGTTGGATTCTTTATGTCCAAGACACATAGAACATTGATGTGGTTAGTACGTCATGATCCATGTCGGGTCATACCCAATAACAAGTTTATCAAACACCAATTAATTTTTAATTGATGATATGATCATGCAATTAAATATCAACACCAATTTAAAAATGGATTTCCTAAATAAGCTGCATATGAGATAGAACAACTTATAGAGATATTTTGATCAAGGATATTATTTGAAATGTTATTTAAATTAGTTGAATAACATAAAGTAATAAAGTGTGTAAGAGTTATAAAATTAAAAGGGTTAATTTTATAACTTATCTAGTGACTTGTTTTAAAATATTGAAAAATGTTTTGGGGGGAAAACCCTTTTTAAATCCACAAATTCAGCCCCCCCATTCATGGGTGGTGTGAATCCAAGGATCTCAATTCAGGAATTATTAGTATTAAAATAAATCAATTTAATAATCGTGGAATTATCACTAATTGACGTTTAATCGTTTTAATGATTAATGATGAACACAACCACAGAAACACAATAAATGCGAAATCAATAATAATTCAAATGTATTTCATTAACTATAAGGTAATGATTACAAAAGAATAATAACTGATAACTATGAACAACGAATTCTGTGAATCGAATAATGTTTGATGTTGATGTGACGGCAGCTAGGGTTGGCCAATGAACTCTTGACAACTGTAATAATGATTGATTGTGTTCACCGAGATATGAAACCTAGGACTCATATTTATAGATGATTTGAGTCGGCTTAGGAAACACCGGATCTCTCGGGATTTGTTGTTGATTATGTTGTTTGACTTCTTGGTATTTACAATCCCACAAGTATAATGTTCTTCTGCAGGTGTCTTGTCGTCCGCAGAACTTTTGTTCTTCCGTAGATGATTGGTCTTCCGTACAAATGTTTTTCTTCCGTAGGAAATCCTTCTTCCGTAGGAGTCTTCACTTCATGGTCCTTGATCATCCGCAGGAACATTCACTTGGTCATTTGGTCTTGTAAGAAACATATCTACGGATTAACAAAAATGTTCATCCGTAGATGTTTCTTACACTTGGTCAATTCCAGGAATCTGTCCAAGTATATTGTTTTTCCCTGTCAAGTCACAAATGAACACACATATATATGGGGTTAATCTATACATTCAAAGCACATATATATATATATATATTTTGACTGTTACAAATATTAATTACAAGACTTGATTTTCAAGTACTAAGCCTATACAAAAATGATCTAGCCCTATACAATCTAGATCTAACAATACTCCCCCTTAGGCTTAGCTACTTGTAATCAGTCTTTCAAACTGCTAGTTCCTTGACTCTTGCTATCATTTTATTATAGAAGTAAGATACAATAGTCTTCTGATCATCGTACTTGTACTTGATCTGCATCCTGCTGATCTTCTTCAACGTGTCATAGCTCAGACCCAAAACATCTTCTTCCGTAGTGAGTGTTTCCACTACACTATCGTTATGTACAATCTCTAATTCATCTTCTTCTGAGATTCTGAGCTCAGACACTTCAGCTATGGTTGTCCCCTTCAGTAGCCCAGCCTCATGTCTCCTTCTCTTTTGTGCCTTTGCATGCAGTTTATCAATAACTTGTATCATGTGCACGTACAGGCAGAGATCATTCTGGGCTTTTTCATCTGTTAGCTTTGGGAAGAATTTGTCGTGAAGGTATGATGTGTAGATAGGATGCAGCATCTTTATCTCAATTGGATCAAAGATCCTGATCTTATCAGCCTTCTTCCCATCAGCATTTCTCAGCAATACCATCTCTTTGGTCTTTTCAACATATCCCTATTCTGTGATAGGATATGTGAACTGATTTCCTTTTATGCTTTTGATGGTATCTGAGTTTTTATTACATCCAACTCTCTTTAGCATGTCTTCATCTACAAGGGATAAGACTTCAGCTGTTCTTCTTTTCCTGCTTTGTTTGATTCTGATATGCTCTTTATCACCTTTCTTTGCTTGTGTCAGCACATCATCAATGAACCTGGTCTTCATACCATTTACAGCTCCAGAGAAGTCTCTCCCCCTGACATGAATTGGATAGTTGGATATTGGGATGTTTTGCAAATCCCTGATATCTTGTTCCGGAAGGCTAAGCAGAGCTGACACATCATGGAAGTATTGAATCCTTCCAGATGTCCTTTTTTATTATTGCACAATCCCAGTCTGGATCATATTTCCAGGCCATAATCCTGTGTTCTTCCGCAGAACTGGGAGTTGTGATATGCTCATACAGTTCAATGAGAGTTGATTTACATGCGTGCGGTTGAGCTCATTAGTTGACTTAAGGTTGGTGATTAGTATCCTTAGTGTATCTTAGCTTCTTGGTATTTATTAATTGTCATAAATTGATTCGTGTACATTAGGTTAATTTATGCATTTAATCTAGAATTGTGTCTTAGTATGAAGAATTTCGAAAAATCAGTTTATATCATGGATTCCAAATCTTTATAAATAACTTGCATTAACAATGTAAGTAATATATAATGTTTCAAACGATGTTTATAATGCTCACATTTATATCGTATTTGTTAACTTGATTGACGATAATTTGTACGAGAAGAGTGTTACAATTAATATTTATGTCAATAACAATGAGATGGCCAATTACTAATAACGACAAGATAATGGATCATTATAGAATTATAAGCCCATTTGCCATAATTAAGTATGCGTGAACATCGGTTAACCTAATGTATCTATTGTACAAATATATCTTCTTTGTATGCAATTTTACATCCCGAGTATTGCAAGGATTTAACGTGATATGAAATCAACTTATTTGTTAAATCAATGACATGTTATAACTACTTCCCAAACTTAATGTTTCATATATTTTGTCGAGGTTGACTTCTAGTAATTAACGTTTCTATCTAAATCTTGAGTCCAAACCATCTATTTAAATCTGATAATTATAGCAAGTGACGTTCATTTTTGTTTATAATTCACGTATTTTATATAATTAAAGCTCAAACAACACACATGCAATTTATAATTCAATTTCAATTGCGTTGCGCTTGCGATTATACCTTTCACTCGGTTATGTTCACTAACCCACTCGATGTTTTACCTAACCAAAACATACCAAAATTATATACAAACACTAGTATATTGTTATCTAATGCCCAAACGCAACCATAATCTCAACATACGTTACCAAACACCTCGGTTGTGTCTCTTACCATCACCATCCACCACATGCAGCCACTCTCCACCATGGATCGCCACTAACCGCCACCGGTAGCCTCTTGGTTGGCCGGAATCCTTGCCGAAATCAACCCATCGTAACCAAATCCTATGGATCTCGTCTAGAACCCAACATGCAACCTCAAGAACAACGTCGAACGGCTATACTTTACCTCAAACAGCAGCATCCACTACAAATCACCATCAATCCCCACCTACAACAACCATCGCCACAATCACCAACCACGGCCGCCATCACCACTGTCGTCGGAACCCACCTGCAACCATCGATAACCAGCCCTGCAACACCATCCATAATCATTACTGTTGCTGCCTTAGGACAGTTGTTGGGAACCACCGATCGGCCCCCCCACCATCGGGACACCACCATCGGGACACCACCAACATCAGCAGCCACAACCCGTAGCTGCAACCATCGCCTTACCACTGCAAACACAGCCATCGGACCCCCATCATCGCCTCAAAGCCGCGACCATCACCACCATAGTCGTCTGTATTAGCCACCACCGTGGCTCCAGCACTGCAGCACCATCTACATCATCAATCTGCACCACCACCGCTGCTACCCAATCACCACCCACGGTCACCAATACACGACAGCCACCAACACCACCTCCGGCGCAGCCGGTGGTTGTAGTTTAGATAGGAAATCGACTACAGGAGGATGTCAATTCCTGGGCAACCGACTCATCTCTTGGCAGTGTAAAAAGCAGAACACTATTTCCACATCCACTGCCGAAGCTGAATATGTGGCTGCATCGAGCTGTTGTTCCCAGCTTGTCTGGATTCAACAACAACTTCTCGATTATGGTCTCAATATCTATGACACACCTATTTGGTGTGACAACACGGCAGTTCTGAACATCGTTAAAAATCCCTTTCAACACTCCAAAACTAAACACACTGACATCAACCGCATCCATTTTATCCGTGATTGTTTTGATCAAAAACTTATACATGTAAAACAAGTGCCATCAACCGAAAACATTGCTGATTTATTTACCAAGGCATTTGATCATTCTCGATTTGATTTCCTTGTGCAATCATTGGGAATGATAAACTTTGGCTAAGATTGGTTTAATGAATCTTCACAAAAGATTTTTCATTTTTTTATAACCAATAAATTTGTAATTGTTTTTTTTCTTTAAAAAGACAATCACAATTTTAGGGGGAGAAAATTAGAAAACAAGTTGTGAAAAATATTTTTGGTTTTAGGGGGAGTTAAGATCAAAGGATTGAAAAATAACAAGAAAAAGAAAAAGAAAAGAAATTTTCATACTGAAATGAGAAATGATATTACAAAGTTCTAAATGAGTTTAAGTACTTTCAAAGGCTTAAATACGAATAGACTTGGATTATGATTGATATCTGGATAGGCTTTGCTTTCAGAAATGAAAAGATCATAATTGAGTGTTTACAATTGAATTAAAGAGATATGAATTAGTGGGGAACATATCAGGATTCTGTGACAATGTCAAAAATGTTCTAACACAGACTGAGAGTTATAATCTTGTCATACTCAAGCTTGTATTTGGTTGATTCAGTGATTATCATAACTATATATATATATAAAAGAGAAAATACAAAAAGACAAAAAGAAATAAAAAGACAAAGAGAAAATTAGTTGAGAAAATAATCGAGCAAAAAGATGCCAAAAGGCCATATAGGATATAAGATGCCAAGAAGCACAAATCAAAAGATATGCCTAAAGACATACATACTATATGGTATATATTTTCTATTTTGAGAATATTTTCTAACCATGGAAGGCAAAATCAAAAGATGGGGCATGTAAGTCCGGATGGCTTGTAAGTCCTAAACATCTTGAGAGGGCAGATGTAAGTCCGGATGGCTGTCAGTAAGTCCTTAAACTTGTTAATATTCCGTGTTAAGAGATATTTCTCAGGCTAGTTATGCTCAAATAGTTATATTTTAGGAATAAATAAATGGTATCACTGATCAACAATGCATGGTTTAAGTCAATTTGGGGTGACTTGAAATCTTAACAGTGTCTTGAAGGATAATAATTATTTTACAGAAGTTCTGATTGTGGGATCCACTGACTTATATTAAATAAACACAAAACATGATATATATCACTCATTATAGTTTCTGAGTAAAATATGAAATATAAGTTTAAAAGGACAAAAGATATTGACAATCAACTTAACCAGTTGTTTTAAATAAAGCCGGACAGAGTCTTAACTTGAAAAAGAACTATATGATCTCATTATGAAAATTCTTACAAAACAAACAAATCCGATCTTAATTCTTTAATTGTTTTCATTATTTTGTTATTTTGTGTGTAGTGCTTTTTATTCTAGTTCTGTGTTGTTTCACTTTTTAATACAAATAAATAACAGATAAATTTTGAAAATTAAAGATTCATTAAACTAATTGGTCACTTGGTAAATAAAACATTCTATTGACATAAATAATTGAGAATAAAATGGTTTGAAAGTTTTTAAAAAATCAGAAAAAGTTTAAAATTTAAAAATTGAAAAATTTCATCTCGCGCGAATGTGTGTTGTCACGTGAAACCTTATTTCGCGAAAGGATTTGTCGCGTGAGTTTCCTGAACTACTAGAAAACTGTTAATAGATGACGCGCAAAAGATGACGCGTGAAAAAAGATGACGCGCATTTATGCGTATCATAAATTATTTGTCATCTTTCAAAATTTTTTTAGAAAGGATGACACGCATTTTTGCATGTCATCTTAGAGTGTCATTTTTTAAATTTTTTTATAGGTCATTACTACCCGCGCGCTTATATTCCAAAACCCCCCCTTCTGCCTGCTCCACCGCCATCGCAACCACCACCTCCACCACCACTGCTATCTCCTCGGCTGAGACTATCCCTGTAGTCAACCGCCAATCCACCAAGCGACCCCATAAGCCCCATCCCCTGTTCTCTCGTCTGCCATCATTGGTTGACCCTCGAACACTTCAACCGCGACACCATCCACATCGGTGCCTTTGGTAGCGCCGATGCACTTGTTGATCTCCTCGCTCATCGGTTCCAAACGTTAACAATGTTTACATCGATGAACGACTCTCGGTCTCTCTCTCTGTTGATTTTGTAAGTTTTATTTTCCCTAATTTGTTGATCGAAGTTTTAGGGTATCATTTGAAGATTTGATAAAATCTAGGGTTTGCGGACTATGGTTGGTTTCTTTTGTCTCTTAACTTTTTGTTTTGTTTTGTTAAATGTGGACTAGTTTGTTGTTTGATTGTTTGGAGTTTGGATTTGTGCAGGTGGATTCAATACATCTTGATTGTAAAAGGTTTGTTTTCTCACCTACTTTCTGTTCTCATTGAAGATAATGATTATTTAGTGGTGTTCATTCACAATGAGTTTTAGCTTCCCATTCACTAATGTTTATTAGTTTACCATAATAACAATTTGTTTTGTTGAGTAGTTTAAGTTTGATACATGATACCAGTAGAATCTGTCACTAGCAAAGTAGCAATTAACATCTGCAGATTTATCATGCATATCTGCTTTGCTTTATGTTTGCTATTTCTGACTTCATTCAATTTATTCAGGCAGCATGGAGTTAATGGTAGATTGAGTGCCAAAGCTAGTAATGATGTGGATGGTAATGGGCTTATTCTTTATAGTAGTTGTAATGTTTGATGAAATTTTTATGCTGATGGTAATAGCTTTCAGGTGTTTGGATGTGCTTCTTCAAATTGATTTATGCTGCTTGAGTAATTAGAATCTAATAATCAAACGAATCTGTTGTTAGAGCTTAAGATAGTTGATGAATTTATGTTGATCTTAATAATCTATTTAAATGGTTAGAATTGTGCTTTCTTCCAGTGTGATTTGAATAGCTGTTCAGGTGTTATATGCTGAATTGGTATCTATCTTGTAGTAAGTGACAAAATTGTCATATGATCTGCATCTAGGTACTGCACATGGAGCGCGTAAAGTTAGAAACTTCACATTTGAAGGAGACGTTTCATTCTCAATAGGAATTAACAACATTTCCCTCTTGAGTGTATTGGTTGGGTTGCCGGTAGGTTACATACAATCTTAGTGTCAAAACTCATATGATGTAGGTAAAACATAAGGAATGAAACTATTAACCACATTGCTGATCTGATGGTCTGTTGAGCTATGAAGGATTCAGGAGCGTTTATAGAGCACAAACATTCAGGTTTAAGGGAGGTGATGATTCAGAAACTCAACTTCACGAGCTACACTTGGGGATATCAAGTAAGCATGGCTGCAAAATACTTTTTGTAACCGTCTTTTGAAAAATTCAAATATAGCGCGTCTGATAGTGTTTCATTGATTAATAAAGGTTGGATTACTGGGAGAGAAGTTGTCTGTTTACACAGATGAAGGGTCTACTAACGTCTCATGGAACCAGTACGAGAATCCTAGTACGCTAACATGGTATAAGGTGAGGTTTAGACACTTAAGGTCAAAGATTCATGTAGGATCATCATAATGTGCATACTATTTATGTGTTCTAAAATGATTTTTTATACTTGCAGACGACATTTGATGCACCTAAGGGCAACAAACCGATTGACAAACAATTAATAGCATATTTGACAAACAAAAGATCTGCATATGTGAGACATGTACAATGTACCACGATATTTCCTTAAACCAACACGAAACCTACTAGTTTTGTTTGAGGAAGAGTATGGGAATCCGATTGCACTAAAACTCATATGATGTAGGTAAAACAAAAGCTCTTGTAAGTAGTTTTTCTCGGTTTAAGATCTAGTGTTTATGTATTTATGCTACTCGAGTCTTATATTAGCTCAAGAAGCGATGAACTTAATAAATTTAATGTTTGCAGTTGCGAGTGAATTGGTCACCTTCTAGGAGCAGCTGGTGTTGTAGAAGCCGTTGCAACTGTGGTCGTGTTACGTTTCAAATTTTATTTATGTGTAGGGCTACTTATTAGATAATTAAATGAATTTGGAACTACTTTGTAATTTTGCATATGCATGTGAACTTGGAACAACTTTGTAATTTTTGTTAGTATTTAAATAAATTTTGTTTTGCTATTATTTGAGAGTTATTGATTTATAGTTTTATAAAAACAGCAGGTAAAATTTATAAAAATTAATGTTTGTGTATATATATATATATAAAATAATGCAGCTAAATTTATGACGTGCATTGCGCGTCATCTATTGTACGTCATAAAAATTTGATAGATGACACGCGGATGCGCGTCATCTAGTCATTTATGACTACCCTTTCCTTGACGCGCATTGCGCGTCATCTTTTGCACGTCATAAAATGCGCGTCATCTTTTGCGCGTCATAAAAAAATGACGCGCGGATGCGCGTCATCTGTCATTTATGACTACCCCTTCCTTGACACGCATTTGCGCGTCATCTGACCCCAAAGATGACGCGCAATGCGCGTCATCTATTGCAGTTTTTCTAGTAGTGCTGGGGTTTAAATATCACAGTGACCTAAACGAAACTACTTTTCGCTTCATCTCATATCCGAAAACCCCTTTCGCTTATACTCAAAGCTCAAAACCTGTGATCTATTCGTCCATATCTTGTATTCTGAAACTCATTTTTGATCACATTACATCCATATTGTGATTTTAAAGGTATATCTTAATCATTATGGTTACTAAAGAGACGAATTTCAAAAGGGACCTTAACAACTTGAACTAAAATCTCGGAAATGGACTTAAATGTTGAAATTGAAAGATTAAATGGACATATTGTACCTAGGCGACAGTTGTAGAATAGGTTTCATGGATTAAAATCAAGTTTTTGAAAGTTAATTTAAGTGTTGTTTTGCACGAATCGCACGAGTGAAATGTACAGGCGCGAAAAGGAGATTTCGCATGAGAAAGCTTCTCGCGTGAAACCTATTTTCGCGTGATAAGGGTTGTCGCGTGATTCTTGGTTTCGCGTGATTTTTGAATATCACTTGAACTTTGACATTCGCATGACACTTGTTTTCACACGAAATGAACTTTTCGCTCAAAAGGAGTTTTCGCATGAAGTTAGTTTTCGCGCAATAAAACATTAGTTGCCTGAAATTTTCTAAGTGTGGAACATTAGTTTTCGCATGAATTTGGTTTATTTTCAAGTGTGAAAACTCAAATAATGAAACTTTTCTAAATGTTAACATTTTTCTTATGCATAATTAAGTTATTTCAAAATGTTCTAATCAGGTTTGTTTGTGATAATGCAGATGGCGCAGATGATTTTTAATAAAAATCATAACTGTGTAGCATACTTAGATGACGTTCCTGAGGGAAGGGAATTGTTTACATCAATGATCGAAGGACTGAAGAATTCTCGTATAGTGTATGCTATATCAGCTGACCCAACTATATATTCTGAGTTGATAGATTCTTTCTGGAGCACTGCTGCTCTAGAAAAAGACCAAGCTGGAAATCAAGTTATCACTGCTACTGTCAAGGATAAAAGAGTGACAGTTTCCCAATCTATACTGAACAGAGTTCTTCTTTTTGATGACCAAGAGGGTGCACCAACACGATTGGATGATGATATAGTGATTGATTGTCTGACTCGAATGGGATACGAGTACAGATATCCCAGTCTAGAAAAGAAATGGCTACCATCGTATTGGAAGTATCTTTTTCATGTGGTGATTCACTGTTTGAGTAATCTTAAGGATGGGATGGATAGTTTGAGTGCTATTTTTGGCTCATTATTTGTCTCTCTGGTGGATGATATTCCATTCAACATTTCTGGGGTAATCTTCCAAGAGATGGTGAAAAATGCCACAGCCAATCCAGGAAGGAAGTTCATTATGTACCCACGGTTTGTCCAGCTGGTGATCAACGACGTATATCCTGAGCTTGCCACTCAGAGGTCTCCTAAATACGTTGTACAGACTATCAAGAAGGAGATTTTTACTCATCTCACTGGAGCAAGAGGTAACAAATGCTCTAGTGAAAGTTTTGCTAAGATTGGAAAATTTTCTGAGATAGAGGAAGATGTTGGTGAGTTGCGAGGAGGTGCTCAAACTGATGAAGCACAGACTAGCACGTCTGCAACTGGTGTTAGAGATGACTTAGACGTGGAGATTGAAAAGTTATTTGAGGATGAAACTGTGAATGAAGAAAGAATGGAAAGAATTGTTCATTCTGCTTCCAGTTCAGAGACCGCGAGTGATCAGATAGGGAATGTTCCCTATGTGATTCTAACTGATCAAACACCTTCTACTCCAACCTCATCAAGACAAAATGTTGAAGATAAGGATACGGATTATGTCCCGGAGGAGTCTCCCAGCACATCGATGAGGCGAAAACGTATGGAGAGACTTTCCAGCAAGGAAAAGTGGTCGTGGTGGTATTCCCAGGAGACCACGAACACATGTGGTTATTACTGAGACTGAGCAAGAGCAGACTGCTAATGTGACTACTTCTGCTCATGAGACAGAAACAGTTCCTGTTTCTGAATCAGCAAATATTACATAATCTGGTTTCACTACTCCTCCTAGGGAAGAAAATTTGAAGTTTGATGTTGATACGTTTTTGAATACTCCTCCCGATTTTCAAAGGAGAGAAGAATCAACTAGTACTCCTCATTCGATAACTTTAGAAGAAAGAGTAAAGAACTTCGAGAAAGAAAGCTTTGAGAATGTTAAGTTGATTGCTGAATTGAAGAAAGATAATGAAGAAAAGACAAAGATGATTAACATGATTCATCTTGATTCAGCAATAAAAGATACAAGGATAGTCTCTCTGGAACAACAGGTGAAAAGTATGTTTAATTATACTTCAGGATTGGAAAGACAGTTGAATGAGCTTAGAGAATTTATTTCTCAGACTTATTTCCATCAACCACCAGTTATCAGGTCTACTACGGTGGTTGATGAGACGAGCAGGCGTTCTCCTAGCCCATCTCCTGCTAAAAATGTTCAAGAAAGAGAAACAGTCAACGAATCTCAAGCAGTCGTTAATGAAGAAGATGATGAGGATTTAATTGATTATGATGATTCAGAAGATGAAAATGATAATGATGATGAGGATGATGATAATGATAATGATGATGATGGTGGAGATGATGGTGGACAGGATGGAGGAGATGATGATAATAATAATGATGATGATGATGGAGGTGATGCTGAAGGATTATCTTCTAATCCAACTGGTGATACTAGCACTGATAATGTCACTCGACTAAGTGCTAGTGATCCAGAAGGATATGATCCACTTGACCCTGCTACTGAAAGTTTGTACGAAAAGGAGCTTTATTCATTCCAACAATCTTCAACTAGTGATGTAGGCGTAGAGTTTGATTTGTTTGATGATTTGGATGATGAAAATGAGTATACGGATATATTTGGGAACAACCTACAGGATTTATTCAAAGATATTAATCTTGAAGAAGGAGAAATGCCAACTGATACTGTGAGTGGTTCAACTCCTACTGTTTCAACCCAGAAAGACTCTACTGGACAAATTGCTTTATACACTAGAGGAGGTTTAATGTTCAAAGCACCACCACCACCTACTAAAGCTCATTTTCTGTTTATTTCAAAGCCAAAACAGAAGTATGGTGAAATGTCTCATGTTATTAGTTGGGGTTATGATGGCGAGAAAAGGTTGTATGTGATAAAAAGAAAGAATGGAGAAATTGATTATCTGAAAAGCACACAAGACTTCCATACTTTACGTGCTGCTGATCTATACTCCATGGGCAAAGCTCCATTCTTTAATGAAAGCAATTACAGCGAAGCTGAACTGATGAGATCTATGATAAGAAGGGAGATGAGAACAAATTTCAAGGACTTCAAAACTGCCAAATCAAAGGTGATTGATGACTCTACAAGAATAGATGAAAAGACTAAAGCTCTGAAGAAAATAAGAGTCTATCAACATCCAAAATTCATCAGAAAAGTCCCTGTTCATGCCCCTGTTCCTCCAAATTCTTTAAAGCAATTAATTTCTTGGAGATGTGAAAAGGATTCAGGTCATGCTGTGATCAGATGTACTGACAGATCATTTAGAATCATTGATCCAGCTTACTTAATGAAATTTGGCAAAGATGACTTGATCAAGCTACTACACTGTCCAATTTCAGCTGATGGTTCTGTTTATTTCTTATCTTGCCAATATGTCTGGATGACAGATCGAATCCTTCGAAATAAATGGTATGCTTATTCTGGTAATTACAAGAGAGTAAATGTTGATTTTGACTGAAGATGTTTCACCGAGCCTAGGGGGAGATTGTAGAAGACTACATAAGGCTCGACAAAACAACTAACTCGGAAACTAAAGATGACAAGCGAAAGCTGCATTCACGCGACAACTGACTCCACACGAGAAGGACTTCCTCGCGAAAGGATTATCCGTGTGACAAGCCTGTCACACGAGAACTGCCTGTTTAGTATAAATAGCTTAGTTTTCGTTTTGTAATTAAGCTTTTGATCATATTTCACTCCTGTACTGTGTGAATTCGCACAAGACCTGTAATAGGTTGTTTTTGTTCAATACAATATCATTTGTGATCAATTCGATTCTTCTTTCAATCCAATCATGTTTACATTCCGCATTCACATGATTGAGTTCGTGGTTTGATTGTTTCTTGGGAGAATTCACGGTTTTACACAAACAAGAGGATTGGTGGTCAAGGGGGCGGCCGATTGCTTTGTCCTCTAGTGGGATTCTTTTTAAATTTTTAGTTACAAATAGTATTAGGTGGTATTTGTTTTGTAGTGTTGTGTAGAATATTAGATGGTAAAATTTTGTTAGTTGATAATTGTTGTACATGCACATGCATGGCTTAGTCGTGGATTATGAGTGTGTGTATGCACACTTTTGTAACTGCTTCAATTAAGATTTTTTTTTCATTGTAAGGGTGACTAATTGACTTTCCCGGAACACTAATTTCTCTTGAAAACAAAGTTTGAACTTAGCTAAGAGTCACTAAAAATCACATAAAATCATAGAAATGTAAATAATAGAAGTTGATGATTCTAAATTCACTACTAAGAGTTGATTGTTTCGATTATTAGTGCTCATAAGACAGGTAATGACGTAAGTAGTTAGGGTTAGAAAAGTGACCTTGAGGCCGGTTGTCACATTCTCCCACCGTTTTGGAAATTTCTTCCCGAAATTTTAGCTTCGATTAGAATCTGAGCGGGTGGGTTTGAAGAGGTGTGGATAATTCTTCCTCATCTCATCTTCATGTTCCCAAGTGAATTTCGGTCCTCGTATTAAGTTCCATCTAACTTTGACCTTGGGTATTCGGCTTCGCCTGAGTTGCTTGACTAGGCGGTCTATGATCTCTATGGGCTCTTCCACGAAATTCAACTTGTCATTGATCCTTGCATCGTCCAATGGTAGCTCCAGGGTTTTGTCCACCATGCACTTCTTCAGGTTTGACACATGGAAGGTGTCATGTATACAACTCAGTTTCTGTGGCAGTTTCAATTTGTATGTCGCAGGACCACTTCTTGCAAGTATTTTGAATGGTCCAATGTATCTCGGGCTTAACTTACCTCTCTATCCGAACCTCACGGTTCCCTTCCATGGTGCTACCTTCAGCATTACCCTGTCACCCACATGAAACTCTAATGGTTTTCGTCTCCTGGTAGCGTATTTCTTCTGACAATCCCTCGCTGCCCGTAGTCGCTCCTTGATTTTTAAAATCTTATCGGTGGTCTCCAACACGATGTCGGATCCCAATACTTGGCTATCACCAATTTCATTCCAACTCAATGGTGACCGACATTTCCTACCATAGAGAGCCTCATACGGAGCTGCCTTGATACTTGCATGGTAACTGTTATTATAGGAGAACTCCACCAACGGGAGATGGTTGTCCCAGTTCCCACAAAAGTCAATCACGCAAGCTCTCAGCATATCTTCCAAAGGTTGAATGGTTCTTTCGCTTTGACCGTCAGTTTGTGGGTGGTAGGCAGTGCTTAAATCCAGATGGGTTCCTAAGGCCTATTGGAGTGATTTCCAGAAACGAGAAGTAAAACAGCTATCACGGTTGGAGATTATCGATAGTAGCACACCATGCCTAGTCACTATTTCATTGATATACAGTTGAGCTAGCTTTGACAGGTCATAGTCTTCTTGAATTGGCAAGAAGTGAGCTGATTTAGTTAGTCTATCTACTATTACCCAAATAGCATCATGACCTCTAAACGTTCTGGGTAACTTAGTGACGAAAACCATCATGACGTTATCGCATTTCCATTCTGGGATTTTGGGCTGTTGCAACGTCCCTGACGGTTTTTGGTTTTCAGCTTTTACCATGGCGCAAGTTAGACATTTTCCGACATAAACATCGATTGCTTTCTTGATTCCAGGCCAACAGAAAAGTGCCTTCAGGTCCTGGTACATTTTGTCGCTTCCGGGGTGAACCGAGTACCTAGATTTCTGTGCTTCATCGAGGATTACCTCTCTAATCCCCCGTACTTCGGCACCTATGTTCTCCCCTCATATTTATATGTATCATCATCGTTCCTCTCTAACCACTTCTCCATTCCTGTCAAAGCTTCTCCTGCTAAATTTTCTTCCTTTAACGCTTCACTTTGAGCTTCTTTCAGCCTTGCAATAAGGTCAGTGTACACACTCATCCTTAAGGCCCGTACACGAAGAGGCTTTTCTCTCTCCTTTCTGCTGAAAGCATCTGCCACAACATTGGCCTTACCGGGATGATAACGGATTTCACACTCGTAATCGTTTAACAGCTTAACCCATCTTCTCTGACGCACATTTAGAATCTTCTGGTCAAGAATGTGTTGCAAACTTCTATGGTCAGTGTAGATGATGCACTTCGTGCCATAGAGGTAGTGCCTCCACATTTTGAGAGCAAACACCACGACACCTAATTCCAGATCGTGCATAGTATAGTTCTTCTCGTGATCGTTTAGCAGTCTAAATGCATAGGCAATGACCTTGTTGCATTGCATTAGCACGCATCCCAGCCCTTGACGCAAGGCGTCACAATAGACTACAAAATCTTCGACTCCTTCTAGGAGGGCCAGAACAGGTGCACTGCATAACTTTTCCTTAAGCGTCTCAAATGCTTCATCTTGCTCTTGTTCCCACATGAAGGTTTTGTTCTTCTTAGTCAGTGCCGTCAAGGGTTGCACAATGCGTGAGATGTCCTTTATGAATCGTCGGTAGTATCCGGCCAATCCTATGAATTGCTTAATCTCAGTGGGAGTTTAAGGAATCTTCCAAATATTTATGGCTTCAATCTTGGAAGGGTCAACTTGAATCCCATTCTCATTAACTACATGCCCTAGAAATTGGATCTCTCGCATCCAAAATTCACATTTAGAAAATTTGGCATATAGTTGCTCATTCTTGAGTAACTCTAGAATTAGTCTGAGATGCTTCTCGTGCTCTTCCTTACTACCGGAGTAGATTAGGATGTCGTCTATGAACACGATCACAAATTTGTCGAGATAAGGGCGGCATACACGGTTCATGAGATCCATGAACGCTGCTGGTGCATTAGTCAGTCCAAATGGCATGACTAAGTAATCATAGTGTCCATACCTAGTTCGGAAGGCCGTCTTGGGTATGTCTTCTTCTCTTATCTTCAGTTGGTGGTAACCGGATCTCAAATCTATCTTGGAGAAAAACTTTCACCTTGTAGTTGATCGAATAGGTCGTCTATCCTCGGAAGAGGGTAACGGTTCTTTATGGTCAGCTTATTTAATTCCTGGTAGTCAATGCACATACGTAAGGTTCCATCCTTCTTTTTCAAAAATAGCACCGGGGCACCCCATGGAGAGACACTTGTGTAGGATTCTATGTGCCCAAGACACTTAGAATATTGATGTGGTTAGTACGTTATGATCCAAGTCGGGTTATACCCAATAACAAGCTTAGCAAACACCAATTAATATTTATTTGATGTTATGATCATGCAATTAAATATTTACCCCAATTTAGAAAATGGGTTTTCTAAATAATTTGCATATGAGATGGAACAATTTATTAGGATATTTTGAACAATAATATTATTTGAAGTGTTATTTAAAATAGTTGTATAATACCAAATAATAATGAGAGTATACTACTTATACAATTAAATGGTTAATTGTTACAAGGCTAGACATGTGTGTGTATGTTTAATCAAAAGAAAAATTCTTTTATTTTACAACACCAAAACCGTCCACTTTGAGCAAGTTCAAGTGGGAGACATGCATGTGATGCTTGCATGCTTGTGTGGGTTTCCACAACTTGATTCTCTTGGTAAACATGCAACACATGCTTTCTTGTATATTCTCCACTAACTCTTGATCAATATAACAATATACATGCAAGACACACAAAAAAGAATAACTCTCTCCCTCTCTCAAGAACCCTACGGTTTTTTTAGCAGCATATGCAGGATTTGGAGCTGATTTTATGTTATTCTTGAAGTGTTCTTGTGTTCTTCTTGGAGTGTTCTAATAACAAGAAAGGTTCTTGCATTCCATGATCATGTTTCTCATTTGCATGCAACACAACAAAGCTCTCCTCTTCTCTCTAAGAAGTTACGAAATTTCAGCAAGAAAAGAGGGTTTTCTAGCTGAGTTTTGAGCTGCATTTTGGTGTTTTCTATCTAACAAGAAGGAGTGTTTGCAAGGAGCTTGGGGTATAATAGCTTGAGGACTTCTATCCTTGAAGTCTTGGCTGTATTTTGGGCATCTCCATCTTCATCAAACATCTTATTTTGATTGATTTTTGCTGCTGCAGTAAGGTATTTACAGCTCACTGTAGCTGTGATTTTATGTAGTTTTACATATGTTCATAGCTTGTTAGTTCACATAAATGATCCTTTGATTTATGGGTTTGTTTTATACACTTGAATGGTCACTTGAAGAACATAATTTCAGCTTTTAAAATGGGGTTTAAAGCTTTATATCCGCTGCGTTTTCTGAAAGTTTAAGAGGTTAAACTATGATTTTATGTTCTAACAAACCCTACAAATGGTATCAGAGCCGGTTATGTGAATAGCTTGCTTGTTCTTATCCTTTAAAAGTCATTTTAAAGGATGTTAATCAACTAATTAGGGACTGATTTTGGTTGATTTAATAAACCCCAAGTCTTTCAAAGTTATATCTTCATGCTTATGATTAAACTTTGAAAGATAGTAATGTCAATTGGTTGATATGTTTGGTTGTTGTTTGTTTGGACAAACAATCCCAAATTTTCAGTTTATGTTGGCTGAAAATTTAGGGTTTGATGGGGTTTATTTTGTTTATTGAATAATGTTTATGATTGGTCATATAATAGTGCATAACCTAGCTTTTGGCCTTGTGTTGTTTGGATGCTTACAATGTTTGGAATGGTTGTTTTAATTCATTCAATTGGGTTGTAATAATATGTTTATTATTTGGGTTGTAATTATTTATTCATTTGGTTATGTAATAAATAGATTAGATGTATTTCTTTTATTAGAAAAATGTATTTGGATATAATTTTTGTAAAAGGAACATGTACAAGATGAAGACCCAAATATGGACATCAAAGACACAAAAAAGGGACTTGAACCATATGAATGCAAGTTCAAGTGGGAGTCTATGAAGACCTCTATTTTGTGTTGTATTCAACCCTTAGGAAAGACCAAATGACCACACTTGTGATGGCAAACAAGTGTGGTCACAATAGTAGCTATGGTTATGCACATTGTGGTTGTTTATATTATGCTTGTCTGGTTGTTTGTTGTATGATTGTAGTTTGATATTTAGATATGCATAACAAACTCATTAGCAAACTTAACAAGCTAAAAATTTATGGTTTATAATCATTAAGTGGTTAATAAAAGGTTATTAAAAGGATTAATTAATTAATAAAAGAGGTTTTATTAAAAAAAAACCATAGGATACCTTGCATTTGAAAGCATGCAAATACAAGGTATTTAGAGTTTTCAAAACTAGAATTAATGAAAACCAAAAATCCCTTTTGAAACAAGTTTAACACCATCCTTTTACACGACACTCGAATCACTTGAGAACTATTTGTGGGATAAAGGTCACCTAACCACTTATAGGGAACTTGTGTGTTTGAGGTGAGTCTAACATACTTGTGGGATAAAGGTCACCTAACCGCTTGTATGTGAAAACTCACACGTGTGTGTAAGTAGGATGACTTGAATTGGAAACCATGTGCATAGGGTCACCGAAGCATGGCGTACAATGGTGTTGATGGGATTAAACATGCCAACCAAACATAAGATGTTTAACCGATCCCATAAAGGCTAGAAGTTGCAAAAGGTTGCAATTGTCAAATATTGACTACCTTGTTAAATTAAATAATGGGATAAAGGTCACCTAACCATTATTTGAATGTAACGTTGGATTCTAGATTTTAATTATTAATTGTCTATGAGACATAAAAGGGTATTAATAATTAAAATAAAAAAATTTTAAGAAATACTAATAAGAACTTTGTAAATTTTGTAGAATGGTCGCAAACAAAAATGCTACCACCCCGACCGTCCATATCCTATCACCGAGAATCGTTATCAAAATGAGTAAAGGCCTCTGTCCTTGACGATCCCATGTCTCACCAACCAACGCTGTTGATGTTAAGGCCTTTTGACGATTGGCTTAAGCACATTAAGGATTCTGTGCAAGTTTCCTAGCTCATGTTGGGAATATGATTCCCGAACTCTAAAAGGGTTTGGAACATCATAGGGCATATGACATGATAATCTAGTTGAAGGAAATGTTCCTTCAACAAACATTAGTAAGATTGCTTCGAAACGGTTCAAGCACTTTATGCATGTCACATGGAAGAAACCCAATCGATATCATCTTATATATTCTTAAGATGAAAAGCCACATTGATAGCCTCAAGATGCTTAAATGTCCTGTCTCAAAGTAGTTGGCCAAGGATTTGATCCTTGATTGCCCAACTAAAGGTTTGAGACATTCATAATAAACTGTAACATGAACGGGTGGGACGAGAGCATCGGTGAAATTCACGCAATGCTCAAAGCAACCGAGGCAGGGATGGATAGAGAGGTTCTACCAATTCTCTCAATCAATGAGGGAGACTATAAGAAATGGTCAATCTCGATCCTAAGGCATTTATTTCCAAAAGAAAGGAATACATCAAAGCATAGGTTAAAGTGAAACCTCAACAACTTAAGCTTATGAAGCCTAAAGTAAAGGAGAACGATCCATACTTTGAGCATGGAGAGATAGGACAATAAAAGGGAATTGTTCCTCCTATCTCAAGGAGTTGAAAAATAAGAAGGATGCTAGGCAAACCTCGAATACAATTTTCATGATTCACATTGTATTAAATGTCATTTCTTCAAACACATGGGTATTGGATACCGAATGTGAGACTCATACTTGCAATTGTTGCAAAGGGGTTCAAAGAAATGTGCGCTTCAAAAGGGGAAACTCTATTTTGAGACTTACAAATGGTTTGGAAGTTGTTCTCAAAACCTTTTGTATGCACCTAGTTTGACTAGGAACATAATTAATGTTTCCTATTAAAACAATATGGTCATGATTTAAAGTTTGTATATAATGGCATTAAGTTTTATGGATGATGTATTTCATTTTAAAGATATGCCTTTTAATGATATTCATGAATTAGTTCATGATAATTCATCCTGTAATAACTCATTATACACATTAAGCACCAAGAAACTTAAAATCGGTTTAAGTTATTATTATCTTTGACATTGACATCTTGGTCACAAAACAAGAATTGGATTCAAACACTTCAAAAGAATGGTCTTTTGGAAACAAATGAAAATGTTTCATTTGATAAGTGTGAACCAAAAGACTTATTAGGAATGATACATTTGGATGTATGTGGTACTTTTAAGACAATGACAAAGATTGGTGAAAAGATACTTCATTACTGTTACCGACGATTATAGTCGCTATTATTGTGTGCACTTGATGACACATAAGAATGAAGCTTTTGAAATGTTCAAAATCTTCCATAATGAAGTAGAAAATCAACTCTACATAACTAAATAAGTTCTTCATTCTGATAAAGGAGAAACTGAACCCTATTTGGATATGGTTTAATTCATTAAGGCTATGAGCTTACCACCTTTATCATCTTGGGTTTTTGCACTACTCTCCACGGACCGTATTTTAAATATGGCCCTAAACCAAGAAAGTGGATTCGACGTCCTTTTGAAATATGGCATGGAAAGAGTTCCATCACTATCATATTTAAAAGGTATTGGGTAGTGAAGCTTATGTTAAGCTTAACACCCAAAACAAATTTGAAAGTCGATCCATTACGTGTATATTTGTTGGATATCCCAAAGACTGTGTAGGATACTACTTCTTTGATCCAACAGAGCAAAAGAAATTTATTGCTCAAAGGGCAGAGTTCTTGGAAGCCAAGTTCCTTATGGAAGGAGTGACGCATAGAACAATGGAATTTGATGAAGATCAAGATCCACAAGCCGATACACGTTTGGTTGACACTGGCTATCAACAAGAGGTTGTTGATGATGATCAAGATGTTGATCAATACATATAAAATGTTCACAGATCTGGTAGAGTTAGCATTCCACCTGAAATATATGGATTTTTCATGGATGGATGCTATGAGATTGACTCCGATGAGCCAACTACATACCATGATACAATGTCCAATTCGGATTGTGACAAATGGCTGGAAGCCATGGACGTAGAGATACAATCCATGTATGACAACCAAGTTTAGGAATTGGTTGACCCTCCACTTAACTCCAAACCGGTTGGATGCAAGTGGGTTTTCTAGAAGAAAACAAATATGCATGGAAACTTGGATACTGACAAGGCTTGTGTGTATAAAAGGGCTAGTGGGAGTGTAATCACATTCTTGGTATTGTATGTTGATGACATAGTACTATATGGAAAAGACATTCCAACCATGGAAGGTGTTAAAACCTGGCTTGGAAATTGTTTTTCCATGAAAGATCTCGGTGAAGCCGCCAATATTTTTGGAATAAAGATCTATAGGGATAGATCGAGGCGGTTGATAGGTCTAAAACCAAAGTGCATATATTGGTAAAATCTTGAAAAGGTTCAAGATGGAAAACTCTAAGAAAGGTATGGTACCTATTCAAAAAGGGACAATATTGAGTGCATCTCAATGTCCAAGCTCAAAGGATGAGCAAGATTGTTTGAAGGACATCTCATATGCGTCTGCTATAGGATCCATCATATATGCGATGATATGCACTAAGACCGGACGTATCATGCGCGTTAAGCATGACAAGAAGATATCAGCAGAATCCAGGTAATAGCCATTGGATGGCTGTTAAGAGTATTTTGAAATACCTTAGAAACACTAAGGATATGTTCTTAATATATGGATCTAGTAAATAGGAACTCGTTGTAAAGGGTTACATGGATGCGAGTTTCCAAACTGACTCGATCACAATCGGTTATGTCTCCATTATGAATAGGGTAGCATTGTCCACTACAAAATAGAAATACGTAGCCGCGTCATTAGCAGCTTTGGAAGCTGCATGAATAAAAGGTTTATTACCGATCTAAGGGTGGTCTCTACCATTCAAGACCCCTTAGAAATATTTTGTGATAACAAGTGTGTGATTGCTCAAATCAAGGAACCCCGTGCACATCAAAAGATTAGGCACAATGAGCGGAGATTCAACTAAATAAGGGATGAAGTTGAAAAGGGAAAGATATGTATTCGCAAAGTTCACTTTGATCAAAAGATTGCGGATCCACTCACGAAGATCCTCTAAAGGTCAAAGCATGAAAGTCATACTTGTGCCTTAGGACTTCGATATTCTAGTGATTGGACTTGATCAAATTTTGTATTTGAATATGTGGAACTCTTTATTATTTGAGTAAAATTATTTGGTTATAATGTTTCAACTAATGTTCCAGTTTAGCATGTTTTAATCCATGAGTAAATTATTTACTCTAAATGTCCGTAGTCGTTCATACTTGTGGGAACAAGTATTAGGGTAAGATTATTATGAACTTGGATTGGTTGATATTCATAAGGATGAATATAGAGCAATGAGTTGCTACCAAGGTTCATAGATATTTGTGGGATACAAATATTGGACTAACCCGCATCTTAAATTTTACTACATGGAATCTTATCGATTGATCATAAGTAAATTTAAGTAAAGGCGAATATCATTTGGTATCCTCCGACATGAGATACATATTGGGTTTTGATATTCACTAAGTATTATACCTTGGGCTAATTCTTCACTGTCCTGAAATAGTGGACAGTACATAAGGGTATGTTCAGGTATGACACGAGGTGTTTGTGAGAAACGTATGTAGTCAAGATGGAATTTGTTCCTCTTATTCGTTGAGAGTTAGATGTCTAAGGCCTGATTAGGTTAAATCAACAAGGAATGATCATTCTGTGTTCTTGGATTTAACATGACATCTGTAACAAAAGGATAAATGATTGATTCACCTAAATCATTTCAAGTAGGGTACTTGAATGGGATGATGTTATTGAATGGCCATAAGTCATGCGTATTAAGGGTAGTAAACCGTTGTTAGGCGTCATTTACTACTTGCATCAATCTTCTATGAATCTTGGGCATGTGGGAGATTGTAGGATTCTATGTGCCCAAGACACTTAGAATATTGATGTGGTTAGTACGTTATGATCCAAGTCGGGTTATACCCAATAACAAGCTTAGCAAACACCAATTAATATTTATTTGATGATATGATCATGCAATTAAATATTTACACCAATTTAGAAAATGGGTTTTCTAAATAAGTTGCATATGAGATGGAACAATTTATTAGGATATTTTGTTCAATAATATTATTTGAAGTGTTATTTAAATTAGTTGTATAATACCAAATAATAATGAGAGTATACTACTTATACAATTAAATGGTTAATTGTTACAAGGCTACACATGTGTGTGTATGTTTAATCAAAAGAAAAATTCTTTTATTTTACAACACCAAAACCGTCCACTTTGAGCAAGTTCAAGTGGGAGACATGCATGTGATGCTTGCATGCTTGTGTGGGTTTCCACAACTTGATTCTCTTGGTAAACATGCAACACATGCTTTCTTTTATATTCTCCACTAACTCTTGATCAATATAACAATATACATGCAAGACACACAAAAAAGAATAACTCTCTCCCTCTCTCAAGAACCCTACGGTTTTTTCAGCAGCATATGCAGGATTTGGAGCTGATTTTATGTTATTCTTGAAGTGTTCTTGTGTTCTTCTTGGAGTGTTCTAATAACAAGAAAGGTTCTTGCATTCCATGATCATGTTTCTCATTTGCATGCAACACAACAAAGCTCTCCTCTTCTCTCTAAGAAGTTACGAAATTTCAAAAAGAAAAGAGGGTTTTCTAGCTGAGTTTTGAGCTGCATTTTGGTGTTTTCTACCTAACAAGAAGGTGTGTTTGCAAGGAGCTTGGGGTATACTAGCTTGAGGACTTCTATCCTTGAAGTCTTGGCTGCATTTTGGGCATCTCCATCTTCATCAAACATCTTATTTTGATTGATTTTTGCTGCTGCAGTAAGGTATTTCACAGCTCACTGTAGCTGTGATTTTATGTAGTTTTACATATGTTCATAGCTTGTTAATTCACATAAATGATCCTTTGATTTATGGGTTTGTTTTATACACTTGAATGGTCACTTGAAGAACATGATTTTCAGCTTTTAAAATCAGGTTTAAAGCTTTATATCCGCTGCGTTTTCTGAAAGTTTAACAGGTTAAACTATGATTTTATGTTCTAACAAACCCTACAACTTGGTCGTATGAATCCTTTGTCCAGTACTTCTTGAATTTGCTTCATCAGTTACTTCATTTCAGGAGGGGCGGGTCGATACGGCACCTTGGCTACTGGTGCAGCGCCAGGCAGCAAATCCATTTGGAACTCAACTTGTCGACTAGGGAGAAGTCCCGGTAGGTCTTCCAGAAACACTTCTGCGTATTCAGAAACCACTAGGATATCTGCAATCCTCTTCTCCTCTTTGGTCTTCATCACGTAGACTATGAAAGCTGAGCATCCCTTCATTAAGCTCTTGGTAGCTTTTAAATGGGATATCATGAGGTATAAAGTGTTACTCCTTTTGCCTTGTACCACTAACACTTCCTTATCGTTCAACGGTATCTTGAGTAGGCGTTCATCGCTTACAATTTCGACTCTATTCTTAGCTAGCCAGTCCATACCAACAACCACATCAAATCCTCCTAACTTAATGGGCATCAGATTTATTTTAAATGTATTTCCTTTTAGATTCAATGAGCAATCCTTGATGACTTCATTAACTTCTAAAATGTTATCGTCAGCTAATTCAACGGTAAACCTATCGATTAAGGTACACGCATCTAAGTCAATCAAAGATCTAAAAGCACTAGAGATAAAACTAGCAGTCGCTCCAGTATGGAACAAAACAGTAGCAGGATAGTTGTTTACAAGGAACGTACCGTTAACCACATCAGGTTCCTTTCGAGCTCCAGCCGGATCCATCATGAATGCCCTACCCTTAGGCTTGTTAGGCTTGGCATCCTTGTCTCTACCCAGCTTAGGACACTTATTCCTCATGTGTCCTGGATCACCACATTCATAGCATTGTTTTCCTGGTGTGTAAGTACAATCCTTGATTAAATGACCTGTCCGCTTGCAACTAAAACAGGGCATTGGGTTACACTCCCCTTGATGGTGTAGTTTGCACTTGTTGCAAAAAGGCTTGTCCCTGAGTACAGTCTTCAGGTCTTGCTTCCCTGATCTTCGTGTCTCGCACCTTCAAAACTGTTTCTTCCTGACCCGCTACTACTTCTAACTGCTTTCTTTGCCTCAAACCACTTTCTTTTTTCACCAATAGACTTCCTCGTCTCATCAGCCCTAGTTTGCTCAGTCCATCCAGCCCTAACTAAGTCGTCAGTCAAACTGCTGGTAAGGTCAACTGCAGATTGTATAGTCTAGGGTTTGGAGGAGCGGACCATTCCCCTAACTCTAGGATGTAGCCCCTATATGAATCGTGCTACGCCTTTAGATTCAGGTGTCACTAGATGAGGAACCAATCGAGATAGGGCTAAGAATCGATTGATATACTCCGTGTTATTGGGACCTTTCATTTCCAGACCCTGGAATTCTGACTCTAGCTTCTCAAGCTGATTGATGGGGCAGTACTTGTTGGTTAACAGCTCCCTGAATTCGGTCCAGCTTATTCGATTTGCAGCATTCCTTCCACGTGCTTGAGTGATCGACTTCCACCATTCCAATGCCGATCCTTTCAGTGAGTGAGAAGCGAATCTCACCATTGAAGGAATTGATCTGCCAAAGATACATATTAAATTGATGTGGCTAATGTGATATGATCCAAGTCGGGTCATACCCAATAACAAGCCAAACAAATACCGATAAATATTTAATCGTTGATAAGATCAAACAAATAAATATAAGCACCAATATAGAAACCGGGTTTTCTAAATCATTGCTTTTGTAAATGAACAACATTATATGGATAATTTGTTCATGAGAATTTGGTTGTTTTATTATTTAAGTTAGTTAAGTAATATCAAACAAAGTGTCTTATATTTTATAAAATTAAAAGGGTTTTCATTTTATAAAATTAGAGTGCAAGAGTGTAAGTTTTATAAAAATTCACATGAGAGGGAAACCCACCAAGTGGGACCCTACTTCGGCCGCCCCATGTGGCTTAAGACTCATTTGATTTGTTCCTTTTACATGCGACATTGAAACTACAACTCTCTTCCACCAAGACACCTTTCTCTTACACACACACAAGAGCAAAAATCCTCTCCTCTCTCTCTCTAATTCTCCAGATTTTGAGCTGAAAATACAAGTCTTTTCAGCCTTCAAAGAAGTGTTCTCAGCTGAAAAATCAAACTTGAAGAGGGTTCTACAAGTTGGTGTTGCAAGACCTAGCAAAGAGGGTGTGTGTACAAGCTTGGGGTATCATCTCTTGAGGACTTCTACCTTGAAGTTTAGACATTCAAACATCATCATCTAGCCTCCATCTTCACGGTTCTATAGGTAGTACATGTGGTTGATATATATATATGTTATGATAGTATGTTCTTCCATATAATATGATCCTTGTTTTGGGTTTTGAATAAACATATGTATATGATACATAAACCCACGTTTTAACATAATCTCCGCTGCGTTTTACATGTTAAATGGTTAATATGTCTTTGATAAACATCTACAAAACCCAACAACAATGGCATCAAGAGCCGGTTTATATGGATACATGCTTCAAACATTGAAATTTTCGGGTCCTTTTTTTTATAAAAAGTGGGCTGGAAATTTCTCAAATGGAAATCCCTTTGTTTTTGAAGATATTACTTTATATGCATGTAAGAATCTTGAAAACTTTAGATCATGAGATGGTTTATTTGTTTGGACAAAAACCCACTTGTTCTTGGTTTATGTTGGCCAAGAATATGGGTTCAATAGGGGCTGCCAAAAATTGAAATATAGGAACATATTTGGATGTGTTTTAAGTGCACAAAACCTAGCCATGACCTTGTGATTGATTATTTGTGGTTGTGATTCATTTGAATGTAATAAAGGCTATGCAATTTATTTATTTCATTTGGTATGTAATAAGTAGATTAGCTTGCATTTTATTTTACTAGAAAAATGTATTAGGACCTTTTCTATGTAATAAGTAATTTAGGGGCTGATTTGTAAGACAAAGAAGGAGCCTAAAGATGATGATGGAATCACAATAAAAAAGGCATACTTGAAGCATTTGGATGCAAGTTCAAGTGGGAGTTCATCAACACAACAATGTGTCATGTTTTTACCCTAGGAATGACCACTTGACACACTTGTTATGGCAAGCAAGTGTGATCAAAATAGTTGGCTTTGGTTGTGCACTTATTTCTTTTATGTTTGGTTGATTGTTTGGTTGTTTTGGTTGAGTTTAATATTTTAATTGAAAATAGACAAACTAGTTAAACAACTATGATAAATCAAGCATAAAAATGGTTTTTTATAATCATTAAAGGGATTAATAAAATGTGTTTATTAAGGGTTAATGATTTAATAAAAAAATAGGTTTTATTAAAAGGAACCTTGAAAATAGTTTTCCAAAAAATACCATGCATTTGAATGCATACAAGTTGTATGGTATAAAAGGCCTTTTCTAAAACTAGAATTTTAGAAACGACAAAAACCCTTTTAAAACAAGTTTAACACCATCCTTTTAAACAACACTCAATTCACTTGTAACTTATTTATGGGATAAAGGTCACCTAACCATAAATATAGAAACTTGTGAAGTTGAGGTGAAATTACCATATTTATGGGATAAAGGTCACCTAACCACTTATATAAGTAAAATGACACGTGTGTCTAAGTAGGACGACTTGATTTGGAAATCATGCATTAGGATCACCGAAGCATGACGTACAAACGGTGTTGATGGGATAAACATGCCAAACAAAACATGGGATGTTTAAAACTATCCCATAAAACTAGAAATTGTAATAGGTTACAATTGTCAAACGTTGACTACCTTGTTAATTTAAATAAAGGGATAAAGGTCACCTAACCAATATTTAAATGTAACGTTGGATTCTAGATTTTAATTATTAATTGTCTATGTGACATAAGAGGGTATTAATAATTAGAAATGCTTAAATATCGAAATACTAAAATTTGAACTTTGTAAACTTGTAGATGGCTAACAACAACAACGCAATCCCAACCGTCCATAACCTATCACTAAGAACGATCCTTGAAAGGAACGTCGAAACCATGGGAACTTCATTGATTGGTACCAAAACTTGAGAATAGTTCTCAAGGAAGAAAAGAAGTCCTATGTGTTAGACAATCCCATTCCCGATCAACCCGATGAGAATGACGTTGAGGCCTTTGCCGAGTGGGTCAAGTACACGGAGGACTCCGTGCAAGTCTCATGTCTCATGCTAGTGAGTATGATTCCCGACTTGCAAAAGGACTTTGAGAACCATAATGCCTTTGACATGATCACCCAATTGAAGGAAATGTTCCAACAACAATCAAGGATGGAGCGCTTTGAAACGGTTCGAGCGCTCGATGCATGTCGGATGGACGAGACCCAATCGGTGTCATCTTACGTTCTTAAGATGAACAGCCACATTGATCCCCTTGAAAGGCTTAACTGTCGTGTGTCCAACAAGTTGGCAACGGATTTGATCCTCAACTCCCTATCAAAGAAGTTTGATAGCTTTGTTATGAACTATAACATGAATGGTTGGGACAAGAGCATTGGTGAGCTTCATTCAATGCTCAAAACGGCCGAGGCGAGCATGGGTAGAAAGTTTCTACCGGTCCTTACGATCAATGAAGGAGGTAGTAGGAAGAGGCAAGGGCAAGCGTTGCAAAGGGAAGGGGCACGTCAAGTGTAACACCTCTGAAATATGACCCAATTGAAAACCTATAAATGTTATAAAACTCAATAAAAGTATGAATTGAGTTGGGCTTATCAAAGAAAAACTCAGAAAATGAAACTAGCCTTTTTGGGCCCAATAAGCCCAATAAGGGCCCGAACTCATAACAAGGCCCATTTAAGGCCCATATGCATGTTTACGAACTAATTAAATGAGAAACTATGAAACAATGAATTATTAGGTGATTTGAAATAACTATAGAAAGATCCAAACCAAAAACAGATTCAGAACCCATACCGAGTAAAATCCGGCAATTTACCGCGTACTACGTCTGAATTCCATCAGAAATCCTTAAAATGGGTTGTCATCCAATCTAAATCATTGTTAACCTTAACTAATATCATAATTAATGCTTGCTAAAAGATTTTTCATCAAGCATGCATAATCAACAGAATTTCGTAACTGAAACGCGAATACCGGCTTTCGCCGGCATTTACTGATATCTGATACGTCAACCGAACCTCGTAACTCCGTAAACAATTATCTAATCATTGTTTATTATCATAACATATTAAATTTAGTGGGTGATACGTTGTCCGGACTAAATGCGTTCCGAAACGCGACCGTGACGCGAACCGGGTTACAATCAGGTCAAACCCGAAAATTCATCAGAAAAGGTTTTAACGTGACGAACATGGGAAGTTAACGCTCAAAATATCATTTTAATACTTAATTGCATATATTTTGATAGCAAGATGATAATATTAACGCTTATTCGATAAAAACGCGTAAAACCGTGGAACGTGCCAAATACGCGATAATTTACTAACTCGTTTGATTATATCGGCATGTTTTAAATACATAATCTCGGAACACTTATAATGTTTTGTATAAATTGAAACTAACGAGAAACGAATTTAAACGTTACGTGAAAAACTCGATCCAACGTGCGAACTGAACCCGTTTCTTTAACCCTACTATATAAGCACATTATTCTCCATTTTAGGGTTTCACGAATCAAAAATTAGGGCTGAGAGAGAGAGAGGCGCACACCACGGCATCTTCCCCCCCCCCCTCTTCGAACCCGCTCGATCCTCCGGTCACCGGAGACGGCCTCCGGCAAGTGCTAGCGAGAGACACCCCTCATTCGACTCCCATCGACGCCCCAATCTCGATGGTGGCTTTGATTTCTCTAAAACGCAACAAGATAATAGGAATCGAGGGCGGCGGTGACGGTTGCAGGCGGGTTTTGGAGGTGGAAAAGGTGGCGTCGATCCGAGCTAGGGAAGCGGTGATGGTTGTGTGGTGGTGCGACATTAGCAGTCGTGCGACCTGGCTAGGGGTGTCGGTGATATGTGGTGATTTGGGGGTTCTGGCGGCCGAGAGACTAGGCTGCGCCGGCAGTGGAGTTGGTGGCTGTCGATGGTGACCGTGTGTGGTGATTGGGTGCTGGTGCCCAATAGTGGTGCAGCGGTAATGATGTTGGCAGATGGCTGTGGTGGTGAAGGTGATAGCAGCAGCTGCGGGTTGTGGCTGCTGATGTTGGGTGCTGGTGCCCAATAGTGGTGCAGGCCACTGCGATGATGATGATGGTGGCTTCGATGTGTCGTTGTAGGTGATGGTGATGGTAGATAGGTTGTCACGATGGCAGATTGTGGTGATAGTTGGGCTGCATGTGGTTAGTGTTGGTGATGGTTAAGTCGACAGCAGTGGGGTCGACGCCCCTGTTGGTGACCGATGATGGTGACCCGATGGTGGTTGTGGATGGTGATCGAGCAGCGGCGGTGGTGATAAGGGACATCGGTTGTGGTCAGCTGCGATTGGTGGTAAGGTAATCTGGGTTTGTGGTTATGCTATTGTCGGTTATGGTGTTGGTTGTGATTGTGTTGGTTGTCGTGGTTGTGGCGATCGGTGGCGGTCGAGTTAGGGCACCCGAAGGCTGCCCAATGTGGCTGGGCCCATGAAATAGGCTGTTGTGTTGGTTGAAAGCTGTCAATATAGTTGGTTTGGTGTTAGTTAGGGCTGTAAATGTCAATAATGGTGGTGGTGTTGACGATTGTGATTATGGTTGTGATTAGGATTGTGTTTGGGGCTATTGATGGTGTTTAATAGCTGTGCATGTGTTAGTTATGATGGTGAATAACGATGAGGGTGAAGATGGTTGCAATTGTGATTGATTGTTGTGATTTTTCAAGTTTGGTTGTGATGGCATTTAAGTGATGGCATGGTGATGTTGATCGATGATGTTGACTGAGAAAGTGTTGTCGATTATGGTGACGGAAGTATTAGAACGACAAGTAAGGCTTGGGTCAATGTGGTCAACGGGCAGTCAACAGAACGAGAACGTGATTAAATCCCGGCGTAAGCGAGTGGGTTAAAATCCATAACCGAGTGGAAGGTAATATCGCACGCGCAACGCATTGAAATTGAATTATAAATTGCATACGTATTGTTGAGCTCTAATTATATAAAAGCGCATAAATTATAAAATACGTGAATTATAAACAAAAATGAACGTCATTTGTTATGATTTTCTGATTTAAAATGGATGGTTTGGACTCGAGATTTAAACAACAACGTTATCTATTCGAAAATCAACCTAGATAAATATATGAAGTATTACATTTTTGGGGAAATAGTTATAACATTGTCATTGATTATACAAAGAAATTTACCTCATGTCACATTAAATCATACAAGACTTAGAGATGCAATTCTCACAAATATGATTGTGCATTCAAATATTTATACAATGAACATTTAGGTTAATCGGCATCTACACGATTTATTTAAAGTAAAATACCTAAATTGCATTAATGATACATCATCTTGTTATTAATAGTTGGTAACCTCATTGCTATTGAAATAAATATATTGGTATCACCCTTTTTATCAAAAATACCGTCAACTGTTATCAATAATTGGGTTATTTAGCGTCAACCAAGTTAACAAATATGGTATGAACGCGAACATTATAAACATCGTTTGAAACATTATATATTACCTACATTGTTAATGCAAGTTATTTATAAAGATTTGGAATTCATGATATAAATTGATTTTTTGACATTTTTCATACTAAGACACAACTCTTGATTAAATGCATTAGTTAACCTAATGTACCCGAGTTAATTCATAACAATTAACAAATACACAAGAAGCTAAGGATACTAATCACCAACATTAATTTAACTAAAGAGCTCAACTGCATGCATGTAATAACATCGTGCTAAATCTAAATGTGAATTTATATGTTTTAGTTAGGATTGCTTTGTGGGTGATCATCACTTTTCTTTATCGAGCTCTGAAATTATATAAGGACACCAGGTGAGTTCTCGTGTTCCCTGTTTTACTTTTGTTTTGGGGATGAAGCATGCTCCTTTAAAACTGAAACTCTTATGTGTGATACTGTTTACTATTTTGCATGATCTTTTGTTTTATGAACTATGATTATGCTTACTTGATGCTTGTATGTGGGACTTTTTGGATACCTGCTGATACTTTAGTCATAATCATTAATTCTTTTGTGAACCGCTTGTTCTTACATGAATAGATCTATTTGGGGAATCCCCCACGCATAGTGGCTCCCGCCACAGGGAGGTACCCCACTGAGATCCTGAGGGGTCGTTTGTGGCATGTAACAGGTTTTGAGTAAGATACTACAGTGAGCCATCCTAGCAGGAATGGTTCACTATTCTCAGGCTTGGTCCTTTTTCCTACGGGAATATCTGGTTAAACACAAATTTAGAAGAGGCCAACCGGGGACCAAGTGCAGGGTTGATTGTGATACCCCACAATGACTGATACTAAAAATGATGTTTTAAACATCAAACGAGATTTTCAGAAACTTTCACACTTGATTCTAAAACCTCCACTTGTGGACTCTAAGAGTCCCTTTTAATTTTGAAACTTTAACCACTTGAACTCACCAACTTTATGTTGACATAATTTTCTTTTTGAGCATGTCTTCAGGTACAGCTAGGGAGAATAGTCGAGCTATAGAAGATACCTAAATCCGAGGCAAGAAGTGAGGGTAGGGGTTGAAGACAAAAGTCGAGCCTAGAAGGTTTAGTTACTGAAGCATCAAGAAACCTTTACCAAAAGATTGATCATAAAACCTATAGACTGTAGACTTAGGCACCTTGTGAATTAAAAAAGAGCTAATACTCTGATGTAAATGTTGAAAGTGATAATGTATTAAACCATTTAGTTTCCGCTGCATTTTGGTTGTTGTTTACTAATCGTGACGTCCCGCCTCTCTGGGCCCAGGGTGTGACAGATTGGTATCAGAGCCAAAGGTTGTAGCGAAGAAGGTTTGCTTCGCGAGACCTAAACTACAACCATATGAACCTCATAGGACCACCTTAGTAAGAAGACTCTTCTGAGCTTTGCTGAACCAATGGTGTAGAAATACGGGTTTGTTTTGCAATACCTAAGGTGTAACCATAAATAGGACCAGCCTAGTAGGTTGTTTCCACGATACAGCGATCCAAAGTTTGTAGCAAGAATAGGTTTCCCTAAGAACACTCTTCTTTAACCTGGATACCTTAAGGATTTCATATATCCTATTAAGAATTCTCTACCCCATAAGAAACCTTGATACATTAGGTTATTACCTATGATAGGTGCACCCGAGTAAACCATGAAGGTATGGAACCTCTTGGAGTTGACTCTTAGGACTACTAAATGTCAAGTACTAAGAATGTTAGAAACCAACACTGTGCACATATATCAGGACTTAAATCCTGGAGAGACACTTATCTGATTGCACAGTTGACTTTTGTCACTATATGAAACAACTGCTGTTAGCTATACACTTGATACGACTTGTGTCGTTACCTGAGACAACTGTTATACTGATACTTGATTGAAATGATGATAGTTGCTATTATGCCTCATTTGTAAGATGATACATGTTGGAATTTAGTAATAAGATATTAACCATGATGCCTTTTGTTTGTTCTGCTCCCTAGGATAGCATGTACCTGAATGCTCATTTATTGCTTGATTTGCTTAAACTTACTTTGAAACAATTTCTGGGTTAACTTGAATGATTAGCAGAGTTGGAATCTAAGTGTGCTTAATTGCAGATGATGACTAAATGAGAATTATTAACTCCAGGACCTAAATACATAAAACTTGAAACTTATGATGGGAATGACTAGAATGATAGTGTAAGGTAAATTGACGATTACGGGTGCATACGTAATGGTAAATTTACAGGTACCCTTGAATTCTGGTGGGCCCCATCATGAAAACTAATATCAAGGTATAACACATAAAGAACCGATAAATGCAAGAATAAACACAAATATTTCGAATATATTCAATAATTTCAGGTTCAAAACTTTCATGCTGGGCGAAAACCATTTGACACTTGAAGAGCTACCAAGGACGATGTTGCAGTAACTATTCCTTTTCTTCTTCTCCTCTTTTCTTTTATTCTACTCTCCTATTGGAATTACGATGATAAGTCCATCAGACTCTGAAGATCATTAAATGATGTTCTCAAACCTAACTGGTCTCGTGCTGAGTATGGCACTCCACCTCGTTGTGCGTGTACTTTAGCCATACTATTTTGAGCGATGCCTAAAAAATCCTTCCTACCTAACATTGAATTCGTCAAAACTTCTTTAACATAGTGGAAGACTCTCTAACAAGGCTCGTGCAACGGAGAACATACCAGAGTAATAAATTTTCGAGAAACGCCTCTTCTGGTCAATGACATAGAAGACTTGTCACTTCTTTCTTTCTTAGTAGTTCACACTTCATAGGATCTTTCAGATTCTAGAATTCCTCTGATTATTTTCTCAAAGCCTTTGAGGAATATGACTTCTCTCTACCTTTTCATTGTAATGGAACCACCTAACTCAAAGGAATATTCTTAATATCAGTTCCGATTGTGATTGATGATCACCTTTCTCAGTACTACACTCATGAAATCTTTCATCATCTTCAACCGTTAGTCACCTAATGGCAATCTTCACTCGAAACTTAAGTTGAGTTATCTTAACCATGCTTTTAACCGACCTTGTTGTTGGTAAATTTCTGAGCACCAGATTTCGCAGGAAATGAATCCTCATCCTAAAATCCAGATTCTTCAGAGATCAAAATTCAAGTGCCAGGGATAATTGCCGAGAAAAGCTAACCTTCGAGAATCAAGACAAAAATATGAACTTACAACTTCTGTGGATCCCCGATTTTCATTCACCCTCTGTTCTCAATTTATTCCCTTAACGAGTAGTGCTACTTACCTTAATCCCTTTGGCATAACCCTCATCTTTGGAGATGCGTGAAAGCCGATGCGGAAAACTTTAAAGCCTTGTAAGATATCTCTACTTGGAGACCTCTACTACCTGAGTGATAAGTTCATGATTCAAGCGCGAAGATCTAAAGTAGAATACGATCTCGAACTATGCGATCAGTTATTAGAGTGGTAATTAACCTTCTTGTACTAGTGAGCACCTTGATAAAGTCCTAAACTTGTTCGAATCGATACGGTCGATAATAATGAAGAATTCATGGGAAGAACTCATGATTGAACTTAAAGGATGGTATTGCTCCAAAAGATGTATAAAAAGCATAGAAGAACAACTACAAGAAATATCATGTGTTAAATCACTTGAGATCCAACTACAACGAAGTGATAGACATGCAGCAGATGGTAGACAAAGAAAGTCTGCATAACCATCCCCGATCGTAAGCGTTGGTATTATTCCTCTCTAAATTTTCAAACCTCTCCTAAATTGATTCTCTAATACCTTACCCCAGAACGCTCTGTACCGTCGGAAATTCGAGCAAAAAGTCTTACTCCCATATCTCGTTGGAACAATCGATATGATCATAAACGATTGGAATCTAAACAGAGCTACTTGCTTCACGAATAGACCATCTACAGGGCACAGTTACCTTGGAGAATATGGACCGAGGAAGAGGTCATCTAGAAGGTTGGCCTTAATTAGGAAGCATTATGAAGAAATTAGTGGGAACGTTTGCAGCAATTCTGTAGCTTAAGACAACAGTTAAGGTTGCTCTTAAGGAAATTGAGTCGGAGAATAGAAGCAATATATATATATATATATATATATATATATATATATATATATATATGGAGGTACTGGACTTGAAGTTTATATTAAGGAGCTGGTGGAAGGAAAGCAGATTCGATAGCTGTTAGATAAATAGTTCATAAGACCTAGTATGTCATCTTGAGGAAACTTAATGCTCTTTGCGGAAGGAAAATAGAATGCTCCAGTTATGGATGGACTATTAAGAGTTAAATAAAGTCACCAAGGATAAGTGATACCGTCTTTCTAGAGGTGATAACCTACTTAACCAATTTCAAGATGCTACCTACAACTTAATTGTTATCAGTCGTGTTTATAAGGAAGACGACACTACACAAATAATAGTTGAAACCAGATATGGCAAGTACGAAGGTTGTGGTCAAGCCCATGTGGGAGGACCTATACATCTCATGTAATCAGGAGTCTCATGGATAGGATCTGTAAGACATAATTAGACATGTCTGTCATTTTGCCACTACTACTAAGCATGAAATTCGAGACAAATCGCTATAGTTGAAGCTATAAAATTTCGGGAAGAAGTAAAAACCGCATTGAGATGCGTCAATGCTTAGGGATAGGAGAAAGTTGTAAAAGGATTGACAAAAACTTGATTTGTGTAGCTATACGACTGGCATCGTTATCCTTGGAGAAAAGCGGAATTCGTTTGGGCGCGTATAAGAAAGTTTCAGATATGTGTTGATGCAACAGTACAAGACAATTTTCTAGCCGCCCGATGAAGCTAAGAAAATGTATGGAGAGCTACATTAAGCATGAACTGGAACTCCCGCAAAATAAAACGGTGCATCTGGATACATTATCAGTGCGATACTACCAACTACACATCAGAACACTAGACCAAGCACAATAGGGTGATCGACAAATCGGTAATGCCAACCGCGTTGGCAACTGTGAATGGAGGCCATCATCCGTATTGTCCTAAGGCATCCGTATTACCAAATGAGAGAGAACGAGTCCTGACCGCATATGTATGTGCTTACCCTCATTGACGAATGCGGATAACCTACAGCGTCAATTCACATGAATATGTATATATAGCACATCCTATTTTGGGGAAACTCTTGTCATGCGTCAGATAAGATAAACGGATCTACTCGAAGACTGAGGTTCTGATATACAGAACCGTTCCAGAAAAGGATGCATACTAGAAGAAGCACGTAGTGGAAGAAAGGACTTAAACCCTTAGGATGAAATCATAGAAGGACGAGATTGAAGAAATTTTTCGGAAAGAAGTTGAGTACTAAAGAGTAGACTGTGAAAGCTGAAGACCTTTGTGCATGAGCTAATCTCTCTATCCTTTGAAATCGTGAAAACTTCTTAGTCTTAGCTTCATAGAAATTTATCGCGATGCCTAGATGTTCATCTGTACTCGTTTGGAAAACCTAAACCCTTCTTGATTGAAACCTTTAATGTATTGTATCATGACTATCCTGTCTAATTAATGGCATTCACGCTAATATCCTCTTCTTTCCAATCGCTCTTAAGATTCTCAGTGTGGACGGTAACTCCGTTGGGATTTTGTGAACCGTCTCCTAGCTAGATCTATTTTGTAGGTCGGTGTATTGAACCACAGTGGAGAGTCTCTCCTGGTTAATTCTGTACGATTATTAAATGATCTGATTGTGAAGCCAAAAGCCTGTTCATAATTTGACTCACTGATCCCGTCAAGCATGATTCTAACATTCGGATAGTTACTCCAATCCAAATCAAACCCAGTTATTTGACACATAATCATCAACATTTGTCCTGGAATGCTCAACTAAATAACTCTAAATCCTCAAGATTCATACCATGAGTGTATCACACTTGGAAACAAATATTAACGATACTAAAATTTCGAGGGCGAAATTTCCAAAAGGAGGGGAGAATGTAACACCTCTGAAATATGACCCAATTGAAAACCTATAAATGTTATAAAACTCAATAAAAGTCTGAATTGAGTTGGGCTTATCAAAGAAAAACTCAGAAAATGAAACTAGCCTTTTTGGGCCCAATAAGGGCCCGAACTCATAACAAGGCCCATTTAAGGCCCATATGCATGTTTACGAACTAATTAAATGAGAAAATATGAAACAATGAATTATTAGGTGATTTGAAATAACTATGGAAAGATCCAAACCAAAAACAGATTCAGAACCCATACCGAGTAAAATCCGGCAATTTACCGCGTACTACGTCTGAATTCCGTCAGAAATCCTTAAAATGGGTTGTCATCCAATCTAAATCATTTTTAACCTTAACTAATATCATAATTAATGCTTGCTAAAAGATTTTTCATCAAGCATGCATAATCAACAGAATTTCGTAACTGAAACGCGAATACCGGCTTTCGCCGGCATTTACTGATATCTGATACATCAACCGAACCTCGTAACTCCGTAAACAATTATCTAATCATTGTTTATTATCATAACATATTAAATTTAGTGGGTGATACGTTGTCCGGACTAAATGTGTTCCGAAACGCGACCGTGACGCGAACCGGGTTACAATCAGGTCAAACCCGAAAATTCATCAGAAAAGGTTTTAACGTGACGAACATGGGAAGTTAACGCTCAAAATATCATTTTAACACTTAATTGCATATATTTTGATAGCAAGATGATAATATTAACGCTTATTCGATACAAACGCGTAAAACCATGGAACGTGCCAAATACGCGATAATTTACTAACTCGTTTGATTATCCGGCATGTTTTAAATACATAATCTCGGAACACTTATAATGTTTTGTATAAATTGAAACTAACGAGAAACGAATTTAAACGTTACGTGAAAAACTCGATCGAACGTGTGCGAACCGAACCCGTTTCTTTAACCCTACAATATAAGCACGTTGTTCTCCATTTTAGGGTTTCACAAATCAAGAATTAGGGCTGAGAGAGAGAGAGAGGCGCACACTATGGCTTCTTCCCCTCCCCCCACTTCGAACCCGGTCAATCCTCCGGTCACCGGAGGCAGCCTCCAGCAAGTGCTAGCGAGAGACACCCCTCATTCGACTCCCATCGACGCCCCAAGTGCTAGTTATAACATTGTCATTGATTATACAAAGAAATTTACCTCATGTCACATTAAATCGTACAAGACTTAGAGATGCAATTCTCACAAATATGATTGTGCATTCAAATATTTATACAATGAACATTTAGGTTAATCGGCATCTACACGATTTATTTAAAGTAAAATACCGAAATTGCGTTAATGATACATCATCTTGTTATTAATAGTTGGTAACCTCATTGCTATTGAAATAAATATATTGGTATCACCCTTTTTATCAAAAATACCGTCAACTGTTATCAATAATTGGGTTATTTAGCGTCAACCAAGTTAACAAATATGGTATGAACGCGAACATTATAAACATCGTTTGAAACATTATATATTACCTACATTGTTAATGCAAGTTATTTATAAAGATTTGGAATTCATGATATAAATTGATTTTTTGACATTTTTCATACTAAGACAAAACTCTTGATTAAATGCATTAGTTAACCTAATGTACCCGAGTTAATTCATAACAATTAACAAATACACAAGAAGCTAAGGATACTAATCACCAACATTAATTTAACTAAAGAGCTCAACTGCACGCATGTAATAACATCGTGCTAAATCTAAATGTGAATTTTATATGTTTTAGTTAGGATTGCTTTGTGGGTGATCATCACTTTTCTTTATCGAGCTCTGAAATTATATAAGGACACCAGGTGAGTTCTTGTGTTCCCCTTTTTACTTTTGTTTTGGGGATGAAGCATGCTCCTTTAAAACTGAAACTCTTATGTGTGATACTGTTTACTATTTTGCATGATCTTTTGTTTTATGAACTATGATTATGCTTACTTGATGCTTGTATGTGGGACTTTTTGGATACCTGCTGATACTTTAGTCATAATCATAATTCTTTTGTGAGCCGCTTGTTCTTACGTGAATAGATCTATTTGGGGAATCCCCCACGCACAGTGGCTCCCGCCACTGGGAGGTACCCCACTGAGATCCTGAGGGGTCATTTGTGGCATGTAACAGGTTTTGAGTAAGATACTACGGTGAGCCATCCTAGCAGGAATGGTTCACTATTCTGAGGCTTGGTCCTTTTCCTACGGGAATATCCGGTTAAACACAAATTTAGAAGAGGCCAACCGGGGACCAAGTACAGGGTTGATTGTGTTACCCCACAATGACTGATACTAAAAATGATGTTTTAAACATCAAATGAGATTTTCAGAAACTTTCACACTTGATTCTAAAACCTCCACTTGTGGACTCTAAGAGTCCTTTTTATTTTTGAAACTTTAACCACTTGAACTCACCAACTTTATGTTGACAAAATTTTCTTTTTGGGCATGTCTTCAGGTACAGCTAGGGAGAATAGTCGAGCTATAGAAGATACCTAAATCCGAGGCAAGATGTGAGGGTAGGGGTTGAAGAAAAAAGTCGAGCCTAGAAGCTTTAGTTACTGAAGCATCAAGAAACCTTTACCAAAAGATTGATCATAACACCTATAGACTATAGACTTAGGCACCTTGTGAATTGAAACAGAGCTAATACTCTGATGTAAATGTTGAAAGTGGTAATGTATTAAACCATTTAGTTTCCGCTGCATTTTGGTTGTTGTTTACTAATCGTGATGTCCCGCCTCTCTGGGCCGGGGTGTGACATCAAGGGAAAGGGAAAAGCAAAAGTGGAACCGCCCAAACCAATAGAAAAGAAGCAAAAGGTTGCTCAAGATGACCCTTGTTTTGAGGGTGGTGAGGTAGGCCATTGGAAACGCAATTGTTCGGTCTATCTCAAAGCGTTGAGATCGAAGAGGGACGGGCAAACCTTTGGTACAATCTTTATGATACATGTTGAGCTAAATGTTATTTCTTCTAACACATGGGTATTAGATACCGGATGTGGAACTCATATTTGCGATTTATTGTAGGGGTTCAAAAGAAGTGAGCATTATGCAAAAGGGGAAATAAGTCTTTTCATGGGCAATGGTGCAAAGGTTCATATGGAAGCCCAAGGAGACTACATTTTGAAGCTTCCAAGTGGTTTGGAAGTCATTTTAAAGAATGTATTATATGCTGCTAGTTTGACTAGGAACATTATTTGTGTTTCCCGTTTGAGACAATATGATTATGATTTCAAGTTTGTTGACAATGATATTCATGTTTCTTTAAATCATATGTTTTATTTTAAGGCTATACCTTGTAATGGTATTTATGAATTGGTTCATGAAAACACAACATATGATAGCTCAATGTACCAAGCAACCACCAAAAGGCTGAAATTATATTTGAGTGATTCCTATCTTTGGCATTGTCGCCTTGGTCACATAAACAAGAATCGTATGCAAAAACTCCAAAAGAATGGTCTTTTGAAAACTAATGAAAATGATTCATTTGATGTATGCGAGTCTTGTTTACAAGGTAAAATGACAAAGGCCCCTTTTATTGGGACTAATGAAAGGGCAAAGGATTTATTAGGGATCATACATTCGGATGTATGTGGACCTTTTAAACCAATGACTAGAAATGGTAAAAGATACTTCATTACCTTTACCGATGACTATAGTCGTTATGGGTATGTGTACTTGTTAAGATACAAACATGAATCTTTTAAAATGTTCAAAATCTTCAAGAATGAAGTAGAAAATCAACTCAACAATACGGTCAAGATTCTTCGTACAGATAGAGGAGGTGAATACCTAAGTATTGAATTTCAAGAGTATCTTAGAAGTTGTGGGATTGTCTCATAACTTACTCCACCTGGAAGACCACAACATAATGGTGTGTCTGAGAGGAGGAATCAAACTCTATTGGATATGGTTCGGTCTATGATGGCCAGAAGTACACTACCTCTATCATTTTGGGGTTTCGCGTTGCTCTCCGCGGCCCGTATTTTAAATATGGCCCCAACCAAGAAAGTGGAAATGACACCTTTCGAAGTATGGCATGGAAGGGTTCCATCATTATCATATTTGAAAGTTTGGGGGTGTGAAGCTTATCCTAAGCAATACACTCAAAATAAACTGGAAGCCCGATCCACAAAGTGTATCTTCATTGGATATCCTAGAGATTGTATTGGATATTATTTCTATGATTCGACAGAACAGAAAGTGTTTATTGCTCGAAAGGCAGAGTTCTTGGAAACTAAGTTTCTTTTGGAAGAAACTAGTGGAGGCAAACATGAGATGTGTCCTGCACGAAGTACATCGAATTTGGAGAGATCCCGTAATGTCCTTTTTGTACCTAGATAAGGACGACCTCGAGAGAGCAGACGACCGGTAGAGTAGCAACCAACATGAGGATGTTGAGAATGATCATATGGATGATCAAGATACACAAAATGTTCGTAGATCTGGTAGAATTAGTGTTCCTTCTGAGGGATATGAATTTTTCATGGATGGATGCTATGTGGTAGATTCGGATGAACCAACCGCATACCATGATGCAATGTCAAAACCTGATTTTGACAAATGGCAAGAAGCCATGAACGTTGAGATGCAATCCATGTATGATAACCAAGTTTGGGAATTGGTTACACCACCTCTTAAGTACAAGATAGTTGGAAGTAAGTGGGTTTTCAAGAAGAAAACCGATATGCACGGAAACTTGGATACCTATAAAGCTAGACTTGTGGCAAAAGGTTTTACTCAGACTCAAGGGGTTGATTATGATGAAACCTTTTCACCTGTGGCAATGTTGAAGTCTATCAGGATATTGTTTGCCATAGCAGCATATTATGACTATGAGATATGGCAAATGGATGTCAAAACTGCTTTCCATAATGGATATCTTGAGGAAGATTTCCATATGAAACAGCCTGAAGGTTTTGTCGATCCAAAACATCCTAACAAGGTATGCAAGTTAAAGAATTCAATCTATGGATTGAAACAAGCGTCAAGAAGTTGGAATCACCGTTTTGATGATGAAGTAAAGAAATCTGGCTTCATCAAAAACGCTGATGAAGCTTGTGTATATAAGAAAGCTAGTGGGAGCACTGTCACCTTCCTTGTATTATATGTCGATGACATTTTACTACTTGGAAACGACATTCCAACCTTGGAAGGTGTTAAAACCTGGCTTGGAAGCTGTTTTTCCATTAAGGATCTTGGTGAAGCCACCTATATTTTGGGAATAAAGATCTATAGGGATAGATCAAGATGGCGGATAGGTTTTAACCAAAGTGCATATTGATAAGATCTTGAAAAGGTTCAAGATGGAGAATTCTAAGAAAGGTTTGGTACCTATTCAAAAGGGGACTATATTAAGATCATCTTAATACCCTAGTTCAAAGGTTAAACAAGAAAGAATGAGTGGAGTCCCATATGCATCTGCTATAGGATCCGTCATGTATGCAATGATATGTACTAGGCCGGACGTGCCATGTGCTCTAAGCATGACAAGTAGATATCAGCAGAATCCTGGTAATAGTCATTGGATGGCTGTTAAGAGTATTTTGAAATACCTTAGAAACACTGAGGATATGTTGTTAATATATGGATCTGGTGAGGAGGAGCTCGTGGTAAAGGGTTACACGGATGCGAGTTTCCAAACTGATCGAGATGATTCTCGATCACAGTCGGGATATGTCTTCATTATGAATGGAGGAGCCGTCTCTTGGAAGAGCTCAAAGCAAGATGTAGTGGCACTATCTACAACAGAATCAGAATACATTGTCGCTTCATTGGCAGCTCAAGAAGTTGCGTGGCTTAGGAAGTTCATTGCTGATCTAGGGGTCGTTGCTACCATTCAAGACCCCCTAGAGATCTTTTGTGACAACAAGGGCGCGATTGCTCAAATCAAGGAACCTCGTGCTCATCAAAAGACTCGGCACATTGAACGGAGATTCAACTACATAAGGGATGAATTTGAAAAGGGAAAGGTATGTATTCGCAAAGTTCACACCGATCAAAACATTGCGGATCTATTCACGAAGCTCCTAGATAGGTCAAAGCATGAAAGTCATACTTGTGCCTTAGGACTTTGATATTCTATTGATTGGACTTGATCAAATTTTTTATTTGGATATTGGAACTTATGTTATTTGACTTAATTATATGGTTATAATTTTCATTTGTTCTTCTATTTTAGCATGTTTAAATCTGTGAATAAGTAAGTTATTCTAAATGTTTGTAGTCGATCATACTTGTGGGAACAACTATGAATGCAAGACAATAATGAACTTGGATTGGTTGATATTCATAAGGTATGAATATAGAGCAAAAGGTTGCTACCTAGGTTCATTGATATCTATAGGATATGGATATTTGACCGACCCGCTCTCAATTATTTCTGCATGGAATCTTTGTGATTAGTCATAAGAGATATTGTGTAAAGGTGAATAACATTGTATCCTCAGACCTGAGATACATATTGGGTCTTGATATTCACCAAGTATTGTACTTTGACTTAGTACTTTGCTGTTCTGAAACATTGCAGTACATAAGGCTGAGTTCAAGTATGATATAAGGTGATTGTGAGAGACGTATGTTGTCAAGATGGAATTTGTTCCTCTTATTTGTTGGGAGTTAGAAGTCTAAGGCCTGTTGAAGTTAAATCAATGGAGAATGACAATTCTATGTCTCTGGGATTTAACATGACATCCGTAACAAAAGGATAAATGATTGATTCACCTAAATCATATTCAAGTAAGGTACTTGAAATGGATGATGTTATTGAATGGCACTTAGTCATATACATTAGGGGTAGGAAACCTTTGCTAGGCGTTATTTGCTAGTTGCATCAATCTTCTATGAATCTTGTGCAAGTAGGAGATTGAAGGAATTGATCTGCCCAAGATACATATTAAATTGATGTGGCTAATGTGATATGATCCAAGTCGGGTCATACCAATAACAAGCCAAACAAACACCGATAAATATTTATTCGTTGATAAGATCAAACAAATAAATATAAGCACCAATATAGAAACCGGGTTTTCTAAATCATTGCTTTTGTAAATGAACAACATTATATGGATAATTTGTTCATGAGAAATTGGTTGTTTTATTATTTAAGTTAGTTAAGTAATATCAAACAAAGTGTGTTATATTTTATAAAATTAAAAGGGTTTTAATTTTATAAAATTAGAGTGCAAGAGTGTAAGTTTTATAAAAATTCAAATGAGAGGGAAACCCACTAAGTGGGACCCTACTTCGACCGCCCCATGTGTCTTAAGACTCATTTGATTTGTTCCTTTTACATGCAACATTGAAACTACAACTCTCTTCCACCAAGACACCTTTCTCTTACGCACACACAAGGGCAAAAATCCTCTCATCTCTCTCTCTAATTCTCGAGATTTTGAGCTGTAAATACAAGTTTTTTCAGCCTTTAAAGAAGTGTTATTGGCTGAAAAATCAAACTTGAAGAGGGTTCTACAAGTTGGTGTTGCAAGACCTAGCAAAGAGGGTGTTTGTACAAGCTTGGGGTATCATCTCTTGAGGACTTCTACCTTGAAGTGTAAACATTCAAACATCATCATCTAGCCTCCATCTTCACGGTTCTATAGGTAGTACATGTGGTTGATATATATATATGTTATGATAGTATGTTCTTCCATATAATATGGTCCTTGTTTTGGGTTTTGAATAAACATATGTATATGATACATAAACCCACGTTTTAACATAATCTCCGCTGCGTTTTACATGTTAAATGGTTAATATGTCTTTGATAAACATCTACAAAACCCAACAACCATATGGTCCATTTTGCATTCGCTGATATCCAAAGCAGCTTCCATCTCGTCAATCCATCTGTAAGTCTCTATAGCACCCTCGGTGCCATAGAAGTCCTTGGGTTTGCATGACATAAAGGTCTTATAGGGGCATCCATTCCTTATCTCTTCAGCTTATTCGTTGTGGTCCTCGTTGTTCCCAAGTCCACCATTTCCATTTGTATTACTCCGATCACCATTTCCATTCCTTATCATACCGGTTTAGACAATCAATCCGAATGGGCACAGACAAATTTCAAAGCATAACTTAACACAATGCAAGTTAATATAAGTAGTCCAATAACCTAATTCCAAACAAGTAGTCTCAAAGTTAAATGAGATAGTAGTATCAGCGAGCAAGTTGAATTAGAGCTATGCTCTTACAATTTGGAAGGTGCCATTACCCCCATAATAGTAATAATAATAGTATCAAACAATGATCAAGATTGTTTCCTTCAACTGTCTAAAGACAGAGAGTCCCATTTCTCATCCCTACTCTCACATCCACCTTTTTTCAACCATCCAAGCCATCCAGAGTTCTTCTTCTTCTGCTCCTGTTCCAACCTTTGCACCCCATGTGAAGCCATCATAGCCTGGAATTGAGCAGACTGGGAGGTCCGGGTTGCGTGCTGAAGAGTCAGCTCGTGGCGACGAACGGTCTTCAAGATCTCATCCAGTGCTGCATCAGAGGGTCCTGCATAACTTGCCCCGCGGCTAGACTGGGAGTACCTATCGCCAGCTAGTACGCTAGGGCCGCCATACATACTGTGCCTCGGTGGCATCTAGGGCTCATCATGTGGGTGGCGTCGGAGTGGGTCAAACGGCGGAGGTGGAGGTATGGGAGTCCTAATAGGTGCTGGAGAAGGAGGTGGCATCCTAAATGAGACTGGAGTAGCACTCTTGCGTGGACGAGTGACAACACGTGCTCCCATATTCCCGATAGGTGGGATAGGCGAGTGAGGAGAAGCAGTAACGTGTGGAGAGTGGGAGCGTGTCCGGCTCCTGGAAGGTGTCATTGAGGAAGAGTCCTCAGAAGCTTCGGTGTCGTCCGATGTGATGGATATCCATCCTTGGTGTCCGCATCTCTGGAGGTATTAGGGGTAGTCTCATTGTCTAGTTGTGCGGGCGCCTTACCTTTGTCTGCCATAGTCCTTGTGCCCTGTATAGAAACATCATGAGTAATTTGGTTTCTTATAGCTCATGATTATAACGATAGTACTAGTAATAGTAGTAATGGCAGTAGCATCAGATATTCCAACATATCATTTGTCAGTGTTATCAAAATCAATAGTCTCAATTTGTCAGTGTTATCAAAATCGATAGTCTCATCAAATAGTATTGGATATCCCAATACATCATGTCAATGATATTGAGTCACTAGTCTCTTTAAATAGTGTCAGATAGCATAGTTCATCATAGAAGTCATTTAAATCCCCTTTTTAAAATAAGTTTCAAAATCATCAACACGAATCAGAAAAGTCCAAACATTACCTAAAGGTTCGTGATGGAAATTACACGTCCGGTAAATTCATGATTACGTTGATCAAGTGTAATCATCAATTTACCCAACCCGATCATTCCAACACTCCCCACAAGGACAGTCCTAGGGTATCAGGGTTGTAGCCTAAGGTCCACTATGGTATTCCCGATTTCTCTACAACCTTTGGCTCTAATACCAATCTGACACACCCCGGGCCCAGGTGGGGTGGGACGTCGACTAGCAACAATATATGGTAGCGGAAACAAACCAATACAAGAGCTCAAAGGAGAGAATATCACATGGCATTTAAAGTTTTCAAAAGATACCGGGGCTAGAAACAGATCTAGCCCCCAAATGAGTTATACAACCAGCATGGAGAAAATTGTATTATTTAACAGAAATTTTCAATTGGTCAAATTGTTCTTTAAGTAAAATAAGCCAATTCCATGGTCACGGGGATAAGTCTAGGTCTTCAACAATAGCTAAAGTCTCTTCATGGATTACCTGAAACATGCTCAAAAAGAAATTGTGTCAACTAAAAAGTTGGTGAATTCAAGTGCTTAAAGTCTAAAAACAAATGTGCTTAACAAAATCCTCATTTGATAAAAAGGAAAGAATCATAGTTTCAATATCGTGGGAGTATCATAATCAACCCTGCACTCAGTCCCGGTTAGCCTCTTCTAAAGTTGTGTTTTAACGGTTAACCCCAAAGGGGAGAACTGAGCCCCAAACCATTGAACCATACTTGCCCGGATGGTTCACCATAGTTTCTTAAGAAAACCTATCACATGCCACAAACAACCCCTCGGGATCTCAGTGGGGTACCTCCCTGTGGCGGGAGCCACTGTGTGTGGGGGTTTCCCCAAATATATCTATCCACATAAAACAAGCGGTTCACGAAAGAATTAATGATCATGATATAAGTATCAGCAGGTATCCATAAATCCCACATACAAGCATCAAGTAAAGCACATTTGTAGTTCATAAAACAACAGAGCATGTTTCATCCTAAAACAGTAGTAAAAAGGGATCACTAGAACTCACCTTAGGTGTTAAGCAAAAGTACTCGTCGTGTGTCAGGAATGTCTCAAGTCTAGTACCCTAACATCAATATTAAGTGATAATCTACTGCTCTAAACTCAATCAAGGCGTATATAAAATGTGCCAAAGAGTTAGTTGTCGGTTTCGGCTTTGATTCAATTAGGGTTTGTGTAAAAAGTTTCATTTTATGGAAAGTCATGGTTTCTTATGTAATTTAGGATGTTACACCATTAGACTAATGATCTAGGCTAAATAATGTTGCACAATTTATTATTAACCTCGTATGAGTTGGTTATAAAGTTTGGCAAAATTTTACAGTTTAGCCCCTAATGTTTCAAGATTGACAGTTTCTACCCTCAAGTTTGGTTTCTTGTATTAGATGACTTTTATAACCAAAAATCAGGTTCATGACCTTAAACTAACTTATTTTTAAGAAAATGTACACAAATTTTCAGATTACGGGTTCGGTTTAATACTTACGTGTTTAACGTTCCCGGTTACGGTAAAACCGAATGGTTTTAACGGTTACTTATGAATTTTTCATGTTTTTGAGTCTTAGACCAGTAGATAACATTTTAAAGAAATTTTCTAAGTTTCAAGTCATTTGATTATGAAATTTTTTCCTCTAATAGTTGAAAGGCTCGTTTTTGTGTTTAACCCGTTAAAATGAGTTTTTAACCGAATTTGACCATTTAAAAGCTTGTTTGACCAACTTTTATACTTTATAAGTTATTTTATCACTTAACCTTCTGAAATAACATGGTTTTTATAATTTTTAACTCTATACCCATATTTCTTAGATTTTCCCTCAAAAACGTCTCTCGGTTAGTACCCGTTTTTAACTAAAAATCCATTTAACTTACCTTTTGACCACATAACTTACCCATAAACTCCTGAAAACTTTATTAACTCTTAATGAACCTGTAATTATCTTTAAAAGTTTAAAGTATAAGCTTTCTTGTTTTTAAGTTGTTTTACCATGTTTTCGGGTCCCGAAAGTGACTAAAATGGGTCTAATCTCAACATGTCCTTCGTTTCCAGATATTAACCATCATTTACACTCTTAATATTCATCAAAACCTTCTTAAATTTCAGTCCCAAAGTCTGCCTACTGTTCAACATACCAACAAACTATAAACTTAGTGTTTATGCTCTAACCGACCATTAGACATGTGTAAATCATTGTAACATGAGTTTAAACATTACCAAAACCTCATTAACATTAAAACCAGATTATTGAGGTGTTTAAAAGTCATTCTTGTGCAGGTCATGAACTTTGTTTGAGAGGGTTTTTCAACCAAGTGTTTAAGTAGTGTTATTTCATGTAAAATGGAGGGGTTTCTTAGGTGTAATTCATGTTATAACCACATGTAGGTGGTGTGTACTCTTTGAGACTTTAAAAGCAGGTTATTAGTAGTCTTAAAACCCATTAATACGCAGGTTACACGTTTTGTTTTGAAGGGTTACAAGATACACAAGTTAAATGGTGCATAACACCCAAAATGAGGGTTTTCAAGAGGTAAATCGGGTTCTACCCGTTATAATAGCTATCATATCAAGTGATATACCATAAAGAACGTTAAGAAATCTTCAAGAACAAAGTGATGGTGTCGGGTTTGTGCTACAACAAGGAAAGGAGAGGTTTTTAAGTGAAAAATGAAGAAAACCTGAGAAATGACCAAAACCGGCAACATGAAGCTTACACTTGATGTAACTAGCGGTTTAGAGGGTGTTGTTGGTCGTGGATGGTCTGGAACTCCTTGGGATAAGTGGTAGAATCTCGAACAAGTACTGGAAGCCACGATCTTGCAGGATCTAAGCACCAAAGGCTCACAAAATGGACACCTTCTTGCGGTTTGAAGGTTGGCCGATGTGTAGATGGTGTTGTCTTCGAATTATGAGGTTGGAAATGGCTTGGAACCATGGTGTGTGTGTGTGTTTTCAGGAGAAGAATCCGAGAGAGAGAGGAGGGAGAAGGGAGAAGTAGAGTGTTGGTGAAAGAATGCATGTAAAGGGAGTGGGTGATGATGTTGGTGGTGTGTAGTGGTAAGCAAACAAGAGGATTGGTGGTCAAGGGTGGCGGCCGATTGCTTTGTCCTCTAGTGGGATTCTTTTTAAATTTTTAATTAAAAATAGTATTAGGTGGTATTTGTTTTGTAGTGTTGTGTAGAATATTAGATGGTAAAATTTTGTTAGTTGATAATTGTTGTACATGCACATGCATGCCTTAGCCGTGGATTATGAGTGTGTGTATGCACACGTTTTAAATTGCTTCAATTAAGATTTTGTTTTCATTGTAAGGGTGACTAATTGACTTTCCCGGAACACTAATTTCTCTTAAAAACAAAGTTTGAACTTAGCTAAGAGTCACTAAAAATCACATAAAATCATAGAAATGTAAATAATAGAAGTTGGTGATTCTAAATTCACTACTAAGAGTTGATTGTTTCTATTATTAGTACTCATAAGACGGGTGATCACGTCAGCAGTTAGGGTTAGAAAAGTGACCTTGAGGCCGGTTGTCACACTATAATAACACATTATACCAATCAAGCACCAAGAAACTTAAAATGAGTTTAACTGATTCCTATCTTTGGCATTGTCGTCTTGGTCACATAAACAAGAATCGGATTCAAACACTTCAAAAAAATAGTCTTTTGAAAGAAATTGAAAATGGTTCATTTGATAAGTGTGAATCTTGTTTACAAGGTAAGATGACCAAGTCACCCTTTAGTGGTACTAACGAGAGGGCAAAAGACTTATTAGGAATCATACGTTCGGATGTATGTGGTCCTTTGAAGACAATGACAAGGAATAGTGAAAGATACTTCATTACATATACAGACGATTACAGTCGCTATGGTTATGTGTACTTGATGACACATAAACATGAATCTTTTGAAATGTTCAAAATCTTCAAGAATGAAGTAGAAAATCAACTCAATAGAACTATCAAAGTTCTTCGTTCAGATAGAGGAGGTGAATGCCTCAGTGAGGCTTTTCAGGATCATCTAAGAAGTTGTGGGATTGTCTCATAACTTACTCCTCCCGGAACACCACAACATAATGGTGTGTCTGAAAGGAGAAACCGAACCCTATTCGATATGGTTTGATCTATGATGGCTATAAGCTCACTACCTCTATCATTTTAGGGTTTCGCACTACTCTCCACCGCTCGTATTTTGAATATGGCCCCAAAAAAAAAGTGGATTCGACACATTTTAAAAAATGGCATGGAAGAGTTACATCGCTATCTTATTTAAAAGTATGGGGCTGTGAAACTTATGTTAAGCTTAACACCTAAAATAAATTGGAAAGTCGATCCACTAAGTGTATATTTGTTGGATATCCCAAAGACTGTATAGGATACTACTTCTTTGATCCAACAGAGGAAAAGGTATTTATTGCTCAAAAGGCAGAGTTCTTGGAAGCCAAGTTCCTTATGGAAGGAATGACATATAGACAGTGGAATTTTATGAGAATCAAGATCCACAAGCTGATACACGTTTGGTTGACACTAGCAATCAACAGGAAGTTGTTGATGATGATCAAGAGGTTGATCAATACACACAAAACGTTTCGCAGATCTGGTAGAGTTAGCATTCCACCTCAAAGATATGGATTTTTCATGGATGGATGCTACGTGGTTGACTCCGATGAGCCAACTACATACCATGATGCAATGTCCAATTCGGACTGTGACAAATGGCTTGAAGCCATGAACATAGAGATGCAATCCATGTATGACAACCAAGTTTGGGAATTGGTTGACCATCCGCTTAACTCCAAACCGGTTGGATGCAAGTGGGTTTTCAGGAAGAAAACAGATATGCATGGAAACTTGGATACTTACAAAGCAAGACTTGTAGCAAAAGGTTTCACTCAAACTCAAGGGGTTGATTATGATGAAACCTTCTCGCCCGTGACAATGCTAAAGTCTATTAGGATATTGTTTGCCATTGCTGCTCATTATGACTATGAGATTTGGCAAATGGATGTCAAAACCGCTTTTCTTAATGGAATCTCAAAGAGACTGTCCATATGGTTCAGCCTGAAGGTTTTGTCTATCCAAAACAGCCTAAAAAGTATGCAAGTTAAAGAGATCAATCAATGGATTGAAACAAGCATCGAGAAGTTGGAATCAATGTTTTGATGAACAAATCAAGAAATTTGGTTTCATCAAGAATGCTGATGAGGCTTGTGTGTATAAAAAGGCTAGTAGGAGTGTAATTACATTCTTAGTATTGTATGTTGATGACATACTACTATTTGGAAATGATATTCCAACCGTGGAAGGTGTTAAAACCTGGCTTGGGAGCTGTTTTTCCATAAAAGATCTCGGTGAAGCCGCCTATATTTTGGGAATTAAGATCTACAGGGATGGATCGAGGCGATTGATAGGTCTAAACCAAAGTGCATATGTGACAACCGGTCCCAAGGTCACTATTCTAAACCCTAATTTATTTGCATCATATCCCGTCTTATGAGTACTACTAATGGAAACAATTCAATTATATTAAGAATGTTAGAATCACTAATTTTTATTTGATCCATTTTCATGATTCTATGTGATTTATGTGAATTTAGTCATTTTAAGTCTTGTCTTTTTAGAAAATTCGTGCCCGGTAATATTGATTAGTCACCCTAGCTAGAGTTAAGAATATCAAATGAATCAATTAAGTGTGTGTGTACATTAAAAATTTCAGACCTAGCATGTGCCTTGTGCAAGACTAAACCAAATAATTAACAACTTATACCACAAAAAATGCTACCCTTTTATAAAATCTACTCTACAAAATAATTAATAAGAATTAAAATTTAAATGTCCACTAGAGGACAAGGCCATATTCGGCACCCCTAGCCCTCCAATGGGCATTAATGCTTTCTTCCACACTCCACCTTTTTCTTCCATCCATACACTCCTCATGCATTTCTCTTTTTGCAAGACACTTCCCTCCACTCCCCTCCTCCTCTCTCTCTCGAAATTCTCTGCAGAAACACACCTCTCCCTCTCAAAATTCTCTCCATCTTTCAGCCCCAAAATTGCAACAACAAGCTTACAATAATCGGCCAGCAGCAAAACCGCAGCAAAGCTTACAATAATCGGCCAGCAGCCCCAAAATTGCAACAACAAGCTTACAACAACATGCAAGATTTGTGGGTTCCAGCTTGTGTTCGACTTCTACAGTCAAGTCCAAGAAGATTCCAGCCATTCATGACCATCCACACCTTCCAAATCGCAAGTTACATCAAGTGTAAGCTCTATGTGTCGGTTTTGGTCATTTCTTAAGCTTACCTTCATTTTTCACCTAAAAACCTATCATTTTCTTGTTGTAGCAGAAACATCTCACCCTCAGTTTGTTATTTAGGAGTTCCCACGTTCTTGAAGGTACATCACATGATATAATGCTCATTCTAAGGGGTAGAACCCGATTTACCCCTTGAAAACCCTCTTTTTGGTGTTTTTGGCACCATCTACTTGTGTATCTTGTAACCCACCAAAAATAAAACGTCTAACCTGCATATAAATGGATTTTAAGACTACTAACAACCTGTTTTTAAAGTTTCAAACACTAAATACCACCTACATATGGTAAAAACATGCATTACACCTTGAACAATGCCTCTTTCTACTAGTAACAACCTCTTTTAGACATTTCTTGAAAAACCCCTTAGACAAGGGTTATAACCTGCTCAAAAATAAGTTTTAGACACCCCAACAACCTGATTTTTAAGTTAGATTAAGTTTGGTAATGAATAAACTTGAGTTACAATGATTTACACAAGTGTAATGGTCGGTTATGGCCTTTTCTATGAATTTGAAGGCTATGGATGTGTAGAACAACTAGGCAACGTATTGGGACTGTTATTTCAGTAATATTTGGTGTACATTAAGGGTAATAACATGGTTGACCTCTGGAACAAAAGACATAATGTGTTTAGGCCCATTTTGGTCACTTTCGGGACCCGAAAATGTGTTAAAATGACTTAAAAATAGGAAAACATGGACTATGAACATTTTAAAGAGAATTACAGGTTCATTTAGGATTAATAAAGTGTTCTGGAGCTAATGGGAATTTTTAGTGGTCAAAAGATAATTTAAATGGATTTTAAGTGAAACCGGGTGTAAACCGAGAGGCGTTTTTAAGGAAAATTCTATGATAAATGGGTTAAATGTTAAAACTTGTAAAAATCATGACTTTCCAGTAGGTTATAAGATAAAATAACGTCAAAAGTAAAATTGTTGGTCAAACAAGCCTTTAAAATTGTCAAACCCGACTAAAACGCGTTTTAACGGTTTAAACGTAAAAACGAACCTTTCCACATTTAGAGACAAATTTTTGTAATCTAAAAGGTTTGAAACTCATAAAAATGATTTTTAAAGAGTAGCTACTGGTCTTAGACTCAAAAAGGTGAAAACTCATAGATAACCATTTTAAACCGTTCGGTTTTACCTTAACCGGCAACGGTAAACGCGTAAATTACAAACCGAACCTATAAACTGAAAATTTGAGTATATATTCTTAAAATGAAGTTATATTAAGTTCTTGAAACTGATTTTTGGTTATAAAGGCCATTTAATACAAGAAACCAAACTTAAGGGTAGAAACTGTCAATTCTGAAACTTTAGGGGCTAAACTGTAAAATTTGGTTACACTTCCTAATCGACTCCAATGAGCACATTAGTCACTTTATTAGCATAATTAACATATATTCTGGACTGAGTAATGTAAAAACCATTAATTGTATGAGAAACCTTAACTTTCCATAAAAGGAAACTTTTAAACAAACCCTAATCGAATCAAAACCGAAATCGTCCATTTAAGTCTTAGGCACTATTGTTGCTCCTTAAATAGGCTTAGGGCAGTAGCTAATGACTTAATATATTCATGTTAGGGGTTCTAGACTTGAGATATTCCCGGCACGCGAAGAATTCCTTTTTGGTTGATATCTAAGGTGAGTTCTCGTGTTCCCCTTTTTACTTTGGTTTTGGGGATGATGCATGCTCTTTTAAATCAAAAATTTCATATTGTGCTTTATTTGATGCTTGTATGTGGGACTTTTTGGATACCTTCTGATACTTTTGTCATGATCATTAATTCTTTTGTGAACCGCTTGCTTATGTGAATAGATCTATTTGGGGAATCCCCCACGCATAGTGGCTCCCGCTACAGGGAGGTACCCCACTGAGATCCAGAGGGGACGTTTATGGCATGTAACAGGTTTTGAGTAAGATACTATGGTGAACCATTGTAGTAGGAATGGTTCACTATTCTGAGGCTTGGTTCTTTCCTACGGGAATATCCGGTTAAACACAAGTTTAGAAGAGGCCAACCGAGGACCAAGTGCAAGGTTGATTGTGATACCCCACGATGACTGATACTAAAAATGATGTTTTTGTTAAAATCAAATGAGATTTTCATAAACTTTCACACTTGAATTCACCAACTTTTTAGTTGACACTCTTTTCTTTTGAGCATGTTTCAGGTAACCCGTGAAGACTCTTAGCATATGGATGACTTAGACTCAATCCCGTGACCATGGCATTGTTTGTGTGTGACCAATTTGTGACTTTAACAATTTGATACAATGACTATTTAAATTTATGTTGAACATGTAAACATTTGGGGCTGGATCTGTTTCCAGCCCGGTGTCTTTTGAAAACTTGAAATGCCATGTGATGTTCTCTTCCTTTGAGCTCTTATATTGGTTTGTTTCCGCTGCCATGTAAGTTGTTGCTAATCTGTGACGTCCCACCCTACCTTGGCCCGGGGGTGTGACAGCATACATTGATAAAATCTTGAAAAGGTTCAAGATGGAAAACTCTCAGAAAGGTATGGTACCTATTCAAAGAGGGACAATATTGAGTGCATCTCCATGTCCAAGCTCAAAGGATGAGCAAGATCATATGAAGGACATCCCATATACGTCTTCTATAGGATCCATCATGTATACGATGATATGCACTAGACCGGACGTGCCATGCGCGTTAAGCATGACAAGCAGATATCAGCAGAATCCAGGTAATAGCCATTGGATGGCTGTTAAACGTATATTGAAATACCTTAGGAGGACTAAGGATATGTTTCTAATATACGGATCTGATGAAGAGGAACTCGTTGTAAAGGGTTACATTGATACGAGTTTCCAAACTGATCGAGATGATTCTCGATCACCATCGGGGTATGTCTTCATTATGAATGGAGGAGTTGTGTCTTGGAAGAATTCAAAACAAGACGTGGTAGCATTGTCCACTTCAAAATCTGAATACATAGCTGCCTCATTGGCAGCTCAGGAAGCTGCATGGATAAAGAAGTTTATCGCCGATCTTGGGGTGGTCCCTACCATTCAAGACCCCCTAGAAATCTTTTGTGATAACGACGGTGCGATTGCTCAAATCAAGGAACCCCGTGCACATCAAAAGACAAGGCACATTGAGCGGAGATTCAACTACATAAGGGATGAAGTTGAAAAGGGAAAGATATGTATTCGCAAAGTTCACACTGATCAAAACATTGCGGATCCACTCACGAAGCTCCTTGAAAGGGCAAAGCATGAAAGTCATACTTGTGCCTTAGGACTTCGATATTCTAGTGATTAGAATTGATCTGTTTAGTATTAATATTGAAAATATGGAAAAATTGTAATATTTAACTCATCTATATATTTACGATATCTTAAGTTATGTTCCTTTTAGCATGTTTACATCCATGAATATCATTATTATTCTAAATGTCAGTAGTCGGTCATATTTATGGGAACAAATATGAATGTAAGACTATTATGAACTTAGATTGGTGGATATTCATAAGGCATGAATATAGAGCAATTGGTTGTTGCCAAGGTTCATAGATATTCATGGGATACGAATACTGGACTGAACCACGTCTCAAATCTTACTACATGGAATCTTATTGATTGATCATATGTAAATTTGAGTAAAGCCGAATACCATTTGGCATCCTCCGACCTGAGATACATATTGGGTTTTGATATTCACCAAGTGTTATACCTTGAGCTAGTTCTTCACTGCTCTGCAATAATGGTCAGTACATAAGGCTATGTTTAGGTATGACATAAGGTGATTGTGAGAAACGTATGTAGTCAAGATGAAATTTGTTCCTCTTATTCATTGAGAGCAAGATGTCTAAGGCCTGATTAAATTAAATCAACAAGGAATGATCATTCTGTGTCCTTGGATTTAACATGACATCTGTAACAAAAGGATAAATGATTGATTCACCTAAATCATTTCAAGTTGGATACTTGAAGGGGATGTTGTTATTTAATGGCTTCTAAGTCATGCGTATTAAGGGTAGTAAACCATTGTTAGGCGGTATTTACTGCTTGCATCAATCTTCTATGAATCTTGTGCAAGTGGGAGATTGTTGGATTCTTTATGCCCAAGACACATAGAATATTGATGTGGTTAGTACGTCATGATCCAAGTTGGGTCATACGCAATAATAAGTTTAGCAAACACCAATTAATATTTAATTGATGATATGATCATGCAATTAAATATCAACACCAATTTAGAAAATGGGTTTTCTAAATAAGTTGCATATGAGATAGAACAACTTATAGGGATATTTTGTTCAAGAGTATTATTTGAAATGTTATTTAAATTAGTTGAATAACATAAAGTAATAAAGTGTGTAAGAGTTATAAAATTAAAAGGGTTAATTTTAAAACTTATCTAGTGACTTGTTTTAAAATATTGAACAAATGTTTTGGGGGGAAAACCCTTTTTAATTCCCCAAATTCGCCCCCCCCCCCCCTTCATGGGTGGATTTATTGTTTCCCTTGGTACTAGATACATACTTTATGACTTACACTCAACCTCCTATCTCTCTCGTACATGCAAATAAAAGACCAAGACTTTTTCTCTCAACTTCCTTGAAGAAAACAAGCTGAAAAATTCGGATTTCAGCATTCTTGGTTCGATTTGGTGTCAAAATCCTAGCAAAAGGGTGTTTGCTTCACACTTGTGGGTATGCTAGCTTGAGGACACCTCTCCTTGGTGTTTTGGTTGTTCAAGAACATCATCATCTTCATCAAAAGTCCCAATTTTCAGCAGCTCTACAAAGGTTGTATCTTGTGTTGCTTTTGGTTGTTTCATCTTGATAGCTAGTTCAAACACATATAAACAATCCTATGTTCTTGGGTTTGTTGATGTTAAGTTATTAACCTTAATTTTCAGATTATGAATCATAATATTAAGGCTTTAATCCGTTGTGTTTTAATGTTTATATGGTTAACCAACTTTGATAATGGTCCAACAAAGCCAATGTTGGGTTTGTTGGACCATTATCAAAGTTGTTTAACCATTTAAACATGAAAACGCATTGGATTAAAGCCTTAATATTATGATTCATAATCTAAAAATTAAGTTTAATAACTTAACATCAACAAACCCAAGAACATAGGATAGTTTATATGTGTTTGAACTAGCTATCAAGATGAAACAACAACCAAAAGCAACACAAGATACAACCTTTCTAGAGCTGCTGAAAATCGGGACTATTGATGAAGATAATGATGTTATTTTACAACCAAAACACCAAGGAGAGGTGTCCTCAAGCTAGCATACCCACAATTGTGAAGCAAACACCCTTTTGCTAGGATTTTTGACACCAAATCGAACCAAGAATGCTGAAATCCGAATTTTTCAGCTTGTTTTTTTAAGGAAGTTGAGAGAAGAAGTCTTGGTCTTTTGTTTGCATGTATGAGAGAGATAGGAGGTTGAGTGTAAGTCATAAAGTATGTATCTAGTACCAAGGAAAACATTAAATCCACCCATGAAGGGGGGGCAAATTTGGGGAGTTAAAAAGGGTTTTACCCCCAAAACATTTGTTCAATATTTTAAAACAAATCACTAGATAAGTTTTAAAATTAACCCTTTTAATTTTATAACACTTACACACTTTATTACTTTATGTTATTCAACTAATTTAAATAACATTTCAAGTAATACCCTTAAACAAAATATCCCTATAAGTTGTTCTATCTCATATGCAACTTATTTAGAAAACCCATTTTCTAAATTGGTGTTGATATTTAATTGTATGATCATATCATCAATTTAATATTAATTGGTGTTTGCTAAACTTGCTATTGGGTATGACCCAACTTGGATCATGACATACTAACCAGATCAATATTCTATGTGTCTTGGGCTTAAAGAATTGTTGGATTGTGTGATAGTATTGGTACCGGTTGTCGATGGTGGATGGTAATGGTAAAGGAGATGGTTGTGATGGTGGAGGTCAGAGGCGGTGGCGATGAAGGTGGTCATGAAGGGGATGGTGTTATTGCTGGTTGGCGATAGTGGTTGTGTTGGTAACTATCGGTTGTTGGAGTCATGGTTGTGGCTACTGTCGGTCGCGGCTGTGGGTGTCGAGGTTGTGGAGGTCGACCCCGGGTGTGGCTGCGATCATGGTGTTGTTAGTTGTGGTTGGTGATTGTGGCTATGACGGTTGGTGGTGGTCAGTGTCGGCAGCCATGGTCTGTGATGGTGATGGTGGTTACGATGGCTGTCAAAGTCGTTGTGAGTGTGCTGGTTATCGGTTGGGAGAAAGGTGGTTGCGGTGGTGTAGGCTGCTATGATGGTTGTTAACGGAGGTGATGTCGTCGGTTGAGGGTTGTTGGCTGTGATTGTGGTTGTCGTTGTTATAGTTGAGGTTATGGTCGTGGTGGTTGTTGGTCATGGTTATGTTAAGGGTTATAGGCGGTGATTGGGTGGCAGCGATGGTGATGATCAGCGGTGTTGACGGTGGTTGTTGTAGTTGATACTAGTAGTTGTTGTGTTAGAATGATAAGGTAACATGTCTGGGGTCGGTCAAGCATGGTCAAGTGAGGTCAACGGGTCGTCAACAACAAGAACATGATGAGATCAAGAGCAATACGAGTGGGTTAGTGAACGTGAATCGAGTGGAAGGTATAATCGCATGCGCAACGCATTTGAATTTTAATTATAATCTATATGCGTGTTACTTGAGCTCCAATTGTACAAAATACATAAACTATAAAATGAAAATGAACGCCACTTGATATAATTATATTTAAATAGATAGTTCTGACACGAGATTTAAATAACAACACTATTTTTGTTGAAATCAACCTAGATAAAATATAGGAAGCATTACATTTTTGGAAATGGTTATAATTTGTATTAGACGATACAAATAATTTTATTTCGTGTAACATATAATCATACAAGACTTAGAGATGTAATTCATACAAATACGATTGTACATTCGTTTATTTATGCAATGAATATTTAGTTTAACCGACATCTATACGTTTTATTTAAGATAAAAGACCTAAAACGCTATAATGATCTATCATCTTGTTGTTATTAATTGTCAGTCATCTCATTATATTTTTGAAATAAATATTAATTGTAACACTCTTTTATACAAAATATCGTTCACTATCATCAATAATTGGATTATTTAGCGTCAACCGAGTTGACAAATATGATATAAACGTGAACATTATAAACATCGCTTGAAACATTATATAATACTTACATCGTCAATGCAAGTTATTTATAAAGATTTGGAATCCATGATATAAATCAATTTACTACATTCTTCATGCTAAGACTCAATTCTTAATTGAATGCATTAATTTACCTAATGTACACGAGTTAATTCATAACAATTAACAAATACACGAGAAGCTAAGCTACATGAAGATACTAAACACCAACTTTAAGATAATTAAAGAGCTCAACCGCACGCATGTAATAACATCGTGCTAATTCTAAACGTGAATCTTATATGTTCTAATTAGGATCGCTTGTTGGTGATCATTCTTCTTCATTATCAAGCTCAGAATTATTTAAGAACACAGGTGAGTTTTAGTGATCTCTTTTTACTACTGTTTTGGGATGAAAAATGCTCTGTTATTTTATGAACTATAATTGTGCTTTACTTGATGCTTGTATGTGGGATTTATGGATACCTGCTGATACTTACATCATGATCATTAATTCTTTTATGAACCGCTTGTTTTATGTGGATAGATCTATTTGGGGAAACCCCCACACACAGTGGCTCCCGCCACAGGGAGGTACCCCACTAAGATCCTGAGAGGTCGTTTGTGGCATGTGACAGGTTTTGTTAAGAATCTAGGGTGAACCATCCGGGCAGGTACGATTCACTGGTTTGGGGCTCAATTCTCCCCTTTTTGAGGGTTAACTAGTTAAACACAACTTTCAAAGAGGGTAACCGGGATTAAGTGCAGGGTTGATTGTGATACTCCCACGAAAGTGAACTATGATTCTTTCCTTCTTATCAAATGAAAATTTTGTTAGGTACAATTGTTTTTAAACTTTAAGAACTTGAATTCACCAACTTTATGTTGACACAAAATCTTTTTGAGCATGTCTTCAAGTACAGCTAGGGAGAATAGTTGAGCTATAGAAGTTACCCAAATCCGAAGCAAGATATGAGGGTAGAGGTTAAAGACAAAGGTTGAGCCTAGAAGCCTTAGTTACTGAAGCTTCAAGAAATATTTACCGAGAGGTTGATCACGAGACCTATAGATTGTAGATTGAGGCACATTGTAAATTGAAACAAAGCCAATATTTTAATGTAAATATCATGTGACGCTTGTAATAAACCACTTAGTTTCCGCTGCATTTTGATTATTGTTTACTAGTCATTACGTCCCGCCTCTCTGGGCCCGGGGTGTGGCACTTAACAAGCTGAAAATTTATGGTTCCTAATCATTAAGTGGTTAATAAAAGGTTATTAAAAGGATTAATAATTTTAATAAATGGGTTTTTATTAAAAAGAAGAACCATAGGGTACCATGTTTTTGAAAGCATGCAAATACAAGGTACATAGAGTTTTCAAAACTAGAATTAATGAAAACTAAAATCCCTTTGGAAACAAGTTTAACACCATCCTTTTACACGACACTCGAATCACTTGAGAGCTATTTGTGGGATAAAGGTCACGTAACCACTTTTAGGGAACTTGTGTTTTGAGGTGGGCTTAACGTATTTGTGGGATAAAGGTCACCTAACCACTTGTATGTGAAAACTCACACGTGTGTGTAAGTAGGACGACTTGAATTGGAAACCATGTGCATAAGGTCACCGAAGCGTGGCGTACAATGGTGTTGATGGGATTAAACATGCCAACAAAACATAAGATGTTTAACCGATCCCATAAAGGCTAGAAGTTAAAGGTTACAATTGTCAAATGTTGACTACCTGGTTAATTTAAATAATGGAATAAAGGTCACCTAACCATTATTTGAATGTAATGTTGGATTCTAGATTTTAATTATTAATTGTCTATGATACATAAAAGGATATTAATGATTACAATGTAATTTTTTCAGAAATACTAATAAGAACTTTGTAAATTTTGTAGAATGGCCGCAAACAATAATGCTACCACCCCGACCGTCCATACCCTATCACTGAGAACTATTTTAGAGAGGGACCGTCTGAACCATAACAACTTTATGGACTGGTTTTGAAACTTGAGAATTGTTCTCAAGCAAGAGAAAAAGGCCTATGTCCTTGACGATCCTATTCCTGACCAACCCGACCCTGAGGATGTTGAGGCCTATAACAATTGGCTTCAGTATACTGAGGATTCCATGCAGGTATCCTGCCTCATGTTGGGAACTATGATTCCCAAACTCCAAAAGGACTTGGAGCATCATGGGGCATACGTCATGATTACCCAATTGAAGGAAATGTTCCTTCAACAAGCTAGGGTAGAGCGCTTCGAAACGGTTCGAGCGCTTCATGCGTGTCGCATGGAAGAAACCCAATCGGTATCATCTTATGTACTTAAGATGAAAAGCCACATTGATCGCCTCGAGAGGCTTAACTGTCCTGTCTCAAAGGAGTTAGGCACGGATTTGATCCTTAATGGTTTGAGATGTTCATAATGAATTACAATATGAACGGATGGGACAAGAGCATTGGTGAGCTTCACGCAATGCTTAAAATAGCTGAGGCGGGGATGTGTAGAAAGGTTCTACCTGTTCTCTCAATCAATAAGGGAGGCAATAGGAGAAGGCCATTCACCGATCCCAAGGTAAAAGTTGCCAAAGGAATGGGGCACATCAAAGGCCAAGGGAAAGGGATGGTTAAAACAGAACCTCCAAAACCTAAGCTTATAAAGCCTAAGGTAACGGAAAACGATCCAGGCTTTGAGTGTGGTGAGATTGGACATTGGAAAAGGAATTGTCCAACCTATCTCAAAGAGTTGAGAAACAAGAGAGATGCTGGGCAGACCTCAGGTACAACTTTCATGATCCATATTGACTCAAATGTTATTTCTTCAAACACATGGGTATTGGATACGGGTGTGGAACTCACATTTGCAATCTGTTGCAGGGGTTCAAAAGAAATAAGCACTTTAAGAAGGGAGACACAAGTCTCCACATGGGCAACGGAGCAAAAGTTGATGTCGAAGCCTAAGGAGACTATGTTTTGAAACTTTCAAATGGTTTGAAAGTTGTTCTTAAAAACATTTTGTATGCTCCTAGTTTGACTGGGAACATAATTTCAGTTTCCCTTTTAAAACAATATGGTTATGATTTAAAGTTTGTAAATGATGGTATTTATGTTTATATGGATGATGTATTTTATTTCAAGGCTATGCCTTTTAATGGTATTTATGAATTGGTTCATGATGATTCATCCTATAATAACACATTATACCAATCAAGCACCAAGAAACATAAAATGAGTTTAAGTGATTCTTATCTTTGGCATTGTCATCTTGGTCACATAAACGAGAATCGGATTCAAACACTTCAAAAGAATGGTGTTTTGAAAACAAATGAAAATGGTTCATTTGATAAGTGTGAATTTTGTTTACAAGGTAAGATGACCAAGTCGCCCTTTAGTGGTACTAACGAGAGGGCAAAAGACTTATTAGGAATCATACATTCGGATGTATGTGGTCCTTTTAAGACAATGGCAAGGAATGGTGAAAGATACTTCATTAGCTTTACCGGCGATTACAGTCACTATGCTTATGTGTACTTGATGACACATAAACATGAAGCTTTTGAAATGTTCAAAATCTTCAAGAATGAAGTAGAAAATCAACTCAATAGAACTATCAAAGTTCTCCATTCACATAGAGGACGTGAATACCTCAGTAAAGTTTTTCAGGATCATCTAAGAAGTTATGGGATTGTCTCACAACTTACTCCTCCTGGAACACCACAACAAAATGGTGTGTCTGAAAGGAGAAACCAAACCCTATTGGATATGGTTCGATCTATGATGGCTATAAGCTCACTACCTCTATCATTTTGGGGTTTCGCAATACTCTCCACGGCACGTATTTTGACTATGGCCCCGACCAAGAAAGTGGATTCGACACCTTTTGAAAAATGGAATGGAAGAGTTCCATCGCTATCTTATTTGAAAGTATGGGGCTGTGAAGCTTATGTTAAGCTTAACACCGAAAACAAATTGGAAAGTCGATCCACTAAGTGTATATTTGTTGGATATCCCAAAGACTGTATAGGATACTACTTCTTTGATCCAACAAAGCAAAAGGTATTTATTGCTCGAAAGGCAGAGTTCTTGGAAGCCAAGTTCCTTATGGAAGGAATCACGTATAGAATAGTGGAATTTGATGAAGATTAAGATCCACAAGCTGATACATGTTTGGTTGACACTAGCAATCAACAGGAGGTTGTTGATGATGATCAAGAGGTTGATCAATACACACAAAACATTCTCAGATCTGGTATAGTTAGCATTCCACCTGAAAGATATGGATTTTTCATGGATGGATGCTACGTGGTTGACTCTGATGAGCCAACTACATACCATGATGCAATGTCCAATTCAGACTGTGACAAATGGCTGGAAGCAATGAACGTAGAGATGTAATCCATGTATGAGAACCAAGTTTGGGAATTGGTTGACCCTCCGCTTCACTCCAAACCGGTTGGATGCAAGTGTGTTTTCAAGAAGAAAACAGATATGCATGGAAACATGGATACTTACAAAGCAAGACTAGCAGAAAAAGGTTTCACTCAAACTCAAGGTGTTGATTATGATGAAACCTTCTCGCCTGTGACAATGCTAAAGTCTATTAGGATATTGTTTGCCATTGCTGCTCATTATGACTATGAGATTTGGTAAATTGATGTCAAAACCGCTTTTCTTAATGGACATCTCGAAGAGACTGTCCATATGGTTCAGCCTGAAGGTTTTGTCGATCCAAAACATCCTAAAAAGTATGCAAGTTAAAGAGATCAATATATGGATTGAAACAAGCATTGAGAAGTTGGAATCAACATTTTGATGAAGAGATCAAGAAATTTGGTTTCATCAAGAACGCTGACGAGGCTTGTGTGTATGAAAAGGCTAGTGGGAGTGTAATTACATTTTTAGTATTGTATGTTGACGACATACTACTATTTGGAAATGATATTCCAACCATGGAGGGTGTTAAAACCTGGAGCTGTTTTTCCATAAAAGATCTCGGCGAAGCCGCCTATATTTTGGGAATTAAGATCTATAGGGATAGATCGAGGCGGTTGATAGTTTTAAACCAAAGTGCATACATTGATAAAATCTTGAAAATGTTCAAGATGGAAAACTCTAAGAAAGGTATGGTACCTATTCAAAGAGGGACAATATTGAGTGCATCTCAATGTCCAAGCTCAAAGGATGAGCAAGATCATATGTGACAACCCTCAATTTCCGGGTAATTTCTCTAGAAACCCTAGATCCTGATTTCTATGCTCAGTCTTGTTTTAGAATATATAGCACTAGATAAACTAATATAAAGGTTGATTAGAGTCCTACGTGTGCTTACGTTTCTATTCCATGCGTGTTCGATCATGAAAACCCGAATCCGGCGAATGTCTGAAAATAAACGCCGCTACGAACCGACTGGGAATGAAATATTAACGTCATAGGTAAAAGTGAGGATTTGGTCTAATTTAATCTTAGTTACACTAATATTACTGTTATTATGTGAGGAAACGACTATCATAACGAGAAAACCTGATAACAGCATCTACGCGCCTTAATGTGGCGAGATGGCTTAATCTAGCGAATAAACAATAAAATGCCTAGTTGGATGATAAAACCAAGATATGGGGCATGTAAATAGTCCTTTAGGACTAGAATTTTGCAAGGAATTAGAATTTAATATGTTCGGGTTTCGAAAGTCGGGTTGAGACGGAAGAAATGTTGAAATGACCGTTCAACTACCCCTCTAACCCCCCTCCTTAAGGCCGCCCCCTTCCCCCCTTCCCTCTCCTCCTCTATATAAACCCCCTCCCCCTCTCTTTTCTCATTTCTGCACTTCATTTCTATAAAAATTGACTCCCTCTCTCTCTTTTTCTCTCAAACTCACGGCCACAACACCACCACCATCATCATTTTCGTTTTTCATCCAAGTTCTTGAAGATTTAAGCTTGGAATCTCGAGTTGGAAGCATTTCAAGCAAAAAGTGGAGCTCGTTGGTGGTAAAGCAAGAAGAAAACCATCATCTTACATCTTTTTTTTGTGTGAATAGCTTCTAGGACAAAGGTATCTTAAATCTTTTGTTTTAGTTACGTTTATGTTAGATAATGGCTACCTAAAAGCTATAGTTGGTTCATCCAAGTAGATGTTTAGCAAAAGTTGGGTTGAAATCTGAAAATGGTGATCAAAATTGAAGTATTTTGTGTATGCATGTGCATGTATGTTTGATCGTATGCATGTATGGGTGTATGTTGTTGTTTTGGTACTTGAAGATTGCTTAATAGTGCCTAGAATGTTGTTGATCGTTCATGCAAGTATGGACAACATTTTTGATGTTTTAGAACTGAATATTTCAGTGTTTTTATGAAGGATTTTGATAGATTTAATGTATGTATGGATGTCATGTATGAATATATGCATGTGTTGGTTCAAATCTTGCAAAAAGTGATGAAATCAGACTTGATCGTGACATGCAATAGGTTGTTTGCCTTGGATAATTTATAATAGTAGGTTGGGGTATAATGTAGCATGAAATCATGATAAATAGTGTATGGATCATTGTCTGGTTAATTTAAACGATTGTGGCTGAAATATACATCAAAATGCATGCTAGAATAGGTATTTTCGTGTAGATTAAAAGGAATTATTGAAATCTGGAACTAGGACTATAAAATGAGGATATTTTATGTGTAAATAATGTATTTTTGATTATATTTATGATTCTTGGTGATTGGATGCATTACCTTACGTTTTAGGCTTAACTAGTCGTAAGAACGTCAACTTTAGGCATGAAAATTAGGCATAATATGGGTCTGAGTTTAATCAGTAGTTATGGACTTGTTATATGTATTATTTACAACCTTATGATGTACAATTAGTTCATAAAGTGATACGTGCGTTTGAACATGTTTTATGATGCCTAAATAGTCACTTATGTAAAGAAATTGCCATGAATTAGTGATTTTTATATCAAGTTGTTAAAGTTGTTTGATTCATGAAAATATGATTTAGGATTCATGTACGTATATAAATATGAGTGTTTATGTGCTATTTGGCTATAGTTTTTACATTTTGGTTGTTAATTAGTACGTGCCTAAGTAAGGCGTGGTCCATCGTTTTCGCTAAGATCTTCGCCGAGTGTTATAATCACCAACTACTCGCCTAAATAAATATTTGCTAAGAAAATAATATAAGTCTAGTAGGTTGGATGAACAACTAGCTTGTAAGACTTGAGTATCAATTCTTAAAAAGTGTTTATCGTTTTTAGGGAACTAATAGGGTTGACTGGACGTCTGTTGGTGTGATTGCACGTATTATCAATCTCGTTGATCAAGGTGAGTATCTACGGCCCCTTTTTAACTTGTTTTGTTTTACAAAATCGTGGGGGAAATACATGGCTTTCGTTCGTTGTATCAGGATTATGTGGCTTACTCGTATGTGTTCGTATGATAGTCTTGAGTATGGGTGGTTCGTTATTGTGTTCATGTAGGTCGTTCATGAATACCCCCTTTCCCATAAAATCATTAGCCTTGGGTAGGCCACAGTGTATATTGGTAGATCTATTTGGGTTTGACAGCCCACACTCGGGATCAGTAGCTCTGATTAGGCGTTTTCGATGCGAGTGAATATATGTTGAATTCGTTTCGTGGGGAATGCTTACCTTGTAAAGCCTTCATGTTTTGGTTTGATTATGGCTCCGAGTGCTATCATTTAGTTGTATTCCTAGCTTGTTTACAACTTACCACATTGTTTGTCACTGATATCTGATACAGTTGTATGTAATGTTTTCTTAAAACCCGTGAAACTCGCTCAACTTTATGTTGACTTTTTAAGCGTGTATTTCAGGTACATAGGAGCATGGATGGTGGTATGAACTGGGCTGGGGAAAACGTGGAAGTTGGCATCTTTTGGGATTTATTTTGACTATTTATACAAAAACACGATCTTTGTGTATGATCAATGTTAAACAAACGGAATTTTACTTATTTTGAAATGTTGTGACAAAATCCTGTGGTTGAAATTTTAAAACTTATGTTTTAGCGTTTGCCTATATATCATGTTGGTTTCCAACTATGTCATCACCATGCTTAACGCATATACAATTCCGCTGCGATATTCAACGTCGTTTTTGGGGTGTGACAGAAAGTTGGTATTAGAGCCAATGGTTATAGCGAACTAGAAAATGTTTTTTTTAAAAGAAGAAAATTTTTATCTAGACTATAACTTTTCGTAAAAGAAGAAAGTTTTGGGGATTTTGGGAAAAGGCGTGTTCATACCACTTGCCCTTAGTAGACGTAAGATTTTATTTAAATTGCCTGAATTAAGTAAGCCATACTTTAGGTGCCATATGATGAAATTGTTTAGCATTGAAGTCCATAAGCAACACAAGAACATAGGATCGTTTATATGTGTTTGAACTAGCTATCAAGATGAAACAACAACCATAAGCAACACAAGATACAACCTTTGTAGAGCGGCTGAAAATCGGGACTTTTGATGAAGATGATGATGTTCTTGAACAACCAAAACACCAAGGAGAGGTGTCCTCAAGCTAGCATACCCACAAGTGTGAAGCAAACACCCTTTTGCTAGGATTTTTGACACAAAATCGAACCAAGAATGCTGAAATTCGAATTTTTCAGCTTGTTTTCTTCAAGGAAGTTGAAAGAAAAAGTCTTGGTCTTTTGTTTGCATGTATGAGAGAGATAGGAGTTTGAGTGTAAGTCATAAAGTATGTTTATAGTACCAAGGGAAACATTAAATCCACCCATGAATGGGGGGGCCGAATTTGGGGAATTAAAAAGGGTTTTCCCCACAAAACATTTATTCAATATTTTAAAACAAGTCACTAGATAAGTTATAAAATTAACCCTTTTAATTTTATAACTCTTACACACTTTATTACTTTATGTTATTCAACTAATTTATATAACATTTCAAATAATACCCTTGAACAAAATATCCCTATAAGTTGTTCTATCGCATATGCAACTTATTTAGAAAACCCATTTTCTAAATTGGTGTTGATATTTAATTGCATGATCATATCATCAATTAAATATTAATTGGTGTTTGCTAAACATGTTATTGGGTAAGACACAACATGCATCATGACGTACTAACCCCATCAATATTCTATGTGTCTTGGGCATAAAGAATCCAACAATCTCCCACTTGCACAAGATTCATTGAAGATTGATGCAAGCAGTAAATACCGCCTAACAACGGTTTACTACCCTTTATACGCATGACTTAGAAGCCATTCAATAACATCATCCCCTTCAAGTATCCAACTTGAAATGATTTAGGTGAATCTATCAATTATCCTTTTGTTACAGATGTCATGTTAAATCCAAGGACACAGAATGATCATTCCTTGTTGATTTAACTTAATCAGGCCTTAGACAACTGGCTCTCAACGAATTAGAGGAACAAATTCCATCTTGACTACATACGTTTCTCACAATCACCTTATGTCGTACCTAAACATAGCCTTATGTACTGACCATTATATAAGAGTAGCGAAGAACTAGCTCAAGGTATAACACTTGGTAAATATCAAAACCCAATATGTATCTCAGGTCAGAGGATACCAAATGATATTTGCCTTTACTCAAATTTACTTATGATCAATCAATAAGATTCCATGTAGTAAGATTTGAGACGCGGGTCAGTCCAATATTCGTATTCCACAAATATCTATGAACCTTGATAGCAACCAATTGCTCTACATTCATGCCTTATGAATATCCACCAATCCAAGTTCATAATAGTCTTACGTTCATATTTGATCCCACAAATATGACCGACTACGGACATTTAGCATAATAAAAATATTCATGGATGTAAACATGCTAAAAGGAACATAACTCAAAATATCGTAAATATATAGATGAGTTAAATATTACAATTGTTCCACATTATCAATATTAATACTAAACGGATCAATTCCAATCACTAGAATATCAAAGTCCTAAGGCACAAGTAGGACTTTCATGCTTTGCCCTTTCAAGGAGCTTTGTGAGTGGATCCGCAATGTTTTGATCAATGTAACTTTGCGAATACATATCTTTCCCTTTTCAACTTCATCTCTTATGTAGTTGATTCTCCGCTCAATGTGCCTAGTCTTTTGATGAGCACGGGGTTCCTTGATTTGAGCAATCGCACCCTCGTTATCACAAACGATTTCTAGTGGGTCTTAAATGGTAGAGACCACCCCTAGATCGGCGATAAACTTCTTTATCCATGCAGCTTCCTGAGCTGCCAATGAGGTGGCTATTTATTCAGATTCTGTAGTGGACAATGCTACCACATGTTGTTTTGAACTCTTCCAAGACACAGCTCCTCCATTCATAATGAAGACATACCCCGATTGTGATCTAGAATCATCTCGATCAGTTTGGAAACTCGCATCCGTGTAACCCTTTACAACGAGTTCCTCTTCATCAGATCCATATATTAGAAACATATCCTTAGTCCTCCTAAGGTACTTCAATATACTTTTAACAGCCATCCAATGGCTATTACCTGGATTCTGCTGATATCTGCTTGTCATGCTTAACGCGCATGACACGTCCGGTCTAGTGCATATCATCGCATTAATGATGGATCCTATAGCAGAGGCATACGGGATGTCCTTCATACGATCTTGCTCATCCTTTGAGCTTGACATTGAGATGCACTCAATATTGTCCCTCTTTGAATAGGTACCATACCTTTCTTAGAGTTTTCCATCTTGAACCTTTTCAAGATTTTATCAATGTATGCACTTTGGTTTAGACCTATCAACTGCCTCGATCTATCCCTATAGATCTTAATTCCCAAAATATAGGCGGCTTCACCGAGATCTTTTATGGAAAAACAGCTCCCAAGCCAGGTTTTAACACCTTCCATGGTTGTAATATCATTTCCAAATAGTAGTATGTCATCAGCATACAATACTAAGAATGTAATTACACTCCCACTAGCCTTTTATACACACATGACTCAGCAGCGTTCTTGATGAAACCAAATTTCTTGATCTCTTCATCAAAATGTTGATTCCAACTTCTCGATGCTTGTTTCAATCAATAGATTGATCTCTTTAACTTGGATACTTTTTAGGATGTTTTGGATCGATAAAACCTTTAGGCTGAACCATATGGACAGTTTCTTCGAGATGTCCATTAAGAAAAGCGGTTTTGACATCCATTTACCAAATCTCATAGTAATAATGAGCAGCAATGGCAAACAATATCCTAATAGACTTTAGCATTGTCACAGGCGAGAAGGTTTCATCATAATCAACCCCTTGAGTTTGAGTGAAACCTTTTGCTACAAGTCTTGCTTTGCAAGTATCCAAGTTTCCATGCATATCTGTTTTCTTCTTAAAAACCAACTTGCATCCAACCGGTTTGGAGTTAAGCGGAGGGTCAACCAATTCTCAAACTTGGTTGTCATACATGGATTGCATCTCTACGTTCATGGCTTCCAGCCATTAGTCACTGTCTGAATTGGACATTGCATCAAGGTATGTAGTTGGCTCATCAGAGTCAACCACGTAGCATCCATCCATGAAAAATCCATATCTTCAAGGTGGAATGCTAACTCTACCAGATCTGCGAACGTTTTATGCGTATTGATCAACCTCTTGATCATCATCAACAACCTCCTGTTGATTGCTAGTGTCAACCAAACGTGTATCGGCTTGTGGATCTTGATCCTTATCAAATTCCATTGTTCTATACGTCATTCCTTCCATAAGGATCTTGGCTTCCAAGAACTCTGCCTTTCGAGCAATAAATACCTTTTGCTCTGTTGGATCAAAGAAGTAGTATCCTATACAGTCTTTGGGATATGCAACAAATATACACTTAGTGGATCGACTTTCCTATTTTTTTTGGGTGTTAAGCTTAACATAAGCTTCACAGCACCATACTTTTAAATAAGATAGTGATGGAACTCTTCCATGCCATTTTTCAAAAGGTGTTGAACCCACTTTCTTGGTCGGGGCCATATTCAAAACACGAGCCGCGGAGAGTAGTGCGAAACCCCAAAATGATAGAGGTAGTGAGCTTATAGCCATCATAGATAGAACCATATCCAATAGGGTTCGCTTTCTCCTTTCAGACACACCATTATGTTGTGGTGTTCCGGGAGGAGTAAGTTGTGAGACAATCCCACAACTTCTTAGATGATCCTAAAAAGCCTCACTGAGGTATTCACGTCCTCTATCTGAATGGAGAACTTTGATAGTTCTATTGAGTTGACTTTCTACTTCATTCTTGAAGATTTTGAACATTTTAAAAACTTCATGTTTATGTGTCATCAAGCACCCATAACCATAGTGACTGTAATCGTCGGTAAAGCTAATGAAGTATCTTTCACCATTCCTTGTCATTGTCTTAAAAGGACCACATACATCCGAATGTATGATTCCTAATAAGTCTTTTTCCCTCTCGTTAGTACCACTAAAGGGTGACTTGGTCATCTTATCTTGTAAACAAGATTCATACTTATCAAATGAACCATTTTCATTTGTTTTCAAAAGACCGTTCTTTTGAAGTGTTTGAATTCGATTCTTGTTTATGTGACCAAGACGATAATGCCAAAGATAAGAATCACATAAACTCATTTTAAGTTTCTTGGTGCTTGATTGGTATAATGTGTTATCATAGGATGAATCATCATGAACAAATTCATAAATACCATTAAAAGGCATAGCCTTGAAATAAAATACACCATCCATATAAACATAAATACCATCGTTACAAACTTTAAATCATAACCATATTGTTTTAAAAGGGAAACTGAAATTATGTTCCTAGTCAAACTAGGAGCATATAAAATGTTTTTAAGAACAACTTCCAAACCAATTGAAAGTTTCAAAACATAGTCTCCTTGGGCTTCGACATCAACTTTCGCTCTGTTGCCCATGTAGAGACTTATGTCTCCCTTCTTAAAGTACTTATTTCTTTTGAACCCCTACAACACATTGCAAATGTGAGTTCCACACCCGGTATCCAATATGTGACACCCCGTAATTTCAGATTAACATTATTCAAACCGTTGTCGTTAACATTGACCCGTACTCGCTAATACTCGAAACGTATACAAACACCACCACCGACATCGCTAAACAAATTATGATAAAATACTAACGCGGGTGTTTGTAGAGGATTCACATAAACGAGATTATCTAAGGAATCCTATTAATTAATAGAGCTCGCTCATCTACGTCGTTATCAACCGAAACAAATTCGGGAACTCGGTACCTAAGTACAGGGACCAAACCTGACAATTGCCAAACTGGGGCTGGGTATAAATACCCACCCACCAGCCAAACACACCCCATTTCTGCTCTCTTTCTCTCCTACGCTCTCTACACCCCGATTGTTCATCCTAGCACCAAATCCCACCCGATTGAGCTCGTTTTTGTCGGATTAGACCACCCAACAGCTGAGAAATCACGATCCCAGCAGGTAGGCGACCATTTTCATCCGTTTTATCACCCATTTCACTGCTGCAAGTATGGGATTCGGGTGTTCGGGTTCAACCCGAATGCATGTGGTCGTGGGGGTGCGTATGAGGTCAATCAGCGTATGCATTTCACTTAGACATGTTAGGAGAGTGTTTCTGGAAGTCTTGATTATGAGAAAACTGAGCACGGAACCACCGAAGGCTGTTCGACCCACCTAGCAGTCGCGACCTGCTGCAGTCCGCGACTGGGCCAGCCGTGCGATTGGGTCATCCGACTGGTCCCATCGTGCGGTTGAGTCATGCGACCGGTCCCATCGTGCGATTGATCGGGGCGACTGGGGTGAGACGTGCGAATGAATGCGTGCGACTGAGTCAACCGAATGAATGTGTGCGATTGAGTCAGCCGAATGAATGTGTGCGACTGAGTATCACCCGACTGAAGGTCCAACCGCACGAATGAAGGTTCATTCGTGCGATTGGTTATTGATTCGGGTGAATGAGTGATGTGTGGTACAACTGAAGGCTGAGTCGCATGAATGAGGGTTCAATCATACGAGGGAAGTAGATTCGTACGATTGAAGGTCCATTCGTGCGAATGAAGTGTCCAGTCGTGCGTCTAGCCTTGTTATGCGATTGGAGTCATTTTGAGTGAATTCTTCTGGTGTGCGATGTGTCTATCATGGAACGATAAGTTAACATCAATAAAGCGTCATTTCTTGACCACAAAGATTAAAGTCAACGCAATCAACAGACATATACTTTCAACCCGAAACAACGTAACTGTTTACAAATATCAACAACTCATTTGAAGTCTACATGAAGCCTAATACGTCTATGACTGCTTGTGTGTGTAACACCCACGACCGAACCCATGCGACCAGACCCGACTAAACATGTCTATTAACGCTAAACACAACATTAACGCTTAACACAACTGTCAATAGGTGTTTGACAGCGCATCGCAAAACAACACTTGGGAGACTTGCATCCTACACACTTGCTACATCATTTGTGAGTTTCACGGCCCCTATTTTACATCTCTTTCCGTTTGGGGGAGAAAACATGCAAAAACAGACTTACATAAATTGGTTGTAGTAATATTGATATCGCTTGTTACGTTAGTGCAAACACATGCATGTCCTCACACACTCGAACCGTTTGTAATGGGATTTAGCGAGGTAATTTTGAGTAGTACTACTGGCTCTGACAAACCCCGCCCGGGCTAGTCGCGCTAGCTTGATTGGAGGTCAAACGGGTGCCAAATTGACCTAACATACGATTGCCACGGTCGGTTAAGACGTGGTGGAAACACATTGTCATGGTCTGATGAGACATGACGGAACATACGATTGCCACGGTCGGTTAAGACGTGGTGGAAACACAAATAGGACGAAAACAGTCCGCTTCGGTTCGAACGCTAAGTAACAAGAACATAGGCTAGCTACCTAACGATATGCTTTATGTACTAAACCATTGAAACGCAAAACATGGAAACGCTTACGAATACATTTCTTGTTGATTAAACCTGTGAACTCACCAACATTATGTTGACACATTTTAGCATGTTTTCTCAGGTCACAGGAACGCATAAGCTTTTGAGGCACGCTTCAGGATATGCACTCAGGACATGCATACATCTAGTTTATTTTCAGCATTGAACATTTTGTCTAAACAAAACTATTGTAACTGTATTGTAATGGATCTACAAACTATGTACTCGCTTCCGCACTATTGTAAACCTTGTTTATGTTCTTTTGAATGAAGTCAAATGTTTATTTTAAATTCATATAGTGTCGTTCGATATGACTGTGTCTGAGATCCTGTATGTCACACGCCTAACGGTAAAACCCCGTTCGTGGAAATTGAGGGTGTGACAGATTGGTATCAGAGCCACAGGTTATAGAGAACTAGGATTGCATTGCATCTAGACTATAGCCTTAGACACAACACTAGCATTGCACAGACACTTTTATATGGTTACCACTATTGTGCAAACAACCTTCTGGTGTATTGACTTTTCACTACTGAGCAAACATAAACACTATGGGTATGACATGTGTGTCATTACCGGCTAACAGAGGGGCGGAGAGTCCCGCTCGCTCACAACCAACAATTACACTTGATCCTTCACTCGCGGAGTGAAAGCAACAACAAATTGAAACAAACATATCCATGATTGGAACACGAAACCCATTTCTAACGCACGCGATAAGCATAACGATGACAAACAAAATGAACAATACCTCACTCTTCCAACTCTCTCACACTTGTTACTATTCCCAACATATCCTGTCCTCTACTCTAGTCCGAGCAGTAAATGAGGGACAACTAAGATATTCAAGTCGATTAGAGAATCGGACTTGGACATCCAAACACCTAGAACCACGAAGGGAAAGAGGCCAAATTGTCTTGATTCCCGTTGTTACCTAAACCGAATCTCTTGTACAACTTTAGTTATTTGACTCTTGGTATAACAAATACATCTTTGATGCTTTTATCATTGATAACGCTCGGTACTGGACAAGGTATGTTATCTCGAATAGGAGGAACCATGTGTGACCATGCAAAGCAAATTAGAATCACGGGTGCACACGTAATTGTAATTTGTCGTGCATGAGAACCCTGGCAACTCTATTGGGTGATAACGGTAATGGCCAGTACAAATTTTCAAATTCCGTACTTAGGAGGCATAAGGCCTCGGATCCTCATAAAGCCTTACAATCGATGTGCAAACAAACCCCTCATTCTTACTAGCATGCTACAATATATATTACTGTCAATAATTGTTGTCCGGTTATTGATTAATATGTGTTGTGAATTGAAGAAATCATGTCTGGAAGAAGACCTGGACGCCCGGGTGGACGAGGAAATATCACTCTGACTCAAGCCGAGCTGAATGCTATCATCAACAAGCGCGTGGCTGATGCGCTTGCAGCTTATGAGCAGGCCCGCAATCAGGGCCAGAACGACCAGAATCCGAACCAAGGAGGTCCAACAGTCTGTACCTTCAAGATGTTTATGGATTGCAAGCCTCATTCTTTCAGCAGCTCAGAGGGCGCTGTCACACTGCTTCGCTGGCTAGAGAAACTTGAGTCATTGTTTGCCATGTGCAGCTGTCCTGATGGAAATCGGGTCAAGTACGCCTCCGGCACATTGGAGGGACCAGCCCTGACATGGTGGAATTCACAAGTCCAAACCTTAAGACTTGGTGCTGCAAACGGTATGCCATGGGAAGACTTCAAGATTCTAACGAAAGAAGAGTACTGCCCCAGGAGCGAAGTCCAGAAACTGGAGGCAGAATTTTGGAATTTAAAGATGATTGGTTCTGACATCAAGGAGTACACTACTCGTTCGCACGAGTTGGCAGCATTATGTCCGCAGATGGTAACTCCGGCCTACAAACGGATCGAAAAGTACATTGATGGCTTGGCTCCTCAAATCCAGGCTAGTGTGATGGCTGCTGATCCTGTCACTATCCAGCAGGCCATCCGACTGGCTCACAAACTCACCGACCAGGCAGTGGCACAGGGCACTTTGCCTAAACGTGGCGCTGCTTCTGGTTCATCAGATCACAAAAGAAAATGGGAAGGTAACAACAGCAAGTCTTCAAGCAACAACAACCCTCAGCAACAACCGACCAAATGGTTCGACCCATCAAGGAACTTCACCAATAACAATCAGAACAGCAACAACAACAACTATGGTCAGGGTTCGAGCAGCTACGCGGGCAAGAACCCTAGGTGTAACCGGTGCAACCTCCATCATCATGGCCCATGTGATCGACTCCTTTGTCAGAGATGTGGAAAGATGGGACACGCAGCCAAAGACTGCCGGGGTGAAATAATGACTCAGCAGCAACAACCCCAACACCAACGACAGGGTGGAGTGACTAGAGGCTGCTATGAATGTGGAAAGGAGGGACATTACAGGAAGGATTGCCCACAGCTGAAGGGCGGAAACAAGGGTAATAATGGGTGCAATGCCAAGGGTCGTGCATTCGTAATCGGGTCCGGCGAGGCAAGGGATGACCAGAATGTGGGTACTGGTACGTTTCCCATGAATGGTTGTTTTGCTTCTATATTATTTGATATTGGAGCTGATAGGAGTTTTGTTTCTGACAAGTTGATTAAGTTCTTAGATGTAACCCTAGCTGTCATGGAACCTAGTTATGTGGTAGAATTAGCTGACGGAAAACTAATCGAGGCAACTCATATCGCCAAGGGATGCAGACTAGGATTATGTGGTCATGAGATGGATATAGATCTGATGCCTGTCACACTTGGTAGTTTCGACGTAGTTGTGGGTATGGATTGGCTGTCTAAGAATCAAGCGGAGATCATCTGTGGAGAGAAAATCGTTCGTATCCCACTTCCTCGTGGTGAAATGTTATCGGTTCAGGGCGAAAGGAGTGGCATGGTCTCTGGAATCATCTCCTACATGAAAGCTCAGGAGTGTTTGCGTAAGGGTCATACGGAATTCCTAGCCATGGTCACTGAAAAAGAGCCCGATGAAAAGAAAATTGAAGACATCCCAGTTGTACGTGATTATCCTGAGGTTTTCCCTGAAGACCTACCCGGTCTTCCACCGCACCGCCAGGTCGAATTCCAAATTGATTTGGTTCCGGGAGCCGCCCCTATCGCGAGGGCACCGTACAGATTAGCTCCAAGGGAACTGCAAGAGCTGTCTACACAACTGCAGGAACTATTGGATAAAGGTTTTATCAGACCTAGCTCATCACCGTGGGGAGCCCCAATTCTGTTTGTCAAGAAGAAGGACGGAACTTTTCGCATGTGTATCGATTACAGAGAACTGAACAAGGCGACAATTAAGAATCGCTATCCCCTCCCGCGTATCGATGATCTGTTCGACCAACTACAAGGGTCGAGTTACTATTCAAAGATAGACCTAAGATCGGGTTATCACCAACTAAGGATTCGAGAAGAAGACGTTTCAAAGACTGCTTTTAGAACGAGGTATGGTCACTACGAGTTCTTGGTTATGCCATTCGGGTTGACCAATGCACCGGCGGTTTTCATGGACTTAATGAACCAAGTGTGCAAACCCTACCTAGACAAGTTCATCATTGTCTTCATCGATGACATCCTTATTTACTCAAGGAATAAAGAAGAACACGAAGAACACCTTAGACTTATTCTGGAGCTGTTGAGACGAGAACAGTTGTACGCAAAATTTTCAAAGCGTGACTTCTGGATGCGAGAGGTCCATTTCTTGGGTCATGTGGTCAACGAGAATGGGATACACGTTGACCCGGCAAAGATAGCAGCTATGAAGAACTGGGCTACGCCTAAGACACCGACCGAGGTACGACAGTTTCTTGGGTTGGCTGGCTATTATCGATGGTTCATCGAAGGGTTCTCGAAGATTGCTCAACCTCTCACCGCATTGACTCATAAAGGCACCACGTACGGTTGGAGTGATAAACAAGAATCTGCATTCCAGATTCTGAAGCAGAGACTTTGCACAGCACCAATTCTATCCCTGCCTGAGGGAACCGATGATTTTGTAGTTTACTGTGATGCTTCCATACAAGGCCTCGGTTGCGTACTGATGCAACGCAATAAGGTGATTACCTATGCATCACGACAACTGAAGGTACATGAGAAAAACTACACGACACACGACCTAGAGCTTGGAGCAGTCGTGTTTGCACTCAAGATATGGAGACACTACTTGTACGGTACCAAGTGCACCATTTACACCGATCACAAGAGTCTCCAGCACATCTTTGAACAGAAGGAGCTAAATATGAGACAACGTCGTTGGGTCGAGTTGTTAAACGACTATGACTGTACGATCAAGTATCATCCGGGCAAGGCCAATGTAGTGGCAGACGCCCCGAGTCGGAAGGAAACGCCCAAGCCAAGACGAGTTCGAGCATTGCAACTCACCATTCACACCGGTTTACCCGACCAGATCCACAATGCTCAACTTGAGGCGTTAAAAGACGAGAATTTGAAAGCCGAATCGTTACGAGGTATGGAGAAGCAACTAGAAACCAAGCCTGACGGAATCCGCTACTTCATGGATCGAACATGGATTCCCTCGTATGGAAACCTACGAGAATTGGTAATGGACGAAGCTCACAAATCACGGTACTCAATCCACCCAGGTTCAGACAAGATGTACCACGACCTGAAGATTCTTTACTGGTGGCCAAACATGAAAGCAGATATCGCCACCTACGTGAGCAGATGTTTGACATGTTCTAAGGTTAAGGTAGAGTATCAACGACCGTCTGGTTTACTCCAACAGCCAGAAATACCAGTATGGAAGTGGGAGCAGATATCTATGGACTTCATCACAAAACTTCCTCGAACTCCCAGCGGATGCGACACCATTTGGGTGATCGTGGATCGCTTGACGAAATCCGCACACTTCCTGGCAATCCGTGAGACTGATCGCATGGAAAAGTTAACTCGTATCTACCTAAGGGAAATAGTCTCTCGGCATGGTGTGCCGGTTTCCATTATCTCTTATTGTGATGCTCGATTCACTTCACACTTTTGGCAGTCCTTACAACGAGCACTAGGAACGCGGCTGGATATGAGCACCGCATACCACCCCCAGACTGATGGCCAAAGTGAGCATACGATCCAGACTCTAGAAGACATGTTACGTGCCTGCGTCACAGATTTCGGCAGTAGTTGGGAAACTCACTTACCGCTAGTTGAGTTTTCTTAGAACAATAGCTATCACACATCGATCAAAGCTGCCCCATTTGAGGCACTGTATGGGCGTAAGTGCCGATCCCCTATCTGTTGGGCGGAAGTTGGAGAAAGTCAACTCACCGGCCCTGAACTAGTGCACGAGACGACTGAGAAGATCGTGCAGATCCGTAACCGTATGGCAGCAGCCCGTGACCGACAAAAAAGCTACGCTGACAAGCGTCGCCGACCGTTGGAATTCCAAATAGGCAACAAGGTGCTTTTGAAAGTGTCACCTTGGAAGGGTGTGATCCGTTTCAGGAAACGCGGGAAACTAAGTCCTAGCTACGTGGGACCGTTTGAGGTTGTCAAACGGGTTGGCCCCGTGGCCTACCAATTGAACTTACCCGAAGAACTCCGTGGAGTACACAAGGTGTTCCACGTCTCCAACTTGAGGAAATGCCTTGCAGACGAGACTCTTATCGTCCCGTTAGACAAGATACATGTGGACGAACAACTACATTTCGTCGAGGAACCAGTGGAAGTCATGGACCGAGGGGTCAAGACGCTCAAACATAGTCGTATCCCTATCGTCAAAATCCGTTGGAACTCAAAGCGTGGACCAGAATTTACTTGGGAACGCGAGGATCAGATGAAGAGGAAATACCCTCAACTGTTCCAAAACCAGGCGTCTACCTCTTAGATACACAGGTACTCTATTCATCATGCGTCACAAACCGTTAAGCTTTGTACTTCCCCGTAAAAACTACATAACATGATGCACTGAATTTTCGGGACGAAAATTCCAGCAACAAGGGGATGATGTGACACCCCGTAATTTCAGATTAACATTATTCAAACCGTTGTCGTTAACATTGACCCGTACTCGCTAATACTCGAAACGTATACAAACACCGCCACCGCATCGCTAAACAAATTATGATAAAATACTAACGCGGGTGTTTGTAGAGGATTCACATAAACGAGATTATCTAAGGAATCCTATAAATTAATAGAGCTCGCTCATCTACGTCGTTATCAACCGAAACAAATTCGGGAACTCGGTACCTAAGTACAGGGACCAAACCTAACAATTGCCAAACTGGGGCTGGGTATAAATACCCACCCACCAGCCAAACACACCCCATTTCTGCTCTCTTTCTCTCCTACGCTCTCTACACCCCGATTGTTCATCCTAGCACCAAATCCCACCCGATTGAGCTCGTTTTTTTCGGATTAGACCACCCAACAGCTGAGAAATCACGATCCCAGCAGGTAGGCGCCATTTTCATCCGTTTTATCACCCGTTTCACTGCTGCAAGTATGGGATTCGGGTGTTCGGGTTCAACCCGAATGCATGTGGTCATGGGGGTGCGTATGAGGTCAATCAGCGTATGCATTTCACTTAGACATGTTAGGAGAGTGTTTCTAGAGGTCTTAATTGTGAGAAAACTGAGCACGGAACCACCGAAGGCTGTTCGACCCACCCAGCAGTCGCGACCTGCTGCAGTCTGCGACTGGGCCAGCCATGCGATTGGGTCATGCGACTGGTCCCATCGTGCGGTTGAGTCATGCGACCGGTCCCATCGTGCGATTGATCGGGGCGACTGGGGTGAGACGTGCGAATGAATGCGTGCGACTGAGTCAACCGAATGAATGTGTGCGATTGAGTCAGCCGAATGAATGTGTGCGACTGAGTATCACCCGACTGAAGGTCCAACCGCACGAATGAAGGTTCATTCGTGCGATTGGTTATTGATTCGGGTGAATGAGTGATGTGTGGTACGACTGAAGGCTGAGTCGCATGAATGAGGGTTCAATCGTACGAGGGAAGTTGATTCGTACGATTGAAGGTCCATTCGTGCGAATGAAGTGTCCAGTCGTGCGTCTAGCCTTGTTATGCGATTGGAGTCATTTTAAATGAATTCTTCTGGTGTGCGATGTGTCTATCATGGAACGATAAGTTAACATCAATAAAGCGTCATTTCTTGATCACAAAGATTAAAGTCAACGCAATCAACAGACATATACTTTCAACCCGAAACAACGTAACTGTTTACAAATATCAACAACTCATTTGAAGTCTACATGAAGCCTAATACGTCTATGACTGCTTGTGTGTGTAACACCCACGACCGAACCCATGCGACCCGACCCGACTAAACATGTCTATTAACGCTAAACACAACATTAACGCTTAACACAACTGTCAATAGGTGTTTGACAGCGCATCGCAAAACAACACTTGGGAGACTTGCATCCTACACACTTGCTACATCATTTGTGAGTTTCACGGCTCCTATTTTACATCTCTTTCCCTTCGGGGAGAAAACATGCAAAAACAGATTTACATAAATTGGTTGTAGTAATATTGATATCGCTTGTTACGTTAGTGCAAACACACGCATGTCCTCACACACTCGAACCGTTAGTAATGGGATTTAGCGAGGTAATTTTGAGTAGTACTACTGGGTCAGACAAACCCCGCCCGGGCTAGTCGCGCTAGCTTGATTGGAGGTCAAACGGGTGCCAAATTGACCTAACATATGATTGCCACGGTCGGTTAAGACGTGGTGGAAACACATTGTCATGGTCTGATGAGACATGACGGAACATACGATTGCCATGGTCGGTTAAGACGTGGTGGAAACACAAATAGGACGAAAACAGTCAGCTTCGGTTCGAACGCTAAGTAACAAGAACATAGGCTAGCTACCTAACAATATGCTTTATGTACTAAACCATTGAAACGCAAAACATGGAAACGCTTACGAATACATTTCTTGTTGATTTAACCTGTGAACTCACCAACTTTATGTTGACACATTTTAGCATGTTTTCTCAGGTCACAGGAACGCATAAGCTTTTGAGGCACGCTTCAGGATATGCACTCAGGACATGCATACATCTAGTTTATTTTCAGCATTGAACATTTTGTCTAAACAAAACTATTGTAACTGTATTGTAATGGATCTACAAACTATGTACTCGCTTTCGCACTATTGTAAACCTTGTTTATGTTCTTTTGAATGAAGTCAAATGTTTATTTTAAATTCATATAGTGTTGTTCGATATGACTGTGTCTGAGATCCTGGTATGTCACACGCCTAATGGTAAAACCCCGTTCGTGGAAATTGAGGGTGTGACACAATACCCATGTGTTTGAAGAAATAACATTTAAGTCAATATGGATCATGAAAGTTGTACCTGAGGTCTGTCCAGCATCCCTCTTGTTTCTCAACTCTTTAAGATAGGTTGGACAATTCCTTTTCCAATGTCCTATCTTACCACAGTCAAAGCATGGATCATTTTCCGTTACCTTAAGCTTCATAAGCTTATGTTTTGGAGGTTCCGCTTTTACCTTCCCTTTCCCTTTGCCTATGATATGCCCCTTTCCTTTGGAAACATTTGCCTTGGGATCGGGGAATGACCTTTTCCTATTGCATCCCACATTGATTGACAGAACAGGTAGAACCTTTCTACCCATCCCCGCCTCAGCTGTTTTTAGCATTGCGTGAAGCTCACCAATGCTCTTGTCCCATCTGTTCATATTGTAATTCATATTGAACGTCTCAAACCTTTTAGTTAGGCTATTAATGATCAAATCCGTGGCCAACTCCTTTGAGATAGGATAGTTAAGCCTTTCGAGGTGATCAATGTGGCTTTTCATCTTAAGTACATAAGATGATACCGATTGGATTTCTTCCATGCGATACGCATGAAACGCTCGAACCATTTCGAAGCTCTCTACCCTAGCTTGTTGAAGGAACATTTCCTTCAGTTGGGAATCATGTCATATGCCCCATGATGCTCCAAGTCCTTTTCGAGTTCGGGAATCATAGTTCCCAACATGAGGCAGGATACAAGCATGGAATCCTCAGTATACTAAAGCCAATTGTTATAGGCCTCAACATCCTTGGGGTCGGGTTGGTCAGGAATAGGATCGTCAAAGACATAGGCCTTTTTCTCTTGCTTGAGACCAATTCTCAAGTTTCTAAACCAGTCCATAAAGTTGTTATGGTTCAGACGATCCCTCTCTAAAATAGTTCTCAGTGATAGGGTATGGACGGTCGGGGTGGTAGCATTATTGTTTGCGGCCATTCTACAAAATTTACAAAGTTCTTATTAGTATTTCAGAAAAATTACATTTTAATCGTTAATACCCTTTTATGTCTCATAGACAATTAATAATTAAAATCTCGAATCCAACGTTACATTCAAATAATGGTTAGGTGACCTTTATCCCATTATTTAAATTAACAAGGTAGTCAACATTTGACAATTGCAACCTTTTCCAACTTCTAGCCTTTATGGGATCGGTTAAACATATTATGTTTGGTTGGCATGTTTAATCTCACCAACACCATTGTACGCCATGCTTCGATAACCCTATGCACATGGTTTCCAATTCAAGTTGTCCTACTTACACACACGTGTGAGTTTACACATACAAGTGGTTAGGTGACCTTTATCCCACAAATACGTTAAGCCCACCTCAAAAAACAAGTTCCCTAAAAGTGGTTAGGTGACCTTTACCCACAAATAGTTCTCAAGTGATTCGAGTGTCGTGTAAAAGGATGGTGTTAAACTTTTTTCCAAAGGGATTTTAGTTTTCATTAATTCCACTATTGAAAACTCTATGTACCTTGTATTTGCATGCTTTCAAAAACATGGTACCCTATGGTTCTCCTTTTTAATAAAACCCCATTTATGAAAATTATTAATCCTTTCAATAACCTTTTATTAACCACTTAATGATTAGGAACCATAAATTATCAGCTTGTTAAGTTTGCTGATGAGTTTGTTATGCATATCCAAATATCAAACAACAATCATACAACAAACAACCAAACAAGCATAATCATTCAAACGTATGTGCATAACCATAGCCACTAAGTTGACTACACTTGTTTGCCATCACAAGTGTTGTCATAAGGTCTTTCCTAAGGGTTAATAATGACACATCATATGTGTCCATGAACTCCCACTTGATTCCACATCCAAAAGCTTCAAGTGTCCATGTCTTTGTGTCCTTCCTTTTGGTTCTTCATCTTGTGCATCTTCCTTTACAAAATCATATCCTAATACAATTTTCTAATAAAAGAAATGCACCTATTCTATTTATTACATAACCAAATGAATAAATAAATTACAACCTAAAATACAAACATAAAAGAAATTATTACAACCCTTTGAATGAATACAACCAACATTGGCATCTATGTAACGCCCCAAAAATCCAGTTTGGAGTGTCATGCGACTGGAGTCCCATACGCATGGAAGCCATGCGACTGAAGCTCCAATCGCACGACTAAAGCTCCATACGCAGGGGAGTCACACGACTGGGGTGTCCAATCGCATGGAGCTCATGCGACTGATGGTCCAGTCACATGGGAAATTCAGGCGACTGAACTGTAGCATTTAAGGGAGAGGGCAGCTCTTACCCTCTCCCCACACATGTGAAAATCAGCCACAAAGAAGAGAAGAGAGAAAGAAGAGAGAAAGAAGAGAAAAGGGGCGGTTCGAGTTCAGAATCCGTTGTGTGACGAGTCAAAACGAAGCTCTGACCGAGGAGGCTGCTAAGGTGAGTTCTAGGACCCCTCATTTACTTGTTTTCAAACGATTTTGGGGCTGGAACACATATAAACCCGTTTTTTTGAGAAAGTGTATGTTTGACCCATTTGGGTGAAATCTTGCGTAATGTGTTTAAGGTACGATTTAGGACTTGCATATGCTTGAATGATGTCCTAGTATGAATCCCTGAGGTTTAGGAGGTCTAATTGGGCTGGAAATGGGTTTAGAGGGATTTGAAGGCCGTAGGTCGCGGCTGCTGTTAGGGACGAACTCCAGTCGCTGCCCAGTTAGGGCTAGGCGACTAAAGGGTCAATCGCACAACTGAGGAACGACTGACATTCAATCGCATGACTGAAGCTCAGTCGCACGAATGGGGATTTAGTCGCACAACAGGACATGCGACTGAGAGCTCTGTCGTATAAGTCCAGTTGTATAGTAGTTCAGTCGCACGACTAAGGGTTAGTCACATAGAGGCCCATTCGTATAGTGTTCATTCGCACGATAGGAGGTCCATTCGCACGATTGTATGCCCATTAGTATAGCTGCTCAATCCCATGATCCAGTCGTATGGAGGCCATGCGACTGAAGCACGTTCAATCGCCCAAATAGGGCTGATGTGAATAAGGAGAGATGTGTAGGATTCTATGTAGCCAAGACACTTAGAATATTGATGTGGTTAGGACGTTATGATCCAAGTCGGGTTATACCCAATAACAAGCTTAGCAAACACCAATTAATATTTAATTGATGATATGATCATGCAATTAAATATTTACACCAATTTAGAAAATGGGTTTTCTAAATAAGTTGCATATGAGATGGAACAATTTATTAGGATATTTTGTTCAATAATATTATTTGAAGTATTATTTAAATTAGTTGTATAACACCAAATAATAATGAGTATACTACTTATACAATTAAATGGTTAATTGTTACAAGACTAGACATATGTGTGTGTGTTTATTTAAAAGAAAACCTCCTTTATTGGGCAAAAAAACTGTCCCCTTTGTCTCTTGCATGTGGGAGACACACATGCAAGATTCCACCAACATTTTCCTTAAAAACACACACCCACTAACTTGGTCTTGTAGAGCTTTCTCTCCATTCAATCATATATGCATGCAAGACCAAAACACTTCCTATCACTCTCTCTAATAGCTACGGATTCCAGCAGCTTCATTTCAGGGTTTTCTTGAGGTGTTTTGTGTTGTTCTTGGTGTATTCTACCTAACAAGAAGGTGTGTTTGCATGGAGCTTGGGGTATACTAGCTTGAGGACTTCTATCCTTGAAGTCTTGGCTGAATTTTGGGCATCTCCATCTTCATCAAACATCTCTTTCGGATGACATTTTGCTACTGCAGTAAGGTAGTACACAGCTCAATGAAGCTGTGATTTTATGTAGTTTTACATATGTTCATAGCTTGCTAATTCACATAAATGATCCTTTGTTCTTTGGGTTTGTTTTATACATTAATATGGTCATCTAATGAACATAGTTTTCAGCTTATAAAAAGGTTTATAAAGTTGTAATTCCGCTGCGTTTTCTGAAGGTTTAAATGGTTAAACTATGATTTTATTTCTAACAAACCCAACAATGGCATCAAGAGCCGGTTATGTGGATAGCTTGCTTGTTCTTTTCCTTTCAGAATCATTTTAAAGGATGTTAATCAACTAATTAGGGGCTGATTTTGGTTGATTTAAAAATCCCCAAGTCTTTCAAAGTTATATCTTCATGCTTATGATTAAACTTTGAAAGATAGGAATGTCAATTGATTGATATATTTGGATGTTGTTTGTTTGGACAAACAAACCCTAATTTTCAGTTTATGTTGGCTGAAAATTTGGGGTTTGGTGGGGTTTATTTTGTTTATTGAATAATATTTATGATTGTTCATATGTTAGTGTGCATAACCTAGCCTTTGGCCTTTTGATTTGGATGATTGGAATGGTTATTTTATTCATTCAATTGGGTTGTAATTTTGTGTTTATTATTTGGGTTGTAATTATTTATCATTTGGTTATGTAATAAATAGATTAGGTGAATTTTTTATTAGAAAAATGTATTAGGATATAATTTTGTTAAAGGAAGATGCACAAGATCAAGACCCAAAGATGGACATCAAATACATGGACCTTGAAGTATTTGGATATGGATTCAAGTGAGAGTCCATGGACACATATAATGTGTCATGACAAGCCCTTAAGAAAGACCTTATGACAACACTTTTGATGGCAAACAAGTGTTGTCAACTTAGTAGCTATGGTTATGCACTCATGTTTATATGTTTATGCTTGTTTGAATGTTTGTTGTTTGATTGTTTTGTTGATATTTAGACATATATCACAAACTCATTAACAAACTTAACAAGCTGAAAATTGATGGTTCTTAATCATTAAAAGTTAATAAAAGGTTATTAAAAAGGAATAATGATTTTATAATAAAATGGGTTTTATTAGAAGAACCGTAGGGTATCTTGTATTTGAAAGCATGCAAATACAAGTACATAGAGTTTTCTAAACTAAAATTATGAAACCTCTAAATGTTCAAATCCCTTTTAAAATAAGTCAAACACCATCCCCTTTTACAACACTCGAATCGTTTGAGAACTTGATGTGGGATAAAGGTCACCTAACCACATTAGAGGGAACTTATGAGTTTGAGGTGGGTTTGCCATATTTATGGGATAAAGGTCACCTAACCACTAATATAACCAAATCCACACATGTGTCTAAGTAGGATGAATTAATTTGGAAATCATACATTAGGATCACCAAAGCATGACGTACAAAGGGTGTTGATGGGATAAACATGCCAAAAAAACATAAGATGTTTAACCGATCCCATACACTAGAAATTGTAATAGGTTATAATTGTCAAACGTTGACTACCTTGTTGATTTAAATAAAGGGATAAAGGTCACCTAACCGATATTTAAATGTAACGTTGGATTCTAGATTTTAATTATTAATTGTCTATGAGACGTAAAGGGTATTAATGATTAAAATGTAATTTTTTTTAGAAATACTAAGAAGAACTTTGTTAATTTTGTAGAATGGCCGCAAACAATAACAACACAAACCCGACCGTCCATAACCTATCACTAAGAACAATCCTTGAAAAGGAACGTCTAAACCATGGGAACTTCATGGATTGGTACCGAAACTTGAGAATCGTTCTCAAGCAAGAAAAGAAGTCCTATGTGTTAGACGATCCCATTCCCGATCAACCCGATGAAAATGACGTTGAGGCCTTTGCCGAGTGGGTCAAGTACACCGAGGACTCTGTGCAAGTCGCATGTCTCATGCTAGCAAGTATGATTCCCGATTTGCAAAAGGACTTTGAGAACCACAATGCCTATGACATGATCACCCAGTTGAAGGAAATGTTCCCACAACAGTCAAGGGTGGAGCGCTTCGAAACGGTTCGAGCACTCCATGCATGTCGGATGGACGAGACCAAGTCGGTGTCATCTTATGTTCTTAAGATGAAGAGCCACATTGATCGCCTCGAAAGGCTTAACTGTCGTGTGTCCAATGAGTTGGCAACGGATTTGATCCTCAACTCTCTATCCAAGAAGTTTGATAGCTTTGTTATGAACTATAACATGAATAGATGGGACAAGAGCATTGGTGAGCTTCACTCAATGCTCAAAACGGCCGAGCCAGGCATGGGTAGAAAGGTTCTACTGGTCCTTACGATCAATGAAGGAGGTAGTAGGAAGAGGCACCTCCTCGACCCTAGGGCAAGTGTTGCAAAAGGGAAGGGACACGTCAAAGGGAAGGGTAAGGGTAAAGCAAAAATAGAACCACCCAAACCGAAAGAAAAGAAGCACAAGGTTGCTCATGATGACCCGTGTTTTGAGTGTGGTAAGGTAGGCCATTGGAAACGTAATTGTCTGGTCTATCTCAAAGCATTGAGATCAAAGAGGGATGCGGGGCAAACCTCAGGTACAATCTTTATGATACATGTTGAGCTAAATGTTATTTCTTCTAACACATGGGTATTAGATACCGGATGTGGAACTCAAATTTGCAATTTGTTGCAGGGGTTCAAAAGAAGTGAGCATTATGCAAAAGGGGAAATTAATCTCTTCATGGGGAATGGTGCAAAGGTTCATGTGGAAGCCCAAGGAGACTACATTTTGAAGCTTCCAAGTGGTTTGGAAGTCATTTTAAAGAATGTATTATATGCTGCTAGTTTGACTAGGAACATTATTTGTGTTTCCCGTTTGAGACAATATGATTATGATTTCAAGTTTGTTGACAATGATATTCATGTTTCTTTAAATCATATGTTTTATTTTAAGGCTATACCTTGTAATGGTATTTATGAATTGGTTCATGAAAACACAACATATGATAGCCCAATGTACCAAGCAACCACCAAAAAGCTCAAATTAGATTCGAGTGATTCCTATCTTTGGCATTGTCGCCTTGGTCACATAAACAAGAATCGTATGCAAAAACTCCAAAAGAATAGTCTTTTGAAAACTAATGAAAATGATTCATTTGATGTATGCGAGTCTTGTTTACAAGGTAAAATGACAAAGGCCCCTTTTAGTGGGAATAATGAAAGGGCAAAGGATTTATTAGGAATCATACATTCGGATGTATATGGACCTTTTAAACCAATAACTAGGAATGGTGAAAGATACTTCATTACCTTTACCGATGACTATAGTCATTATGGGTATGTGTACTTGTTAAGACACAAACATGAATCTTTTGAAATGTTCAATATCTTCAAGAACGAAGTAGAAAATCAACTCAACAAAACTGTCAAGATTCTTCGTACAGATAGAGGAAGTGAATACCTAAGTAGTGTATTTCAAGAGTATCTTAGAAGTTGTGGGATTGTCTCACAACTTACACCACCTGGAACACCACAACCTAATAGTGTGTCTGAGAGGAGGGATCGGACTATATTGGATATGGTTCGATCTATGATGGCTAGAAGTACACTACCTCTATCATTTTGGGGTTTCGCGTTGCTCTCTGTGGCCCGTATTTTAAATATGGCCCCAACCAAGAAAGTGGAAAGGACACCTTTCGAAATATGGCATGGAAGGGTTCCATCATTATCATATTTGAAAGTTTGGGGGTGTGATGCTTATCCTAAGCAATACACTCAAAACAAACTGGAAGCCCGATCCACTAAGTGTATCTTTATTGGATATCCTATAGATTGCATTGGATATTATTTCTATGATCCGACAGAACAGAAAGTGTTTATTGCTCGAAAGGCAGAGTTCCTGGAAACTAAGTTTCTTTCGAAAGAAACTAGTGGAAGAGCAGTGGAACGTGAAGAGGTTCAAGATTCACAAGACGATACACAATTGGTTGATACTAGCAATCAACATAAGGATGTTGAGAATGATCATGTGGATGATCAAGATACACAAAACGTTCGCAAATCTGGTAGAATTAGTGTTCCTCCTGAGAGATATGGATTTTTCATGGATGGATGCTATGTGGTAGATTCGGATGAACCAACCACATACCATGAGGCAATGTCAAAACCTGATTTTGACAAATGGCAAGAAGCCACGAACGTTGAGATGCAATCCATGTATGATAACCAAGTTTGGGAATTGGGTACACCACCTCTTAAGTCCAAGATAGTTGGAAGTAAGTGGGTTTTCAAGAAGAAAACCGATATGCATGGAAACTTGGATACCTATAAAGCTAGACTTGTAGCAAAAGGTTTCACTCAAACTCAAGGGGTTGATTATGATGAAACCTTTTCGCCAGTGGCAATGCTAAAGTCTATCAGGATATTGTTTGCCATAGCAGCATATTATGACTATGAGATTTGGGAAATGGATGTCAAAACCGCTTTTCTTAATGGATATCTTGAGGAAGATGTCCATATGAAACAGCCTGAAGGTTTTATCGATCCATAACATCCTAACAAGGTATGCAAGTTAAAGAAATCAATCTATGGATTGAAACAAGCATCAAGAAGTTGGAATCACCGTTTTGATGATGAAGTAAAGAAATTTGGCTTCATTAAAAACGATGATGAAGCTTGTGTATACAAGAAAGCTAGTGGGAGCATTATTACTTTCCTTGTATTATATGTCGATGACATTCTACTAATTGGAAACGACATTCCAACCTTGGAAGGTGTAAAAACCTGGCTTGGAAGCTATTTTTCCATCAAGGTTCTGGGTGAGGCCACCTATATTTTGGGAATAAAGATCTATAGGGATAGATCAAGGCGGTTAATAGGTTTAAACCAAAGTATATACATTGAAAAGATCTTGAAAAGGTTCAAGATGGAGAATTATAAGAAAGGTTTGGTACCTATTCAAAAGGGTACTATATTGAGCTCATCTCAATGCCCTAGTTCAAAGGTTGAACAAGAAAGAATGAATGGAGTCCCATATGCATCTGCTATAGGATCCATCATGTATGCAATGATATGTACTAGGCCGGATGTGTCATGTGCTCTAAGCATGACAAGTAGATATCAACAGAATCCTGTTAATAGTCATTGGATGGCTGTTAAGAGTATTTTAAAATACCTTAGAAACACTAAGGATATGTTCTTAATATATGGATCTGGTGAGGAGGAGCTCGTTGTAAAGGGTTACACGGATGCGAGTTTCCAAATTGATCGAGATGATTCTCGATCACAGTCGGGATATGTCTTCATTATGAATGGAGGAGCAGTCTCTTGGAAGAGCTCAAAGCAAGATGTAGTGGCACTATCTACAACAGAATCAGAATACATCGCCGCTTCATTGGCAGCTCAAGAAGCTACGTGGCTTAGGAAGTTCATTGCTGATCTAGGGGTTGTTGCTACCATTCAAGACCCCCTAGAGATCTTTTGTGACAACGAAGGTGCGATTGCTCAAATCAAGGAACCTCGTGCTCATCAAAAGACTTGGCACATTGAACGGAGATTCAACTATATTAGGGATGAAGTTGAAAAGGGGAAGATATGTATTCGCAAAGTTCATAGCGATCAAAACATTGCGGATCCATACACGAAGCTCCTAGATAGGTCAAAGCATGAAAGTCATACTTGTGGCTTAGGACTTCGATATTCTAGTGATTGGACTTGATCAAATTTTGTAATTGAATATGTGGAACACTTTATTATTTGAGTAAAATTATTTGGTTATAATGTTTCAATTAATGTTCCAATTTAGCATGTTTAATCCATGAGTAAATTATTTACTCTAAATGTCCGTAGTCGTTCATACTTGTAGGAACAAGTGTAAGGGTAAGATTATTATGAACTTGGATAGGTTGATATTCATAAGGATGAATATAGAGCAATGGGTTGCTACCAATGTTCATAGATATTTGTGGATACAAATATTGGACTAACCCGCATCTCAAATTTTACTACATGGAATCTTATCGATTGACCATAAGTAAATTTGAGTAAAGGTGAATATCATTTGGTATCCTCCGACCTGAGATACATATTGGGTTTTGATATTCACCAAGTATTGTACCTTGAGCTAATTCTTCACTGTCTTGAAATAGTGGACAGTACATAAGGGTATGTTCAGGTATAACACAAGGTGTTTGTGAGAAATGTATGTAGTCAAGATGGAATTTGTTCCTCTTATTCGTTGAGAGTTAGACGTCTAAGGCCTGATTAAGTTAAATCAACAAGAAACGATCATTCTGTGTCCTTGGATTTAACATGACATCTGTAACAAAAGGATAGATGATTGATTCACCTAAATCATTTCAAGTAGGGTCCTTGAATGGGATGATGTTATTGAATGGCCATAAGTCATGGGTATTAAGGGTAGTAAACCGTTGTTAGGCGGTATTTACTGATGATATGATTATGCAATTAAATATTTACACCAATTTAGAAAATGGGTTTTCTAAATAAGTTGCATATGAGATGGAACGATTTATTAGGATATTTTGTTCAATAATATTATTTGAAGTGTTATTTAAATTAGTTGTATAACACCAAATAATAATGAGAGTATACTACTTATACAATTAAATGGTTAATTGTTACAAGACTAGACATATGTATGTGTGTTTATTTAAAAGAAAACCTCTTTTTTGGGCAAAAAAACCGTCCCCTTTGTCTCTTGCATGTGGGAGACACACATGCAAGATTCCGCCAACATTTGCCTTAAAAACAACACACCCACTAACTTGGTCTTGTAGAGCTTTCCCTCCATTCAATCATATATGCATGCAAGACCAAAACACTTCCTATCACTCTCTCTAATAGCTACGGATTCCAGCAGCTTCATTTCAGGGTTTTCTTGAAGTGTTTTGTGTTGTTCTTGGTGTATTCTACCTAATAAGAAGGTGTGTTTGCAAGGAGCTTGGGGTATACTAGCTTGAGGACTTCTACCCTTGAAGTCTTGGCTGAAATTTGGGCATCTCCATCTTCATCAAACATCCCTTTTGGATGACATTTTGCTGCTGCAGTAAGGTAGTATCACAGCTCAATGAAGCTGTGATTTTATGTAGTTTTACATATGTTCATAGCTTGCTAATTCACATAAATGATCCTTTGTTCTTTGGGTTTGTTTTATACATTAATATGGTCATCTAATGGACATATTTTTCAGTTTATAAAAAGGTTTATAAAGTTGTAATTCCGCTGCGTTTTTAGAAAGTTTAAATGGTTAAACTATGATTTTATGTTCTAACAAACCCAACAAGATGTGTATGTAGGATGTATTTATGATAAGTATGATGTAGCCTTATATGATGGTAATGACTGATGATTTGCAAATATCTATGTTCCTTGCATTGAGGTATGTTTATCTTTTCGTGACTTTACGTGAATGAATGAATGAATGAAGCGAATGTGATAAGAACGTAAAGTGAAAGATAATGAAAGAGAAACATGATGAATGAATGCATGCATTATTTAATGAATGATGAAAGTAATGAAAGTCTTGCATGGTCTAAGGGGCACGAGATGGAATTGACGGTTAAGAAGTCTTGGAAATGGTGCTTGGTTCTAGTAACTAGGCCTATTACGAGCCTTATGGTAGATTATGGACAGTGAGCCATAGTTGCCTTAAGAACAACGGGGCAGTGTCTTTGTGACCTGTCACGGGATAGTTGTTACAACTATAATAGCAGGAGTGGTGACGATCACTCATGGGGTTAACGTGACCCCGGAAGAGGTGTTGTCGGTCTATGGACAGAGAGCCATAGGGGCAACAAAGTTGTCGATCTATGGAAGAGAGCCATAGGGGGAACAAAGTTGTCGGTCCATGGACAGGGAACCATAGGGGCAACAAGGGTGTCGGTCTATGGACAGAGAGCCATAGGGGCACCAGTATGCTACGGTATGCTTTGTCGGCCCATGGGCTGGAACCATGGGGCAGAGACAGAAGTGGCCTTTAGAGATTTGCATGCTTGATGAGTAAAAGCTAAAGAACGAACGAATGAAAGTAATGAACAGAAGGAACATAATGATGACGTATGAAACGGGATCCTTGTCACTCGACCTCAGTAATCATGGCTGTGTGTCATGAAGAGGGTAAAGTGTGACCGGATCTAGATAGAAGTGAAAGATAGAGAATGCATGAAGGTTAAAGATAGATAATGAACGAATGACAGACAGAGAATAAATGAAAGTTAAAGATAAAGAATGAATGAGAAAAGAAGATAATAATGATATTATCTATGTGTATGTACGTATGATGTGTGTTCATATACAAAAGTATAGTATGTTTTTGAAAGAAGTAAAGAACGGTTTTAACGAAAGAAAATTATGCTTTTAATATAAAACTAGAACTCACTCAGCAACGCTGACTTTGATGTGTTTCCAGTTGGCAGGTATGTTGCTGAGGATGGCACGAGGTGGCTACTCAGCTCTTTTGGGATGGCATTCTCCTTTTGATAATGCTGCCACGCATTATGTTACGTGCAAGTGTTCCTTGAGGATCCCGATTAACGGGATTACTTAAGGAATCTTCTTTATGATGAAATTTTAATGTTTCTATACCAGAGGTCACTGTTTATGACCGTTTTGTAAACAATAGCGATGTAAAACGTTGTAAAAGCTTTTATGATGAAATGAGAATTTACCTTTTTTATTAATTCCGCTGCATTACTTTACTTAGTAAATGTAAATTAAATGTTGAAATGCGATGAATGGCCAACTGTGAGGTGCCCGGGATCGGGGCCTTACAAGTTGGTATCAGAGCCAAAGTTTAAGTGAAATGGGTAAATTTTCAAAATAGACCTAAACTTAAACTGAAAATGGGACAGAAAAGGAAGGAATGCCATCTGAGTAGTTGCGTGCCATCAGGTATTTTCTTAAAGTTAATCAGTATTACGTGCGCATGTTATGTGATGTATGTGTTACTGTTAGAACTAGATACTAACGTAGTCAGGACAGGTGATGCTCAGGGTATGAAGAGTAAAGTAAGTGGCTAATCACAATTGGCCACTGTAATTTGGGACTTACTGTACTTGACATAAACTGAGCTATTCCCTTGAATGACCGTGTTGGTGTTTGAATCTTTCAGTGTGATAGAGAATGGCTGGGGTAGATCTTCCAAAGCTTCCCGGGGTGGAGGTGGTGGCGGATGTGGTGCTGAACCGCGAGCCACAAGAGGAAGACTTAGGAGGGAGAAAGTGGTTCACGAGGAAAACGAGACCCCTCATCAGGAGGGAGTAGACGAGAGCGCCAACTTGAGGGCCTCGGTAAAAGAGGCAGTGGTTGAAGAGGTGCATCAGGTCATGCAGACGATCTTACCGTCTGTGGTGACTGAAGTGATTAAGGCTGTCAGGGAAGGTGAAAGGAAGGAGAGGAATAGGTCCTCAGGAAGACAGGAGCAATCAGGGCCGGAAACGGTTATTTCGGGTGATGAAGAGAAAGAGGAAGAGGAGGAGGAGCCGGTGCATGAAACGGCACGAGGATGTAACTACGGGGCATTTCAACGATGCAGTCCCCCATCTTTTGATGGTAATGGCACCGCTGCTGCTGCTCACCGGTGGGTGAGGGAAATGGAAGTCGTTCTGAATATCAGCGAGTGCAGGGAGGATCAGAAGGTGAAGTTTGCTGCCCACTATTTCGTGGACTCAGCTTTGTGCTGGTGGGACAATGTAGTCCAAGTTGAGGGTAGCCGGGCTATCGGAAGGATGAGATGGTCAGAGTTGAAAAGGCTGGTGATTGAGGAGTTCTGTCCTCACCGTGAGATGGATAAGGTTGAAAGGGAGTTCCTGCAGTTGGAAGCGGGGACGATGACGCATCAGCAGTACACCACCAAATTCAACTAGATGGGACGACTGGTGCCGAACCAGGTGACACCTCTTTCGCGGAAAATTAAGAGGTATATTCAGGGCTTGCCGACGGATATCCGCAGGCACATGATCGCTGCACGGCCAATCACGTTCAGGTCAGCGGTGGATCTAGCGGGAAGGTTGTATGACGAGCGGGAGGCGATGGCGATAACAGGCGAAGCGGAGGAGCGAGCCTATGTTAAGGAAGGGAAAGGAAGGCGAGATAGTGATGGTGGAATGGTGGCCGAAGGTAAGGTGATGAAGATCGATGATCACGAGGGGATAACAAGAAAGGGTGAGGAGTGCAAGAAGTGTGGTATAGGTCACGAAGGGGAGTGCAAATGTGGACCGAACGTCTTTTTTTAGTGTGGGAAGGAAGGTCATAGGGCAAAGGAATGCCGCGTGGCTAAGTGCTATAGCTGTGTGAGACGGGACATCTGAGCAGGGATTGTAGGAAGTAAAGGGCAGGAAGCTCCGGTGCGAGAAAGGAGGACAGAAGGTGAAGACTAGAGCGGACTTTGACTTGACGTCAGGTACGTTGCGATAATTTAAGTTTGTGCCCTTACGCCTCGAATGCAATGCTACTAGCAGTTCGTTCCTACTGTCTTCTGTTGCTTGGTAGGAGAAGAAACATCTAGGAATACATCGATGTATAGATTACTACTTGTAGATTCACTAGGTTGCCTGATGCCCTAGAGGATTGCGTGATGCTATTGAGAAGGCTGTGTCACCCGTTGTCTGAGGAACAGTTTCAGCCGGTGAAGGGTTCATCGAGTGGCAACGTACGCATAGTTTTGACGTTGTAGTAAACAGGTGGAATGGGAGATCAGAAGCAAAGAAAAAGTTATATTTGGAACAACACATAGCATGGATAATGAAGGCCTTTTTCATCATGTTAGGACCGTGTACGGACAGAGTACTAACTGATTCTTCGTTATACCGGATCAAATAGTGCGGAATCCTATTTGATTGGCGATCCAATCTGGGAGAATGTAATCAAGATCAATCCTAACGATTAGAAAACGTTAAGAATGAACTAGGAATGATCTGGGACGTTCTATGAACTTGGAATGGACGAACTGGACGTTCTGGGTCGACTAGGGTTTCAAGTATTCGAAGTGTTACCTTTTTCCACGAATTAAGTGGTATTTATAGGTTACATCTATCAGTCGTACGACTGAGCCAGGCGACTGGCTCAGTCATGCGACTGAGTCATACGATTAGTTCATTCGGACGACTGAGTCAGTCTTATGACTCAATCGTACGATTGACTCAATCTCCTGGTTCAATCGTATGACTGGCCCATTCGCATGGTCCAGTCGTGCGACTAAATCAGATAACTTAGTTAAACACATTCTTGAACCTTTGATGGTTCAAACATACGTTTAACAACTGTAAACCTATATAACATTGTTATAATATGCGTGTAACAACTATAACATAAATAGATATAACATTAAATAACCAACACCCATATATAGAAGAGATTCTCATTATATTGATTAAACATTACATATGTGTTACAACAAGAAGTTCTATTACATTTAAGTTCACTTGACTAGAACTGGGGACATGTGTACCAACAAACTCCCCCTTGGACCTAGTTCTATCTAGACTTTGACTTCTTTCTTGAACTCTTCAAATCTCTTCAGTCTCTCCTCTTTAGAAACCCCAACATGGATATGAAGTGTAAAGCATAGACGTATGATATGTTGAAACTGTAGTGCTTGCACTATATCCTGCGTGTCAAAAAACAGTGGCCACTTGTACAACGTATAAACATCTGACACTGACAAGTTTATTAGCCACATAGGGTCAAACACCCTTATTGTGTCCATCGACCCGTCCTTCTCTAAAACGATGACTGCCTCTCCTGAACGCCAGTCATAGTACCACCACTTAAAGTGTGGGGAAAGTCCTGTGGCATCTCCCTCAGTGGAATTCTAGACATTGTGCGCGGAGGTCGCCACTTCAGGACTATCTTTGGCTGACCAGTGATGGGACTCACCTCAGACCTTCTGAGGTACCTCGTAGCCTGCTGAGGTTTGAAGTTTACCCATCTAGTCCTGTACTCCTTTTTCAAAGCAGCCTCAAACCAGCCAGACATCTTCTTAGGATCAGCATAAAGAAGCTTTAGTCGGGCCAACTGGTTGAGCTCAAAACCTGGGAGAGTCTTCAGATCATGAGGAAATCTGAAGTACTCGATTCCCCTCTCCCTTTTCACTGCATACACGCCAAGGTCATTAAAATGAGCCCAAGCAATGATCTTCCCTGACACCTTCATATTCTTCTTTACTTTATATATATTGGTGTAGGTACTCTGAGTTGTTGTAGCACGTTGGGCTCGGACCTCGGCGAAGCAAGCCGCCCATTCAGCCTTTCGAATATCGACTTCGGCGTCCGAGGCTTGGGCTTGACTTGTTGAGGCTTCTGCTCCCTTCTCCTTACCACTAAGTTTATCCAGAATATCACTGTCAAGGTTGTTTACTAAATCTGGAAACACGTTTCCCTCTTGATCAGTGTATTCTGGATAGTGCTGATCTGTGATGTCTTCAATTTTGATTTCTTCAACATCGTTGAGCTCGTCATCATCAGCATCATCAAAAATTGGAGCATCCTTAACAATTTCGTCTGGATTCAGACGAAATATTTCAGCAAGCTGCTCATCAGTAAGGTCGTGAATAATTTCTCCTTCTTCAGGAGTATAACTCACTGACCTTCTGACGATCCCCTGCAGATAAAGAATCATTATGAGTTGAGACTTGACCTGTTGGAGGGGAGCAACATCATGCTCATCTTGCTGAAATCCCTTATCTGTTTAATATCAACATGTAGAGTAGCAATCATTAGTATAAACTCAATTTAATTAAACATTAATCATTAAATATTTACAAGAGTTTCATATACATCAAAAGATAAATCAAGTACAAAAGCTTTAGAAATAAAACATCTAATCAGTACTTTTGTCTTGGATCATCACTGGATCTCCGGCAGAAGGGGAGGTAGGTGGGGCAGCAGTTGATGCTCCCTGGTCTTGTCTTTTCTTGGATCGTTGCTCATGACCAGAGGCAGAGGTAGATGTATCTGCGTCCCCTTCTTCATCATTATCATCTTTTTCTTTATCTTCATCATCACCTTCCTCGTCATCATCATCACTATCATCATCCTCATCATCCTCCTCATCATCATCATCTTCACCTTCTCCTATCTTGAGAGGCTCACTCTAAGTGCTTTTCAGCTTTAGCAATAGAGTCTTGTGATCCGCCTCCAGCTTCTCCATCATCTCATCAGTCTCAGCCTCGTGTTGAAGCAAGCCTGTGATCTGATCTGTCTGTGCAGTGATCAACTGGGCTTGTGAAGATGTCAGCTCTCTTAGTCTCTCAATCTCAGCTGTTTGTGTAGAACTTTGCTCTTGCAGCTGTAGAATCTGAGCCGTCTTAGCCTTGTCGGAGGCTAGCAACGGGAGCACCATGCTGTTCAGTGCTGCAAGCTGCTCTGTCACTAAGACAGGTGGTATAACTGAGCTCGAAGGTGCAGATGAGGGTTGGGTTTGGTGAGTGGTGGTTGTTGTGGTAGCTGTGGTGTAGATGGGAGAAGATGGGAAGGCTGTAGTGGGGGGCACAATGGTGGTGGTAGTAGATATGTGAGTATGGGGTGGAGGTTTAGTAGTGGTGGTGGTTGATGTGGTGGCTGTGGTGTTGGATGGTGTGGTTGTGGAAGTGGTTGTAACGAAGGTGAGACGTCTTTTCTTCTTCTTCTGACCATGGGGTTGAGCCATCCTTTTCTTCCTTGTTCCCGTTGAAGTGGATGCTCCCCCTACAATCCTGCTAGCTGACTCCGGTGCATAACTCGAATCAGTGGCTATCTCTCCTGAGTCTCGTGGGCATTCACCGACCGCCCTTAGGCCATGTTTTGTGGGAACAACCTTGCTTCCCACAGTACGTGTCAGGGGCTCCTCTTCAGACTCCTCTTCCTCCTCACCAGGAACAAAATCCTGATGGAAACCAACAGACTCAGTTCCATCGTGGGTGGATGGTGGAGATGGTATATCAGTAGTAGTGGCCCTAGATGGAATAGGGCCTGTATCTCCACCATCACCACTGTCATCATCATCAGAATCATCTGATGGTATAGCTATCACTTCAGTATTCGATCCACTATCATCATGACGCCACTTGCGTCTCCCTAGGGCAACATAATCAGCCCGGGCCAGATGCCCAATCAACCACTTCATCACCGGCTTCACCTGCTTGCCTCTGTAAACCTTCATCCTCCCAAGAGTGGTGTTATCCATAATCTCCAATGCCACTGCATCACTCTTTTCTTTGGGAAGATCGGGCAGCTTCTCATCGAATATAAGCCGTAGAAATCGGGGTACATGCAAAAACCTTCCTTCCCCTTAGCCTCTAGGTTCTCTATCAGATACATGAAGATCATGTTGGAGAAGCTGAAAGAGTGGTTTAGGACCAATGCCACGTAGGCATTTTGGATTTGATCAGACAGATCATCAAACCCACCCATCTTGGATGCAATACACTTAAGTATGACGTGCGCTAAGTACTTGTACTGGGGGCTCTGGTTGCTCTTGTTCAGCACACCCGAGTTTATGTCCCCGCAGTGCCCTATCCTCAGGAAACATCCATGAACAGTAAGAGGGTGCAGCATAAGTGGGTGTTTCTCGTCGTCTCCAAAACCTAATACCCTCCTGATATCAGCAGCTGTAATCTCAATCTCCCTACCGAAGATATTACTACGGATGCGGTAGGGCTCCACTGATCGGTCTACCGAAGCTCCCTCCCAGAATGACTGATGGATAGACTGATAGGGAGTACAGGGTGTAGATATGGCTCTGTATATCCGAGATCTCCTCAAGAAGTCGATGATCCCTGAAAAATCACCACCGTTCCTCGAGGTGGAATCCAAATAAACACAAATGTTGTGCTTTGGATTTATGGTCCACCTATTTGCCATATTCCTATAATCAATAGCAAACACACGTTAGAAACATGTAAAACAGTGTTTGACTAAATCAGAAACCAGTTTAGTTCAATCGTGCGATTGCACTGTGCGACTGAGTTCAGTTGGGAGTCTGAACCTGCGATTGGGTCAGTCGACCGAATGACTCATTCGCATGATTCATTCGGCCGATTGAATGAATCGTTCCTTTCAATCGTGCGATTCAAGTTCATTTTGGAATCCAGTTGTATGACACAATCCACTCATTCATATTCTTCATTCGTACGATTTAATGAGTCGCCTCATTCTATCGTGCGATTGAAGTTCATTCTGGGTGACCAGTCGCATGGATTACAGAACGGTTGCATTTTAACTCAGATTGATCAATTTGCTAGATTAGACATTAAGTTCATGTTCATTAGACTCGTAATCATGTGTCTAAACTACCTAAATCAATGATTTTAACATTTTATGTGTTTAAGGTAGTTTATTGTGCAACTTTGTTTTGGTTCGATATTTAGGTCAAATATCCGTGTATTTCGAACCAAATTTGACAATTTTTGATCATCTTTCGGTCGCATTTTACCTGTATAACAATTTCACAATGTCAGTAATCAGGTAGATAGAGGTTTGATTTCAAATGAAATTTTGGCATCGTAACAGTGCGATTTTGAATTTAGGGCGAATGAGGTCTGCGATCGACTGAGGGTTCTATTTATACTAGAACTCAGTTCAGTCGGCCGACTGGACCTATTCGCTCCACTCATTCGCTCGACTCAAACTCCAGTCGTACGATTGAGTCTATTCGCATGACTTAGTCGTATGACTGAAATTGAGTCGTACGATTCACTCATTCGACTCGTTCCTATCGCATGGTTTACCTCCATTTGTACATTTGGCCTAGTCGATCACATTCAATCGGCCAATTGGGCTTATTCGCATGTCCCAATCATCCGATTGTTTTCAGTCGTATACCCCATTCGTACGACTGGGTCAGATCAGATTTAGTGGTGCGATTGGGCTATACTTGTGCCATTTTTGTCAAGTTATGAACCGACTCTTAGTTTTCTTAACCAATTGATAAACATTATAATCTTTTGATCATCTCAGACATGATCATTTTAATAAAACAGTTTGATCACCTCAGACGTGATCCATTTATCCACCTGATCATCTCAGACATGATCCTTTTAATAAAACAGTTTGATCACCTCAGACGTGATCCATTTATCCACCTGATCATCTCAGACATGATCCTTTTAACCTTTCAGAAACAATTTGTTAAATAAACATTAAGCTCATTTGGTGATGTTAACAGAGAATAATATACGCAGTCCGACAAAGATACACTTATACTATTAAATTAACGAAATTTTAAACTACGAACAAAAACGAACATCTTTTTGTGATTTTTGTCAGGGTAGGTTTGTGTAGCCATTAGCATTGACATCATATCAAGGACAGGCTCATATGGAATCAGACAGGCATAAACAGAATTACTTGGAACTTTTGATTAGTATTTAATTTTAAACACTTGCATATCACAGCTTTCTCACTCATCTATGACTTCTAAGATCTAACTGGGAATCATGTTTGATACGATACGTAACGTACTTTGATTATCAACTTCAGTCGGCGCATACACAACGATTGTCATTATACTTATCCACTTAAATCCATACACAGACTTTTGACACGTATTGGTAACGAATTAAGTTATATTATTTCAACCAACATTTGTGGATCCCAAGCTTATATGTTAATCAGTTTTCCTTAGAGGACTTTCGAGCGGTCTATAGGTATTTTGACAAGAAGAAACTATTCTTAGAGCTTTCAAAGAGAAGCCAATCCTTAGGTCAGTGCCATCACACAGCAGAGAGGCGGCAAACAACAATGAATTCTAGAATATGTAGGTTATGCTTATCCTCAGGTCAGTGCCATCGCACAGCAGAGAGGCACACAACCTATCTCCTTGTTAGAGCATTTCTTATTTTTCTTTTTCACATAACGCACCAACAACAGTTTGTTATTAGCATGATTGCGCTTGTATTCAATTTTTTTCTTTTGCTCTTTTTGAAGTCACACGCACACCTTTGGTGGCGTTTATTTGCTCGTTATCCCTTATCGGAAATGGCTGATTGTGTTAACCAATGATAAGATGGGAACCCACAGTTGATTGAACCGTTTAGTTTAGATTAAGTTTACCAATGACTTCTACTCGTCTATTGTGTTGAATCTACCGACACATCGTATAGTGAACTAGCACCTCCCTAGATCAACTTTCTCCGTGTAGTTACAATACCAACCAAGCGTACTATCATCTTCCCATTTTGTTAGACTTAGACTTCTCGGATTTATAATTTTTCAGTGATTTAATTAACTTTGCAGAACCAAAAATCCTTTTGGTGTTCCAAGTAACTCGATGCCTGTGTACAATCACTTTCCAAATTTATCGAGTCACATTTCCAGTTTAGTTGTCTATGTCTTTTCAGCTTTACTCACCTTCCCCCCCCATTTTTTTTAGGTAAATGAATACTGAAATAAATCTCCCCCTAAAATACTAAAACAGAAAATCTTTTTGTGTTTTTGGATTTTATATAACAAGGAAATAATTAAAAAAATAAAATAAAATTGACAGAAAAATAAACAAATAAACACAAGTCGGACTATGTATCAGCTTCTTTCGCAATCACATCACTTATCTTTTTAACGCCGTTGACCACTAACAGATAGAAAAATCTGGGTTTATCAAATGGTTTGGTGTAGAGGTCAGCGCGCTGAATTCCGTGTTAATTTTAATCACATCAATCAATTGTTTTTCATAGCAATCGCGTATGAAATGATATTTAATACCGATGTGTTTTGTTTTGGGTGTTGAACAGGATTTTTAGTAACAGCTATGGCAGTGGAATTATCAACATAAATAGGGGTGTTAGAAAATTGCAAACCGTAGTCGCGCATTTGCTGTTGGATCTAGATGATCTGAGAGCAGCAACTTGCAGCAGCAACATATTCAGCTTCACAGGTTGATAAAGCAACCGAGGTCTGCTTCTTGCATTACCACGTGACTAATCGCCTTCCAAAGAACTGACACCCTGCTGATGTAGACTTGAAATTCATCTTGCAACCACCATAGTCTGAATCGTTGTATGCAGTAAGCTCAAAGTCATCATCATGAGGATACCACAGCCCCATTGTTGGAGTACCCTTCAGATAACGGAAAATCCTTTTCACCCCAATCAGGTGATTCACTTTTAGCTTCGCTTGATATCTACAACATAGACATGTGGCATACATAATATCAGGACGCGAGGCAGTGAGGTACATAAGAGATCCGATCATCCCACGATACATAGTGGCATCCACCAAATCCCCATTCTCATCAGGAGCCACATCATGATTTGTGGCGAGTGGGGTACCGGCAGTAGAAACATTTTCCATATCAAATCGACTCAGAATATCGTCGACATTCTTGGTCTGATGTAAGAAAATACCGGTTGGTGTTTGATCCACCTGTAATCTAAGGAAGAACTTCATTTCTCCCATGGCACTCATTTCGAACTCTGCCTTCATCACAGATTCGAACTCTTTGTACAATGCTTCATTCCTAGACCCAAAGATGATGTCATCCACGTAGATCTGCACCATAAGCAAATCACCATCCTTTTCCTTGATGAATAATGTACAGTCAATTACACCCCTGCAAAAACCGTGTTTCAACAGATGGGTGGAGAGCTTCTCATACCAAGCTCGAGGAGCTTGGTGTAGCCCATACAGAGCCTTATCCAGCTTGTAGACTCTGTCCCGATGATACGGATCCTCAAATCCATCAGGTTGACTGACATAGACCTCTTCTCGGATTTCCCCATGAAGGAATGCACTCTTCACATCCATCTGATAGACTTTTATCTTCATAAACGATGCATAGGCAAGGAAGATCCGAATTGCTTCCATTCTTGCCACTGGTGCAAACACTTCATTGTAGTCAATCCCCTCGACTTGTCTAAATCCCTGAACAACCAAGCGTGCCTTGTTTCTGATAACAACACCTTGGTCATCCTTTTTGCACTTTAGTACCCATTTGGTACCAATCACTTTAACTCCTTTTGGCCTGTCAATGAGGGTCCAGACTCCAAGTTTCTTGAACTGGAGTAGCTCTTCTTGCATAGCATTGACCCAGGCCTCATCTTTCAGGGCATCACTGACGTATTTAGGCTCAATTTGTGAAACAAACATGAGTAAGCCCCGTCATTGACATAACCCTTCTCCATGACTGCAGCATAATCAGCAGAGTACAGCTGATTTCACGTCTGTACACCGGATTGAATATCCCCAATGATAGCCGTGGGAGGATGATTCACAATGATCCTAGTCACTGGTGTGGAAGGAACCACAACCTCAGAGTCAAGATTGGTGACTACAGGTTCAGTATCCGGATTTCCCAATGCTAGTTTAGCAGCTGATGACCCACTTTGTTGATTAACATTGTGATCAAGAGTTGGTTCAGCTGCTTCTTCATCACCTGATGAGTCATCACTCTCATCTTGAGCAGGAGTCGAAGAACTTGAGGCACCGTTTGTAGGTATGATGTTGCTTGAATCCAGATTCGGTGTGTTGAGGACATCATACATGATCTGGGTAGCAACCTCATCATCTGAATCAAACTGAGGAAGATTAAAGGAGTTGAAAAAGCCATCATAATCGAAGAATGATGATGGACCTTTTCCAGCAAGGGGGTGGTGTATCTCTGAACATCTACGTTGCACCACACTTCTACCTGACCTGTCGAGTTATTGTAAACTCGTTCGTCTGGTATGCTATATCCTAAGAATATTCCTTGATCGGCTTTCTCACTGAATTTGCCATCCTGAGTTTTCTTCAACAGTGTACAAGGAGCTCCAAAAGGTTCCAGATACTCCAAGTTAGGCTTGCGCTTCTGAAGCAACTCATAGCAAGTCTTGCCATGCCTTTTGACTACTAACACACGGTTAAGTGTGTAGCAAGCATTGGCAACCGCCTCATTCCAGAACTGGACTGGAAGCTTAGAATCAGCTAACATGGTTCGCGCAGTCGCGATCAAGCTTCGATTCTTTCGTTCTGCAACTCTATTCATCTGTGGCGTGCATGCTGAAGTAAACTGATGAACAATTCCCTTTTCCTTGCAGAAAGCATCCATCCACTGATTCTTGAACTCTGTGCCATTGTCAGAACGAATCTTCCTTACCTTCAGGTTGTAGAGTGACTCCAGTGTAGTGACGAGCACCTTGAATGATTCAAATGTTTCTGATTTAGCTTTCAGAAACATCACCCAGGTGAATCTTGAGTAGTCATCTGTGACTACAAAGCAGTACCAGTCTCCTGCGATACTCTTTGTGCTAACTGGACCAAAGAGATCCATGTGTAGCAACTCCAGGGGCATCTCTATAGAATTAACTTGCTTGGTCTTGTGAGATTTCCTGGTCTGCTTTCCCTTCTGGCATGAGATACAAAAATCAGGAAGTTTGAAGTTCTTGACAGTAACTCCTTCAATGAGGTTGTTATGAATCAGATGATTCATCTTCCTGTGATTGATGTGTCCCATCCTCCTGTGCCATGAGATGGATTCCTTCTCTATTGCTTTTGATAGGAAACATTGAACTGTAGACTCAGAGGTAGAAGCATTAGTCATATCCAAGACATATAAATCATTGTACCTGGATGCGGACATCAGAACCTGCTCCTCTGGAATCTCCATCTTCTTCTTCACTATGTAACATTTGCGATTGTCAAACATAACTTTGAAGCCCTTGTCACATATCTGAGACACTGAGAGCAGATTGTTTTCCAGTTGTTGAACAAAATTTACTTTATCAAATATTACCTTCTCATTACCTACTTCGCCTTGAGCAGTAATGTATCCTCCTTTGTTACCAGCAAAGGAAACATGTCCCCCTTTAATTTGTTTGACATTAAAAGGAGAGACTTGTTTCCTGTCATGTGCCTGGAAGCTCCACTATCCACAATCCGTGTATTCGTAGAAGCACTATAGCGGACAACCTGCACATAATTGAAAGCAGTTAGTTAAGGAGGGGGACCCAAGCCTTAACTGGCTTGGGTTTCCTAGAGGCATCACATATGATGAACTCAACCCACTGTCCTTTGTCAGTTGGTGGGACATCAACCTTCAACTTGTCATTTCTATCAGACACATCAGATGATTTTGCCTTCCACATACCGTCTTTATGAAAAGATTGTTTGTGGTAGACACTAGATTGAATTACTGTTTGAATCTTTGGTTTAGGTTCCAAAACTGGTTTCACCTCAGGCATCACAGACTTGCCAATGACATGTCTATGTTGTCTGTGGTGTGGAGGTGAGGTATAAGACCTAGCAGGTGTGTTGGACCTAACTGGAGTCTTAGATCTCTGTTTTGGTATCTTATTGACATCGTGATCTAAGTCAATCTTAACCCGAGGTGTCTGATAACGAGGACAACTTGAAGAGATGTGACCTCGTTTTCCACAAGAGTAACACGATCTCCTTTCAAATGGACTAGGAGTTCTCTTGTGTGGTGGGGAGTAGGCCTCAGGAATGGACTTTTTGGTCTCAGTCTTTGAACATTCACCTTCTTTGACAAACTTAACTTGTTTAACATTTTGGTTTATTTTTCTTTGTGGCTGAATATTATCTCTTTTAACTGATTTAATGTGAGCGGTTTTAGACATCTTGGATTATGTGTCATTTAACTTTGAATCCAACCCAAGAGATGTGTTGACATTCTCTTCCACCCATTTCTCAGCAGTAACATTGCTCGATGCTGAGGTTTTCAGATCATCATCCGGAGAAGCAGGTTTAACTGCTGTGTCCGGATCACTAACCAAAGGAGTTGTCACCACATGATCCTTAATTGGATTATTATTTATTGGATGTTGTTTAGTGTTCAACAGGATCTCATGTGGTGGTGGAACAACCTTGTAACCCCAGCCCTCCCCATTGTTGCGTTCTTTAACCAAGCTTTTTAAAATGTGCGAGGAACTCGCTAAACTATGTAGTTTTTGTTTCAAAGACTCATTTTCAACTTGTAAAACCGCTTTGTCCTTTTTAGTCTCTTCAATGGTCTTTAAGTAGAATTTAATGTCATTTTCTTGGTTAAATACAACAACTTTAGTCTCCTTTAATTGCTTCTTTAATGCATCTATCTTTTCCTTATAACCGCTCTCATTCTGTTTTAACACTCGATTAGCCTCTGAGCACAGTTTCAAGTCATTTACTAAGTTATCATTGTGTTCTAATAACCTAGCAAATTTTATGTCAATGCTTTCTCTAAATTTATCACAATCAACACAAGCATGTTTAGCGAATAATTCATCCTTAGATTGTACCTATGCAGCTGTGGACGTTCCAGCCATGAAAGCATTCTAAGACGTAGGTTGAACATCAGATTCTGAATTCAGCTCATTCTTGACAATTTCATCCACTGCATCAAACGTCTCTTCCAAGTCAGCAGTATCAACATCAGCTGAGCTCTCCCCCTCACTCGTTGAGCCTTCGTTCAAGTCTTCCACAGAAGCTATGTTCGCTTCACCATCAGATAAGAACCGAAAGGACCAGTCCTATCCTTCATCTCCTTGTGCTACCATAGCTTTAGAATCATTCCCTGTGGATGCTGGCTTCTTGTCTTTATCTTGCCTATTGAACGAGGAGAATGGATTCCCGTTCCCAGTCTTCTTAGGCTTCACGCATTCTCTTTTGAAATGTCCCTTTTCTCCACAGTTGATGCACGTGACTTTAGACTTGTCAAAACTAAAGGTTGTATCTTTAGTAGCCACGAGATTCTGCCCTGTTTTCTTCACAAACTTCTTGGCTCTCCGGACAGCACTTGCCAGAGCCCACATGATATCCATCCTTTCAAGCTTGTTTTCATCTACTTGCTCATAGTCTTCATCAGCAAGGTGGCAATTTCCAATCATACCCGCCACCAGACCATCATAAGAGTGCACAACTGCAGCATGTCGATCCATGTGCTCTTTAGCAACCTCCACTGTTACTTTTCCCAAATTTTCTGTCATCAACTTACCAGATTGAGTAACAATTGGACTTTGTAGAGCCCCAGATGCACCATGAGACTCATTTGCAGATGATGAGCCTTGATCAGTAGATGACGATGCATTGGACACAAAGGCTGCTTGCAGGGGAGCTCCAGAAGACTTTGCAGCAGGAGTGGAAGTAGGAGTTACATTGTAGAGTGATGGGTCTTGGGTATACGCTGCTCTTTTCGTCCTGTACTTGTGACGCACTTCTTCCTCTCTCAGTTTTAGAATAAAGTCATTAATATCCAAGGTCTCTAATACTGAGTTGTGTCGCATGGTGGAAATGAATGAATTCCACTTTTCAGGTAGACCATCTACCAAGCTTGAAACTTTGTCTTCCATTGACGTCTTTACTCCATGAGTGTGAAGTTCACTCATCAAGTGATAGAAGCGATCGATAATTTGATCCAGGCTTTCATTCCCAATTGCAGAGAAGTTGTCAAATTCCTTCTTCAACGCTTTACCCTTTAGGGACTTTAGAGTAGAATTCCCATCATACCTCTTCTCAAGAGCTTTCATCAACTTTTTACTTTGCTTGTGCTCTGAGTATTGGTGAAAAATGGCCTTGGGAATGGACTGGGTCAAAAGAGCATATGCCTTCTTTTCGGCATTATAGGCAACCTTCTGTGTATCAGTGAGTCCACTTAAAGTCAAAGGATGTCACACCCCGGCCCAGAGAGGCGGGACGTCACGATTAGTAAACAACAACCAAAATGCAGCGGAAACTAAATGGTTTAATACGTTACAACTTTCAACATTTACATCAGAGTATTGGTTCTGTTTCAATTCACAAGGTGCCTAAATCTACAGTCTATAGGTGTTATGATCAATCTTTTGGTAAAGGTTTCTTGATGTTTCAGTAACTAAAGCTTCTAGGCTCGACATTTGTCTTCAACACCTACCCTCACTTCTTGCCTCGGATTTAGGTGTCTTCTATAGCTCAACTATTCTCCCTAGCTGTACCTGAAGACATGCTCAAAAAGAATTGTGTCAAAATAAAGTTAGTGAGTTCAAGTGGTTAAAGTTTCAAAAATAAAAGGTACTCTTAGAGTCCACAAGTGAAGGTTTTAGAATCAAGTGTGAAAGTTTCTGAAAATCTCATTTGATGTTTAAAACATCATTTTTAGTATCAGTCATTGTGGGGTATCAAATCAACCCTGCACTTGGTCCCCGGTTGGCCTCTTCTAAACTTGTGTTTAACCGGATATTCCCGTAGGAAAGGACCAAGTCTCAGATTAGTGAACCATTCCTGCTAGAATGGTTCACCATAGTATCTTACTCAAAACCTGTTACATGCCACAAACGACCCCTCAGGATCTCAGTGGGGTACCTCCCTGTGGCGGGAGCCACTGTGCGTGGGGGATTCCCCAAATAGATCTATTCACGTAAAAACAAGCGGTTCACAAAAGAATTAATGATTATGACTAAAGTATCAGCAGGTATCCAAAAAGTCCCACATACAAGCATCAAGTAAGCATAATCATAGTTCATAAAACAAAAGATCATGCCAAACAGTAAACAGTATCACACGTAAGAGTTTCAGTTTAAAAGAAGCATGCTTCATCCCCAAAACAAAAGTAAAAAGGGGGAACACGAGAACTCACCTGGTATCCTTGTATAATTTCAGAGCTAGATAAAGAAAAGTGATGATCACCAACAAAGCAATCCGAACTAAAACATATAAGATTCACGTTTAGAATTAGCATGATGTTATTACATGCGTGCAGTTGAGCTCTTTAGTTAAATTAATGTTGGTGATTAGTATCCTTAGCTTCTTGTGTATTTGTTAAGTGTCATGAATTAACTTGTGTACATTAGGTTAACTAAAGCATTTAATCAAGAATTGAGTCTTAGCTTAAATAATGTAGAAAAATCAATTTATGTTATGGCTTCCAAATCTTTAAGAATAACTCGCATTAACGATGTAAGTAATATATAATATTTCAAACAATGTTTATAATGTTCATGTTCTCATCATATTAGTTAACTTGATTGATGCTAACTAATCCAATTATTGATGATAGTTAACGATATTTTATAAAAAGGGTGTTACAATTAATATTTATTTCAAAAATACAATGAGATGACCAACAATTACTAACAACAAGATGATAGATCATTATAGCGTTTTAGGTCTTTTATCTTAAATAAAACGTGTAGATGTCGGTTAACATAAATATTCATTGCATAAATATACAAATATACAACCGTTATTTGTATGAATTACATCTCTAAGTCGTGTATGATTATATGTTACACGGTATAAACTTATTTGTATCGCCTATGACATGTTATAACCATTTCTCAAAAATATAATGTTTCATATATCTTATCTAGGTTGGTTTCTAATAGCTAGCGTTGTTGTTTAAATCTCGGATCCAAACCATCCATTTAAATCAAACATTTATAACAAATGACGTTCATTTTCATTTATAATTTGCGTATTTTATAATTTAATCCTTTAATTAATTAGAGCTCAAATAACACGTATGCAATTTATAATTCAATTTCAATGCGTTGTGCGTGCGATATTACCTTCCACTCGGTTATGTATTCTAACCCACTCGTTTACGATGGGATTTAATTGCGTTCTCATTCCGTTGACTGCCCGTTGACCATGATTGACCAGCTTTGACTAAGGTTTAACCATCACCATTCACCACATGCAGCCACTGTCCACCATGAACCACTTTGTCATTACTAGAACCTCCTAGTTGGCTAGAATTCTCACCGACAACCACACCCAAAATCCACTTATCACCATCTATCAACCAACACCACAACCATTATCAAAACAACCACTTTGACAGCCTACATAACCACAACCACCATCACAGCCATACCATGACTGTCGACATCGACCACCACTAACCATCGGAGCCACAATCATTATCCACAACCAACAATAACAAGACCACAGTCGACATGCACACTAGTACACTACCATCAACAGCCCCAACCACTATCCTAATCATAACCAAAATCACAATCGTCAACACCACCACTATTATTGACATTCACAGCCCTAACCGACACCCAATCTACTTATTTTGACAGCTTTCAACCAACACAATAGCTTGTTACCTCGTCACCGCCACCTGGGGTAGCCTTCGGGTGCCCTAAATCGACTGCCTTGGACCCCGATCTGGTACAGATCTACAAATGCAGCCCAAAAATCATAACAATCTGCGGTTTGTAGTCCAAGAAAACAAAAGGAAGAATGGAGCAAATCGGTTCTAGGGGACCTTACCGAGAGAAAAGCAGTGGGGCGGTTCTAGGCCACCTTCGGCCTGTTCACAGCGAACAAAACCACCACCAGCATCCATCACGACCACCATCGACCACCATCATCACCATCGGCCTCGTCGGGTGTTGCGACCACCATCGACAATCAGCACCCACATCGCAACCATCGGCAAAACCATCACCGACGCCGTCACCACCACATCAAATAACATCCACAGCAACAATCATCCTGTCATGACCACCACAGCAGCATTCGAGGTCCTGACCCCCCCTTCACGACCGCTTATCTTCACCGAAATCACGTTGTAGGTTGATGACTTACCTGCGACCGACACCACCGCCTGCGAACCAACCTGCAACCGCCTCTTTCGCCTCCGATTCTCGTCACTATTATGCGTTTCGCGAGAAATCGAGGCTACCACAGTGATCGGGGCGTCGAGGGGAATCCGGATTTGCGTGCCACTCGCCGGCACTCGCCGGAATCGGCCGCCGGTGGCCGGAGTTTTGGCGGGATCGAAGAAAGGGGGGAGGGAGGAGGTTGCGCGGCTGCCTCCTGTCCTCTCTCTCTGATTTTTGGGGTTTAAAACCCTAAAATGGAAAATGGTTGGCTTATATAGTAGGGTTAAGGGAATGGGTTCGTTAACGGGTCGGACACGCTCGATTAAATTGCTCGTAACATTAAAATTCGTTTCTTGTTAGTTTCCATTATAGAAAACGTTATAAATATTCTGAGATTAGTATTTTTATCGTATTTAGAACATGCCGCAACATTAACAGGTTTGTAAATTACCGCGTATTTAACACGTTCCGCGGTTTTACGCGTTTTTATCGAATGAGCGTTAATATCATCATTTTGCTATCAAAATACATGAAATTAAGTATTAAACTAATATTTTGTGCGTTAACTTCCCACGTTGGTCACGTTAAACCTTATCTGTCGAATTCTCGGGTTTTGACCTAATTCTAGATCCGGTTCACGTCGCGGTCGCATTTCGGAACGCAGTTATTCCGGACAACATACCACTTATCGAATTTAGTATGTTATGATAATAAACAATGATTAGATAAAAATTTTCAAAGTTACGAGGCTCGGTCAACGTATCAGATGACATTTTAATGCCAGTGAAAACCGGTATTCGCGTTTCAGTTACGTAATTCCGTTGTTTATGCATGATTGATGAAAAATCCTTTAGCAAGCATCATTTATGATATTGTTAGCATTAACAAGGATTTAGATTGGATGAGAAGTCATTATAAGGAATTCTGGTGGAAATTCAGATGTTAGTACGCGTTAACATATCAGATTTTACCCGGTATGGGTTCTGAATCTGTTTTCAGTTTGGATCTTTTCCACAGTTGTCTCAAATCACATAAGAATTCTTTGTTTCATGGTTTCTCCTTCAATTAGTTCGTAAACGTGCATTTAGGCCTTAAATGGGCCTTGTTTGTATGTTCGGGCCCTTATTGGGCTTATTTGGCCCAAAAGGCTAGTTTCGTTTTGCAAGATTTCTTTGGTAAGCCCAAATCAATCCGGACCTTTATTGGGTCCTATAATACGTTAAGCCTGATTGGGCTAGATTTCACGTTAAGCTTTCTGATTGGGCTAGATTTCAGTGGTGTTACATTCTCCCCACCTTTTAGAAATTTCATCCTCGAAATTTTTGTATAGTTAATATTTGTTTCCAAGTGTGATACACTCATAGTATGAGTCTTGAAGATTTAAAGTTATTTAGCTGAGCATCCCAGGACAAATGTTGATGATTAGGTGTCAAATAATCAGGTTTGATTTGAATTGGAGTAACTATTCGAATGTTAGAATCATGCTTGACAGGATCAGTGAGTCAAACCGTGAGCAGGTTTTTGGCTTCACAATCAGATCATTTAACAATCATACAGAATTAACTAGAAGAGACTCTCCACTGTGGTTTAATACACCAAACTACAAAATAGATCTAGCAAGGAGAAGATTCCCAAAATCCCGACTATGTTACCATCCTCACTGAGAGTCTTAAGAATGATTGAAAAGAAGAGGATATCAGCGTGAGTGCCATTAATTAGACAGGATAGTCGTGACATAATAGATTAAAGGTTTCAAATCAAGAAGGGTTTGGGTTTTCCAAACGAGTACAGATGAACATCTAGGCATCGCGCGATCATTTCTATGAAGCTAAGACTAAGAAGTTTTCACGATTTCTAGGAATAGAGAGATTAGCTCATGCACAAAGGTCTTCAGCTTTCAAAGTCTACTCTTTAGTTCTCAACTTCCTTCTGAAAAAAAAATTCTTCGATCTCTTCCTTCTATGATTTCATCTTAAGGGGTTAAGTCCTTTCTTCCACTACGTGCTTCTTCTAGTATGCATTCTTCTCTGGAACGGTTCTGTATATCAGAACCTCAGTCTTCGAGTAGATCCGTTCATCTTATCTGATGCATGACAAGAGTTTCCCCGAAATGGGATGTGCTATATATATACATATTCACGTGAACTAACGCTGGTAGAATCACGAGTTCAAGAAATGATACGGTGTAGGTAATAGAAGGAAAGCCTAACTGTAGGCTATCCGCATTCTTTAATGAGGGTAAGCACATACATATGCGGCCAGGACTCGTTCTCACTCATTTGGTAATGTGGATGTCTTAGGGCAATGCGGATGATGGCCTCCTATTCGCACTCGCCAACGCGGTTGACATTACCGATTGTCGATCGCCCTATTTTGCTTGGTCTAGTATTCTGATGTGTAGTTGGTAGTGTTGTACCCAAAGTGTATTCGGATGCATCTTTTATTTTACGGGAGTTCTAGTTCCTGCATAATATAGTTCTCCCTACATTTTCTTGAATCATCAGGATACTAGAAGATTGCCTTTTACCGTTGCCTCAACACATCTGAAACTTTCTTATTCATGCCCAATCAAGTTCCGCACTTTCCCAAGAATACCGATGCTAGTGGTATAGCTACACGGATCAAGTTTTTGATAATCCTTTTACAAATTTCTCCTATCCCTAAGCATTGACGCATCTCAATGTGGTTTTCACTTCTTCCTGAAATTTTATAGCTTCAACTATAGCGATTTGTCTTGAATTTCGTGCTTAGTTGTAGTGGCAAAATGATAGATATGTCTAATTATGTCTTACAGCTCCTATCCATGAGACTCCTGATTACATGAGATATGTAGGTCCTCCCACACGGGCTTGACCACAACCTTCGTACTTGCCATATCTGGTTTCAACTGTTTTTTGTGTAATGTCATTTTCCTTATAAACATGACTGATAACAGTTAAGATGTAAGTAACATCTTGAAATCGATTAAGCAGGTTAGCATCTCTAGAAAGACGGTATCACTTATCCTTGGTGACTTTATTTAACTCTTAATAGTCCATCCATAACTGGAGCATTCTATTTTCCTTTCGCAAAGAGCATTAAGTTTCCTCAAGACGACATACTAGGTCTTATGAACTGTTTATCTAACAGCTATCGAATCTGCTTTCCTTCCACTAGTTCCTTAATATAAGCTTCAAGTCCAGTACCTCCATATATCTATATATATATATATATATATATATACTAGTAAGGAACCCGCGCGATGCGGCGGCGACAACATCGACATATTTCACAATGCGATATTTGTTTTCTGAATACATGCGTGGCCGGGTAGTTTAATTATGTCATAATGACAAACATATTTGTATTTTTTTCAAAATTTCCTAACACTGTTTAATACAGTTAGGCTGCGCTGTGTAAAAAGGACAAATTGTTCAAGCTGAAATCAGCTCTTATTCAAATCGTCAAACACAAGAACATTGCTTGACCTTAAATCACAATGGATTATTGATAGTTGAGCTTTTTCATGTAGACCTCTTGTTGCTATCATAAGCAATTTAACTCTTGAGACCAGTTGTGAACTATACTGCCTTCATCACCATCCTTTCTTCCTACTTCATAAGAAAATAATAATAATAATAATTAAAAATTAAAAAATAAATAAAAAAAATTGTTATCATGAAACTCTACATATCAAGTACAAACACTAAAAAGAATGTTTTCAGTATGTTTACCATGTAATATCATACGCACACAACCCATGGTTGCATATTGATGTACCAAGTTTTTTTTTTCTTTTCTCCGTACAGTAACCACATAGTTGAATCTCATATTCATTTTTAAGTCTTGAAAACATGGCTACCTGCATTCAAAATTAAACAATATAAACTACAAAACCATATATTCATACACTAACTAAAATAATATTAAGATACTTTCACCTTGTATCTAACAACAGATTCAGAAACATAATCAAGATTATCCCTAACTAAAATCTATTGTGTCACTATGCGGGTGTTTACTAATGGCTAGAGTGAGATTGTTCTGGAGATAGAAGGTACAATCGGTTCTTGCCACACACATTTGCCAACCAATTATAAGATCTGAACACATCAGTCATATCCATATATGAAAAAGCATGATGTCAAAGGGAATAAGGTACATAAACAACCAAAAAAACAAAATAGAATAACACAATTGTCCCATAACACCTTTTTTTTATCTTACATCATGACCACCTGCTGAACATCAACATATAATAATAATACTTAAGAAACCATTGTTGCATAAAATCAAAATTCTACACAGGTGTATTTACCTCTAATTTGAGACATACTTAAAGCACTATGTGGAATATCATGATCAACATGGAGCGCTTAAACGCTTATGCAGATAATCTGTAAGGACATATTTGATGATCCTTTTACAAAAGCGTCCTTTTGATAGTTGTTTTTGGAGGTTCAATGCTAGCACAGCACTGACAATGAGGTTTATAAGGTTAAATTTAAATGTTTAAGCATAACAACCTAAGAAATGTTAGGACAATTTAGAGAAAAAACAAAAACAAAAATAAACATGTAACCTTATCTATGGAGTCTACATGTCTTGGTGAACTCTTTACGGTACCTTATAGACTTTTCTTCATATCCATATTCGCAGAACTAAATATGAAGAAATTAGATGTTGATTTTTTGTTGGGTTAACCAAGGTCTTTTTGAACTGGAGAATTGAAAGTAATATCTATCATATGAGATTCTATTGGTGTCAAATAACTCCTTTTTCCAATTCTGTTTTACCTGGTTATGTGTCTATGTCGAACACAACCATCGACTTTGAAAGACTTTCCAGAAATGTTCTCGCAACTGATTGTATACGTAAACTGTGGATAGATTGGATGTGCCTACAAAACAACATTATTTTCAATTAGTAGAGAATTTCATCACTAAGTTGAATTGAATTTCCTACTTTTAAAATTCATACCTGGGTGGATTAGTTTCATGTGGACAGTATACAATTCATTTAGTAATTACCTTTATTATAAACCTTTGAAACTCGAGTGTGTTTACATGTCTTTTAAGTTTGATTAGTAGCTAATTCGTCAAATTCTTGCATACGAAATTGTTTACTTTGACATGTGCTTCCCCAATTGGAAGAAAAGAATCATAAAACAACTGAATACTTGATTTGTATCTAATATATGCCTACACTTTTTATACAATTCATAGCTCAGCTTCTAAAAATTCCACATATCCAGGTATTTACTGTTTGTAACATGCTTCTAGTATATTTTCCTCACCAAAATTAAAATGACATGAAGCTGCTAATAAACGAATAAGATGATCATGAAAATGTATGGCAAATTTCAATATAAACAACCATAGCATAACATTATAAAAAGGGTTAACATGGTATAAAGTTGATGTACCTTGAACCTTCGTCTCAAAAAGAAGTTGCAGCTCTATAAATTAAGATAACTATTTGTCCTGCAAGATAAGTATAATAACTATTTGTCTATTTCAGACCATCTAAAATCAATTTACGTCATAGATTAAATAATACATTACCAACGCCATATGTATGGATGGATTGAGTTCATCTCTACTAAAACCATAAACAACCAACCTAAAAGGAATAAAAATAATCAAAACTGCACTAATCACTCAAACAAATACAGAAAATGAATGTCATAAAGATAAATGCAACATATATTGTCATGAGTATTCCGCTAATCAATAACTTGATTGTTTAGTTGTACCTGTTGAAGATTCAAGTGTGATGAGAGTAACTCTTGATTATGATATAAGTGATATGCTTTTTGAGTTTAAATAATCAATCTTCCATAACCTTGCCTGTCATACCTGCTCAAATTACACAAATTTAAATCAAAATTTACAGGCATTTAACAACTTAATGAAATAGATGAAATTGGACCTGAATGGTTTTGCCAACGTGGAGTAGAGTGAAATGTCTTCAAGGAATACGAAATCTCCTACGTGAGCATGCTTGAGGTGAATGATGCTTACCTACAAGCCCGCCACTCGCTTCCACCTAGAAGCCATATACTCAAGCTGAACTTCTTGTCTATGATTGATTTATCTTTGATTTTATTTCCACTTGATAATTAGAAGAATGTAGCAGAAGATGAATACATTAATTTAAAGCCCTAGATATCACAAATTAAAACAAAACGATGATTCAAAACACCAAACGAAACAACACGTAAACAGGTAAAATCAAAGATGATAACAAATTGAATCAACATCAAAATTCATTGAAAGCAAGCAATTAAGAAGAAAGAAACGTGTATCCGAACATTCCATCCTGAACGAAACAAAAATCATACGAACTATATAAGAAATAATCAAGAGATTATAAGTACCAAACTCGCATCAATTGAACATATGATACAAATCAAGTTGTGCATTTAGCAAAAGGAAGATCAACCATTTTTGTTCTACTAAGCAACCAAATTCCCCCTTCAAAAGAGAGAATTTATATCAAGTCATCAAACCAGCACACTCTTCTTCATTATAGAACAACCAGTGTAGAGTAAGCGCAAACCAAAAGATATAAAACGCCCTTAAGAAAGCATAATTACAAAATTACTTCGTGAAATAGAAAAGCACGACCAAATCTCTAATTAAGAACCCAAATTTACCAATGATGTGCACAAAATCTCTAATTAAGAACCAAAATCTCTAAACATCCAAAACAGTAACATTATGCAATCCATTACTTAATAGCAAGGGACTCACAGAATTGGAACCATGAGCAACTCAAGCTCCATCTTCTCCCAAATATTAATTAAAGCACAAAATTAGAACCATGAGCAACTCAAGCAGAGAATGGAAGTTCAAAAACCAAGTTTAGCATAGTATCAAGTAGTGCAGTATGTGAAGAACTGTCAAGTAGTGCAGTATGTGAGCTTCCATATTCTATAAACTTAAATCTATACATACCTTTCTAACCGAAATTGTGGTCCAGTGGGTTTGAAGGGTGTAAGTCCAGATGTGGCTACCTTTAAACTGCAACATAAAAAAACCCAAATAATCACTTGTACTTAATTAAACTGCAACATAAACAAAAACCACAAATTTGCAACATAAACAAATAAACAAAAACAATAACATACATGAACACTAAAGCTTGAAATCGTCAACCTTCGAAGTGAAATCGTCAAGCTTCGAAAGAGCAGATGTGAAGAACTCTAAAACTCGATGTGAACAACTACAAATATCGGTGATGTTGTGACTTTATGTAGGGTTTTGAGGATTTTGAATTTGAATCGGTGATATGATGTTACCTTTGAGACGGTGATGGTGATGGTGCCTTGTTGAGCCGAAAGTAACTATGCCGAAAGCAACTATGCCGAGCGCAGGTGTACCTTCCGAAAGCTCCGAAAGGAAGTCTGACTCTGAAGCTCCGAAAGCAACAATGAATTGTTGCCAAAAGCGTGGGAAACAACTGAAGCTCTGATCTCTCCTCTTTACCAAGTACTTTTCGGAGGTCTAAGGTCTGCATATCTGAAGCTCTGATCTCTCCTCTTTACCACTAAAGAAACGGTTTTATTTGTAATGGTTTGAGGAGTTGTAACATATGCATTAACAGTTGTACATTTCTTAAAATTAAGAGATTGTGTGAATTTACTTTGCTGCCCCTCTCATTTCAATATTAAAGGTAGTATAGATATGTATGTGTATCATACAAACGCTACTCGCATGTCGCGTTGGTTTGGTTTCATCGCTTCTAACAATTCGCAACTGTTTCTTGCACACCCCTACCTCTTATTACCCTGACAGTTGCATTTTAAATCCACTATATATAAACACCTTAAATTAATGATAAAGCATGCGACAGATTTTTCAAACACAAAACCTTTTGAATTCAAACACCTTAAATTTGATCTTTTAGATTAACGTTTCCCATTACCTTGATTAGTGACACGTTCATAAATCCCCGGAGGTAGGAATTGTGGTATCTTCACTACTCACACCTCGTGTAAACATGTGATAATCTGACATGTCTTCATTATCAACATCCGTCGGTAAGCATAACATAAACATTATAGCACAAGAATAAAATTATTAAACAAATTTAATTACATCAAACAAAAAAAAAATACCAAGCACGTCATTGTCGCCATAGATGAAGCGATTAGAATACATGGTCCCCATAATGCTTCATCAGCAAGTTCCTTTTCATTGACTGTAATCTTTGCAAGAAACTTACACATTCATCAATCACAACGTAATCAAAATCATCTCTTCTGCCATTTCTCTAGTAAACTAATATAGAAACATCAAAAAGTAATTCAATATCAATCAATTTATACATTAAACATACTATTGAATAGTTTAGCAGTAGCAATACATTTTATTACCTGAGTCATAGACACAATTACCTACAACCATACTAAAATCATATGAATAATCAGCAAAAGTTTTAAAACTTCAAAAAATCAAACACAAACAGCACATGAAGCATACGCTTTTGTGTAGTCTCACAAACATATTGTCTCAAAGGCCACTTAACCGAAGGCAAATAAGTGAAATTTTATGCTGCATTTGGCCATAATCAAATTAAACTACAAATATGAAGTGAGCTTATACAATGGGCTTACTGTCATGTTGGAAACTCAAATGGTAGCACCTAAACCATGAGAAGCATTGACAATAGAGTTGTGGTTGAGGAAATTACTAATTATTAAGCCATGCTGTGGAAAATTTGAATAAAAGAAATAAAATAGAAGTTCGTAGATTAAGGTTAGTTGAATCAAAATAATAGTCAGTGGCATACTTTTAAAATTAAGACAGGAAAATGGCAGAGGTAGTGACATAACCCATGATGATCACTAAAGCTATTGACTCTCTAACAAAATTAGCAATCACATCGTCTGATTCTGAATGTAATTCAGCTGTGCCAACATGAGTTATTAAAAACAGCTAGTAACACATCAAAAAATAATATAGTAGATCCACAATTACTATCAATATAAAACATTAAAAGACCAGAAGAACAGCAAGCACCTAACTCTCACTTCTGAGTGGACTTACTTTATGTTAGAATGCCCAAATCAAGTAACCTAAAAACATGTTCAACTTTAGAACCCATAATCAAATAATTAAAATAATTGATGTCTAAGGCCTTACTGTACACGCGATACCTCCTCCGGCGACTTCTACTGTGATTATTATTATTATTCGAATGACGAAGAGCTTGTAGACTGTAGAATGTTCTGTTAGAAACCTGAACTGGAAGGTGTTGGTGGCTGAGGATAGTAGCTCCGGCGAAGCGGTGGCGGTGGCGGTAGAGGTGGTGGTCCGGTGGTGGTTGCGAGGATAAGAAGAGTTTGAGGTTCGTCGCCATACTCACGGCGGTGGTCGCTGCTCTCGTTTACTGGTTTTAAACCACAATAGTCTGTCTTGCCAAGCTAGATAAACCCAAAATCACAAATGCCCCTGCCCTAACTCCAGCAGCATCTTCCCAAGCTCTATCTACACACACGCACCACAAGAAAACTGAAATCAGCCCCTTTAAAGATCATTAACTTCCAATAATCACAGATAAACGTAAACATTGATGAAGATACCTGATCGGGGGATGTGAGCGACGGAGAACGATGCTGCTTGTTTGTTTGAATTTTGAAATTGGATCTGAAATAGCTTCTTTGGGGGTGGTAGAAGGCTTTTAAACTTTCAAGCGTTTGCAGAGTGTGCATCAAAACCAAAAGCAAATTAACTTGTACCTTGTGCATGAATACATGTACATCTCTTAATTTTAAGAGATTTTGTAAAATTACTATTTTGCCCTAAAGAGTTGCTTATTATATGTAGTATAGATATATATATATATATATTATTGCTTCTATTCTCCGACTCAATTTCCTTAAGAGCAACCTCAACTGTTGTCTTAAGCTACAGAATTGCTGCAAACGTCCCCACTAACTTCTTCATAATGCTTCCTAATTAAGGCCAACCTTCTAGATGACCTCTTCCTCGGTCCATATTCTCCAAGCTAACTGTGCCCTGTAGAGGGTCTATTCATGAAGCAAGTAGCTCTGTTTAGATTCCAATCCTTTATAATCATATCAATTGTTCCAACGAGATATGGGAGTAAGACTTTTTCTCGAATTCCCGATGGTACGGAGCGTTCTAGGGTAAGGTATTAGAGAATCACTTTAGGAGAGGTGTGAAAATCTTAGAGAGAAATAACACCAACGCTTATGATCAAGGATGATTATGCAGACTTTCTTTGTCTACAATCTGTTGCATGTCTATTAGTTCATTGTAGTTGGCTCTCAAGTGATTTAACACATGAGATTTCTTGTAGCTGATCTTCTATGCTTCTTAGTACATCTTTTGGAGCAATACCATCCTTTAAGTTCAACCATGAGTCTTCCCCATGAATTCTTCATTATTATCGATCGTATTTATTCGAACAAGTTTAGGACTTTATCAAGGTGCTCGCTAGTACAAGAAGGTTAACTACCACTCTAATAACTGATCGCATAGTTCGCGATCGTATTCTACTTCAGATCTTCGCGCTTAAATCACGAACTTATCACTCAGGTAGTAGAGGTCTCCAAGTAGAGATATCTTACAAGGCTTTAAGGTTTTCTGCATCGGCTGTCACGCATTTCCAAAGATGAGGGTTATGCTATAGGGCTTAAGGTAAGTAGCACTACTCGTTAAGGGAATAAATTGAGAACAGAGGGTGAATGAAAATCGGGGATCCACATAAGTTGTAAGTTCATATTTTTGTCTTGATTCTCGAAGGTTAGCTTTTCTCGGCAATTATCCCTGGCACTTGAATTTTGATCTCTGAAGAATCTGGATTTTAGAACGAGGATTCATTTCCTGCGAAATCTGGTGCTCAGAAATTTACCAACAACAAGGTCGGTTAAAAGCATGGTTAAGATAACTCAACTTAAGTTTCGAGTGAAGATTGTCATTAGGTGACTAACGGTTGAAGATGATGAAAGATTTCGCGAGTGTAGTACTGAGAAAGGTGATTATCAATCACAATCAGAGCTGATATTAGGAATATCCCTTTGAGTTAGGTGGTTCCATTACAATAAATAGGTAGATAGAGGTCATATTCCTCAAAGGCTTTGAGAAAATAATAAGAGGAATTCTAGAATCCAGAAGATTCTATGAAATATGAACTACTAAGAAAGAAAGAAGTGACAAGTTTTCTATGTCATTGACCACAAGAGACGTGTCTCAGAAATTTATTACTCTGGTATGCTCTCCGTTGCATAATCCTTGTTAGAGAGTCTTCCACTATGTTGAGGAAGTTTTGACGAATTCAATGTTAGGTAGGAAGGAAATTTCAGGCACCGCTAAAAATAGTATGGCTAAAGTACACGCACAACGAGGTAGAGTGCCATACTCAGCACGAGACCAGTTAAGTTTGAGAACATCATTTAATGATCTTCAGATTCTAATGGTCTTATCATCATGATTCCAATAGGAGAGTAGGATAAGAGAAAAGAGGAGAAGATAAAGGAATAGTTACTGCAACATCGTCCTTGGTAGCTCTTCCAATGTCAAATGGCTTTCGCCCAGCATGAAAGTTTTGAACCTGAAATTATTGAATATATTCCAAATATTTGTGCTTATTCTTGTATTTATTGGTTCTTTAAGTGTTTTACATTGATATTAGTTTACATGACAGGGCCCACTAGAATTCAAGTGTACCTGTAAATTCACCATTACGTGTGCACCCGTAATCGTCAATTTACCTTACACTATCATTCTAGTCATTCCCATCATAAGTTCCAAGTTTGTGTATTTAGGTCCTGGGGTTAATGATTTTCATTGAGTCATTATCTGCAATTAAGCACACTTAGATTCCAATTATGCTAATCATTCAAGTTAACCCAGAAATTGTTTCAAAGTAAGTTTAAGCAAATCAAGCAATAAATGAGCATTCAGGTACATGCTATCTAGGGAGCAGAACAAACAAAAGGCATCATGGTTAATATCTTATCACTAAATTCCAACATGTATCATCTTACAAATGAGGCATAATAGCAAGTATCATCATTTCAAACAAGTATCAGTATAACGGTTGTCTCAGGTAACGACACAAGTCGTATCAAGTGTATAGCTAGCAGCAGTTGTTTCATATAGTGACAAAAGTCAACTGTGCAATCAGGTAAGTATCTCTCCAGGATTTAAGTCCTAATTTATATGCACACCTTTGGTTTCTAATATTCTTAGTACTTGACAATTAGTAGTCCTAAGAGTCAACTCCAAAAGATTCCATACCTTCATGGTTTACTCGGGTGCACCTATCATAGGTAATACCCTAATGTATCAAGGTTTCTTATAGGGTAGAGAATTCTTAATAGGATATATGAAATCCTCAAGGTATCCAGGTTAAAGAAGGGTGTTCTTAAGGAAACCTATTCTTGCTACAAACTTTGGATCACTGTATCGTGGAAACAACCTACTAGGCTGGTCCTATTTATGGTTACACCTTAGGTATTGCAAAGCAAACTCGTATTTCTACACCATTGGTTCAGCAAAGCTCAGAAGAGTCTTCTTACTAAGGTGGTCCTATGAGGTTCATATGGTTGTAGTTTAGGTCTCGCGAAGTAGACCTACTTCGCTACAACCTTTGGCTCTGATACCAATTTGTCACACCCCGGGCCCAGAGAGGCGGGATGTCACGATTAGTAAACAACAACCAAAATGCAGCGGAAACTAAATGGTTTAATACATTACAACTTTCAACATTTACATCAGAGTATTAGCTCTATTTCAATTCACAAGGTGCCTAAATCTATAGTCTATAGGTGTTATGATCAATCTTTTGGTAAAGGTTTCTTGATGTTTCAGTAACTAAAGCTTCTAGGCTCGACTTTTGTCTTCAACACCTACCCTCACTTCTTGCCTCGGATTTAGGTGTCTTCTATAGCTCAACTATTCTCCCTAGCTGTACCTGAAGACATGCTCAAAAAGAATTGTGTCAACATAAAGTTGGTGAGTTCAAGTGGTTAAAGTTTCAAAAATAAAAGGGACTCTTAGAGTCCACAAGTGAAGGTTTTAGAATCAAGTGTGAAAGTTTCTGAAAATCTCATTTGATGTTTACAACATCATTTTTAGTATCAGTCATTGTGGGGTATCACAATCAACCCTGCACTTGGTCCCCGGTTGGCCTCTTCTAAACTTGTGTTTAACCGGATATTCCCGTAGGAAAGGACCAAGCCTCAGATTAGTGAACCATTCCTGCTAGAATGGTTCACCATAGTATCTTACTCAAAACCTGTTAAATGCCACAAACGACCCTTCAGGATCTCAGTGGGGTACCTCCCTGTGGCGGGAGCCACTGTGGGTGGGAGATTCCCCAAATATATCTATTAACGTAAAAACAAGCGGTTCACAAAAGAATTAATGATTATGACTAAAGTATCAGCAGGTATCCAAAGAGTCCCACATACAAGCATCAAGTAAGCATAATCATAGTTCATAAAACAAAAGATCATGCCAAACAGTAAACAGTATCACACATAAGAGTTTCAGTTTAAAAGGAGCATCCTTCATCCCCAAAACAAAAGTAAAAAGGGGGAACACGAGAACTCACCTGGTATCCTTGTATAATTTCAGAGCTAGATAAAGAAAAGTGATGATCACCAACAAAGCAATCCTAACTAAAACATATAAGATTCACGTTTAGAATTAGCATGATGTTATTACATGCGTGCAGTTGAGCTCTTTAGTTAAATTAATGTTGGTGATTAGTATCCTTAGCTTCTTGTGTATTTGTTAAGTGTCATGAATTAACTTGTGTACATTAGGTTAACTAATGCATTAAATCAAGAATTGAGTCTTAGCTTAAATAATGTAGAAAAATCAATTTATGTTATGGGTTCCAAATCTTTAAGAATAACTCGCATTAACGATGTAAGTAATACATAATGTTTCAAACAATGTTTATAATGTTCACGTTCTCATCATAGTAGTTAACTTGATTGACGCTAACTAATCCAATTATTGATGATAGTTAACGATATTTTCTAAAAAGGGTGTTACAATTAATATTTATTTCAAAAATACAATGAGATGACCAACAATTACTAATAACAAGATGATAGATCATTATAGCGTTTTAGGTCTTTTATCTTAAATAAAACGTGTAGATGTCGGTTAACCTAAATATTCATTGCATAAATATACAAATGTACAATCGTTATTTGTATGAATTACATCTCTAAGTCTTGTATGATTATATGTTACACGGTATAAATTATTTGTATCGTCTATGACATGTTATAACCATTTCTCAAAAATATAATGTTTCATATATCTTATCTAGGTTGGTTTCTAATAGATAGCGTTGTTGTTTAAATCTCGGATCCAAACCATCCATTTAAATCAAACATTCATAACAAGTGACGTTCATTTTCGTTTATAATTCGCGTATTTTATAATTTAATCCTTTAATTAATTAGAGCTCAAATAACACGTGTGCAATTTATAATTCAATTTCAATGCGCTGCGTGTGCGATATTACCTTCCACTCGTTTATGTATTCTAACCCACTCATTTACGACTGGATTTAATTGCGTTCTTGTTCCGTTGACTGCCCGTTGACCATGATTGACCAGCTTTGACTAAGGTTTAACCATCACCATTTACCACATGCAGCCACTGTCCACCATGAACCACTTTGTCATTACTAGAACCTCCTAGTTGGCTAGAATTCTCACCGACAACCACACCCAAAATCCACTTATCACCATCTATCAACCAACACCACAACCATTATCAAAACAACCACTTTGACAGCATACGTAACCACAACCACCATCATAGCCATACCATGACTGTCGACATCGACCACCACTAACCATCGGAGCAACAATCATTATCCACAACCAACAATAACACGACCACAGTCGACATGCACACTAGTACACTACCATCAACAGCCCCAACCACTATCCTAATCACAACCAAAATCACAATCGTCAACACCACCATTATTGACATTTACAGCCCTAACCGACACCCAATCTAGTTATTTTGACAGCTTTCAACCAACACAACAGCTTGTTACCTCGTCACCGCCACCTCGGGTAGCCTTCGGGTGCCCTAAATCGACTGCCTTGGACCCCGATCTGGTACAGATCTACACATGCAGCCCAAAAATCATAACAATCTGCGGTTTGTAGTCCAAGAAAACAAAAGGAAGAATGGAGCAAATCAGTTCTAGGGGACCTTACCGAGAGAAAAGCAGTGGGGCGGTTCTAGGCCACCTTCGGCCTGTTCACAGCGAACAAAACCACCACCAGCATCCATCACGACCACCATCGACCACCATCATCACCATCGGCCTCGTCAGGTATTGCGACCACCATCGACAATCAGCACCCACATCGCAACCATCGCCAAAACCATCACCGACGTCGTCACCACCACGGCCAATAACATCCACAGCCACTATCATCCTGTCATGACCACAACAGCAGCATTCGTGGTCCTGACCCCCCCTTCACGACCGCTTATCTTCACCGAAATCACGTTGTAGGTTGATGACTTACCTGCGACCGACACCACCGCCTGCGAACCAATCTACAACCGCCTCTTTCGCCTCCGATTCTCGTCACTAGTATGCGTTTCGCGAGAAATCGAGGCCACCACAGTGATCGGGGCGTCGAGGGGAGTCCGGATTTGCGTGCCACTCGCCGGTACCCGCCGGAATCGGCCGCTGGAGGCCGGAGTTTTGGCCAGATCGAAGAAAGGGGGAGGGAGGAGGTTGCGCGGCTGCCTCCCGTTCTCTCTCTCTGATTTTTGGGTTTTAAAACCCTAAAATGGAAAATGGTTGGCTTATATAGTAGGGTTAAGGGAATAGGTTCGTTAACGGGTCGGACACGCTCGATTAAATTGCTCGTAACATTAAAATTCGTTTCTCGTTAGTTTCCGTTATAGAAAACGTTATAAATATTCTGAGATTAGTATTTTTATCGTATTTAGAACATGCCGCAACATTAACGGGTTTGTAAATTACCGCGTATTTAACACGTTCCGCGGTTTTACGCGTTTTTATCGAATGAGCGTTAATATCATCATTTTGCTATCAAAATACATGAAATTAAGTATTAAACTAATATTTTGTGCATTAACTTCCCACGTTGGTCACGTTAAACCTTATCTGTCGAATTCTCGGGTTTTGACCTAATTTTAGATCCGGCTCATGTCGCGGTCGCGTTTCGGAAAGCAGTTATTCCGGACAACGTACCACTTATCGAATTTAGTATGTTATGATAATAAACAATGATTAGATAAACATTTTCGGAGTTACAAGGCTCGGTCAGCGTATCAGATGACATTTAAATGCCGTTGAAAACCGGTATTCGCGTTTCAGTTACGTAATTCCGTTGTTTATGCATGATTGATGAAAAATCCTTTAGCAAGCATCATTTATGATATTGTTAGCATTAACAAGGATTTAGATTGGATGACAAGTCATTATAAGGAATTCTGGTGGAAATTAAAATGTTAGTACGCGTTAACATACCGGATTTTACCCGGTATGGGTTCTGAATCTGTTTTCAGTTTGGATCTTTTCCATAGTTGTATCAAATCACATAAGAATTATTTCTTTCATGGTTTCTCCTTCAATTAGTTTGTAAACGTGCATTTGGGCCTTAAATGGGCCTTGTTTGTATGTTCGGGCCCTTATTGGGCTTATTGGGCCCAAAAGGCTAGTTTTGTTTTGCGAGATTTCTTTGGTAAGCCCAAATTAATCCGGACTATTATTGGGTCCTATAATACGTTAAGCTTTCTAATTGGGCTAGATTTCAGGGGTGTTACTGTTGGACCTCAACATTGAGACTGAAGCTTACCAAATTGAAGATCAAGTTCAGTTGACTTATCGATGCTGATCACGATGAAAGACGTTGATAATAGTAGACTAAGGGGGAATATTGTTGGGTCTGAGAGATAGTCTAATATTATCAACACAGTCAAAGTCAACAAAAGTCAACGTCACGGTCAAAGTCAACAAAAGTCAAACGTCACGTTCGGGACGAAGATTAGAGAGAAGACGTTGAAGATATATTCGTCTAGGATGTTTATTGTTAATAAATATATTTTGTGTCGACAAAATATATTTAATCTTGTTTTTAGACATTTTGGGTTTTATTTGTAATTTCTAATTGTCATAGTTTAGGGTCCTAAGTGTCATTAGTAAATTGTCATTTACTATAAATAGTAAAGAATGGCAATTAGGGTTAAAAAGCTTGAATGAGCTAGTGATTAGGGTTTCCATTTTTCATATTTTTGGTAATCACATTTTTGCATCAAACAAGGGGTTTTGAGTTGTTCTTAAGGTGTTCATCTTTGTTCATCATAGTTTATGTGTTTGATCCAAATCATCATTGTTGTTTGATTGATTCAAGAGCTCCTGAACTAACAATTTGGTATCAGAGCCAACTTGAATCAATTTCTATTGTTAATTCGAAGATTTTATTACTGATTTATTGAAATTTCGTAGAGAGAGAAAATGGGATTTTAGAGAGAGAAACTAGATCTGAGTTTTTGTGTTCTTCAATATCACTGATTTTGATCAGATCTACATCATTTCATAGCAGAAATACAACATTTGATATCATATTTTACATCTACAAATCGATTTCTACAAGAAATCGAAAAGAAATTTGAAGTTTGAAGGTGTTTCTCTCTCACACACACTGTGTGTGTTCTTGGTGTTCTTGGCAGCCTTGAAGAACCTTCAAATCTTCATGGTGCGAAACTATATCATTTGAACGAAAGTTCATCAGTTTCCAGCGAAACTATTAGTTTTTCCGGCGAAAGTTCTGCCGAAAACAGTAATTTCGCTCGGTTTTCCAGCGAAACTAAGTGTTTTCCGGCGAACTTGCCGGCGAACTTGTCTTTTCCGGAGAAGTTTCCGTCGAATCTATCTTATTCACTACCCAGCGAAACTAAAAGTGTTCTCATCACCAACCAGATCCACTGAACCCTAAGTCAACCAATAACCACAATCATCAACAATTAGAACCACCACCACCGAACCACAACCATAACCCAACTAGTCCCAACCTACCACCGGCAATCCTAACCGCAACCGCCCATAATCATCAACCAAAACAAACAACAGAACACAAACCCTAATTTCAAACCCTAAATCACCAAAATAACAAGTTGCCCGTCGGAGCTTCACCCCGGCGCCACATCCACCACAGCCATCCCACTCCGACGACCACCCGCACCCGAAGCCACCACCACTCGCAGCCACTCAACCATCTGCAACCGCGACCCCCCACATCACCACTGCCAGCACCCGACGACACCCATCAACATCACAACCACCCGCAACTACCTACCCACTGCCACACCAACAGCCTGCAACCCTTCCTCTCCCGCTACATCACCCAACCACGACCACCCATCTCACGACCCCCTTCCCATCTTCACATTTCCCTCAGATCGCACGTCCACAGTCATCTTCAACCTCCATCCTCACTCGACATCCACACCACCACATCAATCAAGGTCAAAATTGAACCAAAAGAAGAGAAAGGTAGAAGAAAGTTGGGGTTTTTGGTTGAAGAAGTCACCGGAGAAGGTCCGGCTGCCGCACCCGACGGATCTGGATGTGATTTTCGATCTGTTATTGAAATTTTTGGCTTATTTTGATCTGTTCTTTAAAAAGGGTTGAAAGTTGTGTGTGTTAAAATTGCAGCAGTAATCATCTCGTGGTAGGGTTGGTGGTTGTTGGTGGTGGGGAGCGGCGGAGAAGAGTCGGAGAAGTGACCGAAGACCATCGGTGGTAGATCTGAGATTGGGTCCATCGAGAGAGAGGGAATGCAGGTGAAGGTGGTTTAAGTTGTAAATCTAGGTTTGGAGGAGGTTTGAAGAGAGGTGAGGCAAGAGCAGATTTAAACAAAAGGACTTAAAAAAAACCATAATAAATATATTTTGTACTTCATGCTCATGAGGAATGCTTGACCAAACTTGTGGACAACAGGAAAATTTCAAAACAATGGGGAGTTTTTTTTTTTTAAATTTTGGATTGTTACCAGAATAGAAGGCTTTTAGGTTTTGTTGAACTAAAAGATACTAGAGATTAACCAGACCTAAATAAAAGTTGATGTGGAAATTATAACATATCAATTTTTTTTTGTTGTTTTGTTTGTTGACATTAAAAGTATTTTTCCGAGGGAGAAATATTTAACAATTTATTGTGATTAAAAAAATTATTCTAAATTTAAAAAAAAAATATATATATATTCTAGCGTGGCATTTAAAAAAATATATATATATATTCCCGCGGGAGAATTATTCGAAATTTTTTGGGAAAAATATTTTTTTATCGTTTAAATTGTTCAAAAATGTCATTTTCAGAAGACTTTAAATCAGATAATCTCACAATGGCACAAAGTCGGTTTGAGTGTTTTGCAGATACAAAGAATGAAACAACATTACTCATCAACTTTGATCGAAGTGCTGAAATCAAGGAATCAGAAAAAGAAATCAATCACACTTTGGTTGCTGAAGTGGTTGAAAGTGATGATGACTTCATTAAAAACTTTGATCCATTCAAAGAATTTTGGTGTGAAGCTCATGGAGAAGCTACCGCTGATAATGTCTGGTCAAGCCCGTGTGAAGTTCAAAAGGTCAAGGATTGTGAGATTGGTGAGAAGCTGGTTGGAAAAGCTGTTGTTCAAGAAGGGTTAGTATGTGAAGCTGTGGTTCAGAAGAAAACAGTTGGGCAGGTGCCTAGGGATGTTGCTGAGAAACTGGTTATCGCTAAGGAAGCTATGTATGCTGCTGAAGGTACAAGAGCCGAGGGTTGTGAAGCTGTTAAGACAAAAATGAAGATGGACGTAGTGATTGAGGAAGCCAAGAAAGCAGCTGTGGAGGAGTACAAAAGGAACACTCCTTATTGCCAATGCGATCGTGCTCTCGCGGTAGAAAAACTGGTAATGGGTCTTCCTTATGATATTGTTGAAGACATGTGTTCCTCTGCATGCAAAATCCGTTTAGTTGGAATATATAAAGCTAACAGGTTACTTATAATGAATGAAAATGAATTGAACAAAACCAACAAAGAGCTTAAACAAAATGAGTCAAAGTATTTTGTTAAATTGAGAGAAGCTTTACAAGAAAATGAACATTTGAAGAGAACTCTTTTGGAAAAGAACTGTGAAGTCAATTACTTGACTGAACAAGTTACACTTGCTGAGTTTGAAACAAGAAAGCTTAAAAATAATTTCGAACAATGGACTCTTTCGAGTATGAAACAGGAGGAATTATGTAAAAGACAAAGGGGGGCTAAAATCAAGACCGGGTTGGGTCATGAAGATAAAACATATGTTTATCCTCCACCTAGTACTTATTGTTATTCTCCTACACCCACTCCTCATCCTACAAATGAGTTGATTCAAGAGATTATTCAGAAGGATACTAATAGTTTGCATGCAGGATTAGAAGGGGTTAATCTTAAAGAGGTTAGAGATGAATATGATTCTCCTGCAGGTATGGGACTCATCAAGGAAGGATCTGATGTGCAAAATGATAATTCTACATCTGATGCTCCAAAACCAGTATCAGTTGCTTCTACAATCTTCTTTAACAAATTCAAAACAGGTAACATTCCTTTGTTTGTTCCTATCAGGTTTGTCAAAGAAGGAACAGTTGTTGCATCGTCAAGCAATCAGAATCCTATAACTGAAGCCGACACAAAAGGAGGTGTCAATCAAGATCCGTTGGAGAAAGATCTGTGTATACGAGACTGGATAAGTTCAGATGATGAATCAAACACAGAGGAGCGTGTTGGTTCATCACAGATCAAGATATCTCCTGAAATTGTCAAGTCTCAAATGCTTCCAAAAGTTGAATCAAGACCTATCCGAATTTCATCCCCATCTGCTAAACAAATCAGCAGTTCCTCCAAAACTCAGCAGAAGCACTCACCATCTTCATCTTCTATCCATCAAGCTTGTCACAAATCTTCCTCCAAGTCTACCAAGTCACCAGTCTTAAAAAAGGGTGAAACTCAGCTGAAGCTCTCTCTGTCCTCATCTGTTACATCAAAAGGTTCTCATAAGAATGTCCAGTTCTCATCTTCTCGAACAACATCAGAGCAGACTCCATCCTCTCCTGCTATCCACGGGACTACAAAGAACCAAAAGCCTTTCAAGGCTTGTTTTAAATGTGGAAAAGAAGGTCACGTGCTAAAGAAGTGTCCTCAGGTTCAAAGGAAAGTTCTAGACGATAAAGACAACACGGGTTGCTTTCCTATTTCAAGAGGTAAAAAGCACACATCTTTGAATGGTTGGATGAAAAACCCTCCATCCAAACCTTTTCATGTGAAGCCGGTTTCACATGATAGAAAGATGAAAATGACCAAAGCTTCAAAACCAAATTCTTTTCCTTCTAGTCTTAAACAGAAAATGATTTCCAAATTTAATTCATTCAAATCCAAGTTAATTGAACCGAAACAAATTTGGAAAATTAAAAAGAAGGATACAACAATCCCCGATTGTTTAAACGGTTGTGTGCAGAAGCTTGGTACTTATCTTGATGAAAAAGGAACTTCCAGGACTACGATGGCCTGGGTTTCCCTTTCTAACTAATCTGTTTATGAGTGCAGGAACAATTCATGAGGATTCTTAGTAATCCAGTTTACTGACAGGGATTGTTCCTAATTCAAATTTGAGGTGGAACAAACAGGTTAAGGTCATGGTATTTTATCCACAATCTGGATTTTTATCTGCATTCTCACAGTTCTCACTTCACAGTCACTGCATATTTCTTAATAATTCATTTCTTTCCTTGATAATCAGTGTAGTTTGGAAGACCTTCTTTGGTAAATTTCTATTTTTGTACAGTTTAAAAAAAATTTAAAAAAAAACAAAAAAAAAACAAAAAAAAAAAACAAAAACAAAACAGGTTTGCTAAAATAAAAATTTAAGGGGAGAGTATATCAAAATTATATAAAACGAAATAAAAAAAACTTGGAACTTGATTCGAGATGATTGAGAAATGATTGTATATCATCTTGAAATGCTTGTTTTTGCATGACTTGTGTTTTTAAAATGAGAAATGATAGTAACTGATACTGTTATCTGATTTACATCTTATTTTTAACTCAAAAATAATAGAAAAACAAACAGATTCTTTAATGATATGCTTGGTAGGCTCAACCTGAAGAATAAAGTAGACAGCAACATGATGATTTAAATTAAATATATGCTTAAGGATGTCTGGATTTACGCAATCATTTTGGCCTGCACGAAAACTGAGTCCCGACAAAAATTGGATTGAGAATTGATCTTTCACGCACCATGATACAAATCATATGAGTCATATCTTTGAGCCATGTTTAGTGTATTTATGCGTCTTGTGTTTGTGCTAATCTCCTCTGTTGTACGGTAGTACTGACCTGGAGTGATGATCTCCTTTGCTGTACGATAGTACTGACCTGGAGCTCTCATCGGCACATGATTAAATGGTCATCTCCTTTGTTATACGTGAGTATAGACCTGGAGCTCTTACCATTTTGATCTAGGTAGTGTCAAATCATCTAAAGATGAATTCATCACAGAATATAATATTCGGTTGATAATCACTTGCACTCTAATGCACAAGCCTTGTTCCATAAAGATCGTAACAAAATTCAAGAAATCCTGAGGTTGGGTGAGGGTTTTTGCCAAATGATTATGGGGTCCCAGCATTCTAAAGTCCTTAATCGAACCTTAACGAATCATCTGCTGCTTGTTGAAAAAGATAGGGCATGAGTTTAAGTGGACAAACATATCAGCAATCGTTATTGATCTGTTTGAGAATTTCAAAATCATTCAAAGACTGTAATTAGATTCAGTTATCAGTATGATCTCATTGCTTGTTGATGATTAATTTCATCTTTGTGCTAAAGTATATCTTGAGGATGTAATCTCATGATCGATTCAGTTCTTGGTAATTAAAAAAAATTAAAAATAATAATAATATAAAATACAAATATATATATACATAAAATAAAATTATAAAAAATAAAAACTATATTAAATTTTTCATTTCAAAATTCTTTTAGGTCTTCCATATTATGCTATTGAAATCATCTCGTATTTTCATGCATTTCAAGGGAAATTGCACACACAAACGAACACGAGTTCGCTTGTTTTTATAAACAGATAAACACGGGTTTATTTGTTTTGTTGAAATGATCTAACGAGAAATGTGTAGAATGTGTTTGTGTTTATGTTTATGTTGCAGATTGTGCTACAAGAGATGGCCGATCATCACATGAGCAATGAACCAGACCAGAGAACCTGTTCCTCAAATTTACAGAAGATACCGAGCTAGGAACCCTCCTCCTACATCTTCTGAACCACTCAGAGATTCAAGAAAGGGTTTCCATTATAATCAAGAGGATGCACACAACAAGGGGGAGCATGCAAAAAGGGGAAACTTGTGAGATAAAGATCTTCAGCAACAAAATTTGGGAAGCATCAGTCTAGGGGGAATATTGTTGGACCTCAACATTGAGACTGAAGCTTACCAAATTGAAGATCAAGTTCAGTTGACTTATCGATGCTGATCACGATGAAAGACGTTGATAATAGTAGACTAAGGGGGAATATTGTTGGGTCTGAGAGATAGTCTAATATTATCAACACAGTCAAAGTCAACAAAAGTCAACGTCACGGTCAAAGTCAACAAAAGTCAAACGTCACGTTCGGGACGAAGATTAGAGAGAATACGTTGAAGATATATTCGTCTAGGATGTTTATTGTTAATAAATATATTTTGTGTCGACAAAATATATTTAATCTTGTTTTTAGACATTTTGGGTTTTATTTGTAATTTCTAATTGTCATAGTTTAGGGTCCTAAGTGTCATTAGTAAATTGTCATTTACTATAAATAGTAAAGTATGGCAATTAGGGTTAAAAAGCTTGAATGAGCTAGTGATTAGGGTTTCCATTTTCATATTTTTGGTAATCACATTTTTGGATCAAACAAGGGGTTTTGAGTTGTTCTTAAGGTGTTCATCTTTGTTCATCATAGTTTATGTGTTTGATCCAAATCATCATTGTTGTTTGATTGATTCAAGAGCTCCTGGACTAACAGTTACAAAGGAACACCATCAGCTCCCACGGGCATGTTATAACCAGCCTCAATAGAGTTCCATAAGTTCGGGTCCACTCCATTTAGATGAATCTCAAAACGTTGTCTCCATTGTGGAAATTCATCTATAGTCAATAGCTTAGGTGGCTTGTTATGGTTCCCTATCTCATTTTCCAGTAAAAGTAAGCTCTGTATCTTTGAGTCCTTTCCAGCTGACATTGCAAAGTTTTCTGAGTCCATTACGTTATTACTTTAACTTGTGAAATTAAACTGCTAATGCAACTGGGGAGTGCGACTGGGATGCGACCGAAACTAGTTGTATGCGATTGGACTCAAACGTACGATTGAACAGACGACTGAGAGACTTAGGCGACTGAACAGACCGAACGACTCAACTGGGCGACTGAACTGGGCGATTGACTCAATCGGGCGATTGGACAAAGCGACTGACTCAATAGGCCGAATGAATGGGCGACTGGACTTCAGTCGTACGATTGAGCTAATCGTGCGACTGAGACTGTAGAAATCGAAACTTTTCACACTTTTGACCTAAAACGTGTTTTGTGACACCCTAGACGGCTGTAAGTCGAAAAACACTGATTTTGCAGAACATGCACACGTAAAGACTCGGTTTTGAGCAGAAAGATTGGATCTTTTCGTGAAAAACGTGGACTTTAACAAAAACTTGATTGAATCAAACGAAGAATCAAGAGCCAATGCTCTGATACCACTCGTTAGGACCGTGTACGGACGGAGTACTAACTGATTCTTCGTTATACCGGATCAAATAGTGTGGAATCCTATTTGATTGGCGATCCAATCAGGAAGAACGTAATCAAGATCAATCCTAACGATTAGAAAACATTAAGAATGGACTAGGAATGATCTGGGACGTTCTATGAACTTGGAGTGGACGAACTGGACGTTCTGGGTCGACTAGGGTTTCAAGTATTCGAAGTGTTACCTTTTTCCACAAATTAAGTGGTATTTATATGTTACAACTATCAGTCGTATGGCTGAGCCAGGCGACTGGCTCAGTCATGCGACTGAGTCATACGATTGGTTCATTCGGACGACTGAGTCAGTCTTATGACTCAATCGTACGATTGACTCAATCTCCTGGTTCAATCGTATGACTGGCCCATTCGCATGGTCCAGTCATGCGACTGAATCAGATAACTTAGTTAAACACATTCTTGAACCTTTGATGGTTCAAACCTATGTCAAACAACTGTAAACCTATATAACATTGTTATAATATGCGTGTAACAACTAATAACATAAATAGATATAACATTAAATAACCAACACCCATATATAGAAGAGATTCTCATTATATTGATTAAACATTACATATGTGTTACAAGAAGAAGTTCTATTACAATTAAGTTCACTAGACTAGAACTGGGGACATCTGTACCAACACATCAGTCGTTTGGTTCGCAAGAGGGTCATTATTCATACATAAACAACATCAAACAAGGGCCTGGGGTAAGCAACAACTTTACGCAAGTTAAAGGCCTTGTTCTTCAAGCATTAAAGCTGAAGGTTCTCAGTGATGCTTTGAAGCTCAATGATTATGACGCTGAGCCTTTGCTTGAAATTTTGTGATGTTCCTTTTAATTGTAGTAACCGTATTCTACATGGCACGCATGAAGTCGCAGGTCCTGGTCAAATGGGCATTGATCAGTATGCATCGGTGCCAATGGAGATAGTCAAAGATGGACCAGAAGTCGTAAGTTGGTAAACGATGGTAGCGATAGGATTCTAGGCGAGAGACTGGAAAAGAGCTGAGACAGTATTGCCCGCAAAGATCTAAGGAACAACAGGTTTTGGGGACGAAACCCGTTTAAGGGGGGTGGACTTGTAACGCCCCGAAAATCCAGTTTTGGAGTGTCATGCGACTGGAGTCCCATACGCATGGAAGCCATGCGACTGAAGCTCCAATCGCACGACTGAAGCTCCATACGCAGGGGAGTCACACGACTGGGGTGTCCAATCGCATGGAGCTCATGCGACTGAAGGTCCAGTCGCGTGGGAAATTCTGGCGACTGAACTGTAGTATTTAAGGGAGAGGGCAGCTCATACCCTCTCCCCACACTTACGAAAATCAGCCACAAAGAAGAGAAGAGAGAAAGAAGAGAAAAGGGGCGATTCGAGCTCAGAATCCATTGTGTGACGAGTCAAAACGAAGCTCTGACCGAGGAGGCTGTAAGGTGAGTTCTAGGACCCCTCATTTACTTGCTTTCAAACGATTTTGAGGCTGGAACACATATAAACCCGTTTTTTTTGAAAAGTGTATGTTTGACCCATTTGGGTGAAATCTTGAGTAATATGTTTAAGGTACGATTTAGGACTTGCATATGCTTGAATGATGTCCTAGTATGAATCCCTGAGGTTTAGAAGGGCTAATTTGGGCTGGAAATGGGTTTAGAGGGATTTGAAGGCCATAGGTCGCGGCGGCTGTTCGGGATGAACTCCAGTCGCTGCCCAGTTAGGGCTAGGCGACTGAAGGGCCAATCTCACGACTGAGTAATGACTGACATTCAATCGCACGACTAAAGCTCAGTCGCACGAATGGGGATTTAGTCACACGACAGGACATGCGACTGAGAGCTCTGTCGCATAAGTCCAGTCGCATAGTAGTTCAGTCGCACGACTAAGGGTTAGTCGCATAGAGGCCCATTCGTATAGTGTTTATTCGCACGATAGGAGGTCTATTTGCATGATTGTATGCCCATTCGTATAGCTGCTCAATCGCATGATCCAGTCTCATGGAGGCCATGCGACTGAAGCATGTTCAATCGCCCAAATAGGGCTGATGTGAATAAGGAGAGATGTGTATGTAGGATGTATTTATGATAAGTATGATGTAGCCTTATATGATGGTAATGACTAATGATTTGCAAATATCTATGTTCCTTGTGTTGAGGTATGTTTATCTTTTCGTGACTTTACGTGAGTGAATGAATGAATGAATGAATGAAGCGAATGTGATAAGAACGTAAAGTGAAAGATAATGAAAGAGGAAGGTGATGAATGAATGCATGCATTAATTAATGAACGATGAAAGTAATGAAAGTCTTGCATGGTCTAAGGGGCACGAGATGGAATTAACGGTTAAGAAGTCTTGGAAATGGTGCTTGGTTCTAGTAACTAGGCCTATTATGAGACTTATGGTAGATTATGGACAGTGAGCCATAGTTGCCTTAAGAAAAACGGGGCGGTGTATTTATGACCTGTCACGGGATAGTTGTTACAACTATAATAGCAGGAGTGGTCACGATCACTCGTGGAGTTAACATGACCCCGGAAGAGGTGTTGTCGGTCTATGGACAGAGAGCAATAGGGGCAACAAAGTTGTCGGTCTATGGACAGAGAGCCATAGGAGCAATAAAGTTGTCGGTCTATGGACAGAGAGCCATAGGGGCAACAAAGTTGTCGGTCTATGGACAGAGAGCCATAGGGGAAACAAGGGTGTCGGTCTATGGACAGAGAGCCATAGGGGCACCAGTATGCTACGGTATGCTTTGTCGGCTCATGGGCTGGAACCATGGGGGCAGAGAGAGAAGTGGCCCTTAGAGATTTGCATGCTTGACGAGTAAAAGCAAAAGAACGAACAAATGAAAGTAATGAAAGGAAGGAACATAATGATGACGTATGAAATGGGATCCTTGTCACTCGACCTCAGTAATCATGGCTGTGTGCCATGAAGAGGGTAAAGTGTGACCGGATCTAGATAGAAGTGAAAGATAGAGAATGCATGAAGGTTAAAGATAGATAATGAACGAATGACAGACAGAGAATAAATGAAAGTTAAAGATAAAGAATGAATGAGAAAAGAAGATAATAATGATATTATCTATGTGTATGTACGTATGATGTGTGTTCATATACGAAAGTATAGTATGTTTTTGAAAGAAGTAAAGAACGATTTTAACAAAAGAAAAGTATGCTTTTAATATAAAACTAGAACTCACTCAGCAACGCTGACTTTGATGTGTTTCCAGTTGGCAGGTATGTTGCTGAGGATGGCACGAGGCGGCTACTCAGCTCTTTTGGGATGGCATTCTCCTTTTGATAATGCTACCACGCATTATGTTGCGTGCAAGTGTTCCTTGAGGATCCCGATAAACGGGATTACTTAAGGAATCTTCTTTATGATAAAATTTTAATGTTTCAATACCAGAGGTAACTGTTTATGACCGTTTTGTAAACAATAGCGATGTAAAACGTTGTAAAAGCTTTTATGATGAAATGAGAATGTACTTTTTTTATTAATTCCCCTGCGTTACTTTACTTAGAAAATGTAAATTATATATTGAAATGCGATGAATGGCCAACTGTGAGGTGCCCGGGATCGGGGCCTTACAACCTAGAGCCGGATATATGGATGACTAGCTTCTTTTGTCCTTATAAAATAGGTTTTATGGGACTTTAACAACCTAATAGAGGCTGTTTTTGATGAATATGATGATGTTCTTGAACAACCAAAACACCAAGGAGAGGTGTCCTCAAGCTAGCATACCCACAAGTGTGAAGCAAACACCATTTTGCTAGGATTTTTGACACCAAATCAAACAAAGAATGCTGAAATCCGAATTTTTCAGCTTGTTTTCTTCAAGGAAGTTGAGAGAAAAAGTCTTGGTCTTTTGTTTGCATGTATGAGAGAGATAGGAGGTTGAGTGTAAGTCATAAAGTATGTATCTAGTACCAAGGGAAACATTAAATCCACCCATGAATGGGGGGCCGAATTTGGGGAATTAAAAAGGGTTTTCCCCCCAAAACATTTGTTCAATATTTTAAAACAAGTCACTAGATAAGTTATAAAATTAACCCTTTTAATTTTATAACTCTTACACACTTTATTACTTTATGTTATTCAACTAATTGAAATAACATTTCAAATAATACCCTTGAACAAAATATCCCTATAAGTTGTTCTATCTCATATGCAGCTTATTTAGAAAACCCATTTTCTAAATTGGTGTTGATATTTAATTGCATGAACATATCATCAATTAAATATTTATTGGTGTTTACTAAACTTGTTATTGGGTATGACCCGACTGAGATCATGACGTACTAAGCACATTAATATTCTATGTGTCTTGACGATCCTATTCCTGACCAACCCGACCCCGAGGATGTTGAGGCCTATAACGATTGGCTTCAGTATACTGAGGATTCCATACAAGTATCCTGCGTCATGTTAGAAACTATGATTACCGAACTCCAAAAGGACATAGAGCATCATGGGGCATATGACATGATTACCCAATTGAAGGAAATGTTCCTTCAACAAGCTAGGGTAGAGCGCTTCGAAACGGTTCGAGCGCTTCATGCGTGTGGCATGGAAGAAACCCAATCGGTATCATCTTATGTACTTAAGATGAAAAGCCACATTGATCGCCTCAAAGGCTTAACTGTCCTGTCTCAAAGGAGTTGGCCATGGATTTGATCCTTAATGGCCTAACTAAAAGGTTTGAGACGTTCATAATGAATAAAAATATGAACGGATAGGACAAGAGCATTGGTGAGCTTCACACAATGCTCAAAACAACTGAGGTGGGTATGGGTAGAAAGGTTCTACCTGTTCTCTCGATCAATGAGGGAGGCAATAGGAAAAGACCATTCCCCGATCCCATGGCAAACTTTGCGAAAGGAAAGGGGTACATCAAAGGCAAAGGGAAAGGGATGGTTAAAGCAGAACCTCCAAAACCTAAGCTTATGAAGCCTAAGGTAACGAAAAACGATCCATGCTTTGAGTGTGGTGAGATAGGACATTGGAAAAGGAATTGTCCAACCTATCTTAAAGAGTTGAGAAACAAGAGGGATGCTGGGCAGACCTCAGGTACAACTTTCATGATCCATATTGATTTAAATGTTATTTCTTCAAACACATGGGTATTGGATACCGGGTGTGGAACTCACATTTGCAATCAGTTGTAGGAGTTCATAAGAAATAAGCACTTTAAGAAGGGAGACACAAGTCTCTACATGAGCAACGGAGCAAAAGTTGATGTTGAAGCCCAAGGAGACTATGTTTTGAAACTCTCAAATGGTTTGGAAGTTGTTCTTAAAATCATTTTGTATGCTCCTAGGTTGACTAGGAACATAATTTCAGTTTCCATTTTAAAATAATATGCTTATGATTTAAAGTTTGTAAATGATGGTATTTATGTTTATATGGATGATGTATTTTATTTCAAGGCTATGCCTTTTAATGGTATTTATGAATTGGTTCATGATGATTCATCCTATAATAACACATTATACCAATCCGGCACCAAGAGACTTAAAATGAGTTTAAGTGATTCTTATATTTGGCATTGTCATCTTGGTCACATAAACAAGAATAAGATTTAAACACTTCAAAAGAATGGTCTTTTGAAAACAAATGAAAATGGTTCATTTGATAAGGGCGAATCTTGTTTACAAGGTAAGATGACCAAGTAGCCCTTTAGTGGTACTAACGAGAGGGCAAAAGACTTATTAGGAATCATACATTCGGATGTATGTGGTCCTTTTAAGACAATGACAAGGAATGGTGAAAGATACTTCATTACGTTTACCGACGATTACAGTCGCTATGGGTATGTGGACTTGATGACACATAAACATGAAGCTTTTGAAATGTTCAAAATCTTCAAGAATGAAGTAGAAAATCAACTCAATAGAACTATCAAAGTTCTCCATTCAGATAGAGGAGGTGAATACCTCAGTGAGGCTTTTCAGGATCATCTAAGAAGTTGTGGGATTGTCTCACAACTTACTCCTCCCGGAACACCACAACATAATGGTGTGTCTGAAAGGAGAAACCGAACCCTATTGGATATGGTTCGATCTATGATAGCAATAATGTTGGTACACATGTCCCTAGTTCTAGTCTAGTGAGCTTCAATGTAATAGACTTTCATCTCGTAAAACATATGTAATGTTTTATCAATGAAATGAAAAACTCTTCTATGAATGTTTATTAGTTGTTTAATGTTATATCTATTAATATTATTTATTGTTACATGCATATATGAACATGTTATATAGGTTTATAGTTGTTAGACATAGTTCTGAATCATCAAAGGTTGAATAATGTGTTTAACTAAGTATTCTGATTCAGTCGCACGACTAGACCATGCGAATGGGCCAATCGCATGACTGAACCAGGTGATTGAGTCAATTGCACGATTGAGTCATAAGACTGACTTAGTCATATGAATGAATCAATCGTATGACTCAGTCGCACGACTCAGCCAGTCGCTTGGCTCAGTCGTACGAATGAAAGCTGTAACCTATAAATACCACTTAATTCATGGAAAAACAACAGACTTCGATAATTCACAACCCTAGCCGTCCCAGTTCGCACAGAGCGTCCCTTCCAACTTCACAAAGCGTTTCTGATCATTCCTACTTCATTCTTAACGTATTCTAATCATTAGGTTTGATCCGGTTAACGTTCTCCTTGATTGGATCGCCAATAAAATAGAATTCCGCGCTATTTGATTAGGTTTCACGTAGAATCAGTTAGTACTCCGTCCGTACACGGTCCTAACAAGTGGTATCAGAGTCTTGGCTATTGATTCTAGGTGGATTCAATCTTGTTTTTGAAAAAGTCAACGTTTTTAAGTGAAAAGATCCGTTCTTTCTGCTCAAAATCCAGTTTTTACATGTGCATGCTTTGAAAATTGAGTCTACTTCGAGTTGCAGCCGTCTAGGGTATTCAAAATTGTGTTTTAGGTCGAATTGTGTGAAAAAGGTTGAAAAATTTCGAAGTCAGCAGTCTCAGTCGCACGGTTGACTCAATGGCACGACTGAACTCCAATCGCCCAGTTCAATCACACGATTGGACCAATCGCTCGTTCAATCGCACGATTATCCCAGTCGTTCTGCTCATTCTCACAACTGCACTAATAGTCTGCCTAGTCGTACGACTCAGCTCAATCGCACATTGATTGGCTCACTCGTCCTTCAGTCGCCTCTCTCAGTCACATACGCAGTTTGTTTTCAAGTTTAAGACCACTTCATTATGGACTCAGAGAACTTTGCATTCTCAGCAGGGAAGGACTCCAGGATCCAGAACCTTTTGCTGTTGGAAAATGAGATCAGGAACTATAATAAACCACCTATGCTATTGTCTTTTGATGAATTTCCTCAATGGAAACAAAATTTTGAGATTCATCTTAATGGAGTGGATACAAATCTCTTGAATGCTATTGAAACTGGCTACAATATGCCAGTTGGTGCTCATTATATATCCCTTACTTTGAGTGGACTAAGTGATGCACAAAATGTTGCTTATAATGCAGAGAATAAAGCCTATGCTATGTTGACCCAATCAATTCCCAAAGACATCTTTCATTAATATTCAGAACATAAGCAGAGCAAAAAGTTATGGGATGCTGTTGAGAATAGATATGCTGGTAATTCAACACTAAAGTCACTGAAGGCTAAAGCGTTGAAGAAAGAATTTGATAATTTCTATTCTATTGGGAATGAAAGCTTGGATGATATCATAGATCTCTTCTACATTTAATGAGTGAACTTCACACTCATGGTGTTACAACGTCTAAGGAAGAAAAAGTGGCAAGCTTGGCTGATGGGCTACCAGAGAAGTGGGATTCATTCATTTCCACTCTAAGATATAACTCAGTGCTGGAGACTTTGGATATCAATTATTTCATCCTGAAACTGAGAGAAGAAGAGGTGAGACACAAGTACAAGACAAAGAAAGGAGCATACACTCAGGATCCATCTCTCTACAACGTTACTCCTACTCCAACTGCAAAATCTACGAGTGCCCCTCTGCAAACTGCATTTGTATCTAATGCATCATCTGCAACTGGTCAAAGCTAATTGTCTGGTGGTGAGTCACATGTTTCATCAGGGGTTCAACAAAGACCTACAGTTGCTCAATCGATGAAGTTAGTGACAGAAAATCTGGGCAAAGTAACTGTGAAAGTGGCTAAGGAGCACATGGACCTACTTGCTGTTGTGGTTCATTCTTGATAGTTTTGTTGCAAGAGAGATTAGGAACTACCACTTGGCAGATGAAGACTATGAGCAGGTGGATGAAAATGAACTGGAAAGAATGGACATAATATGGGCTCTCGCAAGTGCTGTGCGACGAGCAAAGAAGTTTGTGAAGAAGACGGGATAGAATCTGGTGGCTACCAAAGATACTACTTATGGATTAGACAAGTCGAAAGTCACATGTTTCAACTGTGGTGAAAAAGGCCACTTCAAGCGGGAAGTGTCAAACCGAAGAAGACTGGCAATGGGAACCTGTTCTCGTCCTTCAACAAACACGATAAAGAGAAAAAGACAGCTTCAACAAGCAGTGATTCAAAGGCAATAGTTGCTCAAGGTGATGAAGGACAACACTGGTCCTTCCAATTCATAACTGATGGTGAATCCAACATTGCATCTGTTGAAGATCTGAATGAAGACTCAACGAGTGAGGGGGAGAACTCAGTTGAGCTTGACGCTGCTAATGTGGACGAGACCTTAGCTGCTGTTAATCAACTTGTTGAAAATGAACTGAATGCTGAATCTGAAGCACAACCGGAACCTTAAAATGCTTTCATGGCTGGAACGTCTACATTTGCTCAGGTAGAATCAAAGGATGATCTGTTTATTAAACATGCTTGTGTTGAATGTGATAAATTTAGGGAAAGCATTGATCTGAAATTTGCTAGGTTATTAGTGTAGGATTCTATGTGCCCAAGACACTTAGAATACTGATGTGGTTAGTACGTTATGATCCAAGTCGGGTTATACCCAATAACAAGCTTAGCAAACACCAGTTAATATTTAATTGATGATATGATCATTCAATTAAATATTTACACCAATTTAGAAAATGGGTTTTCTAAATAAGTTGCATATGAGATGGAACAATTTATTAGGATATTTTGTTCAATAATATTATTTGAAGTGTTATTTAAATTAGTTGTATAACACCAAATAATAATGGGAGTATACTACTTATACAATTAAATGGTTAATTGCATAAACTAGTTACAAGAAAAGACAATTTATGTGTGTGTAAATGTTTGATATTTTTAAAAGACAACTTCTCTTTTATAAACTACAAAAAAAACCATCCATATATACATGCATGTGTGCATGTGACTTGATTCTCTTGAGTGGAAGACATTCTATGCATGCTTGTCATATGTTTCCACTTACCTTTCTTGAGAAGAACACAAGCACATGCAATTGTCTTCACTAACTAGTCCATATACTCTCATACTCATTCCATTTTACATGCATAACACAAGACCAAAGAAAAACTTCTTCCTCTCTCTCACAAGCTACGGTTTTGAGCAGCAGCTATGGGGGTTTTTGAAGTGCAGTTTTGGTGCTCATATGGTGTATTGTTCCTAACAAGAAGGTGGTTTGCAAAGAGGCTTGGGGTATACAAGCTTGAGGACTTCTACCCTTGAAGTCTTGGCCAAGTTTTGGACATCATTTCCACACTTCTTTTGGTCGTTTTTGGCAGCTGCAGTAAGGTATATCACAGCTCAATGAAGCTGTGATTTTATGTAGTTTTACATATGTTCATAGCTTGCTAATTCACATAAATGATCCTTTGTTCTTTGGGTTTGTTTTATACATTAATATGGTCATCTAATGAACATATTTTCAGCTTATAAACAAGGTTATAATGCTAAACTTCCGCTGCGTTTTCAGAAAGTTTAAATGGTTAAACTATGATTTTATGTTCTAACAAATCCAACAATTAGATCATAATGATAACTTAGTAAATGACTTAAAATTGTGCACTGAGGCAAATAGAGTGTTAAAACAAAACGAGAGCAGCTATAAGGAGAAAATTGAAGCTTTAAAGAAACAACTAAAAGAAACTGAGGTTGTCGCGTTTAACCAATAAAACGATATAAAGTTTTATTCAAAGACAATTGAGGAAACTAAAAAGGACAGAGCTGTTTTGCAAATTGAAAATGAGTCTTTAAACCAAAAACTCCACAGTCTAGCTAGTTCTTCTCATATTTTGAAAAACTTGGTTAAAGAACGCGACAACGGGGAAGGGTTGGGTTATAAGGTTGTGCCTCCACCATATGAGTTCCTTTTGAACACCAAACAACGTCCTATTAATAATAATCCAATAAAGGACCATGTGGTGACTACTCCCCTGGTCAACGATCCGCACACAACAGTTAAACCTGCTCCTCCGATTGCTGATCAGACAATATCAACATCAGGCACAACTTGTAAAACCATCACTGAAAACCGGGTGGAAGAGAATGTTCAATCATCTCTTGGGTTGGGTTCAAAATCTGCTACCACACAACCTAAGATTTCCAAAACCACTCAAACTAAACCGGTTAAGCAAGATAACAATCATCTTCAAAGAGAAAACCCCCATAATGTTAAACAAGTAAAATTTGTCAAGGAAGGTGAAAATCAAAGGAGTGAGACCAAAAAGTCAGTACCTGAAGTTTACTCACCGCCCCACAAGAGATCCCCTAGTCCTGTTGAAACGAGATCATGCTATACTTGTGGACAACGCGGTCATATCTCTTCAAACTGTCCACGCTATCAGACACCCAAAATTAAAATTGAACTAGACAATGAAGTTAAACAGTTTTCAAAACGGAGATCTAAGACTCCCGTTTGATCTATAACACCTGTTAGGTCTAAGACACCTTCTAGGTCTTTTACCTCTCCTCAACGCCACAGACAACACAGACAAGTCACTGGCAAGTCTATGATGCCTGAGGTGAAACCTATTTTTGAAACTAAACCTAAGGTTCAAACTGTAAATCAATCATCGCTTTACCACAAACAATCCTTTCACAAGGATGGTTTGTGGAAAGCCAAACATCTTAAGTGTCTGAAAGCATTGATAAGTTGAAGGTTGAGGTCCCACCTACTGATAAAGGACAGTGGGTTGAGTTCGTGATGTGTGATGCCTCTGGGAAACCCAATCCAGTCAAGGCTTGGGTCCCCCTCCTAAACTGATTATTTTCTATTATGTGCAGGTTGTCCGCTATAGTGCTTCTACCAACACATGGATAGTTAATAGTGGAGCATCCAGGCACATGACAGGAAATCAGTCTCTCCTTTACAATGTCAAACAAATTAAAGGGGGACACGTTTCTTTGCTGGAAACAAAGGAGGATACATTACCGCACAAGGAGAAGTAGGTAATGCAAAGGTAAGGTTTGATAAAGTTAATTTCGTTCAACAATTGGAAAACAATCTGCCTTCAGTGTCTCAGATATGTGACAAGGGCTTCAAAGTTATGTTTGACAATCGGAAGTGTTACATTCTGAAGGAAGAGATGGAGCTTCCAGAGGAGTAGCTATTAATGTCAGCATCTAGGTATAATGACCTGTATGTTCTAGATATGTCTAATGCTTCTACTAGTATGTCTACTGTTCAATGCTTTTTGTCTAAAGCTACAGAGAAGGATTCCATCTCATGGCACGGGAGAATGGGACATATTTATCACAGGAAGATGAATCATCTGATTCATAACAACTTAGTTGATGGAGTTCATGTAAAGAACTTCAAACATCCTGATTTTTGTGTCTCATGCAAGAAGGGAAAGCAGACCAGGAAATCTCACAAGACCAAGAACGTCAACTCTATCGAGATGCCCCCGGAGCTATTACATATGGATCTATTCGGTCCCGTCAGCACGAAGAGTATTGCCGGAGAATGGTAATGCTTTGTAGTCATAGATGACTACTCACGGTTCTCCTGGGTGATGTTTCTGAAAGAAAAGTCGGAAACCTTCAAGTCATTCAAGGTGCTCGTTACTACACTAGAGTCTCTCTACAAACTGAAGGTTAGGAAGATTCGTTCAGACAATGGAACAGAGTTCAAGAATCAGTGGATGGATGCTTTCTACAATGAAAAGGGAATTATGCATCAGTTCACCTCTGCATACACACCACAGATGAATGGAGTTGCTGAACGAAAGAACAGGAGCTTGATCGAGACTGCCAGAACTATGTTGGCAGATTCAAAGCTGCCAGTGCAGTTCTAGAATGAAGCTGTTGCCAACGCATGCTACACACTTAATCGTGTGTCAGTTGTCAAGAGGCATGGGAAGACTTGCTATGAGTTGCTTCAGAAACGTAAACCTAGCCCAGAGTATCTGGAACCATTCGGAGCTCCATGTACGTTACTAAAGAAAATTTCGGAGGGCAAGTTCAGTGAAAAGGCAGATCAGGGGATCTTTCTAGGATATAGCATACCAGACAAACGAATTTACAACAACTCAAAAGGTTAGGTCGAAGGATGGTGCAAGGTTGGCGTACAAAGATTCACCATTCCCCCGCTGGAAAAGGCCCATCGTCGTTCTTCGACTACGATGGCTTTTTCAAATCATTCAATCTTCCTCAGATAGATTCAGATGAAGAAATTGCTACTAAGATGATGCACGATGTTCTAAACACACCGAATCTGGATACTAGCAATACAACTCCTACGAGTGGTTCATCTGGATCTTCGACAGCTGATCAGGACGAGAGTGATGACCCATCAGATGAGGAAGAAGCTACCGAGACAGGCCTTGAGCAAAATGTTGATCAAGAGGAAAGCTCATCAGCAGCTGAACATGCATCTGGACATACGGATACTGAACATCCTGTCACAAATATGGATACTGAAGTTGTTGTCCCTACGACACCTGTGACTAGGATCAGTATGAATCATCCGTTGGAGGCTATCATTGGAGATCTACACTCCGGCGTGCAGACGAGAAATCAGTTGTACACTACTGATTACGCTGCAATTATGGAAAAGGGCTACATGAATGATGGAGCATTCAAATGCTTTGTATCTCAAGTCGAACCCAAACATGTAAGCGTTGCCCTGAAGGAGGAGGCCTGGGTCAATGCTATGCAAGAGGAGTTGCTACAGTTCAAGAAGCTTTGAGTATGGACACTTGTTGACCGGCCAAGAGGAGTGAAAGTGATAGGCACCAAATGGTTGCTATGCTGCAAGAAGGATGACCAAGGTGTCGTTATCAGAAACAAGGCACGGTTGGTTGTTCAACGCTTCAGACAAGTCGAAGGAGTCGACTATAATGAAGTTTTTGCACCAGTAGCTAGAATGGAAGCAATCCGCATCTTTCTAGCCTACGCATCTTACATGAATATCATAGTCTATCAACTAGATGTAAAGAGTGCATTCCTTCACGGGGAAATCCATGACGAGGTCTACGTCAGTTAACCCAAGGGATTTGAAGATACTTACCATCAGGACAGAGTCTACAAGTTGGACAAGGCTCTGTATGGGCTACATCAGGCTCCTCGAGCTTGGTATGAAAAGCTCTCCACCCACCTGCGGAAACACAGGTTTCGCAGGGGTGTGATTAACTGCACGCTGTTTATCAAGGAAAGAGATGTAGATTTACGCATGGTACAAATTTATGTGGATGACATTATCTTCGGTTCACGAAACGAAGATCTGTGTAAAGAATTCGAATCTGTGATGAAAGCAGAATTTGAAATGAGCGCAATGGGAGAAATGAAGTTCTTCATGGGATTACAGGTGGATCAGACACCTACCGGTATTTTTCTGCATCTGACTAAGTATGTCGGAGACATTCTTAGTCGATTTGATATGGAAAATGTCACTCCTGCCGGTACCCCTCTCGCCACAAATCATGATGTGGCTCCTGATGAGAATGGGGATTTGGTGGATGCCACTATGTATCGTGGGATGATCGGATCTCTCATGTATCTCACTGCCTCGCGTCCAGATATCATGTATGCCACATGTCTATGCTCCAGATATCAAGCAAAACCGAAAGTAAATCATCTGATCGGGGTGAAGAGGATCTTTCGTTATCTGAAGGGTACACCAACACTGGGGTTGTGGTATCCTCATGATGATGACTTCGAGATAACAGCGTATAGTGATTCAGACTATGATGGCTGCAAGATGAATTTCAAGTCTATATCAGCAGGGTGTTAGTTTTTTGGAAGGCGTCTAGTCACGTGGCAATGCAAGAAGCAGACCTCGGTTGCCTTATCAACCTATGAAGCTGAATACGTTGCTGCTGCAAGCTGCTATTCTCAGATTATCTAGATCCAACAGCAAATGCGGGACTACAGTTTGCAATTATCTCACACCCCTATATATGTTGATAACTCTGCTGCCATAACTGTTACTAAAAATCCGGTTCAACACCATAAAACAAAACACATCGGCATAAAGTATCACTTCATACGCGACTTCTATGAAAAACAATTAATGGATGTGGTTAAGATAAACACGGATTTTCAACGCGTTGACCTCTACACCAAACCATTTGATAAACCCAGATTTTTCTATCTGTTAGAGGTCAATGGCGTGAAAAAGAAAAGTGACATTATCTCTGAAGACACAGATGCATAGTCCGACACTAGTTCAGTTTTTTATTTTACTTTTCTTTTAATTTCCTTGTCTTATAAAAATCCAAAAACACAAAAAGATTTTCTGTTTTAGAATTTTAGGGGAAGATTAGTTTACTTTCAGTATTTATTTACTTAAAAAAAGGGGAAGGGCAGATAAGCTAAAAGGCAAAAACAACAAAGATAAGACTGTGATTCTACACAATGGAAAGTGATAGTACACAGGCGTCTAGTTACTTGGAACACCAAAAAGATTTTAAATTTTGGCAAATTTAGTTTAAATTAAATCACAGAAAATTGTTAGTCAGAGAACTCTAAGTCTAACAAATTGGGAAAATGGTAATACGCTTGGGTGTTACTGTAATTACATGGAGAAAGGTGATCTCGGGAGGTGCTAGTTCATTATATGATGTGTCGGTAGATTCAACACGATAGACCAGTAGACACCACTGGTGAACACAATTTAAACTAATCTGTTCAACGAACTGTGGGTTCCCATCTTATCACTGGTTAACACAATCAGTTATTTCCAATAAGGGATAACGAGCAAATTAACGCAACTAAAAGAGTGTGGATGACCATAAAAAGAGCAAAGCATGAAAGAAATTGAAATTAAGCGTAATCAAGCTGATAACATATGTTGTTGGTGCGTTATGTGCAAAAGAAAATAAGAAATGCTCTAACAAGGGGATAGGTTGTGTGCCTCTCTACTGTGCGATGGCACTGACCTGAGGATAAGCATAACCTAGATATTCTAAAATTTACTGTTGTTTGCCGCCTCTCTACTGTGCGGTGGCACTGACCTGAGGCTTGACTTCACTTTGAAAGTTCTAAGAATAGTCTCTTCTTGTCAAAATACCCGTAGACCGCTCAAAAGTCTGCTGAGGAATGTTGATTACTATATAAGCATGGGATCCACAAATGTTGGTTGAAATAATATAATCTAATACATTACCAATATGTGTCAAAAGTCTGTGTATGGATTTAAGTGGACAAGTATACTGACAATCGTCGTGGATGCACCGCCTGATGTTGATAATCAACGTGTGTTACGTATCAGATCAAGCATGATTCCGAGTTAGAACTTAGAAATCTCAGATGAATGAGAAATTGTGATATGTAAATATGCTAGTTTCCATTTCAATAAATATATAAAAGTTCTAAGTAATTGAGTTTATGCATGTCTGATTCCATAAGAATCTGTCTTGGAAATGATGTTAATGCTAATTGGCTTGTCTACCCAACCCTAAAAAAATCACAAAAACATATTTATTTTGATACTTAGTTTAGTCTTTTAATTTACTTGTAAAGTGTGTCAGTGTCCGACTGTGCTATGCTACTCATTGTAGAAAATGTCACAAATATGAACTTAACGTTTAATCTAAAATCAATTGTTTCTGAAAGGATAATTGGATCATGTCTGAGATGGTCAGGTGGATAAATGGATCATGTCTGAGATGATCAGGTGGATAAATGGATCATGTCAGAGATGATCAGGTGGATAAATGGATAGTGTCTGAGATGATCAGGTGGATAAATGGATCAAGTCTGAGATGATCAGGTGGATAAATGGATCATGTCAGAGATGATCAGGTGGATAAATGGATCACATATGAGGTGATCAAATGTTGTTTTAATCATAAATGGTCATGTCTGAGATGATCAAATTGATCAAAAAGTTTTATCTGTGGAAATAAGGGTATAAGTGTTCATGTGTCAAAAAGGAAAAACTTCACAAGTATAACCCATTCGCACGACTGGACAATGACTATGGACCAGTCGTACGAATGGACCATGCGAATGAAACCATTCGCACGACTGGACCATGAATATGGACCAGTCGTAAGAATGGACCATACGAATGAGCTCAATCGCACCATTGGAGGTAACCGACTGTGACAGTCGCACGAATGAACCTCAATCGTACGACTGGTGATGACTGAATGGGCGAGTCGTATGACTGAAGCTCAATCGCATGACTCAATCATGCGACAAGGTTCAGTCGCACGACTGAAGGCTACCCTAGTATAAATTGAGGGGGAGTCGGTCTCATTCGCCTCATTCTCTCCAATTACCCACTCAAACGCACGATACATCCAAACTCCGCCAAAATTTTGTTTGATCTCCTTACACCTGTTTTGACACTGTCTGACCATTGGTTTCTATTCCATAGGTACTACGCGACACTTGTTGGATGACAAAGCGGTTACTACAACGTAAAAAGGATCGAGCATTGACCTAAGTTAAAACCGAACCAAATCTGAAAAATAAACCAATAAAACTAAGCATTTTGAACATATAAAAGTTGTTAGAAGCTTAGTCGGTCATATGCGAACCTAATGAGCCATTCCTCAACGTTTAACAACAAGAATAGCTCAAAAATCAAATTTGAATGGACAAACCGTCAGTCATGCGACTGGACACACTGATGAACTCCAATCGCATGACTGAGCAGGACGACTAGACTCTTTCGCACAACTGAGATAGACGAATGGTTCAATCGCACAACTGAACCATGCGTCTAAGCTCAATCGCACGACTGAGGTAAATGCATGAGCAATCGCACGACTAAGTCCAATCGCTTGACTCAGTCGCAGGTATGAGCTAAATCGCATAACCAGAGCTCATTCATCCAGCTCAATCGCACGACTAGATTCAATCTCTCAGTTCAGTCGCACGACTGATCAAAATGTTAAATTACATGAAACAAGTCTGGCATACCTTGACACTTACTAACGTTTATTTACTTTGTGTCTCTAATGGCGAGCAGATGGCCTATGAGCTCTAAGTACAAAATTTGTGCTTATCTCGATCTGAATTCCCGTAACTCCGTGGAGTTTGCTGGGATTATCACATTTTTACGACGCTCGAGAATCTCTCGTGCGATCTCAGTGCCTTGCACTCCTTACCGATCGATACAGCAGGCGTTCTGGGAAAACGCTGATGTAGACAGGTCTATCGATCCCCACACTATCAGGAGTTCAGTTTTTGGGGAGGACATCTAGTTCACCGAAGAGGTTATACGGACGGTTCTTGAGTTTGGGGATGATGCTGATAGCCCCAATAGATTACATACCCTTACCGTCCGTGGTTGCTTCATGAGAGCCAAGTATTCTGGGGACATCAATACAAGAGTGCTCAACAAAAGCAACTTGTGCCCCCAATTCAAATACATGGCACATGTACTTCTTAGATGCATCGCATCAAGGAAGGGAGGCTTTAATGAGTTGTCAGACCAGATGCAGAATGCATACGCTGTACTAGTGCTGAACCATCCTTTTAGCTTCTCTAGGATGATCTTCACCTACTTGGTGGAGAACATCGAGGCCAAGGGGAAGGAGAGTTTCTGTATGTACCCAAGGTTTATTCATATGATTATCGATCAGAAACTCCCCCAGCTACCTAAGGAGAAAGATGATGCAGTCGTATTGGAAGTTATGGATGATACGACACTGGGAGAATGAAGGTATACCGGGGGAAGCAAGTGAAGCCCCCGGTGAGGAAATTTTTTGGGCATTTGGCCCGTGAGGATTACCTGGTGCCAGCTAGGAAAAAGTGGCGTCACGATGATAGTGATTCGGAGTTGGAGCCGATAGCGGTTCTGGATGATGATTCAGATGATGATGACGGTGATGGTGGAGATACTGGCCCCACACAATCTAGAGCCACTACTACCGATCTGACATCTCCATCATCCACCCAAGGAGGAGCAGAGAGTGCTAGTTTTCATTAGGGATTTCATCCTGATGAGGAAGAAGAGTCAGATGATGAGCCCCTGGTACTAACGTTAGGAAGCCGTATCGTAGCCACGGAGAGGGGTATTAGGACGGTTGGCGGACGTCCTGGAGGGTCTGGGGAGACTGTCATTGACCCATCTTAGATCCCAGACTCTCCTAGTAGCCGAGGAGGAGCCTCCGGGTCCAGGGGGACTCGGAGGAAACGGATGGCTCAGCCACATGGGCTGAAGCCCAAGCGAAGGAGGTTTACCCTAGTCACTACATCCACAGCCACCACCACTACCTCAACCAGCCCTACTACCACTCCACCACCCACTACGACTCCTCCACCCATTACCATTACACCACCAACCACCTCTATACCACCCCAATCTTCACTACCACCACTACACCACCAGCCACCTCTATACCACCCCCAATCTTCACTACCACCACTACACCACCAACCACCTCTATACCACCCCCAATCTTCACCACCACCACGAGCCACCAAGCTGACCCATCCTCCTTCCCACAGGATCATCCCTCCCTCCTATTGGAGTGGAGGAACAGCTTGCAGCACTTAATAGAATGGTGCTAAAGCTGTGAGCTATAGACGAGGAGAAGGCGGCCAGGCTTCATTATCTTGAGGAGCAAAATGCTTCTTAAGCTCAAGATATTGCTCAGTAGGCTGAGCAGATCTCCCAACTCCAGGAGCAAAACGTCATATCTTCTAAGAAGATTGAGAAGTTGGAGGAGGCGAAGAAGACGATCTTGCTCAAGCTGAAAGGGTGGCAGGATGAACCGTTGAAGATAGATGAAGGTGATGACAAGGGTGATGATGATGAGGATGACGATGATGAGGATGAGAGTGAGGATGATGATGAGGAGGGTGATGGCGAGGCTAGAGGCAAGGATGGTGATGACGATGAAGGGGATGCACCTGCATCCGCCCCTGCTCCTGGTCAAGAGCAATGGACCAAGAGGAAACAGGACCAGGGAGCATCATCGTCTGCCTCACCTACCTCCCCATCTGCTGAAGATCCGGCTATGATTCAGGGCAAAAGTACAGATTAGATGTTTTATTATTCAAATTTTGTTCTTGAATCATCTTTCAATGTTTATGTAACTTATGTAAAAGTTTAATGATTAATGTTTGATTATCTTGATTACTTACTAATGATTGTTATTCTATATTTCTAAATCAAGCAGATCCAGGATTTCAGCAAGATGAGCATGATGTTGCTCCCCTCCAACAGATCAAGTCTCAACTCACAATGATTCTTGATCTGTAGGGGATCGTCAGAAGGTCGGTGAGTTATACTCTTGAAGAAGAAGAAATAATTCACGATCTAACCGACGAGCAACTTGTGAGATTTTTCGACTGAATCAGGACGAGATTGTAAAGGATGCTCCAACTTTTGATGATGCTGATGATGACGAGCTCAATGATGTTGAAGAAATAGAGATAGAAGACGTCACTGATCAGCATTATCCAGAATACGCTGACCGAGAGGGCAATGTGTTTCCAGATCAGGTTAACACCCTCGGTAGTGATATTCTGGAGAAATTCAGTAAGAAGGAAAGGGGAGCTGAAGCATCAACTAGCCAAGCCCAAGCCTCGGATGTTGATGTAGATACCTGAAAGGCTGAATGGGAGGCTTGCTTTGCTGAGGTCCGAGCCCAACGGGCTACAGCAACTCAGAGTACCTACACCAAGCTATACAAAGTCAAGAAGAACATGAAGGTGTCAGGGAAGATCATTGCTTGGGCTCATTTTGATGACCTTGGAGTTTATACAGCGAAAAGGGAGAGGGGAGTCGAGTACTTCAGATTCCCTCATGATCTGAAGACTCTCCCCGGGGTTGAGCTCAACCAGCTGGCACGCCTGAAGTTACTATATGATGATCTGGAGAAAATGTCAGGCTAGTTTGAGGCTGCCCTGAAAAGGGAATACCAGACGAGATGGGTAAACTTGATACCACAGCAGGCTACGAGGTACATCCGTAGGTCTGATGTGAGTCCCATCACTGGTCTACCAAAGATAGTCCTGAAGTGGCGCCCTCCACGTACGATGTCCAGAATTCCATTGAGGGAGATGCCACAGGACTTTACCCTACATTTTAAGTGGTGGTACTATGACTGGTGCTCTGGAGAGGTCGTCATTGTTTTGGATAGGGAAGGCACGGTGGACACAATGAGGGTGTTCGACCCCATATGGCTTATCAACTTGTCTGCGTCAGATATTTATACGCTATAGAAGTGGCCATTATTTTTTGACACGCATGATATAGTGCAAGCACTATAGTTTCAGCATATCATATGTCTATGCTTCGCACTCAATATCCATGCCGGGGTTTCAAAAGAAGAACAAGTGAAGAGATTTGAAGAGTTCAAGAAGGAAGTCAAAGTTTAGATAGAACTAGGTCCAAGGGGAGTTTGTTGGTACCCATGTCTCTAGTTCTAGTCTAGTGAGCTTCAATGTAATAGACTTTCATCTCGTAACACATATGTAATGTTTTATAAATGAATTGAAAAACTCTTCTATGAATGTTTATTGGTTGATTAATGTTATATCTATTAATATTATTTATTGTTACACGCATATATGGACATGTTATATAGGTTTACAGTTGTTAAACATAGTTCTGAATCATTAAAGGTTCAAGAATGTGTTTAACTAAGTATTCTGATTTAGTCGCACCACTGGACCATGCGAATGGGCCAATCGCACGACTGAACCAGGTGATTGATTCAATCGCACGATTGAGTCATAAGACTGACGCAGTCGTATGAATGAATCAATCGTATGACTCAGTCGCACGACTGAGCCAGTCGCTTGGCTCAGTCGTACGAATGAAAGCTGTAACCTATAAATACCACTTAATTTGTGGAAAAACAATAGACTTCGATAATTCACAACCCTAGCCGTCCTAATTCGCACAGAGCGTCCCTTCCAACTTCACAGAGAGTTTCTGATCATTCCTACTTCATTCTTAACGTATTCTATGTTGGGTCTTATATGCCCAAGACACATACAAGATTGATGTGGTTAGTACGTTATGATCCAAGTCGGGTCATACCTAATAACAAGCTAAACAAACACCAATATATATATATATTTATTTGTTGATGTGATCATACAAATAAATATTGACACCAATTTAGAAAATGGGTTTTCTAAAATGTTGCTTTTGTAAAAGAACAACATTATGTGGATAATTTGTTCACGACAAATTGTTTGTTTCATTATTTAAGTTGGTTAAATAAAAACAAATGAAAGTGTGTTATTTTATAAAATTAAAAGAGGTTTTAATTTTATAAAATATATGGATAAGAGTATGATAATTTTCTAAAACAAATTAAAAGGGGGAAACCCTTTTGAAAGGGTGGTTCGGCCCGCCCTTGTGGGCATTGGGACCATATCTTTTGCCTTGGTCCTTGCAAGACTCCTCTCTCCTCAATACTCTTCCATCACTTCACACTTTTCTTAACACACACACAAGGAAAAAACCTCTCAAAGGAGCACCAATTTTTAGATCAACAAGAAGAAAGAAGCTGAAAATTTTGTTTTTCTTGCCAACTTTTCAAGATCTTCTTGTTTGTTTCGGGTTGTTCAAGATAAGGTTGGTTTTGGTGCTCTACTTCCTAACAAGTAGGTGTTTGGAAAGGCTTATGGGTATCACAACTTGAGGTCTTCTATTTTGAAGACTACACATCCAAGAACATCATCATCTTCATCTTTCTATCTACAACATTCTTTTTCAAGAAAGGTTGATTTCTAGAACTCCCTATTGTTGTATTTTCGTCTTGATAGCATGTTATTTCGTATATATAAAAGATCCTTTTCTTGGGTTTTGTCTTGGATGAATATGGTTCATAATTTTCAGATTCAAAACCACATGTTTAACTTTTATATCCACTGCGTTTTCTAAGTATAAATGGTTAAACTTTCTTGTTTTTACATGTGACAAAACACAACAATGGCATCTAGAGCCGGATATATGAAATGCATGCTTCAAAGGGTCTTGAAAAATTGGTTTTCATGGACTTTTTCAACCCATTAGGGGCTGTTTTGTTGTGGGTGTTTGAATCCCTTATGTTATAAGGTTTAATCTTGCATGCTTTATGTTGGGTTATTATAAGGCTGGTGCAACCAAAACCACTTCACATAGTCATTTTGGTGCTACACTCAAAAGGCTTCCGAAGCTAAGTATGAGATCTTCCGAAGACAAAGTCTGAAGATTTCCGAAGACAAAGTCTGAAGACTTCCGAAGACAAAGTTTGAAGAAAGAGCTGAAGACTATCTTCCGAAGATAAAGTCTGAAGATTTCCGAAGACAAAGTCTGGAGACTTCCGAAGACAAAGTCTGAAGAAAGAGCTGAAGACAAAGTCTACTTCCGAAGACAGAAGAAGACTCCAAGCCTCGGAAGAATCAGTCTTCCGAAGTATAAGTGGCTTCGGAAGAAGTTATTCTTCCGAAGAAACTTATCCTTCGGAAGACACTGCTATGTCTAGTAGACATAAGTATGGTCTCTGACAGTCCGCTGCAGACCTCTGATACAACATGGCTTCTTCCTAAAGAACCATGTTGTTGACCATACTTTATTCTACTCTATACCTTTTTATGATAGTACATGTTACCAACTTTAGTTGGTGACAAAAGGTAAGTCAGGGACATGTCCTGACTACCAACTCTCAGGCAAAATGTCTGAAAGACCTGACCTAGAGTCTTGTAGTATAGATGTTTGGTTAGAGCTTTCCAGCTGGTATCAAAGTATATCTAGCTGTAGGTAGTATTATATATATCTTCTCTGTGTAACTCATTAGGTAGGGTAATTTTAGTCCAAGAGTCTTGTAATCCTTTGAGTTGAGAAGCAATATATAAAAGTACCATGAAAATTTACTTCTTCTGTTCATTTACTGCTTGTTACTTGTTATATTGTGATCAACTCTTCATTGACTCTTGCTGAGTGTTTTTCAAGGTGAGTTTGAGAGAAAAACCATCTGTTGAGTGACCAACAAACGATCCTACAATTGGTATCAGATCTCTCAGGCTCTTGATTGTGCGATCTTACCATCCAAATCAACCAGTTTTTCACTCCTCACTTCAAGCCACTCACTCAAATGGCCGCTCTCACTAAGGCTGATATGGAGATCGGTACCATGACAAAATCCCCACTGATCACTCCTGAAGACTTTGACACATGGTGCAGTAGAATGGAAGGCTTCATCAAGTGTCAAGACTCAAGGATGTGGGACTCCGTTGTCAATGGTCCCTTCATACCAAGCACTACTTCTGCTACTGGTAATCGCATCATTCCAAAAGATGTTGATGATTACTCAGAAGAAGATAGGAAGAGAATAGAGCTAGATCAAAGGGCTATGACTTCTCTTCAAACTGCTCTCCCAAACTCCATCTACAGAGGCTTCAAGAAGTGCAAGACCGTTAAAGACTTATGGGATGCATTGAAGCTTATGTATGAAGGATCCAAGAAACCAAAGAGAACAAAAAGAATCTCTTAAAGTAGCAGTTTGAGAACTTTACTTTCAAGGCTGGTGAGACCTTGACTCAACAATACTTCAGGTATGTTGAGATAGTAGATACTCTGGTGGATATTGGAGTACCTCTTGAAAATAGAGACATAGTTAGGAAGTTCATGTCTTCCCTTCCTAAACTATGGACACACTACTGTGTTGTAATCAAGAGAACTTCGGACCTTAAAACTCTTTCTCTCATAGAGTTGTATGGTATCCTAAGTGCATTCCAGATGGAGATGAACATGCAGAACTCCTCTGGAAACTCCAATAACCAATTGAGTTCAGCCCTTCATGTGGTTGAAAGGGAAATCACAGAACCACAACAACAGTTGCTGTGCTACCCTGACAGCTCACATAATGGACCCTATATTACTCTACCTGAGACTCCAAAGTCTCTTAAGGTTCAACACAACTCCTTTCAGGATAGTTGTACCTTTGTCTCTAGAAGTGGACACTCTGGTGATTTTCAATATTGCTTTGATGATCTTGAGTGCTTTAGTCCAGATGATGTGGAGTATGTGGACATTGTCCAACAGATGGCTCTTTTAACTTACACAGCGAAGAAGTTCTTCAAGAGAACTGGAAGGCAATTCCCTCAAAACCTAGCCAACAGCAAGTTTGGGTTTGATAAGAGCAAAGCAAAGTGTTACAACTGCAACCAACTAGGTCACTTTGCTAGGGAATGCAAGGCTCCCAAGAATAACCCGGGAACCCCACAGGCCTCCACACATCCATCAGCTTCAAAGCATGAAGAGAAGTCAACTGAAACAGCTGCAATAGCTCAAGAAGTTGACTGGAGCTTCATGGTACAGGATGTGACTCCCGCTCAAGCACTCATGGGCGGAACAGATGATGATCAGGTATATGAACATCTTTGTACTCCAGCCTGTATTGCTAAAGCTATAATCTATAAGGATTACAATACGAAAATCAGATCTGATGTTGAGTCTTTAAATATCTTAAAATCTGATTTTAAAATAGCTGAATCTGACTATCAAAAGAAAATTGAGGAGTGAGAGAAAACTGTGTCTCTTTTAAAACATGAAATGACCAACTACAAGACTCAAATTAAAGATCTGATATCTAAACTATCTGAAGTTCAAGTCCAGTTGGTCACTGCTGAGGCTCAGGCCAGGAAGCAAGCTATTGCTGAGCAAAACTTCCAAGCTATTCTTGCATCATCCTCTCATTCCAAAATGTTTTATCTAAACAAAGAAGGGTTGGGAACCAATGAAATAGCTCCACCACACTCTTAAGAGTCTATTAGACTACCTAGATGTTGTACTGAAGAGCAAGAGGTTCCAACTGCTAACCCTTCTCCATTGGAACTGGAGGATGAGGCAAAAATAGTGGCCACCACGGGGAGAAACAGAAGGATACATTCATCTCCACCTGTGAAGAATAAATCCTAACCACCAAGGCAAGAAGAAGTAGAGCTAAAGCTGTAAGAAGGACTGCCAAGAAGGTTGCAGAGTCCAAGCTCAAGATTGACCCAAAGCAAAAGGGTGTCTTCATCTCTGCTGGATTCTAGGTGGTAGGTACTTCTGATTCAGGAAAGAGGGTAATACCAGCACTCCTGTCCTACCAAAGGACAGAGGTTGAAAGGGAAAGTTACTGATGAAGAGAAGAAATCCATGAAACAGCAACCTGCAAATTCCCAGAAGACTAACATTGCATGCATGATGTGTGGTCTGCACAACCACATGGCTAAAGATTGTTACTACAATCCAGCAAGCACACATTATGCAAATAATGTTAGAAGAGAAGGAGTCAGAGAAGGTTTCTCAGTTGGACCATTTCAAACGGTACAAATGATGAAGAAGGGAAAGTTGGTCTAGGAAGCCAAGTTGCTTTCGGAAGAAAGTACTTCTTCCGAAGGGAAAATAGCTTCGGAAGCCAAAGGTTCTAAGGTTCAGAAGGTCAAGAAGGCTCCCTTGAAACCATCCCAGAAGAAGGCTACTTCGGAAGAAAAGGTGATGAAGGCTTCTTCTGAAAAGGAAGCTTTGGAAGAAGACCATGCTGCAAAAGCTTCAACAAGCTCATCCTCAAAGATCAACCAAGGGATGGATTGGAAGATCAAGGAAGATGCTGCAGCCCAAACCTCTTCTTCAACAACCTCTATTGAACCCAAATGCATATCTTTTGGTTCAATTATGTCATTATCTTTGGAAGAGCCCAAGACAAGCAAGGCTTGGGCTTCCAAACAAAACTAACTATCTCATCTTATGTGCAGGGACATCCATTTGACAAGAACAACAATGTCTAGATTGTAGATAGTGGATGCTCCAAGCATATGACAGGGAACAGATCTCTCCTTCAACAATTCCAGTCTATGATAGAGGGCCTGTCCAATTTGGAGGTGAGGCCGGAGGATATATTCTGGCAGAGGAAGTATATCCAATGGCAGAATAAACATTGACAATGTTCACTTTGTCAAACAGCTTGAACATAATCTGTTAAGTGTTTCTCAATTCTGTGACCAAAAGCATCAAATGCTTTTCATAGAACATGAGTGCATTATCCTCAAACCAGGGATGACAATTCCTCCGGAAGGTGCTTCTTAGATCTCCCAGGAAAGGGGATATGTAAAAGCTGAATATGAACAATGCTTCTCCTATGGGTGAAGTATCATTCTTTCTTTCCAAAGCTGATAGTGATGAGTCAACACTATGGCATAAACGCATGTGTCATGTGAATTTTAAAACAATGAATAAATTGGCTAAAAACAACTTGGTACATGGTTTGCCTAAAAAGGAATTTTTCTGCAAAGATAACTGTGTTGCATGTCTGAAAGGAAAACAACACAGGTCATCTCATAAATCCAAATGTGTTAACTCCATCACTACTCCATTACACTTATTGCACATGGATCTCTTTGGTCCCATAAGTATAATGAACATTGGAAGGAAATCATACTGCCTTGTGATTGTTGATGATTTTACAAGATTTACATGGGTATTCTGTTTAAGAAGTAAAGATGAAACGGCTGAAACTTTAAATCTTTTATTCTTAAAATAGAAAATCAAATTGATCACAAGGTTAAGATCATTAGAAGTGATCAAGGGACTGAGTTTAAGAACTTTGTTCTTGACTCATTCTGTAACTCAAAAGGGATTGCCAGACAATATAGTGCTCCCAGAACTCCTCAACAAAACGGTGTTGCTGAGAGAAGGCATAGGACACTTATTGAGGCTGCTCGGACCATGTTAGCTGATTCAAAGCTACCTCTAACATTCTGGGCAGAGGCAGTCAGCACTGCATGCTATGTGCAGAATAGGGTTCTTGTAGTTAAGCCCTATGGAAAAACCCCTTATGAGTTATGGAACAAGAGGCCACCATTCATTGGCTTTCTAAGGTCCTTTGGCTGCAGGTGTACCATACTTAACACAAAGGACAACTTAGCAAAATTTACTGAGAAGTCGGATGATGCTATCCTTGTTGGATACTCTTCTAGCTCCAAAGCTTATAAAGTATACAACATCAAGAATCAACAATTTGAGGAGTCATCCTATATAGTTGTAAATGAGCACACTCCTTGTGTTAAGGGGAATGGACCTGATTATATCTTTGATTTAGAATTGTTTCCGAACTATTCTAAACAATCTTGTGAGAATGTTTCAGCTGGAACAGGTGCTCAAGGTGATGCAGATGCTGATGCAGATCAACTATTTGAGCTTTCCCGACCTCTTCCAAATTCTCCAAGAGCTGAAAGGCAACAACCTTCAACCATTCACAGATCTGATAGTGTAACTATCTCCAGGAATAGTGAAGCTTCAACAAGTGAATCACCTGATGAACCCCAAAGCTCTTCAGGTGATCCATTACAACACCAGGTTGAGGGAAGTAGTATTCTGAAGGAACAAGCAACTGTTAATACTACTTCACAACCAACCATTGATGATGTTTCTCAATCATTCAATCAGTCCTCATTGAATGACTTTGAAACAGCAGCTGGACAGAGTGATCCAGTTCCTGATCAGAATATGTCCATCCTAAACTTATCTATGTAACTGGAAGTGATTCCTCTCCTTAGGATTCACAACACTCATCCAACTGAGAACATCATAGGGAATGTCTCTGAGGGTGTGAGAACGAGAAGGCAAACTCATCATGGGAATGTCTGCTTGTACTCATGCTTCTTGTATCAGATGGAACCCAAGAAGGTGGAAGATGCCTTAAAGGATAGTATTTAGGTTGAATCGATGCAGGAGGAGCTGCTTTAGTTCATAAGACAAAAGGTCTGGAATCTATACCCACTACCATCTGGTCAAGTACCCGTAGGCACTAAATGGGTGTTTAGAAACAAGAAAGATGATAGAGGCTTGATTATCAAGAACAACGCAAGATTAGTAGTTCAAGGGTATACCAAGAGGAAGGAATCGATTATACTGATGTCTTTGCACCTATTGCAAGACTTGAGGCAGTTAGGATCTTCCTTGCATATGCTGCATCCAAGAACTTCACAGTATACCAACTTGATGTCAAGTGTGCATTTCTACATGGGGATATAGATAGGAAAATCTATGTATGTCAACCTCTAGGATTTGAAGACCCACAGCACCCCAACTATATGTGCATACTGGATAAAGCTCTATATGGGCTGCACCAAGCACCTAGGCTGTGGTATGAGACCTTGTCTCAGTTTCTCCTGAAGAATGGCTACACCAGAGGTACCATTGACAAGACTCTTTTCATTAGAAAGAGTGGAAAAGACATATTGCTCGTTCAAGTCTATGTTGATGACATCATATTTGGTTCTTCAAATGACCAAATGTGCAAGGACTTTGAGAGCATTATGAAGCAGAAATTTGAGATGAGTTCCATGGGAAAAACAGACTTTTTCCTTGGAATTAAGGTGAAACAGATGAAGGAAGGGTTCTTCATAAGTCAACCTAAGTATGTCTCAGACATCTTAGACAGATTTGAAATGAAGGACTGTAAACTAGCCAAGACACCCATACCCAGAAACCATAATCTTTGCCCTGACCTTGAGGGGGAGGATACTGATCAACATCAGTATAGAGTAATTATTGGTTCTCTGATGTATCTCACTGCTAGTAGACCAGATATCATGTTTGCCACGTGCATTTGTGCAAGATATCAGGCTGCTCCCAAGGTGTCTCACCTGGCTGCTGTTAAGAGAATCCTCAGATACCTCAAAGGAGCACCTAAACTAGGTCTCTGGTATCCAAGAAATAGCAATTTCAATCTCTATGGATACTCTGATAGTGACTATGGTGGCTGCAACATTGACAAGAAATCAACATCAGGAGGATGTCAATTTCTTGGTGGAAGGATTATCTCATGGCAATGCAAGAAACAATCCTGTGTCTCTGCATCAACTGCTAAAGCTGAATAAATTGCTGCTGCTAGCTGCTATGCTCAACTGCTATGGATTCAAAATCAGATGTTAGATTATGGATTCAACTTCATGACTACTCCTATCCATATTGACAACAATAGTGCTATCTCTATTACTAAGAATCTGGTGAAACACTCCAAGACAAAGCACATTGATATCAGGTATCATTTCATTAGAGATATTCATGAGAAAAATCTGATAAAGTTAATCAAAGTTAACTCAAATGAACAATATGCTAATTTGTTTATAAAAGCTTTTGATGAACAAAGATTTAAGTATCTCATATCAGCTATTGGGATGATAAACATTGACTAACTACCTTTTTTGAAAGCTTTTTAATGTGTAATTTCTCGTGTCAATACAATTTAAGCCCTGTTAGAAAAGATCTTTTTATATTCTAAGTGTAAATTCCTTCCGAAGAGGAATTAACTCTCGGAAGATATTTAAGAATATCTTCCGAAGCGAAATTCCTCAAATGGAAATTTTCTTCTCGGAAGAGTTTTTAGTCTCGGAAGAAGCGATTGATTTCACATCAGATCTACTTCCGAAGCTTATAAAACTCTTCACTCGGGGCAATTTTTACCTTCGGAAGCAATGCTTTGCTTCGGAAGAGAAAATTGCCTTCGGAAGATAAATTACCTTCGGAAATGTTTTACATTCAGAAAGAGAGGTTGTAACGGATATCTTTGGGCCTCACTCTGTAAAAAGGTAAAAATTTGCAAATGATGGTCAGATTATTTAAAATTATCCCTTACCGCCACTGTCACTTCATAGCCGAAAACCACCATAATCCCAAACAGTTACCCTATTACCGCCTCTACCACAATTCATCTCCTTTAAATAATCCAGACTGTTCAATTTCATCTTCTTTTACCAATTTACTGCCCTAACTATTCCCTTCACTGTCAAACCTGAAATTTCACCCAAATTCAAGCTTACTTTCTCTTCAATGGCACTAAACCCTCAGCACAACCAGGTCGTATTACTTGATTCGTCAAGAGATGCCGACTTCACTCAAATAATCACCTTTCTTACTGAATCAACCTACCTCACGGCGCTTACTGTCAACCCCACCGTGTACTCCAACCACATGACTGAATTCTGGAGTAACGGTCAAGCTGATATCCTCAATGGGGTTCGCGTCCTGAGAACCCGCATTTGTGGACAGGAGTTGATCATCACTGAACAACTCATCAGGGAGCATCTCAAGCTTCATGGTGATGGGGCTCCTACTGAGTTCCCCAAAGAAGACTTGGATAGCACCTACATCCTAATGGGATATAGTGGAGATGTGAGCAGGTCAACCATCTACAAGTTCAACTTCTCATACCATTGGAGTTCCTGCTACACATTGTTCTGCACTGCTTATCCGACAAGTCAGGGGGATGGGATCAAATCCCATATGAACTAGGATGCCTAGTTCATGGGTTGGTGAGAGGCCTGCGCTTCAACTACTCAAGATTTGTGTTGACCAACTTGATTGGAAACCTGAGAAGGGATACATTCTTAATGTATCCCAGATACATTCAACACATAATCAACTGTGAGCTGGAACCGAGCAAGCTTGTCTGTGCAGCTGCTCTTACTGTTCCCCAAGTGCGGCCTACGATCTTCAAAACATTAAAGAAGGTGTCCACCAACTTTACTGGAAGGTACACTCCATTACCTCGAGAGATGATTGAGCGCATAGCTCCTGGTGACATCCCTGTTATCCCCACAGGTGATGAACCCACACCAGCAACCTCCACCACAAATGTCCCCATACCTTCTCCACCCATCAAAATTACATATCAGAAATGCCCCAAACGAACCCTTGTTCAATCTACTCTGATTGAACAAGCTCCTCCAGTTCAAACCAAAAGGGCTAGAGTGGAACCATGGGCTCCCACTCAGTCCGAGGTCACACCATCCTTCACATTTGACCTCAATGTGGGTTATGAGCCTCCTCAGTCTCAAACCCAAGAGCCCAAACCTCAAGCCTTTTGCCCACAGGGTGAGACTCTACACTCCCCTGTGCAGCCTTCAAGGGATAGCCCCACCATAGGCTCAATGCCTGTAGACATTGATCTAGGTCCCCGGTCAGTAGGTTTAACCTCCTTATCTTTCACTGACCTTTTACTCCGTACTGTTGAAGAGATAACATCTCTCCATGGCCATGAAGTTGATCTACAACACCCTCTCAAAGATCAACAGAGCCAAGAGAAATCCCTTATCTCTAGCCCCCATCAGCAGGCAGCTACTGAGGTGAGTCCCACTGATGTGGAGGGGACTCATGTAGGCTCAGCTGCCACTACTCAGAGTCTCTCAATGAGCTCTCAGGACAGTGGTAACATCAATAGGACTGAGTCTACAAGAACTTTGCCCATTGACATCTCTGAAAGAGATGAATTTGAGCAAAGGTATCCAGGGTGCCAAGAAGCCACATCTGGTGGTGAGACTGAACATACTAGGTATGTTATCTCATCTCCTCGTGATTCTTCACATGAAGATGAGGGAAGTATGCAACTCACACTTCAGTACTTGCTCTCTAAGGTATCAAACCTGGAATCTTAGGTGAGGATCTTAGAGACAAGGACAGCCACTCAGCAACTTGAGATTGACAATCTCAAGGCTAAACTAGCTGAGAAACAGACGGAGAGGTCTGTTAGGCATGTACCTGTTCAGGTCTCATTGACTTCTTCCTCCAGCTCATTTAGCTCTCAAGATGATGCTACCAAAAGGGGGAGAAAGATCAGAGACAAACATCTGAGGAATCACAGACCCAGTCCTTTACTTCCCAACTCATCACACTACCTGAGTTATCTCAATCAACTTTAAAGATTGACTCACAGATTCTTCATGATCTCTACAGACTTTTCACAAAGTTTGTATTGAGATCCTCTTTAGAACAGCCCAGCCCTGACACCACACTCATATATTTTAGGGCTGAGGAGCTTCAAAGACTGACTGCACCTTCTACCACTGTGGACGAAGTTGGTCAACCTAAGGTCCACATGGAACCTAAGATTAACTTCGAAGAGGAAATGGGGACTGATGGCCCAGCAACTAAAACAGATGGGACAGAAATTGCAGCAGCCTCTTCTTCCGAAGCTCAGGCTAAAACTTCCGAAGCTGACATTGAAGCCTCGGAAGAACAAGACAAGTCTTCCGAAGCTGAGATGGAAGCTGCGGAAGGTTTGTTCCGAATGTCCGAGGAACTGACCATCACAGATGTTATTGCTGAAATAGCTTATGAGGTGAGCAGGGAGGATATTTCTGATATACCTCTATCCTAAACACCAGCTGAACCTCTCTCTCAATCTAAACCCTCTATCCAAGAACCACCATAGTCAAGCTCTGCCAAAGACAAAGGCAAAAGGAAATTAACTGAGGAAGAGCTTTAGGAAGAGGAAAGGATTGAGAAGCTCAAGAAGAAAGGTAGGTTTCCACTGAGAAGCTGCTAGCTGCTAGTTCTAAGGCAGCTGCAGCTAATCAGGAGGAAATCAACACTAATAGAAAGACAACACTCATTGACCAGCTCATCAACTTAAGAGCTGTCAATAAGGAAGTACTCCTGCTACCACTAGAGGAGTTGGTGACTTTGGAGAGGACAACCAGGTTAAGGCTAGAAGAAGAAGCCAGGTTGGCCTTGGAGAGGGAAAAAGAAGAACAAAGGGAAGCATCCCTGCAGCTAAGAGAAGCTAGGATCAAATTCCTACTCTCAAGAGGCTTTAGTCTTCCTGAACTATCTCCACACGATGATGACATGATAGGATCAATTAGAGCAATCTGTAACAAATTATATGAACAATTCAAAGAAATACAAACAATTGTAATCAAATCAAGCAATATCAACAAAATTCAGAGTTCATTGATAGCACCGACGATTACAAGAGTTAGAAAGCAGTACAAAATGATACAACTACTGAAATCTACTCTAGTCTAAGCTATATATACTATGAACAAGGAAAAGACTATCTATTTACAATTTTAGTCCCTATACTAAGACAAAATTTTAAAATAAGACTAATGTTAATCTTTTAAGAGGACTAACAATACTCCCCCTAAGATTTACATTTGTCTTCAGTCTTCAAAAATCATCTGTCTTCATATCTTTGTCTTCTTTTTCTTCAATCATCATTCTTCTCTTTCTTTATCTTCTATTCTTCTATTCATCCTTGCTATCTCTTTTCTTCTATCTTCAGTCTTCTTTCATCTTTAATCTGCAAAGAAATATTCAGGTTCTTCTTTCACTTTGAACATCGGCTTCTTTTTATACATTTCTATCTCCTTCAATGCATTTTCAATCGCTGACTTAAATTTTCCAGCAAGCACAGCTTGTTCTGGCTTTGACTCATTAGTTTTAGTTTCCATCATCTTCATTCTTTCTAATGTATCCTTTGAGAGACATGCAATATCGACATTTGCATATAACTCAACAGGATTCTTACTATCTTTGCAATATACTTCTAACACTCCTTTCCTAGAAATCCTCATAAATTCAATATCTTTTATATCTCTTTTCACAATATTAGCATATGCAAGAGCTTTTCTCATAGAAATTCTCTCCATAGCCGCATTCATTATATTAATGATTGATATAAAGTATTTCTTGTCTTGCTCCGCAGTCTCAGGAGTCACTCTTTCAAATTTTTGCACTGACAAGAATGAAATGTAACTTGGATGAAGAAGTTTTAACTCAAAAGTACCAAATAATGAGATCATGGCCTCATCCCAGTTTGTGAGATTTCGGACTAATTTCAGCTCAAAAGTTGATGTGTTATAAAACCATCTCAAATTGGTTTGGACTTTTGGTTTCCTTCGATTACCTTCAATCCCGGTGTAGTTATTTTTTCAAAATACTTATCAGAAAATTCTATCATGAAGTGCTCTTCTTCAGACTGCAAACCCTTATCTTCTTGTTTTTCTTAAGCATAGAAAAGTACTCCTTATCTTCTTGATCACATCGTGTTTCAAGGAAGTTACTTGTTCTAGCTAATCCTCTGCCCAAAAGTTCTACAAACATCTTTCCTCTTTTAGCTCCAGACGGGTTTATCAAATCAAGTTTAATCAATTCTTTTAGATCTTGCACTGGAAGTTTAATATTGCTAGAGTTAAAGTGATAAACATCACATACAGCATTAACTCTCTTAATAAGAAAAGCATCAAATACCTCATCATACTTCCATGCAATAATCTTTACTTGGTTCGTGAAATCAGGTGCAATCATTGCATTCAACAGTTCAGCAACTGATTGACCTTTCTGCAGAACATTCCTCACCAAGTCACCTGTTGATCTAGCACTATCAAAGATATGCTTCTGCTCAGCGGTGGATTTATATACTTGTTGCTCTGATTGAGGAAACATTTCATCAATTCTTTTTTTGTTCATGCATACTTGATTTTTGAGCCATTTGTTTATAATCTACAGGTTTCAAAATCCGAGTTCTCTTTATAATATCTAAATACTGAGGATTATCAGTATCTAGAATCACCATTTTGTTAGTTTGCTTTTCTATTTGTTGGAAACTTTTAACTAAATTTCTCAATGACACTCCTTGCAGTCTTTTTAGTCTTTTCCATGGATAATTTCTAGCCTGTAACCATGACCTTAAAGTTGTGATGCTCATTTCCTCAGAGTCTGGATGGTGCAATTCAGAGCTAGAAATTTATTCAACATTTATACGTTCCTGTCTCCTATCCCACTCACCATGCTCCAAGCTTATTTTGTTTGGATCCACGGGAGCAAAAGACTCAGCAGCTAGACATTTCTCGTATTCATCATTAATTTGAGAAACCGTCAGTCCGTCTAAGAATACTCTGTTGTATTTCATCCTCACAAGATAATTATATCTGTCTTCAAAATCATGAGGAATATCATCATGCACTAAGACTGGTTCAAACGAAGAATGAGTTTTAAATTGAGCTTCCTCTATGTCTTCATCATCTAGATCCTCATCATACCAATCATCAGCATATTCTTCTTCTAAATCTTCTAGAGCACCAACTTTGTCTTGAATCATTTGCTCTTGACTTTCTTGATGTTCTTCTTCAATAGATTCTTCAACTCTTTGTACTTTTGAAGAAGTTTCAGGAACAGATTCAGCATCAGCTTCATCTAATTTCCTCTTTCCTTTCTCCCTTTCAGATACTTTTTCAAGATCAATTGGAATGTTTTCAGCAACAATCACAATTTCTGGAGAAGAGGGCTTTGCTGATTCTTTTAAGTTTGTTAATTCTTCCTTCAATCTTTCATTTTCTTCAGACAGATTCTTGAATTTTTCTTCCAGTAAATCATAGTCTTTGATCATAACCTCAAAATTTTTATAACATCATCTTTGTCTTTAGCATACCCAACAATCATTTCATCTTTCCTCAAACTTTCTCTTTTAATTTCTCATTTTTTTCCTTTAGCATATCAAGCTCAGACTTAAGTTTAGCAATCTCTTTTTCTTTTTCTTCATTTTCATTCTTTAATCTTTCAAGTTCATCAATATCCAAAATCTCCTCAGTTTGAACAGACACATGTTGTGTTGTAAAAACTGGAATATCTTGATCAATTTGGAAAGATTCAATGAACTCATAATTAAAATTTGATTATCTACATCAATTTCTTGTTCAGTCTCAATATGAATTTCTCCTCTTCATGTACATCATCATGAACAGATTCATTACCTCATCATTCATGGACCTTCATCATCATGTTGAGCTTCATCTGCTTGGTCAAACATTTGCGTATCATGACTCATATCTTGGTGTGTTTCTGCTACATCACCATCATCATCATTATCATCTGAACTTGAAGAACTTTCATCATCAGTATCATTATCATTATTTTCATCATTTTCATCTTCCTCATCTTGATCACCATCCTCAAGAGGAAATACATCAATCAACTCTGAGGGATCAAGTGGTTCACCATCTATCAAATGAAAGTGATCCATAGTGATATCCACATCATCATTTGCTACATTCCTCATGTAGTCAAACATATGAACATTCCGAGCACCTGTTAACATTGTTAATTTCTTATAAGTAACCTCAGCCATGTTTTCCAAAATGAGTCTATCTCCCCCTACTCCATATACATGGATATCTGGATGTTCTTCATTAATGATCATTTGTAGGAACCTGGGGTACGTCAAATATTTATGTCTTGCTCCTTTCTCCAAATTGAAGATAAATCCATTCAAGATCCATTTAGCCATATTAAATCTTCTATTTCTTGCAATGGCCACAATTGGAGATGCTATATCTACTGGGAATGAATTCCACCCAGCACTTCTCTTTGACATACAGTGTTGGAAGATATAACATAGAAGCTTCCAATGATTATATACTCTAGCTCTGAAGAATTGTTTGTTTAGGAAATGATCAGGATGACCCATTACCATGAATGTCTCTCTACATTCATTAAATGTTAACTCAGCCAGATCTGCTGGATCATTATGAACCAGTCTCAATACAGTTCTAATAGATTCTTCAGAAACTTCAATCATTCTATCTATTGTCACAAATCCTCTGACAACTTTCCTTCCTTCATCATCTGCTTCAACTCTTGTTGTGTTCCAGAACTGTCTGATGAGTCTACCATAAAATACTGTCTGGTAACACATGGCATATACATATTTAGTTCTTAGAAGAAATCTTATCATCTCTTCATAAGAAAGTGCATCTTGAACTTCATCATTGAGCAAAGCAGCAATGCTGTGCTTTGGCACAAACTTTAGATCTGCCATCTGCAAAATTTTGAACCAATGATATTAGACAATATGTGAATTTTGAAGCAAATGTTTTAATGTGAGTTTAAAAATATAATGATTTAAGATATTATAAACTGATGTGTTAAAATAAATTTGAATCATGAAATTTTAATTTTAAGTGAAAACACTTAAATTTTAATAAAAGATGAATTATCAAGATTGATTTTAATTGAAAATTTAGCACTGTAGTTTATTTTATCTTATATCATTTTATTAAACTCTTTAATTTATGTGATGATGACTTTTATCAATTTAAATTCATTTTTTATTTTATTTTATTTAAAAAATATGAATCTGTTCACCTTCTTCATCGAGTTCATCATCAACAATACTGTTCATCGATGAACATGAACAGTGTCTTCAATCGAATGTCAGATTAAAACAAGTTTAACATAACAACATGATCGAAATCACATGACAAACAAGATTCAATCATCAATTTCACACATTTTTTCGATTTGAATGAATAAATCTGAGATTTTGACAAGTTTAGGGTTAAACGACCGTACAGGAGCCGAACGCCTATCAAAAAATTTCCATTTAATCCACAAATCAGATGAATGTGAATCATAAACTTACGTTCACAATCACATAAACACTGTCAATAATCTGTGATTTGAGTTCGAAACGATTTTAATTGAAGAAAGAGGGTTTGTTGAGAGTTCGAATGGTCAGGGGAGGTTTCAAGAGGGTTTTTGAAATAGGAATGAATTGAATGTCACAAGTGTGCTTTTTATACTAAGTAAAATTTTTTTAGGCTTATGAGCACTATTCCGGCGTTTAAGTACTGTGCAGACTCACTAGGTTCTAAATTTTACTAAGTATTGGACATATGAGCACTGTTCAGTCATATGAGCCCAGCCGTATTAGAACTGTTCAGCCGTATGAGTACTGTTCAGTAGCATGAGCACTGTTCAGTAGTATGAGTCCTGTTCAGTAGCATTAGCACTGTGCAGTAGCAAAAAGATGATGAAATGTCCACACACTAACTTGTCAGAAACATAACAACTGTTTAGAGATACAACAACTATTCAGCCACATAACAACTGTTCAATCACATAACAACTGTTCAGTCATATAACAACTGTTCAGTCACATAAGCACTGTTTAGATGTTTTTGCACTTGAATTTTTCAATTCTTTCACCTGCACACTGTTTAAACACATTAGTAATATTTCATACTAATATTTAAACAATATTGCATATTTTTTTTACTTTTCCCTCAAATTTACACTTTTGACCCTCAAAATTGAACTTTTTACATTTTAACCCTTCAAATTTGAACTTTTTACATTTTGCTCTCCAGCGGGATACACTGGGTATGTTTGTTTGTTTGTTTGTTTATTTTAGTTTCAAAATGAACAAACCAAATATTTCAAAATCTGTCTTGTTTTCAACATTTCAAAGAAGCTTTTCCACTTGCTACAAATTATGAGATCATTTTATCATAGATAAACACACACATACTTTGAAATTAAAGCATCATCCTTTCAATTCAACATGATCATTTTGATTTTCTGAGAATATTCTTATTGGTTTATTACTCCCCCTAAACTTTTAAGTTTTTACAAAACTTAAAAGTTTACCAGTAGATCATAAGAATATCACACTTAAGATTGTTATATTGCCTGCACACAAGAAAACATGCATAAAATCAAAATCAAATCAGAATGAAAAGCTAATATTTACAATAGAATCATTGATTGCAGTGAGATCATATTAGTAAAGATCAGAACATTAAAAGAAAAAATATGTGAATAGTCATAGACAATGATTAAATCTTGATCAAGTGTGTTCCAGGTCAGTGACATCACAGCAAAGGAGACACAAGATCTAAGGATAGAAAATGAGTGTTTTTAACAAAAATTATCAGCTCATTTACTTTTTCAATTCTTGGATTGAGTAGGGAAGAATTGTAAATGACAAAATGTGACTCATACCAAGACTTAGAGGATCAACCATCATCAAGACATGCAAGAAAGCACATATTCTCAACTTATTACCAAACAAATATGCATAACCAGAGCTCATGTTACTTAATTGAATAGAGGATGATCATGGATAACCATTTGATCAACTCTAACCATCCATTTGAATGGGTTGTGCACATTGGCATCTTTTCCATCAAAGGAGAATATCCAGGTCTGTAATGACTTACAACAGAGGATATCTCAGCACTTCAGGTCTATGATGACTCATAACAGAGAAGTGAATGATGCTTGTAACAGATCTCATGATTAGTCACATTATCATCAGGTGTGAGTGGGTGTAGCTTAGCAAGCAGTCAATCTGATAAGCTAATACACTCAAAAGTACTTAGATGAATACACAAACAAGCATAGAGATTTGGGGTAATCACAAGAATTTACTTGTTCAGTATACTAGCATGATATTGTCTACACAGCAAATCTTCATCATGTCAGACTTTATTAGCGAGTGAAGTATGCAACTGATCTTACTAATGTACTATCATTTCTCACATGAGGCAAACACAGATTCATTCCTAAAAAGAATGAATTAGAAACAAAAAGAACTCTATTTTTGGAGTTTTTGAGTTATATTTTTATTTAATTTTTTGAGTTTTCTAATTTTGTATTTTGTTTTTCTATAAAAGAAAGCACACACACACAAACAATCAGGCAAATAACTATGAAAAGACACCCTTATGAAAACCTTTAGATTTAGGAAAGTATTTTATCATAAAAAGATTCAAATTAGTAACCAGGTTTACACATGTTTAATAAGGCCAATTGACTCAACTAAATACTCAAACCTTCCTGGAAGAAAAGCTTTAGTAAATAGATCTGCCAAATGTTTTTTAGTTTCTATTTGAATCAAAATAATTAAACCTTTTTCAGAATTATCTCTTATAAAATGACATCGAATTTCGATATGTTTTGTTTTTGAATGTTGAACTGGATTAGCTGTAATAAACATAGCAGCAGTGTTATCAATGTAAATGGGTGTTTTAAGAAAATTGAACCCATAATCTAGCAGTTGGTTTTGCAACCAAAGGATTTGAGAACATCCTGCTGATGCAGCTATGTACTCAGCTTCTGCAGTTGAGATAGAAACATTTGTTTGTTTCTTATATTGCCATGAAACTAATCTGGGTCCAAGAAACTGACAACCACCTGTAGTAGATTTTCTATCTTGACAGCATCCACCATAATCACTATCTGTGTATCCATGTAACTCAAAATTACCCTCGTAAGGATACCAAAGCCCTAAAGCTAGTTTACCTTTGAGATACCTGAATATTCTTTTGACAGCAATTAAGTGAGATTCTTTCAGGTCTGATTGATACCTTGCACAAACACAAACAGCATACATGATGTCTGGTCTTGATGTAGTAAGATACATCAAAGAACCAATCATAGATCTGTATAGAGTTTGATCTACTGATTTTCCTTTAGGATCAGGCTCAATCTTGGTGTTTACGTCAGCTAGAGTTCGTATGGATTGACAATCGTGCAGTTTGAATTTCTTCAAGAGTTTGTCAACAAATTTCTCTTGATTGATGAAAATACCATCTGCAGATTGTTGAACTTGCAATCCAAGGAAAAAATTGATTTCTCCCAGAGAACTCATTTGGAAACGAGATTTCATGATTTCTTCAAATTCATTGCACAATGTTGGACTGGTAGAACCAAATATGATATCATCTACGTACACTTGCACACATAAGAGATCCTCATTATCCTTCTTTATGAATAAAGTAGGATCGATTTTCCCCCTTGTGTATCCATGTTGGATTAAGTGTTGAGATAATGTTTCATACCAAATTCTAGGAGCTTGATGTAGGCCATACAAAGCTTTGCTAAGCTTACACACACGATGTGGAAATTCTGCATCCTCAAAACCCGGAGGTTGCTTCACATACACATCATCAGTGATTAGACCATACAAGATTGCACCTTTGACGTCCATTTGATACACCTTGAATTTTATGAATGATGCATAAGCCAAGAAAACATGAATGGATTCGAGTCTTGCAACTGGAGCAAATACTTCATCATAGTCAATTCCTTCTTCCTGTGTGTATCCTTGTGCAACAAGTCTTGCTTTGTTTCTTATAACAATGCCACGATCATCAGTTTTATTTCTGAACAACCATTTTGTGCCTATGGCATTTTCTCCTTGAGGTAATTCCACTAACTTCCACACTTCTTGTTTGCAAAATTGAAGAAGTTCTTCTTGCATAGCTTCAACCCAACCATTGTCCTGTAATGCCTCGGTGACATTTTTAGGAACAATCTGATAAAGAAAACAAGAGTATAAACAAACATTTGCATGTTCAGATTTACTCCTAGTAGTTCTTTCATTCAGAGGACCAATAATCTGTGATGTTGGATGGTTCTTGTGGATACGAGATGTCGGTATCTCAGTTCCTTGAACATTAACATCAAGATTGGTTTGGTTCAGATTGGAATGTTGTTGCAATAAGGTAGAAGCATGTGGAGTGAAATTTGGAACTTGAGTCGGTGAATTGATAAAGTAATCAAAGTTACTATGATCAATTGCATCTCCAGAGATAGACGATGTGCCAGACTCAGGTTGTCTAATTTCTATACCATCATTAGGAATAGGTTGTGATTCTTCTTGATCTGCTGAAACTGAATGATCTGAAGCTAAAGTAGCATGAACATTGTCATTAAATTGTATTGCTGAATCCTTGACAAATGAGAAGAATGGATAATTTGGGCGAGCATCATCTAAATCATCAGAATCTGAATCATCACTGAAAGATCCAAGATCTCCTCTTGAGTTCTTCTTACCTGTAAAATCATTAGATTGATTAAACAAGTTAGGTTGAAATGAGTTTGACAAAGAATCTATATCAAATAACCATGCAGGACCATTTGAAACTGATGGAAAAGAATTTTCTAGAAATTTAACGTTGAATGTTTCATTAATAGTATTTCTCCTAGAGTTATAAACTCGATAGGCTTTGGAAACGGATGAATGTCCAACGAAAAATCCATTGTCAGCTTTATCTTCAAATTTTCCTAAATGATCACTTGAGTTTAGAATCATAACTGGACAACCAAATGATTTTAAAAAGTTTATGTTTGGTTTCCTGTCAAACATTAACTCATATGGAGTTTTCTATTTATCTTTAACAAGTAAGATTCTATTCTGAACAAAACAGGCTATTGATATCGCTTCGTCCCGGAAAGTGATTGGAATTTTGGCATCAGCTAACATAGACCGGGCAGCTTCAATCAGAGTTCTGTTCTTCCTTTTGTAACACCCGGAAAATTTTAAAATCGAGTCAAGTGATAGTGATGGGCTCGGATGAAAACCATTTGATAAATATAAAATGGTTGCGGTTATTACACCGAGTTAACCATCCGGGTCATGAGTTTAACGAGTTTGGGGTCCCGGGAACGCCTGGCATATAAATAGATGGATCAGCTGAGCAACTCTCATTTTCACTCAAACGCCCATTCTAGAGAGAGAAAGTGTAGAGAGAGAACGTGCCGGATTGAAGCTCGGGTGGTCAAGAATCGAAGGCTGGTGTTTGTGGACTCCTAAACTACAAGAATCAAGGTAAGAAACGTATCTAAATTGCTGCATTGAGTGGAAAACCCGAGTTTGGGGTTTTTGGGTTTTAAAGTGGCAAAAATCACCCCAAAACACACGTTTTAGAGTAAGAAAACGTGTAATGAGCTTAGATATAGCTTCCTGGATGATAATCCAAGGGTTTGGGTGGAAAGGATTGGATTTTTGGGCTAAAACGAGCTGATTCGTAAATTTCAGCTCGTTCTGCGAAATTAAGGTCTCGACCAGCGAAACTATAAGTTCGTCCAGCGAAACTGGAAGGATTTACAGTGAAGTTACAGTTTCGCTGATGACTATGCCAATGCCCAAGTTGACCTTAGATATTGCGAAACTAGGGAATTCCAACGAAAGTTGGGCGCTCGAGGTAGCGAATCTGTCCAGCGAAACTGGCAGAATGCTGCCCGGCGAAACTAGTAGCGAAACTGCTGATTCGCCCGGCGAAACTGCTGGCGAATTTACGGGCGAAACTACCTGCGAACTTAGCAGCGAAATTAGGAAGAAATTAACTCTTTTTAGTGTTAACCTATCTGCAGGCAGTGTAGTGTGACCCGCGACTTTAAGGCTTGATTGAGAAGCTGCTTGTCAAGCACAGGTGAGTTCTAGGACCCCTCATTTACTGATTTTAAATGATTTTTGGGGCTGGAACGCATATAAACTTGTTTACTGACGTATGTATGTATGACCCATTTGGGTATAATGTTGTGTTATACGTCTAAGGTATGATTGTGGACTCGACACGTTATGTAAGGTCCTAGTATGAGTCCCCACGGTCTTGGAGGGATACATAGTGCTACTGCACCAGGATGACGCATAGTAAGTCCCGGATTAGGGAAGGATACGGGAGTAAGTGCCTATTGATGATTGATGATGTAGGCTATGTATGTACGAGGTTATGTATGACGATGATGATGATGCATGTATGATGTTATGTATGATGATGTACGTATGATGCTATGTATGATGATGTATGTATGATGTGTGTGTTCCTTATAAAAATGTATGAATATCTTTCTACGACTTTACGTATTAATGAACGAACGAACGAAGTATTATGTAACGTAAAGTGAAAGATAACGAAAGAGGAACACGATGACGAATGCATGTATTAATGAATGAACGAATGATTAAAAGATGATGAATACATGCATTAACGAATGAACGAACGAAAGATGTCTTGCAAACATTGGATAAGGTTAACGGGTCCTTCTTAGTGATTGACCATATGTATGGTATCCCTACCGCTTACCTCTAGTACCGTGGCATACGTTTTGTTGTTCATTTAATGACTTCGGCCCGATAGCTAATAACGTTTGGGGTATAGCAGAAGGTAGTGATACAAAAGATATCCAATGTGCAAGAAAAGATGTAACGGGGTCCTTGTCATTCGACCACAGTAATCATGGCTGCGTGCCATGAAGTGGGTAAAGCCTGACAGGACCTAAACAAGAAGTGAAAGATAACGATGTATGATGAACGAACGAATGAACGAATGAGATAATAAAGATATTATCTATGTGTATGTACGATGTATGATCACGTGTAAAGAATGAACGGTTTTAATATGAACAAAGTATGTTTATTATAAAACTAGAACTCACTCAGCAACGCTGACTTTTTATGTGTTTCCAGTTGCCAGGTAGCGTTGCTGGGGATGGCACGAGGTGGCTACTCAGCTCTTTTGGGATGGCATTCTCCATTTGATAATGCTGCAACGTCATGCGTTGTGGGCCCATAATGCACGCAACTCATCACGTTGCATGCCATTACGAGATTTCTTGAGGATTCCCATAAAAGGGATTACTTAAGAAATCTTCTTTAATTTTGAATATGCTGCCACGCACCGGAAGTGCGTGTGCATAGCACATGCAACGAAATATGTTGCATGAGAGTGTCAAGAGTGTCCCTTAAGGGTTCCGATGTACGGAATTACTTAAGGAATATTCTTTAGTATAAAAATATAATTTTTATATTTTTGAACTTAATATCTTCTCTAGAGGTCGCTGTATGACCCTATGAGGAGAGACAAAGTAGAGAAAGCTGTATTTTGTAATCATGTCAATGGTGTAATGGCTTTTATGAATGAATGAGAATGTATATTTTATTAATTCTGCTGTGTTATTTTATGATTATATACATTATGTATGTTTTACGTGCGATGAACCACCAACCGTAAGGCGCCGGGAGCGGGGCCTTACAAGTTGGTATCAGAGCAAAAGTCTAAGTAAAACGGGTAAATTTTCAAAATAAACCTAAAACTTAAACTGAGAAATGGGACAGAAAGGGGATGAATGCCATCTGAGTAGCTGCGTGCCATCAGGTATTTTCTTAATGATAATCAAAGTTATGTGCGCGTGTAATGTGGTTTATGTGTGTTGTTAGATTTAGATACTGATGTAGTCAGTAAGGGTAATGCTTGGGGTGCGATGAGTAGAGTAAGTGACTAATCACAACTGGCCACTGTAATTAGCAACTTACTGTACTTGACATAAACTGAGCTATTTCCTTGAATGACCGTGTTGGTATTTGAACCTTTCAGTGTGAGATAGAAGATGGTCGGTGGTAGATTATCTAAAGCCCCACTTGGTGGAGGCAGTGGCGGAAGTGGTGCGGAACCACGAGCCACAAGAGGAAGGCCTAGACAAGAGAAGAAGGTTCCTGAAGAACCTAATACTATTCCCTCGGGGGGAGTGGATGAGAGTGATGATTTAAGGGCCTCGGTGAAAGAGACAGTGGTCGAGGAAGGCTAAGTCATGCAGACGATCTTACCATCTGTAGTGACTGAGGTGATAAAAGCTGTACGCGAAGATGAGAGGCGAGGGAGGAATCGAGCCTCAGGGAGGCGACAACAGCAACAAGGGCCGAAAACGGTTCTTTCTGATGATGAAGAGGAAGAGGAGGAAGAACATGTATGGGAGACAGCCCGAGGTTGTGACTACGGGAAATTCATGAGGTGCAAGCCCCCGACTTTTGATGGTTCGGGTACGGCTGCGGATGCTCACCAATGGGTGAGGGAAATGGAGGCGGTCCTCGATATCAGCGATTGTCAGGAGGATAAAAAGGTTAAGTTTGCTACCCACTCGTTTACGGGGACGGCGTTATGCTGGTGGGACAATATTGTCCAGGCTGAGGGTAGCAGGGCCATTGGGAAGATGAAGTGGTCCGAGCTGAAAAGGATGGTGATCGAGGAATTTAGTCCTCGACGGGAAATGGACCGAATTGAGAGAGAGTTTCTTCAGTTGGAGGTAGGGACGATGACCCACCAACAATACACTGCCAAGTTCAACGATATGGCGCGACTGGTCCCAGAGCAGGTGACGCCGGTGTCTCGAAAGATCAACCGGTATATTCAGGGGTTGCCAGCCGAAATACGTTGGCATTTGATTTCCGCTCGACCAAGTACTTTCAGGTCGGCGGTGGATTTGGCGGAGAGGTTGTACGATGAGCGAGCAACGTTGGTGAAGGCTGAGGGCAGTAAGAAAGGAGGTGGTGAGAAGGGTTGGCAGGGAAAGTGGTTTGGTCGAGGTGATACCTCGACAAGTAACAAGAAGGCAAGGGTAGACGACCGCCGAGTGGTCGCGAAGGGAGCAGGGATGAGGAAGTGTGGACAGTGTAGGAAAGAGCACTCGGGGGAGTGTAAGTGGGGATCCAACATCTGTTTCAAGTGTGGGAGGACTGGGCATATGGCCAAGGATTGCCGAATGGGCAAGTGTTTTAACTGTGGGGAAAGTGGTCATATGAGCAGAGATTGCAAGAAGCCGAGGGCTGAGGGCTCAGGGGAGAAGAAGACGGGAGGAGAAGCACCGAGGACAAAGGCTAGGGCGTTCACCATGACGCAGGAGGAGGCTAGAACGGACCCTGACGTTGTGTCCGGTACGTTCCTAATAGACTAAATTTTAGCCTCTGTGTTATTTGATTCGGGTGCAAGTAGGAGTTTTATTTCTACTACCTTCTGTGCTAAATTGCCTGTTAGAAGTAAATGCCTTGATAAGTCCTTTGAAGTAGAAACCGCTATTGGTAAATCCACTAGGGTTACGGATGTGATAGAAGGCTGTGCCATAGAATTAGAGGGTCATAGGTTTGCTGCCAAGTTACATGTGATGCCTCTAGGAGGATTAGATGTAGTGTTAGGGATGGACTGGTTAGCAACCTACGAAGCGAATATCGTGTGCCGAAAGAAGATGATTAGACTGACGGCGACTGACGGAAGTCCGGTGACAATATATGGCGATCGAGTTACGACGATTCCGAAGATGATCTCGATGGCGGTGGCGGGAAAGTGTATGAGGCGCGGATGTAGCGCCTACTTATGTTATGTAAAGAATGTAGAGATGCCAACACCACAGCTATGCGATGTGCCAGTGGTGTGTGACTTTCCAGACGTGTTTCCCGAAGACTTATCGGGATTGCCACCTGACCGAGAGATCGAGTTCCAGATCGACCTGATACCGGGTGCCCAACCTGTCGCAAAAGCACCATATCGCTTGGCTCCGACGGAGATGAAAGAGTTGATGGAGCAGTTGCAGGAGCTGCTGGATAAGGGGTTTATCAGACCAAGTATCTCACCTTGGGGTGCTCCGGTCCTGTTCGTAAAGAAGAAGGATGGTAGTATGAGGATGTGCATCGACTACCGCGAGCTGAATAAGCTGACGGTGAAGAACAGATACCCCTTACCAAGGATCGATGACTTGTTTGATCAACTTTAGGGTGCCAGTTGGTTTTCAAGGATAGATCTTCGATCAGGGTACCATCAACTGAAGGTGAAGGAGCAAGATATCCCTAAAACAGCCTTTCATACGCGCTATGGTCACTACGAGTTTCTTGTCATGTCTTTCGGGTTGACCAATGCGCCAGCTGCTTTTATGGATTTGATGAACCGAGTGTGCCGACCAATGTTAGATAAATCAGTAATTGTATTCATCGATGATATCCTGATTTATTCGAGAAGTGAAGAAGAGCACGCCGGGCATATTCGGGAAGTATTGGAACGTTGCGAAGGGAGAAACTGTACGCCAAGTTCTCCAAGTGCGCCTTTTGGTTACGCAAGGTGCAATTTCTGGGTCACGTAGTGAATGCAGAAGGAATAATGGTGGACCCAGCAAAGGTTGAGGCCGTGATGCAATGGAAGTCACCGAAGACGCCAACCGAGATTCGCAGCTTCTTGGGGCTGGCGGGCTACTATAGAAGATTTATTCAAGACTTCTCCAAGATAGCCTCACCTTTGACAAAATTGACTCGGAAGGATGTAAAGTTCGTGTGGGGTCGAGAACAGGAGGACGCTTTTGAGGAATTGAAGACGAGACTGACATAAGCCCCTGTCTTGACATTGCCTGAGGGAAATAAAGACTTGGTGGTCTATTCGGATGCATCCTATTCTGGGCTGGGTTGCGTATTGATGCAACGCGGAAAGGTCATAGCCTATGCATCTCGACAACTGAAGACCCACGAAGTCAATTATCCCACGCACGACCTAGAACTAGCTGCGGTGGTTTTCGCGTTGAAGATTTGGCGGCACTATCTATACGGGACGAAGTGCACCATCTTCACGGACCACAAAAGCTTGAAGTACTTCTTCGAGCAGAAGGATCTAAACATGAGGCAGAGACGGTGGTTGGAGCTGATAAAAGATTATGATTGTGAGATCCATTACCACCCGGGCAAAGCTAATGTGGTGGCCGATGCCCTTAGCCGGAAAGAAAAGCCCGAGCCGATTCGGGTGAAGGCTTATCAGCTGATTATGACCTCTGACGTGATGACACAGGTTAAGGAGTTCCAAGACGAGGCTTTGAAGGAAGATCGTCTTAACTCCGAAAGGATGAGAGGTCTAGTTACAGAACTGGGTGAGAACACTCTTGGTGTTAATACCCGATTTGGGCGAGTGTGGATTCCTCGGTACGGGGATCTACGTGGAAAGATCATGGATGAGGCCCATAAGACTCGGTATTCCATTCACCCCGGTGCTACCAAGATGTACCAAGACATGAAGAAAGACTATTGGTGGCCGGGCATGAAGCGTGATGTGGTGGAATATGTGAGTAAGTGCTTGACTTGTTCACAGGTCAAGGCAGAGCATCAGAAACCGTACGGGAAGATCCAACCATTGGATATACCCGAGTGGAAGTGGGAGCACATCACCATGGATTTCATCACGAAACTACCACGTACCCCGAAAGGGTATGATGCTATATGGGTGATAGTTGATCGATTGACGAAGAGTGCCCACTTCCTACCGATCCGCGAGACGTATTCATCCGAAAGATTGGCGGATCTATTTATCAAAGAAATTGTAGCTCGTCATGGTGTACCGGTGTCTATTGTGTCTGACCGCGACACCCGGTTTACCTCCAAGTTTTGGAAGAGGTTTCATGATGCAATGGGGACGAGGCTACACATTAGCACGGCATATCACCCCCAGACAGACGGACAGTCTGAGAGGACGATCCAAACACTCGAAGACATGCTCCGAGCGTGCGTGATCGATTTTGGAAGAAGTTGGGACGACCACCTGCCGTTAGCAGAATTCTCGTACAATAACAGTTATCATGCCAGCATTGGCATGCCACCCTACGAGATGTTGTACGGTAGAAAATGTAGGACGCCCGTATGTTGGGGAGACATTGGCCAGAAGGAACTGGGTGGTGTCGAGGTAGTTGAAGCAACGACTGAAAAGTTAGAAAAGATCAAAGCCTTCATGAAGGCGGCGAAAGACAGACAAAAGTCGTATGCTGATAAGAGGCGAAGACCGATAGAGTTCAAGGTCGGTGATCGGGTCATGTTGAAGGTCTCGCCTTGGAAAGGAATTATTAGGTTCCGAAAGCGGGGTAAACTGAGCCCGCGGTATATAGGCCCTTTCCGAATTATCGCCCGTGTGGTAGAGGTGGCCTATAGGTTGGAACTGCCAGATGAGCTGAGTGGAATTCACCCGACCTTCCACGTATCTCATTTGAGGAAATGCTTGGCCGATGAAGATATGATTGTACCGCTGGAGGATATCGAGGTAGACGAACGACTCAACTATGTGGAGCAACCAGTGGCGATCATCGATAGAAAAGAGAAACGGCTAAGAAACAAAGTGTTCCTCTTGTGCGTGTACGGTGGAAGCACAGAAAGGGATCTGAGTCTACGTGGGAGACTGAAGAAGAGATGAGACAACATTACCCACATCTGTTCAAAGAATAACAGGTTTCGAGGACGAAACCTAAATAAGGGGGGTGGACTTGTAACACCCGGAAAATTTTAAAATCGAGTCAAGTGATAGTGATGGGCTCGGATGAAAACCATTTGATAAATATAAAATGGTTGCTGGTATTACACCGAGATAACCCTCCGGGTCACGAGTTTAACGAGTTTGGGGTCCCGGGAACGCCTGGCATATAAATAGATGGATCAGCTGAGCAACTCTCATTTTCACTCAAACGCCCATTCTAGAGAGAGAAAGTGTAGAGAGAAAGTGCCGGATTGAAGCTCGGGTGGTCAAGAATCGAAGGCTGGTGTTTGTGGACTCCTAAACTACAAGAATCAAGGTAAGAAACGTATCTAAATTGCTGCATTGGGTGGAAAACCCGAGTTTGGGGTTTTTGGGTTTTAAAGTGGCAAAAATCACCCCAAAACACACGTTTTAGAGTAAGAAAACGTGTAATGAGCTTAGATATAGCTTCCTGGATAATAATCCAAAGGTTTGGGTGGAAAGGATTGGATTTTTGGGCTAAAACGAGCTGATTCGTAAATTTCAGCTCGTTCTGCGAAATTAAGGTCTCGACCAGCGAAACTATAAGTTCGTCCAGCGAAACTGGAAGGATTTACAGCGAAGTTACAGTTTCGCTGCAGCGAAACTACATATTCGCCTGAGCGAAACTATAGTTTCGCTGATGACTATGCCAATGCCCAAGTTGACCTTAGATATTGCGAAACTAGGGAATTCCAACGAAAGTTGGGCGCTCGAGGTAGCGAATCTGTCCAGCGAACTGGCAGAATGCTGCCCGGCGAAACTAGTAGCGAAACTGCTGATTCGCCCGGCGAAACTGCTGGCGAATTTACGGGCGAAAATACCTGCGAACTTAGCAGCGAAATTAGGCAGAAATTAACTCTTTTGAGTGTTAACCTATCTGCAGGCAGTGTAGTGTGACCCGCGACTTTAAGGCTTGATTGAGAAGCTGCTTGTCAAGCACAGGTGAGTTCTAGGACCCCTCATTTACTGATTTTAAATGATTTTTGGGGCTGGAACGCATATAAACTTGTTTACTGACGTATGTATGTATGACCCATTTGGGTATAATGTTGTGTTTTACGTCTAAGGTATGATTGTGGACTCGACGCGTTATGTAAGGTCCTAGTATGAGTCCCCACGGTCTTGGAGGGACAGATAGTGCTACTGCACCAGGATGACGCATAGTAAGTCCCGGATTAGGGAAGGATACGGGAGTAAGTGCCTAGTGATGATTGATAATGTAGGCTATGTATGTACGAGGTTATGTATGACGACGATGATGATGCATGTATGATGTTATGTATGATGATGTACGTATGATGCTATGTATGATGATGTATGTATGATGTGTGTGTTCCTTATAAAAATGTATGAATATCTTTCTACGACTTTACGTATTAATGAAGGAACGAACGAAGTATTATGTAACGTAAAGTGAAAGAAAACGAAAGAGGAACACGATGACGAATGCATGTATTAGTGAATGAACGAATGATTAAAAGATAATGAATACATGCATTAACGAACGAACGAACGAAAGATGTCTTGCAAACATTGGATAAGGTTAACGGGTCCTTCTTAGTGATTGACCATATGTATGGTATCCCTACCGCTTACCTCTAGTACCGTGGCATACGTTTTGCTGTTCATTTAATGACTTCGGCCCGTAGCTAATAACGTTTGGGGTATAGCAGAAGGTAGTGATACAAAAGATATCCAATGTGCAAGAAAAGATGTAACGGGGTCCTTGTCATTCGACCACAGTAATCATGGCTGCGTGCCATGAAGTGGGTAAAGCCTGACAGGACCTAAACAAGAAGTGAAAGATAACGATGTATGATGAACGAACGAATGAACGAATGAGATAATAAAGATATTATCTATGTGTATGTACGATGTATGATCACGTGTAAAGAATGAACGGTTTTAATATGAACAAAGTATGTTTATTATAAAACTAGAACTCACTCAGCAACGCTGACTTTTTATGTGTTTCCAGTTGGCAGGTATCGTTGCTGGGGATGGCACGAGGCGGCTACTCAGCTCTTTTGGGATGGCATTCTCCATTTGATAATGCTGCAACGTCATGCGTTGTGGGCCCATAACGCACGCAACTCATCACGTGGCATGCCATTACGAGATTTCTTGAGGATTCCCATAAAAGGGATTACTTAAGAAATCTTCATTAATTTTGAATATGCTGCCACGCACCGGAAGTGCGTGTGCATAGCACATGCAACGAAATATGTTGCATGAGAGTGTCAAGAGTATCCCTTAAGGGTTCCAATGTACGGAATTACTTAAGGAATATTCTTTAGTATAAAAATATAATTTTTATATTTTTGAACTTAATATCTTCTCTAGAGGTCGCTGTATGACCCTATGAGGAGAGACAAAGTAGAGAAAGCTGTATTTTGTAATCATGTCAATGGTGTAATGGCTTTTATGAATGAATGAGAATGTATATTTTATTAATTCCGCTGTGTTATTTTATGATTATATACATTATGTATGTTTTACGTGCGATGAACCACCAACCGTAAGGCGCCCGGGAGCGGGGCCTTACACCTTTCAGCAACCCTATTTTGTTGTGGAGTTTTAGGAGCACTGAACTGATGAACTATCCCTTTTTCTGCACAAAACAAATCAATGTTAGCATTTTTAAATTCAGTTCCATTATCACTTCTTATTATCTTTACTTTTTGTTCAAGTTGATTTTCAACTTTATTAATGAATTCTTTTAGAAGATCTGCAGTTTCAGATTTAGCATGAAGAAAGAAAACCCATGAAAATCTTGTATAATCATCTATGATGACTAAACAGTATGATTTTCGACCAATACTCCTAACATTAGTTGGTCCAAAAAGGTCCATATGTAACATCTGGAGTGGCTTGGTGCTTGAGTTTATCAGCTTGGACTTATAAGACGCTCTATGTTGTTTTCCCTTCAGACATGCTGAGTAATGATCAGTTGTTGAAAACTTCTTGGAAGGAAGTCCAATAACACGATTTCCTGCAACATGCTTGTTCATGTTTTTGAAGTTTGAATGACCGAGTCGTCTATGCCAAAGCTAGCTTTCATCATTTGATGCTTTAGCAATCAGCGATGTTGTTTCTGTTGCAGGATCCACTTGAGACACATCCAGTTTGTATACATCTCTGTCCCGAGCAGCTTTAACTATCACCCAGTCATTGCTAATCTGAAAACCTGGTTTCAACACATAACAGTGAGATTCATCAAAAAGAACAGAATAAGATTTGTCACAAATTTGGGATACACTTAGAAGATTAATGTTCAACTACGAACAGAAGTTGACTTTATCAAAACTGATAATCCCATTGGACACTGTTCCCTGTCCTGTTATCTTTCCACCTGCATCACCTCCGAAAGCAACATGAGTTCCATCTTTTAACTTAAAATCTTGTAACAAGGCTTGATTGCCTGTCATATGCCGGCTACACCCACTGTCAACATACCGTGAATTGATTGGTCTTCGCGGGCGTACCTGCATTCAAAAACATTTAAGGTGAGTTAGTAACCCAAGCCGAGATGGTCTTGGGCTTGCAAAACTTATCAACAATTGTAAATTGTTTAAAATGAAGTTTGTTGACATCAGGTTTCTTTGAAAATTTTGGATTTTCAAATCCTTGTTTGAAATATGTTGATTATCTCTTTGTTGTTTTGTTCTCAAAACATTATATCTGTTTTCAAGATCATCATCAAGAAATCTTGAACCATTTGAGAATGTTCCTTTGTTTATTCTCACAGATCGTGGAATAAACTTTTCTTGATTATATTGTTGTGATTTGACAAAATGTTGATTATCATAATCAGAATTGTTTCTTCTGAAAGATCTCAAACCCAAGGAAGGTTGTTGTTGTGAAAATTTAAACCCAATATTTTGATTTCTTATAAATTATGGATTTACAAAGCCTTGATTATTGAATTCCTTCCTTGAAGAGTTCTTCCTGAAGTAACAATCATTTGTATTATGATTTCTTTCATCACACAAAGCACATTATTTGTTAAAGTAACACTCAGCTGTTGTGTTATTTGTCATATCACATATGTAGCAATACTTGTTAAAGTAACTTTCTGAAATGTCATGATTGTACATGTCACAGATATCACAATACTTTTCAGAATGTTTGAACAACATTTTGTTAACCCTTGAAGTAGAAGGAACATTTGATTCTTATTTGAATTTAGGGTTAGGCAGATTATTCTGTTGTTTCTTTGGTGTAAATTTGGTCATTTGATTTTTAGGATTTTTCTTTTGGACTTGACCACAATTCTTTGACTCTTTAGATTCAAATCTTTTATGCACAGCGAAAGTCTTAGGACCTGAACTTGTTTTCAGATCAGAGTTAGATTTGATCTTTGGTTTAGATGTCATTTTTGTGATTGTGTTCATGCCAAAAGTTCCTGCTGACACAAACTTCACAGGTTTAATTTTAGTATTGTTCTGTGACTGATTGATTGATTCAGCTTTCTTAGCTTTTGCAGCTTGTCTTCTTCTTTGGTTTCTTAATCTTGATGATGTTTTCTTGATTTGAGTTTTGATTGAATCTTGAGAAGATTCTTTTTGACACTCTTTATCTTCATTTAGTTCATTTGAACTTGAATCATCAGAAAAAGTATTATCTGTTTTAACCTCTTCACATTTTCCTTTCAGTTTGTTATTGACATCAGTAGATTTTTCACTCTTTTGTTCATTCTGTTCAATAACAGTTTCACTTTTTGGTACAAACAGCTTCTTTTGCATTTGTTGAGGTTCATAAGACTTGACTTTGATTGGATGACCATTTTTGATCTTATCTAAGTTAGTTTCTTCATAAACTTCAACATTTTTTTAAAGTTCTTTTGATCTTGAAATTCTTTAAGTTTAGCTTTGTTTTCTGGTGAATGGTCATGAGTATTTAAATTCTCTGGTAATGTGTTTGAGATTGATTCAGGCATAGGTTCATGTGTGAATCCTAATCCTAGCTTATCTTTATCTTTCCTTCCATTCACCAGTTGCTCAAAAATTTTCTTTGAGCTTCTAACTTTGGCCAACTCTATTTGTGTTGCTGCATGTGCCAATTTTTCTTGTTCAAGTGTTTTGTTCATCTCTTCATGTTGTTCTTTACAAGTTCAAGTTCTTTAAGAGTTTTGTTCCATGAAGCTTGAAGAGATATGATCTTTCATCAGCAATTTTGTGATCTGATTTTAGCTTATTGTGCTTTGATTCTTCTTGTTTAAGCTTTTTCACATATTTTGAATGAGTATGTTCTGTAGTGTTCAACTTGTTCAAAAGATGCTTTTGTGCACATTTTCTCTCTCACTTCCACTGGTATTTCAGGATAGGAGTTTGAAGATTCAGTATCAGAAGATGAGGTAACAACCTTTGGTTGTTCTGATTAAGCCATAAGAGCAACTTCTTCAGTGGTATCTTTTGGATCTGATTTGTCGCTCCAATCATACTCTTCTTCTTGATCTGATTCATCATCCTTCTTAGGATCTTTATCTTCAGACCAGTCTTAATCATCAACTTCAGCAACTAGAGCCAGATTAGCAGTGAGATCAGCAGTAAACTGTTCTGCATATGCACTCCAGTCATAACCATCTTTGATGTTTACAACCAGTGCCTTCTTTGATTCCTCACTATTATTTTCTTCTTTGGGTTCTGGCATAGGTAGGCTTTGGTATGGCTTTTGGAATGTCTTGTTAGCCTGTTGTTGATATTTCTGGCCATTTGAGCTGCCTTGACCATTTCCTCCTTGGTTTCTTAGAGCTTTACATTCTCTTGAAAAATGACCATAGCCGTTACAATTAAAGCATCTTGATTTTGATTTATCAAACCCAACAGTTTTGTTTGCACTGGGTTTGTAATTTCTGTTAGCATAAGAGTGTTTTTGTGTCCTGTAAGCTATCATGACCATTTGCCAGTTAAGATCCATTTCTTCTACATCATCAGGATCCATTTCAAACAGATCTTGTAGAACTAGCTGTTGGGTTTGTTAGAACATAAAATCATAGTTTAAACATTTAAACTTTCTGAAAACGCAGCGGAAGTATAGCTTTAAAACTCATTTTATAAGCTGAAAATTATGTTCTTCAAGTCACCATTCAAGTGTATAAAACAAACCCATAAATCAAAGGATCATTTATGTGAATTAGCAAGCTATGAACATATGTAAAACTACATAAAATCACAGCTACATAGAGCTGTGAATCTACCTTGTTCCAGCAGCAAAATTTGACAGAAAAAGTAGATGAATGATGCTGAGAAACGACCAAGACTTCAAGATTAGAAGTCCTCAAGCTTGTATACCCCAAGCTCCTTGCAAACACACCTTCTTGTTAGGTAGAAAACACCAAAACAACTTCAAAAACCTGCTCAAAACCCTCTTCACTGCTGCAGAAAACCCTCAATGCTGCTGCCTATTTCCGTAAATAGAGAGAGAGATGAAGAGCTGAATTGTTTTGTTTTAGTTGCATGCATGAATGAGATTATCACCAAGACAACACAAAATGTTCTTCAAAAACCCTCTTGGCTGCTGCCTTTGTTCCGTAACAAGAGAGAGAGAAGAAGAGCTGAATTTTTTGTTAATTTGCATGTATGTGAAGATGTGTAGTTGCATAATTGAGACTAGTGGAGAATATATGAGAAACCAAGACAAGAGTTAGTGGAGTGCTTGTCTTGACACATGAGTTAGTGGAGTGCTTGTCTTGACACATGAGTTAGTGGAGAATAGTAGCATGTGTGTGGTCTTCTCAAGACACACAAAAGGAACTTATCCCACATGCAAGGGGACGGCCATATGGCCTCTCTCTTTTATTTTTATAAAATTTGACACTAACACATGTATATATTGTCTACTAGTTCTCTTATTAGATATATACAACTAACCTTTTAATTGTATAATCCATACACTCTCATTATTAATTTGTAATGTTATCCAACTTACTTAAATAACATTAAGACTAATATTATTGAACAAAATATCCTAATAAATTGTTCCATCTCATATGCAACTTATTTAGAAAACCCATTTTCTAAATTGGTGTAAATATTTAATTGCATGATCATATCATCAATTAAATATTAATTGGTGTTTGCTAAGCTTGTTATTGGGTATAACCCGACTTGGATCATAACGTACTAACGACATCAATATTCTAAGTGTCTTGGGCACATAGAATCCTACAATCTCCCACTTGCCCAAGATTCATAGAAGATTGATGCAAACAGTAAATAACACCTAACAACGGTTTACTACCCTTAATACGCATGACTTATGGCCATTCGATAACATCATCCCATTCAAGTACCCTACTTGAAATGATTTAGGTGAATCAATCATCTATCCTTTTGTTACAGATGTCATGTTAAATCCAAGGACACAGAATGATCATTCCTTGTTGATTTAACTTAATCAGGCCTTAGACATCTAACTCTTAACGAATAAGAGGAACAAATTCCATCTTGACTGCATATGTTTCTCACAAACACCTCGTGTTATACCTGAACATACCCTTATGTACTGTCCACTATTTCAGGACAGTGAAGAATTAGCTCAAGGTATAATATTTGGTGAATATCAAAACCCAATATGTATCTCAGGTCGGAGGATACCAAATGATATTCGCCTTTACTCAAATTTACTTATGATCAATCGATAAGATTCCATGTAGTAAAATTTGAGATGCGGGTTAGTCCAATATTTGTATCCCACAAATATATATGAACCTTGGTAGCAACCCATTGCTCCATATTCATCCTTATGTATATCATCCAATCCAAGTTCATAATAGTCTTACCCTCATACTTGTTCCCACAAGTATGAACGACTACGAACATTTTGAGTAAATAATTTACTCATGGATTAAACATGCTAAATTGGAACATTAATTGAAACATTATAACCAAATAAGTTTACTCAAATAATAAAGAGTTCCACATTTTCAAATACAAAATTTGATCAAGTCCAATCACTAGAATATCGAAGTCCTAAGGCACAAGTATGACTTTCATGCTTCGTGAGTGGATCCGCAATCTTTTGATCAAAGTGAACTTTGCAAATACATATCTTTCCCTTTTTAACTTCATCCTTTATGTAGTTGAATATCCGCTCATTGTGCCTAATCTTTTGATGTGCACGGGGTTCCTTGATTTGAGCAATCACACCCTCGTTATCACAAAAGATTTCTAAGGGGTCTTGAATGGTAGAGACCACCCTTAGATCGGTAATAAACCTTTTATTCATGCAGCTTCCAAAGCTGCTAATGAGGCGGCTATGTATTCCTATTTTGTAGTGGACAATGCTACCCTATTCATAATGGAGACATACCCGATTGTGATCGAGTCAGTTTGGAAACTCGCATCCGTGTAACACTTTACAACGAGTTCCTCTTTCTTAGATCTGTATATTAGAAACATATCCTTAGTCCTCCTAAGGTATTTCAATATACTTTTAACAGCCATCCAATGGCTATTGCCTGGATTCTGCTGATATCTTCTTGTCATTCTTAACGCGCATGACTCGTCCGGTCTTAGTGCATATCATCGCACATATGATGAATCCTATAGCAGACGCTTATGGGATGTCCTTCACACAATCTTGCTCATCCTTTGAGCTTGGACATTGAGATGCACTCAATATTTCCCTCTTTGAATAGGTACCATACCTTTCTTAGAGTTTTCCACCTTGAACCTTTATCAAGATTTTATCAATTTATGCACTTTGGTTTAGACCTATCAACCGCCTCGATCTATCCCTATAGATCTTTATTCCCAAAATATAGGCAGCTTCACCGAGATCTTTTATGGAAAAACAATTTCTAAGCTAGGTTTTAACACCTTCCATGGTTGGAATGTCCTTTCCATATAGTACTATGTCTTTAACATACAATACTAAGAATGTGATTACACTCCCACTAGCCTTTTTATACGTACAAGCCTTGTCAGTATCCAAGTATCCATGCATATTTGTTTTCTTCTCGAAAACCCACTTGCATCCAACCGGCTTGGAGTTAAATGGAGGGTCAACCAATTCCTAAACTTGGTTGTCATACATGGATTGTATCTCTACGTCCATGGCTTCCAGCCATTTGTCACAATCTGAATTGGACATCGCATCATGGTATGTAGTTGGCTCATCGGAGTCAACCACATAGCATCCATCCATGAAAAATCCATATATTTCAGGTGGAATGCTAACTCTACCAGATCTATGAACGTTTTGTATGTATTGATCAACCTCTTGATCATCATCAACAACCTCTTGTTGATAGCCAGTGTCAACCAAACGTGTATCGGCTTATGGATCTTGATCTTCATCAAACTCCTTTGTTCTATGCGTCACTCCTTCCATAAGGAACTTGGCTTCCAAGAACTCTGCCCTTCGAGCAATAAACTCCTTTTGCTCAGTTGGATCAAAGAAGTAGTATCCTATACAGTCTTTGGGATATCCAACAAATATACACTTAGTGGATCGACTTTCAAATTTGTTTTGGGTGTTAAGCTTAACATAAGCTTTACTACCCATACCTTTTAAACATGATAGTGATGGAACTCTTTCCATACCATATTTCAAAAGGTGTCGAACCCACTTTCTTGGTTTGGGCCATATTTAAAATACGAGCCGTGGAGAGTAGTGCGAAAACCCAAGATGATAAAGGTGGTAAGCTCATAGCCTTAATGAATTGAATATATCCAAATAGGGTTCAGTTTCTCCTTTATCAGAATGAAGAACTTAGATAGTTATGTAGAGTTGGTTTTCTACTTCATTATTGAAGATTTTGAACATTTCAAAAGCTTCATTCTTGTGTGTCATCAAGTGCACACAATAATAGTGACTGTAATCGTCGGTAACAGTAATGAAGTATCTTTTCACCAATCTTTGTCATTGTCATAAAAAGGACCACATACATCCAAATGTACCATTCCTAATATGTCTTTTGGTTCACACTTATCAAATGAAACACTTTCATTTGTTTCCAAAAGACTATTCTTTTGAAGTGTTTGAATCCAATTCTTGTTTATGTGACCAAGATGACAATGTCAAAGATAATAATAACTTAAACTGATTTTAAGTTTCTTGGTGCTTAATGTGTATAAAGAGTTATTATAGGACGAATTATCATGAACTAATTCATGAATATCATTAAAAGGCATATCCTTAAAATGAAATACATCATCTATAAAACTTAATACCATTATATACAAACTTTAAATCATGACCATATTGTTTTAAGAGGAAACTTTAATTATGTTTATAGTCAAACTAGGTGCATATAAAAGGTTTTGAGAACAACTTCCAAACTATTTGTAAGTCTCAAAATAGAGTTTCCCCTTTTGAAGCGCATATTTCTTTTGAACCCCTTTGCAACAATTGCAAGTATGAGTCTCACATTCGGTATCCAATACCCATGTGTTTGAAGAAATCACATTTAATACAATGTGAATCATGAAAATTGTATTCGAGGTTTGCTTAGCATCCCACTTATTTTTCAACTCCTTGAGATAGGAGGAACAATTCCCATTTATTATTCTATCCCTCCATGCTCAAAGTATGGATCATTCTCCTTTACTTTAGGCTTCATAAGCTTAGGTTGTTGAGGTTTTGCTTTAACCTATGCTTTGATGTATTCCTTTCTTTTGGCAATAAATGCCTTAGGATCGAGATTGGCCATTTTTTATAGTCTCCCTCATTGATCGAGAGAACAGGTAGAACCTCTCTATCCATCCCTGCCTCGGTTGCTTTGAGCATTGCGTGAATTTCACCGATGCTCTCGTCCCACCCGTTCATATTACAGTTTATTATGAATGTCTCAAACCTTTGGTTGGGCAATCAAGGATCAAATCCTTGGCCAACTACTTTGAGACAGGACATTTAAGCATCTTGAGGCTATCAATATGGTTTTTCATCTTAAGAATATATAAGATGATATCGATTGGGTTTCTTCTATGTGACATGCATAAAGTGCTTGAACCGTTTCGAAGCAATCTTATTAAAGTTTGTTGAAGGAACATTTCCTTCAACTAGATTATCATGTCATATGCCCTATGATGTTCCAAACCCTTTTGGAGTTCGGGAATCATATTCCCAACATGAGGTAGGAAACTTGCACAGAATCCTTAATGTGCTTAAGCCAATCGTCAAAAGGCCTTAACATCAACAGCGTTGGTTGGTGAGACATGGGATCGTCAAGGACATAGGCCTTTACTCATTTGGATAACGATTCTCGGTGTTATGATATGGACGGTCGGGGTGGTAGCATTATTGTTTGCGGCCATTCTACAAAATTTACAAAGTTCTTTATTAGTATTTCTTAAAATTTTATTTTAATTATTAATACCCTTTTATGTCTCATAGACAATTAATAATTAAAATCTTACATTCAAATAATGGTTAGGTGACCTTTATCCCATTATTTAATTTAACAAGGTAGTCAATATTTGACAATTGCAACCTTTTGCAACTTCTAGCCTTTATGGGATCGGATAAACATCTTATGTTTGGTTGGCATGTTTAATCCCATCAACACCATTGTACGCCATGCTTCGGTGACCCTATGCACATGGTTTCCAATTCAAGTCGTCCTACTTACACACACGTGTGACTTTTCACATACAAGCGGTTAGGTGACCTTTATCCCACAAGTATGTTAGACTCACCTAAAACACACAAGTTCCCTATAAGTGGTTAGGTGACCTTTATCCCACAAATAGTTCTCAAGTGATTCGAGTGTCATGTAAAAGGATGGTGTTAAAATTGTTTCAAAAGGGATTTTTGGTTTTCATTAATTCTAGTTTTGAAAACTCTATATACCTTGTATTTGCATGCTTTCAAATACAAGGTATCCTATGGTTTATTTTTAATAAAACCTCTTTTATTAAATCATTAATCCTTTTAAAACCTTTTATTAGCCACTTAATGATTAGAAACCATAATTTTTCAGCTTGTTAAGTTTGCTAATGAGTTTGTTATGCACATCCAAATATCAAACAACAATCATACAACAAACAACCAACCAAGCATAATATGAACAACCATAATGTGCATAACCATAGCTACTATTGTGACCACACTTGTTTGCCATCACAAGTGTGGTCACTTGGTCTTTCCTAAGGGTTGAATACAACACAAAATAGAGGTCTTCATGGACTCCCACTTGAACTTGCATCCATATGCTTCAAGTCTCTTTTTATGTCTGTGATGTCCATATTTGGGTCTTCATCTCGTGCATCTTCCTTTTACAAAAATTATATCCTAATACATTTTTTTCTAATAAAAGAAATGCACCTAATCTATTTATTACATAACCAAATGAATAAATAATTACAACCCAAATAGTAAACATAAATATTACAACCCAATTGAATGAATTAAAACAACCATTCCAAACATTGTAAGCATCCAAACAACACAAGGCCAAAAGCTAGGTTATGCACTATTATATGACCAATCATAAACATTATTCAATAAACAAAATAAACCCCATCAAACCCTAAATTTTCAGCCAACATAAACTGAAAATTTGGGTTTGTTTGTCCAAACAAACAACAACCAAACATATCAACCAATTGACATTCCTATCTTTCAAAGTTTAATCATAAGCATGAAGATATAACTTTGAAAGACTTGGGGTTTATTAAATCAACCAAAATCAGCCCCTAATTAGTTGATTAACATCCTTTAAAATGATTTTTAAAGGATAAGAACAAGCAAGCTATTCACATAACCGGCTCTTGATGCCATTGTTGGGTTTGTTAGAACATAATATCATAGTTTAACCATTTAAACTTTCTGAAAACGCAGCGGAAGTATAGCTTTAAAACTCATTTTATAAGCTGAAAATTATGTTCTTCAAGTGACCATTCAAGTGTATAAAACAAACCCATAAATCAAAGGATTATTTATGTGAATTAGCAAGCTATGAACATATGTAAAACTACATAAAATCACAGCTACATAGAGCTGTGAATCTACCTTGTTCCAGCAGCAAAATTTGACAGAAAAAGTAGATGAATGATGCTGAGAAACGACCAAGACTTCAAGATTAGAAGTCCTCAAGCTTGTATACCCCAAGCTCCTTGCAAACACACCTTCTTGTTAGGTAGAAAACACCAAAACAATTTCAAAAACCTGCTCAAAACCCTCTTCACTGCTGCAGAAAACCCTCAATGCTGCTGCCTATTTCCGTAAATAGAGAGAGAGATGAAGAGCTGAATTGTTTTGTTTTAGTTGCATGCATGAATGAGATTATCACCAAGAAAACACAAAATGTTCTTCAAAAACCCTCTTGGCTGCTGCCTTTGCTCCGTAACAAGAGAGAGAGAAGAAGAGCTGAATTTTTTGTTCATTTGCATGTATGTGAAGATGTGTAGTTGCATAATTGAGACTAGTGGAGAATATATGAGAAACCAAGACAAGAGTTAGTGGAGTGCTTGTCTTGACACATGAGTTAGTGGATAATAGTATCATGTGTGTGGTCTTCTCAAGACACACAAAAGGAACTTATCTCACATGCAAGGGGACGACCACATGGCCTCTCTCTTTTATTTTTATAAAATTTGACACTAACACATGTACATATTGTCTACTAGTTCTCTTATTAGATATGTACAACTAACCTTTTAATTGTATAATCCATACAGTCTCATTATTAATTTGTAATGTTATCCAACTTACTTAAATAACATTACAACTAATATTATTGAACAAAATATCCTAATAAATTATTCCATCTCATATGCAACTTATTTAGAAAACCCATTTTTTAAATTGGTGTAAATATTTAATTGCATGATCATATCATCAATTAAATATTAATTGGTGTTTGCTAAGCTTGTTATTGGGTATAACCCGACTTGGATCATAACGTACTAACTACATCAATATTCTAAGTGTCTTGGTCACATAGAATCCTACACTAGCTCAACTTGAGTCAGATGACTGCCTTGATAAGCTTGGAAGCTTGCCATGAAAGCTATGAAAGCAGTTTTTGACTCTTCATCTTGTAAAAGAATGTTAATCACATCTTTCACTTTGCTTGGATTGGGAGAGTTTGAGGAGGATGGCATCTCAGTTGAAGATTTAGGCATTTGAGCTTTAGGAGGAGACTGTGGTTGTGGTTGAGTAGAGTAAGCAGGTGTACTTGTGAAGAATCCTGCTCCCACAAATAAATCACCTTCATCTTCAAGAGAGATCTGATCTTTTGCAAGAAAGGCATTTTCTATAGTATTTGCTGGAGAAGCAACATACTTATATTGAGATGTTGATGCATGTCTATCATTGTTTCTAGAGCTTTCATCAATCTCAACAGATTCAATCTTAGCAATAAGAAGATCAAGATCCATTGGAAACTTTTCAGTATGTTTCAACAAAGTAACAGTCTGTTTCCATGATGATGGTAGTGCATTTAGAAGTCTGTTATTCAAGTCTTCAAGATCATTCTTGATTCCCAGAGTAGGCATTTCCGTAGTGAGTTGCACAAATCTGTTCATCATCTCATTTATTGTTTCTCCTGAGATGTGCTCAAATAGTTCCAATTACCTTTTTAGTTTTTGCTTTTTCAGATCTTGAATTTCTTTCCCTCCTTCACAGATAACCTTCAGTGCTTTGTACATAGTATATCCAGTTTGATAGTTTTCAAGTCTGGATAGTACTTCTAAAGGTAGCCCTTTACACATGAGAGAATAAGCTTTGACATCATTTTTCACCTTCTTTAAGTCTTCTCCATGTAGGTTATCTTCTGGATATGGTTCTTGTGTATCTTTTGTATACACAAAGCCTCTGTCTGGACCATCAGTAGTCACAGGAATGTAAGGTCCCTTTTCAATTGATTTTCAAAGATCAGTGTCTATGGAATTCAAGTGATGTTTCAGCCTAAGAGACCAGTTTTAAAATCAGCTCTATTTTTAAGTTTTGGAACTTCGTTTTCAGAATCTTCTAATTTCGCCATTCTTATATTTTTGTTGTTTTTCTAAGTTTTTGAATTAAGAAAAGATTAAAAAATATTTTTTGGATTTTTGAATTTTTGAAAAAAAATTTCTAAGTGTCGATGAAGACAAGTCTGAACAGTGTTGATAAGTCCCAACAGTAAGAAACTCCCCAACAGCTGATAAGTCTAAGGGATTTCCTTAGAAAATTTCTAACACAAGTGTTAGAACTACCAAACAGTAGTGAAACGTCTTCACGGTTGAAACTCTCGCACAGTGGTTATACGCCCACACAGTAGTTATGCTTCCACACAGTGGTGGTATTCCCAACAAGTGAAACTTCCACATAGTGGTTATAAGTCCACACAGTGGTAATACCCCTAGGGGTAAAAAGTCTGAACAGTTGAGAAAAGTCTAAACAGTTCTCAAACGCCTAAACACTTAGGCAAATTTCAGTATTTTCCAACCCTAACACGCCACATTCATCATGTTCATATGAATGTAACGAACTCTGAAATTTCGAAATCCTTCAATTGTTGATGAATTGAACTGAAATTTTGCAATTAGTTCATTATGATGCCGATAATCAATCTTCTAACATCAATTTCAGTAATAATCAACAATTTTCACTCAATTTCAGAAATCTCAGTTCGTAAACTCAAGAACAACTTTTCGAACACTTTTTCACTGATTCACTCAATTTTGATGAGATAAACTGCAATTTGTGATTCAGATCATGTTTCTAATGATGAAACACAACTCTGATTCATAATATTTCACTTGAATTGTCAATCTATTACAGATTTCAGTGGATTTTTGAAGTTTCTATCTTCGACAGACCTTCAAAAACACTCAACCAAAAGCTCTGATACCAATTGATAGGATCAATTAGAGCAATCTGTAACAAATTATATGAACAATTAAAAGAAATACAAACAATTGTAATCAAATCAAGCAATATCAACAAAATTCAGAGTTCATTGATAGCAAAGACGATTACAAGAGCTAGAAAGCAGTACAAAATGATATAACTACTGAAATCTACTCTAGTCTAAGCTATATATACTATGAACAAGGAAAAGACTATCTATTTACAATTTTAGTCCCTATACTAAGACAAAATTGTAAAATAAGACTAATGTTAATCTTTTAAGAGGACTAACATGACATGATCTTGCTGCTCCATAACAAAGAGCAGGATTAAATGGAGACGAAAAGGAGGCAAGCTGCCAGGGAGAAGTTGAAGGAGAGGAAGCGGAGGGAGGAAGAAAAGGGGGTCACTGCCACCAAGAAGTCCAATGAGAAAGCCTGGATGAAAGACTATCTCCGGGCTCATGGCTTCTCTGGTAGGCAGGTGGGACCTATGTTCGAAAGGACACTCCAACGGATTGTCAGTGAAATAAAAGCTGACATCCGTATGGGGAAAAAGAAGGAGATGTATAGGAGGGGATAGGGAATGGTCTTCACCCCAGCCACTTAACCACAACCAACCACTCAACCACAACCCACACCAGAAGAACCAGTTCCATTTCCTATCAAAACCGAACCCTCAGATGAAACCTACACCCCTGAACCTATAACTCTACCCAAACCTACCTCATCACCTCAACCACCTAAACTTCATATCCTTAAACCCAAAACACAACCTAGAACCACTAAACCTAAACCTACCTAACAAAAACCAAGATCATCCTCTCAGCCTTCTAAACATCTCTCTCTTGAGGAAATAAAGGAGCTCAAGACAAGGCTGATCAACTGCACTACTATGAGCAGCATCTACTGCCAGGGAGACCTTATCAACATCACCTATGTTGATAACTCTTCAAGCTCCCTCACCCTAGGTCAATTTCTTGAGTTGCCTAGAAGTACTTTGGGCCAGGCTGCAAGACTTCTCGGTCTCAACTCTGATACTCTTAATGCTAAAGAGAAGACACTAAGAAGGAAACTGGCGACTCTACTGCATACAAGGAAGGAGGACAGGATTCCCAGTCAGTCTCCTGGACCTAGGAAAGTTATAATCCAGTGGAGGTTCGATGAACCTTCTCACAACTAATAGGTTTAATGCCACTTCTCTACTGCATCTCAGCAGATTTGACATTGCTGAGCTTGTAGAGAAGCCATTCTCCAACCCCTCCAACTCTGAGACTGCCGCTGTTATCAGAAACTATCTTAGTAGTCTTCATCTAGCCGAGCTAACTGCAAAGGCAAAGATCGAAGAACAGTTGAAGTTGAAGAAGACAGGAAGACAAGGAAAGACCTACCACCAAGGGCGTAGCCTTTTTACAGATGGTGGAGGGTCCAAAATTTGAACCTATAGTTAGATGGGAATATGACTATAGTTCCCATCAACTAACACTTTTCAGAGGGCCACAACAAAGGGTACATATAATCCAAGGTGACAGACTGGATGTTCTGTCTACCAAGGATTTGTACAAACTTCTCAGTACCACATCAGGGAAGAACAAGGACACAGATAAATATCTACTCTCCTTGGTGCTGAAAGTTTTGAGAAGAAGAGAGAAGTGAAGTTTTGGTAGCATCAGCCTAGGGGGAGTTTGTTGGGTCATTATAAGGCTGGTGCAACCAAAACCACTTCACATAGTCATTTTGGTGCTACACTCAAAAGGCTTCCGAAGCTAAGTATGAGATCTTCCGAAGTCCGAAGAACAACAGCTGAAGTCATCAGCTGAAGAAAGAGCTGAAGACTATCTTCCGAAGACAAAGTCTGAAGATTTCCGAAGACAAAGTCTGAAGACTTCCGAAGACAAAGTCTGAAGAAAGAGCTGAAGACTATCTTCCGAAGACAAAGTCTGAAGATTTCCGAAGACAAAGTCTAAAGACTTTCGAAGACAAAGTCTGAAGAAAGAGCTGAAGACAAAGTCTACATCCAAAGACAGAAGAAGACTCCAAGCCTCAGAAGAAGCAGTCTTCCGAAGTATAAGTGGCTTCGGAAGAAGTTATTCTTCTGAAGAAACTTATCCTTCGGAACACACTGCTATGTCCAGTAGACATAAGTATGGTCTCTGACAGTCCGCTGCAGACCTCTGATACAGCATGGCTTCTTCCTAAAGAACAATGTTGTTGACCATACTTTATTCTACTGTATACCTTTTTATGATAGTACATGTTACCAACTTTAGTTGGTGATAAAAGGTAAGTCAGGGACATGTCCTGACTACCAACTCTCAGGCAAAATGTCTGAAAGACCTCACCTTGAGTCTTGTAGTATAGATGTTTGGTTAGAGGTTTCTAGCTGGTATCAAAGTATATCCGGCTGTAGGTAGTATTATATATATCTTCTCTGTGTAACTCTTTAGGTAGGGTGATTTAAGTCCAAGAGTCTTGTAATCCTTTGAGTTGAGAGGCAATATATAAAAGTACCTTGAAAATTTACTTCTTGTGTTCATTAACTGCTTGTTACTTGTTATATTGTGATCAACTCTTCATTGACTCTTGCTTAATGTTGTTCAAGGTGAGTTTGAGTGAAAAACCATCTGTTGAGTGACCAACAAACGATCCTGCACTTTAGTATGAATCTTGAAAGTATTATGTCAAATGGTTGATTGTATTGTTTGGACAAAACCACAAAGTTTTGGTTCATGTTGGCCAAGACTTTAGGGCTGAAATAAGGGATTCATTTTAGTTCTTGGATGTTGAATGTGTTCATATTATGGTGCATAACATAGCATTGGCCTTTTGTGTTTGGTTTTGGTTGATTGTTCTATGTCATGTTGGTTTTGTTCCTTGTAAGGGTTGTAATTTGTGTTTTATATCTTGGGTTGTAATTTATTTATTCATTTGGTTATGTAATAAATAGATTAGGTGTATTTCTTTTATTAAAAAAATTGTATTAGGATATAATTTTGTAAAAGAAAGATGCACAAGATGAAGACCCAAAGATGGACATCAAAGACATGGACCTTGAAGTATTTGGATATGGATTCAAGTGGGAGTCCATGGACACATATGATGTGTCATTATAAACCCTTAGAAAAGACCTTATGACAACACTTGTGATGGCAAACAAGTGTGGTCAACTTAGTGGCTGTGGTTATGCACTCATGTTTATATGTTTATGCTTGTTTGAATGTTTGTTGTTTGATTGTTTGGTTGATATTTGGACATGCATTACAAACTCATTAACAAACTTAACAAGCTGAAAATTGATGGTTCTTTATCATTAAGTGGTTAATAAAAGGTTATTAAAAAGTTTAACGGTTTTAATAAAAGAGGTTTTATTAAAAGTGAACCATAGGGTACCTTGTATTTGAAAGCATGCAAATATAAGGTACATAGAGTTTTCTAAACTAAGATTATGAAAACTATAAATTTCTTTAATAACAAGTTTAACACCGTCCTTTTGCACAACACTTGAGTCACTTGGAAACTCTTAATGGGATAAAGGTCACCTAACCATTTTAAGGGAACTTGTGATTTAAGGTGGGGATACCACATTTGTGGGATAAAGATCACCTAACCACTTATGTTGGAAAACTCACATGTGTGTGCAAGTAGGGTAACTTGATTTGCAAACCATGTTAAATGGATCACCTACAATATGGTTTACAAAGGTGTTGATGGGATAAACATGCTGACTATACATATGATGTCTAGAGTCGATCCCATACCTCAAGAAGTTGCAAAGGGTTGCAATTGTCAAAACGTTGACTACCTTGTTAATTTAAATAATGGGATAAAGGTCACCTAACCACTATTTAAATGTAACGTTAGATTCTAGAATTTTAAAAATTGTGTAAGACACATAAAAGGGCTTCAATTATTAAAATATGGACAATATCGTAAATACTAAAATTGAACTTTGTTAAAATTTTTTAGATGGCCGCCAATAACAATGATAATCATGATAATTCATCCACGTCCGCCCAATCTTTACGAGTGATTCTCCAAAAGGAACGTCTAAATCATAACAATTTTATCGATTGGTATCGAAACATGAGAATCGTTCTCAAGCAAGAAAAACGATCATATGTTTAGACGACCCTAACCCCGATCAACCTAGTGAGGATCATGAGGTGGCCTTTATGAATTGGGTTAAATACACTGAGGGCTCGGTCCAAGTGTCTTGCCTCATGTTGGAAAGTATAACACCTGATCTCCAAAAGGAGTATGAACATCATGGAGCGTACGACATGATTACCCAGTTGAAGGAAACGTTCCAACAACAAGCAAGGGTAGAGCACTTCCAAATGGTTCGAGCACTCCATGCATGTCGTATGGATGACACCCAATCTGTTTCATCTTAGGTACTTAAGATGAAAAGCCATATCGACTGCCTCGAAAAGCTGAATTGTCCTGTCTCAAAAGAGTTGGCTACGGATTTGATCCTCAACGCTTTGTCAAAAAGGTTTGACAATTTTGTCATGATTTATGACATGAACAGATGGGACAAGAACATAAGTGAGCTTCACTCTATGCTCAAAACTGCCGAGGCAGCCATGGGTAAAAAGGTTTTACCCGTTCTCATCATCAATGAAGGTGGGAACAAGAAGAGGCCTCACCCCGCACCCAAGGCAAATGTTGCCAAAGCGAAAGGGTATGTTAAGGGAAAGGGGAAGGGAGTGGTAAGAGCGCCACCACCAAAACAAGCGGAGAAGAAGCAAAAGGTTGCTTCAAATGACCCATGCTTCAAGTGTGGAGAGATTGGACATTGAGCAAGGAATTTTCTAGTCCATCTCAAATAGTTGCAAGCTAAGAGGGATGCTGGGCAAACTTCAGGTACATATTACATGATTCATATTGATCTAAATTTAATATCTTCAAACACATGGGTATTGGATACCAGATGTGGAACTCACATTTGCAATTTATTGCAGGGGTTCAAAAGAAGTAAGGACTTCAAAAAAGGGGATGTTAACCTCTACATGAGGAATGGGGAAAAAGTTCAAGTTGAAGGCCGAGGGGACTACATTTTGAAGTTTCCAAATGGTTTGGAAGGAATTTTGAACAATATTTTGTATGCTCCAAGCTTGACTAGGAACATTATTTTTGTTGCCCAATTAAGACAATATGGTTATGTTTTGTCATTTATTGAAAATGAAATTCATGTTTCTTTAAATGGCATGTTTTATTTTAAAGCTATTCCTGTTAATGGTATTTATGAACTGGTTCGTGAAAACCCATTATATGATAGCTCATTGTACCAAAGCACCACCAAGAAACTCAAATTAGATTTGAGTGATACCTATCTTTAGCATTGCCGTCTTGGTCATATAAACAAGAAACACATACAAACATTTCAGAAGAACGGTCTTTTAAAAGCAAATGAATATGATTTATTTGATGTATGTGAATCTTGTTTACAAGGTAAAAGGACTAAGGCACCTTTTAAAGGCAAATCCGAAAGGGCAAAAGATTTATTAGGCATCATACATTCAGATGTATGTGGTCCTTTTAAGACAATGACTAGGTACCATGAAAGATACTTCATTACCTTTACCGACGACTATAGTCGATATGGTTATGTGTACTTACTAAGACATAAGGATGAAGCTTTTGAAATGTTCAAAATCTTCCAAAATGAAGTAGAAAATCAAATCAACAAGAAAATAAAAATTCTCCGTACCGATAAAGGAGGTGAATAGCTAAGTGATGCTTTTAGAGATCATCTTAGAAGTTGTGGTATTGTCTCATAACTATCTCCACCTGGAACACCACAACATAATGGTGTGTCCGAGAGGAGAAATTAAACTCTATTGGATATGGTTCGATCTATGATGTCTAGAAGCTCACTACCTCTATCATTTTGGGGTTTCGCTTTGCTCTCAGCAGCCCGTATTTTGAATATGGCCCCAACCAAGAAAGTGGAAACGACACCGTTTAAAATATGGCATGGAAGGGTTCCATCGCTCTCATATTTAAAGGTATGGGGTTGTGAGGCTTATGTTAAGACTCCCACCTCAAACAAGCTAGAAAGCCGATCCACTAAGTATATCTTCATTGGATATCCTAGAGATTCTATGGGATATTATTTCTGTGATCCATTGGAACAAAAAGAGTTTGTTGCCAAGAAGGCTGAGTTCTTAGAAGCTAAGTTCCTTACGGAAGGAACTAGTAGTAGAACTATGGATCTTGAGGAGGATCAAGAACCACAAACCGATACACGTTTGGTTGACACTAGCACTCAACATAAGGATGTTGAGAATGATCAAGTGGTTGATCAATATATACAAAACGTTCGCAGATCTGATAGAATTAGTAATCCACCTGAAAGATATGGATTTTTCATAGATGGATGCTATGTTGTAGATTCCGATGAACCAACCACCTATCATGATGCAATGTCCAATTTGGATTGTGACAAATGGCTTGAAGCCATGAACGTTGAGATGCAATCCATACATGACAACCAAGTGTGGGACTCTATTGAACCACCTCTTAACTCCAAGATAGATGGAAGTAAGTGGGTTTTTAAGAAGAAAACTGACATGCACGGAAACTTGGATACTTATAGACCTAGACTTGTAGCAAATGGTTTCACTCAAACTCAAGGAGTTGATTATGATAAGACCTTCTCACCTTGTGCGATGCTAAAGTCCATTAGGATATTATTTGCCATAGCTGCTCATTATGATTATGAGATTTGGCAAATGGATGTCAAAACCGCCTTCCTAAATGGATATCTTGAGGAAGATGTCTATATGGTTCAGCCTGAAGGTTTTGTGGATCAAAAACATCCTAACAAAGTATGCAAGTTAAAGAAATCAATCTATGGATTGAAGCATGCATCAAGAAGTTGGAATCACCATTTTGATGAAGAAATAATCAAATTTGGGTTCATCAAAAACGCTGATGAAGCATGTGTATATAAGAAAGCTAGTGGGAGCATCATCACTTTCCTCGTATTGTATGTCGATGACATTCTACTATTTGGAAATGACATTCCAACCATGGAAGGTGTAAAAGCCTGGCTTGGAAACTGTTTCTCCATTATGGATCTTGGTGAAGCCGCCTATATTTTAGGAATAAAGATCTATAGGGATAGGTCAAGGCAGTTGATTGGTTTAAATCAAAGTGCATACATTTACAAGATCTTGAAAAGGTTCAAGATGGAAAACTCTAAAAAGGGTACTGTACCTATTCAATGAGGAACGACATTGAGTAAGACTCAATGTCCAAGCTCAAAGGATGAGCAAGACAAAATGAAAGGAATCCCATATGCGTCTGTAATAGGATCCATCATGTATGCAATGATATGCACTAGGCCGGACGTGTCATGCGCTTTGAGCATGACAAGCCGATACAAGCAAAATCCTAGAAACAGTCATTGGATGGTTGTTAAGAACATACTTAAATACCTAAGGAGGACTAAAGATATGTTCCTAATCTATGGATCTGGTGATGAGGTACTTGTTGTAAAAAGTTACACGGATGCGAGTTTACAAACTGATCGGGATGATTCACGATCACAATCGGGGTACATTTTCATCTTGAATGGAGGAGCAATTTCATGGAAGAGCTCTAAGCAAGATGTGGTGGCATTATCAACTACAGAATCAGAATACATCGTTGCTTCATTAGCAGCTCAGGAAGCTGCGTGGTTAAAGAAGTTCATTGCCGATCTAGGAGTGGTCCCTTCCATTCAGGACCCCCTAGAAATTCTTTGTGATAAGGAGGTTGCGATTGCTCAAATCAAGGAACCCCGTGCACATCAAAAGACTAGGCACATTGAACGAAGATTCAACTACATAAGGGTTGAAGTTGAAAAGGGAAAGATATGTATTCGCAAAGTTCACATGGATCAAAACATTACGGACCCTCTCACGAAGCTTCTTGAGAAGGCAAAGCATGAAAGTCATGCTTATGCCATGGGACTGCAATATTCTAGTGACTGGATTTGATCTTTAATCTTGTATTGAGATATTGTAACTCTTTATTACTTGAATGAATTATTTAGTTATAATGATTCAACGAATATTTATATTTTGCATGTTTAAAATCCATGAGTAAATTGTTTACTCAGAACGTCCGTAGCTGTTCATGCTTGTGGAAACATGTGTGAAATTAATGCTATTATGAACTTGGATTGGTAGATATTCATATGGATGAATATAGAGCAAAAGGTTGCTGCCAAAGTTCATTGATATTTGTGGGATGCAAATATTGGACTGGCCTGCATCTTAAACATTACTACATGGAATCTTCCTGATTGATCATAAGTAATTTTAAGTAAAGGCGAACATCATTTGGTATCCTCTGACCTGAGATACATATTGGGTCTTTCTATTTACCAAATATTATACTTTTGCTCAGTTCTTCACTGTTCTGAAATATGGCAGTACATAAGTCTGAGTTCAGGTATGATACAAGGTAATTGTGAGAGACGTATATTGTCAAGATGGGATTTGTCCATCTTATTCGTTGAGAGCAAGGTATCTATGGCCTGATAAAGTTAAATCAATAGAGAATGATCACTCTGTGTCTCTAGGATTTAACATGACATCTGTGACAAAAGGTTAGATGATTGATTCACCTAAAACATTTCAAGTATGGTACTTGAAGAGGATGATGTTATTGAATGGCACTTAGTTATACGTATTAAGGGTAGTAAACCGTTGTTAGGCGGTATTTACTGCTTGTATCAATCTGCTATGAATCTTGTGCAAGTGGGAGGTTGTTGGGTCTTATATGCCCAAGACACATACAAGATTGATGTGGCTAGTACGTTATGATCCAAGTCGGGTCATACCCAATAACAAGCTAAACAAACACCAATATATATATATTTATTTGTTGATGAGATCATACAAATAAATATTGACACCAATTTAGAAAATGGGTTTTCTAAAACGTTGCTTTTGTAAAAGAACAACATTATGTGGATAATTTGTTCACGAGAAATTGTTTGTTTCATTATTTAAGTTAGTTAAATAAAAACAAATTGTTGGATTCTATATGCCCAAGACACATAGAATATTGATGTGGTTAGTACGTTATGATCCGAGTCGGTCATACCCAATAACAAGCTTAGCAAATACCAATTAATATTTAATTGATAATATGATCATGCAATTAAATAATTACACCAATTTAGAAAATGGGTTTTCTAAAATAAGTTGCATGTGAGAAAGAACAACTTATGAGGATATTTTGTCCATGGATATTATTTGTAATGTTGTTTAATTTAGTTAAGTAACATCAAATAATAAAAGTGTGTATATATAAAATTAAAAGTTTAATTATATATCTGTTTTAAACCTTAGTTTAACATAGATAAAATGGGTGTTTTAAAATGGGGGGAACCCATTTCAAAACAAGAAAAAGCGGCCGCCCCATGGGGTCTTTTTGGTCATTTGGTCTTGTCTTGAAACTCACTCTCTTAATTGCAAGACACACTATCCAATTCTCTCTCTCTAACACACACATGCAAGGACCAAAAAGGAAAAAAAGGTTTCTCTCCCTTTCTTGAAGAAACTCTCGGCTGGAAGGTGTTCCAGCTACCCCTTTCTTGGTTCATTTTGGTGCTCAAATCCTAGCAATAAGGTGATTTGCATGATGCTTGTGGGTATGGATGCTTGAGAACTTATACCCTGAAGTCTTGGCCATTTTTCAGCCTCATTTCAGCCCCCTTTTGGTCATTTTTGACAGTATCCACAAAGGTAGTGTTGTGGTATGAATATGTCATGTTTTGGGTGTTCTTGTTCGTATGCTAGCTTTTCACATAATAAAGATCCTTTTGTCTATGGGTTCGTTATTTTACACATAATAAGGGTAATTTTCAGAAACTTCAACATGTTTAAAGTAATATATTACGCTGTGTTTCATTTGTTTAAATGGTTAAACAAGTTGTAAATGGTATAATAAACCCCATCAATGGCATCTAGAGCCGGTTATGTGGAAACTAGCATCATTATCCTTGTAAAATCAGTTTTAAAGGATGTTTATCAACTCATTAGAGGCTGATTTTGGTTGATTCAATAAACCCCATGTCTTTTAAAGTTATATCTTCATGCTTATGATTAAACCTTGAAAGATAGGAATGTCAATTGGTTAATATGTTTGGTTGTTGTTTGTTTGGACAAACAAACCCTAATTTTCAGTTTATGTTAGCTGAAAATTTGGTTTGATGGAGTTTATTTTGTTTATTGAATGATGCTTGTGATTGTTCATTTGATAGTGCATAACCTAGCTTAGACCTTGTGTTGATTTGGTTTGAAATGGATGTTTGTTTTGGTTGTTTTCATTTGGGTTGTAATATTATTCTTTTGTGCTAGTTTTGGGATGTAATTTATTTATTCATTCATTTGTAATGTAATAGATAGATTAGGTGTATTTTCTTTATTAGAAAATTGTATTAGGATATAAATTTTGTAAATGAAGATGCAAAAAATGGAAGCACAAAAGCAAGATACAAAGAGAAGGACTTGAAGCATATGGATGCATGTTCAAGTGGGGGTCTATGAAGATCTCATCTTTGTGTTGTATTCAACCCTTTGGAAAGACCAAAAGACAACACTTGTGATGGCAAACAAGTGTTGTCATAATATTAGATATGGTTATGCACATGTGGTTGTTTGAAATATGCTTGTTTGATTATTCATTTTATGTTGATTGTTTGATATATGGATATGCTTAACAATTTAAATAAATTATCATAACAAGCTGAATTTTATGGTTCCTAATCATTAAGTAACTAATAAAAGCTTATTAAAAGGATTAATGATTTCAAAATAAAAGAGGTTTTATTAAAAGAGAACCATAGGGTACCATGTATTTGAAAGCATGCGAATACAAGGTACATAGAGTTTTCATAACTAGAATTGATGGAAACTTAAATCCCTTTGGTAACAAGTCTAACACCATCCTTTTTCACGACACTCAAATCATTTGGAAACTATTTGTGGGATAAAGGTCACCTAACCACTTGTAGGGAACTTGTGTGTTTGAGGTGAGTCTAACGTACTTGTGGGATAAAGGTCACCTAACCGCTGATATGTGAAAACTCACACGTGTGTGTAAGTAGGACGACTTGAATTGGAACCCATGTGCTTAGGGTCACAGAAGCATGGCGTACAATGGTGTTTATGGGATTAAATATGCCAACCAAACATAAGATGTTTAACCGATCCCATAAAGCCTAGAAGTTGCAAAAGGTTGCAATTGTCAAATGTTGACTACCTTGTTAATTTAAGTAATGGGATAAAGCTCACCTAACCATTATTTGAATGTAACGTTGGATTCTAGATTTTAATTATTAATTGTCTATGAGACATAAAAGGATATTAATGATTAAAATGAAATTTTAAGAAATACTAATAAGAACTTTGTAAATCTTGTAGAATGGCCGCAAACAATAATGCTACCACCCCGACAGTCCATACCCTATCACTGAGAACTATTTAAGAAAGGGACCGTCTTGACCATAATAACTTTATGGACTGATTTTGAAGCTTAGGAATTGTTCTCAAGAAAGAGAAAAAGGCCTATGTCCTTGACGATCCTATTTTTGGCCAACCCGACCCCGAGGATGTTGAGGCCTATAACGATTGGCTTCAGTATACTGAGGATTCCATGCAGATGTCCTGTCTCATGTTAGGAACTATGATTCCTGAACTCCAGAAGGACTTGGAGCATCATGGGGCATATGACATAACTAACCAATTGAAGGAAATGTTCCTTCAACAAGCTAGGGTAAGAGCGCTTCGAAACGGTTCAAGCGCTTCATGCGTGTCACATGGAAGAAACCCAATCGATATCATCTTATGTACTTAAGATGAAAAGCCACGTTGTTCGCCTCGAAAGGCTTAAACTGTGCTGTCTTAAAGGAGTTGGCCAAAGATTTGATCCTTAATGGCCTAACTAAAAGGTTTGAGACTTTCATAATGAAATCCAATATGAACGGATGGACAAGGGCATTGGTGAGCGTCACGCAATGCTCAAAACAGCTGAGGCGGGGATGGGTAGGAAGGTTCTACCTGTTCTCTAGATCAATAAGGGAGGCAATGGAAAAGCCATTCCCGATCCCAAGGCAAATATTACCAAAGGAGAGGGGCACATCAAAGGCAAGGGGAAAGGGAAGGTTAAAGCGGGACCTCCAAAACCTAAGCTTATGAAGCCTATGGTAACGGAAAACGATCCATGCTTTGAGTGTGGTAAGATAGGACATTGGAAAAGGAATTGTCCAACCTATCTTAAAGAGTTGAGAAACAAGAGGGATGCTGGCCAGACCTCAGGTACAACTTTCATGATCCATATTGACTTAAATGTTATTTCTACAAATACACAGGTATTGGATACCGGGTGTGGAACTCACATTTGCAATCTGTTGTAGGGGTTCAAAAGAAATAAACACTTCAAGAAATGAAACTATGTTTTGAAACTTTTAATTGGTTTGGAATTTGTTCTTAAAAACATGTTGTATGCTCCTAGTTTGACTAGGAACATAATTTTAGTTTCTATTTGAAAACAATACGGTTATGATATAAAAGTTGTAAACCATGGTATTTATGTTTATATGGATAATGTATTTCACTTCAAGGCTATGCCTTTTAATGGTATTTATGAATTGGTTCATGATGAATCATCCTACAATAACACATTATACCAATCAAGCACCAAGAAACTTAAAATGGGTTTAAGTGATTCTTATCTTTGGCATTGTCGTCTTGGTCACATAAACAAGAATTGGATTCAAACACTTCAAAAGAATGGTCTTTTGAAAACAAATGAAAATTGTTCATTAGATAAGTATGAATCTTGTTTACAAGGTAAGGTGACCAAGTCGCCCTTTAGTGGTACTAATGAGAGGGTAAAAGACTTATTAGGAATCATACATTCAGATGTATGTGGCCCTTTTAAGACAATGACAAGGAATGGTGAAGGATACTTCACTACCTTTACCGACGATTACAGTCGCTATGGTTATGTGTACTTGATGACACATAAACATGAAGTTTTGAAATGTTTAAAATCCTCAAGAATGAAGTAGAAAATAAACTCAATAGAACTATCAAAATTCTCCGTTCAGATAGAGGAGGGGAATACCTCAGTGAGGCTTTTCAGGATCATCTAAGAAGTTGTGGGATTGTCTCACAACTTACTTCTCCCGGAACACCATAACATAATGGTGTGTCTGAAAGGAGAAACTGAACCCTATTGGATATGGTTCGATCTATGATGGCTATAAGCTTACTACCTCTATCATTTTGGGGTTTCACACTACTCTCCGCGGCTCGTAATTTGAATATAGCCCCGACCAAGAAAGTGGATTCAACACCTTTTAAAATATGGCATGGAAGAATTCCATCGCTAACATATTTAAAAGTATGGCATTGTGAAGCTTATGTTAAGCTTAACACCCAAAACAAATTGAAAAGTCGATCCACTAAGTGTATATTTGTTGGATATCCAAAAGACTGTATAGGATACTACTTCTTTTTGTCACACCCCCGGGCCCAGGTAGGGTGGGACGTCACAGATTAGCAAAACATACATGGCAGCAGAAACAAACCAATATTGGAGCTCAAAGGGAGAGAACATCACATGGCATTTATAGTTTTAAAAGACACCGGGCTGGAAATAGATCTAGCCCCAAATGTTTACATGTTTCAACCTAAATTAAATAGTTATTGTATCAAATTGTTCAAGTCATAAATTTGGTCATACAACTAATGCCATAGTCTCGGGGTTGAGTCTAAGTCTTCCATAACAGCTAAGAGTGTTCACGGGTTACCTGAAACATGCTCAAAAGAAAATTGTGTCAACTAAAAAGTTGGTGAATTCAAGTGCTTAAAGTTTCAAAACATTAAAAGGAACTCTTAAAGTCCACAGTAAAGGTTTTAGAATCAAGTGTGAAAGTTTATGAAAAACTCATTTGATTTTAAAAACATCATTTTTAGTATCATTCATCATGGGGTATCACAGTCAACCCTTCACTTGGTCCCCGGTTGGCCTCTTTTAAACTTGTGGTTAACCGGATATTCCCGAAGGAAATAACCAAACCACAGAACAGTGAACCATTCCTGCCAGGATGGTTCACCATAGTTTCTTATTCAAAACCTGTTACATGTGACAAACGACCCCTCAGGATCTCAGTGGGGTACCTCCCTGTAGCGGAAGCCACTGTGCGTGGGGGATTCCCCAAATAGATCTATCCACATAAAACAAGCGGTTCACAAAAGAATTAATGATCATGACATAAGTATCAGCAGGTATCCAAAAGTCCTACATACAAGCATCAAATAAAGCACAATCATATCATCAACAAAAGAGCATGTTTCATCCCAAAAACAGTAAGTAAAAAAGGATCACTAGAACTCACCTTAGACATTAAGCAAAGAAATCCTTCGTGTGCTGGAAATATCTCAAGTCTAGCACCCTAACATGAATATATTAAGTAATTAGATACTGCTCTAAACCTATTTAAGGTGCAACAAGAGTGGCTAAGCTTTAGTTGGTCGGATTCGACTTTGATTCGATTAGTGTTTGTATAAAAATTTCCTTTTATGGAAAGTCAAGGTTTCTCATACAATTAAGGTTTTCTACATTACTAAGTCCAGAATATATGATAAATATGCTAATAAGGTGACTAAAGTGCTTATTGGAGTCGATTATGAAGTTTAACAAAATTTTACAGTTTAGCCCCTGAAGTTTCCAAATTGACAGTTTCTACCCTTTAGTTTGGTTTCTTGTATTAGATGACCTTTATAAACAAAAATAAGTTTCAAGAACTTAATATAACTTTATTTTAAGAAATTATACTAAAATTTTCAGTTTATGGGCTCGGTTTATAATTTACGCGTTTAACGTTGCCTGTTACGGTAAAACCGAAGGGTTTAAGATGGTTAACTATGGGTTTTCATGTTTTTGAGTCTAGGTCCAGTAGCTAACTTTTTAAAGTCATTTTTATAAGTTTATAACCTTTTAAATCACAAAATTTACCCCTAGTATTGGGAAGACTCGTTTTTACGTTTAAACCGTTAAAACACGTTTTTAACCGGGTTTGACCATTTTAAAAGCTTGTTTGACCAACCTTTCCACTTGATAAGTTATTTTATTATTTATTCTACTGGAATGACATGATTTTTATAATTTTTCACCTTATATCAATTTTTCTTAGATTTTCCTAAAAACGTCTCTCGGTTAGCACCCGTTTTCACTTAAAAATCCATTTAAATTATCTTTTGACCACTAAAAATTCCCATTAACTCCAGAAAACTTTATTAATCCCTAATGAACCTGTAATTCTCTTTAAAAAGTTTATAGCTCAAGATTTCTTGTTTTTAAGTAATTTTAGCATGTTTTCGGGTCCCGAAAGTGACCAAAATGGGTCCAAACACAACATGTCCTTTGTTCCAGAGATTAAACAATATTAACACTCTTAATATCCATCAAAACCTACTGAAATAACAGTCTCAAATCGTGTCCTAGTCATTCTACACATCCATAGTCTTTAAATACATAGAAAATGCCATAACCGACCATTACACTTGTGTAAATCATTGTAACTTGAGTTTATTCATTACCAAAACTTCATCTAACTTAAAAATCAGGTTGTTGGGGTGTCTAAAACTCATTTTTGAGCAGGTTATGACCCTTGTTTAAGAGGGTTTTCAAAAAAGTGTTTAGGGTGTGTTGTTACTTGTAGAAAGGGTGGTTTTTCATGGTGTTCTTGTGTTAACACTTTCCATTCATGGTGTACAACCATTTTTAACATTCAAATCAGATTATTAGGAGTTTAATGACTCACTAGAAAGCAGGTTACAAGGTTGGTTCTCAAAGGTTACAAGACCCACAAGTTGGGTGGTGAGAATCACCCAAAAAGAGGGTTTTCTAGGTGTAACTCTTGTTACACCTATAGATCGACATGTTATACTTGTAGGATACCTTCAAGAACGTGGAAAGCTCTCCATGAACAAGGTAGTAGTGAGAAGTTTCTGCTACAACAAGAAAAATAGGGTTTTTAGGTGAAAAATGAAGTCAAACTTGAGAAATGACCAAAACCGAACATAGTGAGCTTACATTTGACGTATCTCACGGTTTAGAAGGGGTGGATGGTCGTGGATGGTTGAAATCTCCTTGTACATGACTATAGAACCTCGAACAAAAGATGGAACATCAAGTCTTGCAAGTTTCAAGCACCAAAGGCTTCACAAAGAGACACCTTCTTGCGGTTTAGGTGTTAGCCGATGCATGCAAGCTTGTTGGTAATGATTTTGCTGCTGGAATGGGGCTGAAATGAGAGACTTGTGTGTGTGTTTCAGGAGAAAACCGAGAGAGAGAGAGTAGAGAGAATGAGAGTGAAGTTGTCTTGCAAGGATGGAGATTGCATGTGTAGAGAATGGTTGATAGAAGTTGGTTGTGTGTAGTGGTGGACAAGGGAGTCCATTGGTGGCAAGGGGGCGGCCGAGAATTGTCTAGTAGTGGGGTATAAGACAAATTTTAATTCAAATATTTAATAAGTAATGTAGAGTGTAAGGTGGTAAAATTTTCTAGTTAGTTGATTTGTCTTGTGCATGATAATGCATGCAAGAACCGAAAATTTCAAGTATGTGTGTTTGTGTGCACACAACTTATATGTTTTAATTAAGACTAAGTGATTTCTACTTAGGGTGGCTAATTAATATTCCCGGGCACTAATTTTATAAAAAGGCAAGACTTAAAATGACTAAATTCACATAATTCACATAGAATCATAAAAATAGATCAAACAACAAATGGTGATTCTAACATTCTTGATATAATTGAATTGTTTCCATTGTTAGTACTCATAAGATAGGATATGATGCAATAAATTAGGGTTTAGAATAGTGACCTTGGGACCGGTTGTCACACTTTTGATCCAACAAAGCAAGAGGTATTTATTGCTCGAAAGGCAGAGTTCTTGGAAGCCAAGTTCCTTATGGAAGGAATGACGTATAGAACAGTGAAATTTGATGAGGATCAAGATCCATAAGCCGATACACGTTTGGTTGACACTAGCAATCAACAGGAGGTTGTTGATGATGATCAAGAGGTTGATCGAAACACACAAAACGTTCGCAGATCTTGTAGAGTTAGCATTCCACCTAAAAGATATGGATTTTTCATGGATGGATGCTATGTGGTTGACTCCGATGAGCCAACTACATACCATGATGCATTGTCCAATCGGATTGTGACAAATGGCTGGAAGCCATGAATGTAGAGATGCAATCCATGTATGACAACCAAGTTTGGGAACTGGTTAACCCTCCACTTGACTCCAAACCAGTTGAATGCAAGTGGGTTTTCAAGAAGAAAACTAATATGCATGGAAACTGGGATACTTACAAAGCAAGACTTATAGCAAAAGGTTTCACTCAAACTCAAAGGGTTGATTATGATGAAACTTTCTCACCTGTGGCAATGCTAAAGTCTATTAGGATATCATTTTCCATTGCTTCTTATTATGATTATGAGATTTGGCAAATGGATGTCAAAACCGCCTTTCTTAATGGACATCTCGAAGAGTCTGTCCATATGGTTCAGCCTGAAGGTTTTGTCGATCAAAAGCATCCTAATAAAGTATTCAAGTTAAAGAGATCAATCTATGGATTGAAACAAGCGTCGAGAAGTTGGAATCAACGTTTTGATGAAGAGATCAAGAAATTTGGTTTCATCAAGAACACTGACAAGGCTTGTGTGTATAAAAAGGCTAGTGGGAGTGTAATCACATTCTTAGTATTGTATGTTGATGACATACTACTATTTGGAAATGATATTCCAACCATGGAAGGTGTTAAAACCTGGCTTGGAAATTGTTTTTCCATAAAAGATGTCGGTAAAGCCGCCTATATTTTGGGAATAAAGATCTATAGGGATAGATCGAGGCGGTTGATAGGTCCAAACCATAGTGCATACATTGATAAAATCTTGAAAAGGTTCAAGATGGAAAATTCTAAGAAAGGTATGGTACCTGTTCAAAGAGCGACAGTGTTGAGTACATCTCAATGTCCAAGCTCAAAGGATGAGCAAGATCGTATGAAGGACATCCCATATGCGTCTGCTATAGGATCCATCATATATGTGATGATTTGCACTATACCGGACATGTCATGCGCGCTAAGCATGACAAGTAGATATCAGTAGAATCCATGTAATGGCCATTGGATGGCTGTTAAAAGTATATTGAAATACCTTAGGAGGACTAAGGATATGTTTCTAATATATGGATCTGATAAAGAGGAACTCGTGGTAAAGGGTTACACGGATGCGAGTTTCCAAACTGATCGAGATGATCCTCATTTGTGGGATAACCATAGGGTACCATGTTTTTGAAAGCAAGCAAATACAAGGTACATAGAATTTTCAAAACTAGAATTAATGAAAACTAAAATCCCTTTGGAAACAACTTTAACACCATCCTTTTACACGACACTCGAATCACTTGAGAACTATTTGTGGGATAAAGGTCACCTAAAAACTTTTAGGGAACTTGTGTTTTGAGGTGGGCTTAACGTATTTGTGGGATAAAGGTCACCTAACCACTTGTATGTGTAAACTCACACATGTCTGTAAGTAGGACGACTTGAATTGGAAACCATGTACATAGGGTCATCGAAGCATGGCGTAAAATGGTGTTGATACGGACAACCCATCTCTGTGGATCAGTAGAGATCCATCTATATCAACTTTGAGTTTCACTATATTTCCCAAGTTGAGAGGAGTCTTCTTTTCTTTCGTTGTTCTCGTTTAAGGATTATCTTGTCGTATGCCATCTTCAAAATCTTGTCACACTTCAGGAAATAGTACATGTCGGCCTCTCCAAGCTTATTGTTGATCTCCGTGAAGTGTCTTGTGAAGATGTAGTGGATATAGGATTCATTAAGCAATCTAACCTCATATCCACTAAATAATCAGATTTCAACCTCTTCTTTTCCTCCCCACCTCCTTTCAATCACCAATTTCTATGTTTTTTCATCCTAGAACACATTAGAGATTTGTATTGAAGTATGGGTGCCAGCCACCATCTTTCTTTTCAATAAATTAGTTGGTTTTATGTTCAATTTAGGGATTACCAACTCTTTAGTCCTTTTAGTTTTTCTCTTCTTCTCAAGGGGATTTTTAAAAGTTTTGTCTTTCCTTAAGCAAATGCCTTTGAGTGAGTCAAAGTTTTAGGTTCTTTTTATGATCTTCAAAATCTCTTCGAACTCAAATCCCCTATGCATGGCCTTGTGATTGATTAATTCAAGATCTGCCAATTCCTTCAGACCATGAATCTGTAAGGAGTTCACCAGGGTAGTGTACTCTATGAAGAATTGAACCAACCTTTAGATCCTTTGATCACAAACATGTTCTAGTCACTATAATACTTCTCAGCAATGATTTTGACATCTACTTTTTCCTCTGGAGCATATACACCCAGAATCATTTCTGAAGTGGTTAACCCTTCTTGAAGTTTCAATTAAGAGGGTTCAATAAATGACTCAGGATTCCTATTAAGTAAGGGTGCCAAGACATCATGGTCTTTGGTGGTGAGCTAGATATCTTGAGCAGTAACACTTGATCTGGGTTATCTCCCTAGAACCTCTTTTTCTAACTTGTTCATCTTTTCTTTCTTTTCATTAATCATTTGATGGATTGTGGCTCTGATGGAGTTTGTCTTCATATTACCTAGTCTTCTTTTGGTGTATCCTTGCTTGGGGAGATAATCCTTCATTTCGCTATAAGTCCTGTTATAGGATCAGGATAATGAGCTTGGGGAGCTTTAGATAGTTAGGTATGGGAAGTAGAGAATGTGACTGGAGACTTGACTGTTTTTCTTTCATACTCAGCCATATGAGTTAGATCAAGAAGTTGATTCATCTTGTTTACTTTTTTAACCATTGAGTCCTAAGTCATGCTAAATAATTCATCTGCATCATAACCATGATTTATCAGGAACATTTCCTTGATCATCAAATCAACTGTTTATGCTTTCTCCACCATTTCTTCCACTAAAGTTCTATCTTCAAATTATCTTGTTTATGCTAAATAATTCATCTTGTTTACTTTTTTAACCATTGAGTCATAAGTCATGCTAAATAATTCATCTACATCATAACCATGATTTATCAGGAACATTGCCTTGATCATCAAATCACCTGTTTATGCTTTCTCCACCATTTCTTCCACTAAAGATTCTATCTTCATAGGACTGGATTTGATCATAGGTTCATCAACCTGGCATCCTCCTTCAATTTCGCCATCTTCCAAATTTATGAGGTCAATCATTTTCTTGAGTTTTTCCTATGCTTTTTCATGTTCTTCAAGAAATTCAGCTATAGCAGCTAGAGTTCTTAGATCATCCTTTTCTTTCCTTTTGATCGGTTCCTCTTCCTCCACAGGCCTTTTACCCTTAGCCTTTTCTAGTTAGATACGTCCTCTTCCTTGAATGGGTGTGCATAACTGGTCTAGATGAGGATGGCACAGAGGTTTCACCTTCTTGTTTGGGTTGTTCTTCTTCTTGTTTCTCAACGATTTCATCTTTCTCTTTGATTTCTTCATATAGTCTTCTGATTGGCTCTTTCTTCCTATCAGATAAGGTGATAGAAGGAACAATCACTAAGATCAATTCTTTCTCCAATGGCACTGGGGAATGAGGAATCACAACTATGTGTTCTATTGGAGATCTGGGGTCTCTCACAAATTCCCAAAATTCATCTTTAATTATGAATTCTCTAGCAGAATAGCTATCCAACTCTTTGATCAAGTCTCTAATTTTAAAATATTCCTCGTTGGTTTCTTCTGATTGTTCACTTTAGTACACAACCATGGCTAGACTTGATTCCTTCTCCTTTGTTTTAGGTTTTTCATCTTTGAATTATTGTTCCTTGGCTAACTCCTCTTTGAGACTCAAATAGTCTTTTTGTTAAAGTCTAAGACTCTTTTTGTTAAAGATTAACATCTCCAACTCTAAGTCTCTTTTTGCTAAAGTCTTAATTTGTATGTTAAGAACATCAATGATGTCAGATTATACTTCAATCAAGTTCTGTTTTTCCACTATGGCAAGTGTCTGTATATTGACAGTATCAACATGCCCACTGATTTCATCTAAAGCTTTGATAGGTTCAAATGGATCGATTCTGGGTTATGACTAAGCAATCAACAATTAAAAGAACAAAGTAATCAACAATTGCAAAGATTCAAACCAGTTTCTATTGATTAGATGCAAGGATTACAGTGTATAATTGAGAGAAATGTTCAAAAACATCTAACTACACAATACACTTAATCCTATTTATACTAAACAAAGAAACTAAAGGAACATATATTACACAATAAGTCCAATACTATTGCAAAAGTAAAACATAATGCAAAAGTAAAATACAAAGACAAAATAAAGACAACATGTTAAATCTTTAAGATGTGCTAACAATACTCCCCCTAAGATTTACATGGTCTCTGGTCTTCAGTTATCTCCAGTCTTCATTCTCTTGATCTTCTTCAGCTTCAATCTTCTATCTTCTTCAGTCTTCTCAGCTACATTCTTCTCTCTTCTCTTTATCTACAATCTTCTTTCTTCCTATGCATCCATCTTCAATCTTTAAAGTAATCCTCTGGTTCTTCTTTAACTTTAAACATTGGCTTTTCCTTGTAAAGCTCCTGTTCTCTCAAGGCTTTAGCAATAGCAGATTTGAACTTGCTAGCTAATACACCTTGCTCAGGCTTCGCCTTATTCGTCTTTATCTCCATTTTGTTCATGACTTCAAGTGTCTCTTTAGGTAATCCTGTAATGTCAATGTTAGCTTATAACTCAATAGGCTTTGAATTACCTTTTGTGTATACTTCTAACACTCCCTTACTGGATATCCTCATGAACTCTATATCTTTAATATCTTTCTTCATGATGTTTGCATAAGCCAAAGCTTTCCGCAGTCAAATTATCTCCATAGCAGCATTCATCACTTTAATAATTGACAATAAATATTTCTTCTCATTTCTGCTACTTCAGGAGTTACTCGTTCAAACTTTTGCACTGACAAGAAAAATATATAGCTTGGATGCAACAATTTTAGCTCAAATACACCAAAAAGAGTAATCGTATCCTCATCCCAGTTAATGAGATTTTGGACTAACTTTAGCTCAAATGTTTCAGTATTGTAAAACCATCGTAGGATAGGTTTTGATTTCTATGTTCCATCAATAACCTTCAATCCTGGAGTCGTTACCTTTTCAAAGTAGTCATCACAAAACTCAATTGGGAAATGCTCATCCTCTAATTTTTTTCCCTTTATCTTTCTATTCTTTTTCAACGTAGCAAAGTACTCCTTGTCCTCTTGAGAACATCTTGTTTCTAAGAAAGCACTTGCTCTTGTAATTACTCTGTTCAGCAGCTCTACAAGCATCTCTCCACGCTTAGCTCCAGTCGGATTGATCAAAGGCAGTTTATTCAACTCATTTAAGTCTTGAACTGGTAACTTTATGATGCTCGAGTAAAAGTGATAAACATCATATACAACATTTACTAGTTTGATTAAGAAAGCATCAAAAATCTCATCATATTTCCAGCCTACAATCATAACTTAGTTAGTGAAATCTGGAGCAATCATGGCATTTAGCAGTTCTGATATAGATTGTCCTTTTCACAGTACATTCCTCATCATGTCACCTGTCGATCTGGCTTCGTTAAATATTTGTTTCTGATCAAGACAAACTTTATAAGCTTGTTTCTCTGTTTTTGGAAACATCCTCATCGGCTCTTTCCTTTGCTCATAAACATTTCTCTTCTGTGCCATTGATCGGATTTCTTGAGGATTTAGCACCCTTGTTCTTTTGGTGATCTCCAGGTATTGAGGATTATTCGTGTCAAGTATAATCATCTTATTAGATAGTTTTTCTGTAGCTTGAAAACTTCTAACAAGGTTCCTCAAGGATTCAGCTTGGAGTCTCTTTAATCTTTTCCATGGGTAGTTTCATGCCTATAACCAAGATATCAAAGCAACAATGCTCATATCCTCAGGATCTGGATGATGAAGCTCTGAGCTTTGAATGTCTTCAACGTTTATGCTCTCTTGCAGTGGATTCCATTCTCCATGCTCCACTACAATCTCGTTCGGATCCACTGAAGCTACTGACTCTGCAGTTATACATTTCTCACAATCTTCGTTGATCTGCGTCACTGTCGGTCCATCCGGGAATACTCGGTTATACTTCATCTTTACAAGAAAGTTGTACCTATCCTCAAACTCAATAGGAACTTCATCTGGAACTGTTTCCATAGGAGGGAAGTCCTTTTCAAGGATTGCTTCATCTATATCTTAATCCTCCAATACCTCATCAAACCAATCATCATTAAATTCTTCTTCAATATCATCCGATGCCTCAATAGTTTCTTGCTCATATTTCTCTCCTTCATCCTATACTTCAGAAAGCTTTTGAACTTTAGATGAAGATTCTGGTAACACTGATTCATCTAGTTCATCTAACTTTCTCTTATCTTTATCCACAATAGGAGCTTCTTCAATATTAATTGGATTTACTTCAGAGATAATCTCAAGATCAGGAGAATCAATCTTTTGAGTTTCTTTTAACTTGGCCAACTCTTCTTTCAGCATTTCATTTTCTTCATTCATCTTTTTATACTTTTCTTCCATGACATCATAATCTCTGATCATTACATCAAATGTCTTCATAATCTCAGATTCATCATTCACTACACTCACTATCTCATCATCCTTCAGTTTAATAACTACTTTCAACTTCAAGTTTTCTTCATTCAACTTCAAGTTTTCTTTTTTCAACTTAGCTATCTCTTTTTCTTGAGACAAAATGACTTCTTTCAACTTTTCTGTCTCATCAATATCTATGATATCATCAGTCTGTACAGACACATTTTGTGCTATAATGACTGGAATGTCTTTAGATTCAACATGAGATGTGCCTTGAAAGACAGGCTAAGAAAGTATAGCTTCCATAAACTCCAAATCTAATGTTTGATTTTGTACATCAGCCTCATCTTCTTCATCACCTTGTGCTTCTATCATTAGGTCATCATGAGTTTTACCAATATCATGTGTTTCATCAGCACGATCAGACAAAGTGGCTTCACTGCTATCAGCTGATGTGCCTCTGTTGCACCATCATCTCCATCATCATCACTATCATCATATGAGCTTTAGCAGCTTCATCATCATCAGCACTTTCATCATCATCTTCATCACTTTCATCATCCTCTTCATCAATAATCTCATCAACAACATCCTCAACGAGATCATTTGGATCTTGTTAGGACCGTTTTCGTATGGAGTACTAACGGCTTCTGCGTGAGACCAGATCAAATAGGGCAAATTCTCTTTGATTGGCGATTTAATCAGTGAGAACGACAACTTAATCGATCTAACGATTAAACAAACATTAAGAACGAGTTGGGATCGATCAGGAACGAACTATGAAGTTGGATGGATGAACTGGGATGCTCTGGACGGCTAGGGTATGATAGTATTTGAAGTGTTATGCTTTTCCACGAATTATGTGGTATTTATAGGTTTCAGTATCCATTCGTATGATTTACCATTAGCATGGTTCAGTCATGCGACTGACTCATGCGTTTGACTCATACGCATGACTGAAGGTTCAGTCATGCGATGAGTCAGTCTTATGTCTCAGTCATACGACTGATCCAGTCTTCTGGTTCAGTCATGCCACTGGTCCATAAGTATGGTTCATTCGTGCGTATGGTCCATACATATGGTCCATTAGCATGAATAACCACCCGACTAAGTTGAACACGTTTATGAATCAATATTGACTCAGAACTATGTACAACAATCTCAAACCTATATATAATGTTCATAAATATGAGTAATACCAATTACAATAAGAATATGATATAAAAAAAGACAACTAATCATCAAAACGCATATCATATTTCATTAAGCATTTGCATTACATATGTGTAAGAAATGAAAGACATTAACATTGAAGTCCATAAACTAGGAATAGTGTATAAATAAACTCCCCCTTGGACCTAGTTTAACCTATTGTCTAACATTCTTCACATGTTCTTGAAATTTTTTGTACTTCTCCTCTTTGGTGAGTCCCATATGCATCTCAAAAGCGAAGCAGAGTCGTATAACATGTTGGAACTGGAGAGCCTGTACCATATCTTGTGTGTCATAGAACAGCGGCCACTTGTAGAATGTATAAACATCATCAGCTGACAATTTTTTGTACTTCTCCTTCTCGGTTCAAAACTATGACCGCTTCCCCCATCTTCCAATCATAATACCACCATTTGAAGTGTGGAGTGAAGTCCTGAGGCATCTCCTGTAAATGGATCTTAGACATAATGCATGGGAGACTCCACTTCAGCACACCTTAGGCTTTCCAGTGATAGGGTCAACTTCAGTCTTATAAATGAACCTCTTAGGTATTGAGGTTTGATGTTTACCTATCAGGTGTGGTATTCCTTCTTCAATGCCATCTCAAACCAGCCCACATCTTCCTCGGGTTGGCATACAAAAGATCTAAACAGGCCAATCAGTTTAGCTCAAAACCAGGGAAAGTCTTCAGATCATGTGGATATCTGAAGTACTCAATCCCCTTTTCCTGTTTCACATCATACATATCTAAATCCTCAAAATAAGCAAAAAAAATGATCTGCCTAACACCTTCTGATGTCTCTTAACCTTGTACAATTGGTGTAGGCGTTTAGCTTTATAGGTTCACGTTGTGCTTTCATATCTATCAAACAAGCAGCCCATTCAGCCTTCTTTAGATCAACATCAGCATCTGTAGCTTGGGCTTTACCTTCATCCTTTTCTTTTTCCTTCTCTTTCTTAGTCAGCTTGTCAAAAGTATCACTACCAAATGTTTCACCAAGTCGGGGAAAACATTACCCGCATGGTCAGTGTACTCAGGATAGTAGTCAGCTATGACATCTTCGATCTCTATCTCATCCATACCTTGTAGCTCCTCGTCATTCACAACATCAACTTTTGGAGCAGCTTTGACATGCTCATCAGGATTTAGTCGGAACATATCAGCGAGCTACTCGTCTGTCAGGTCGTGGATAATTTCTCCATCCTCTGGAGTGTAACTCACAGACCGTCTCATGATCCCTTGCAAATCAAGAATCATAGTAAGTTGAGTCTTGATTTGCTGAGGGGAGCAATATCATAATCATCAGTCTGTTGAGTTGTATCTGTTTGATTACATAACCAACAATACATACATTAATCATTTATCAAGAAATTAAACATAAATTTTCATTAATTACATTAATGTAATAAACAGTTCAAGTACAAAAGTTTCAAATACATAAACATTTTAATCAATTTAGCCTTGATCTTGTGACTCTTCAGCTTGAGGAGCTGAGGATGAGGCTCGTTTATCTTGATTTCTTTTGGTGCGCCTCTCCTTGTTGATTGAGTCGAGGCTGATGTAGTTGCATCACCTGCTCGATCATCTCCCTCATATCATCATTCTTTCTTCTCCTTTCAATCCCTCCGGCTTCCTCCTCATATTCTTCTTCATCATCATCATCTCTATCATCATCTCCATCACCCTTACTCATTAGAGGCTCACTCTTTGATCCCTTCATCCTCAACATCATCTTCTGTTCTTTTTTCCAATTCATCAATCCGTTTGGCAGATGCAACCACTAGCTTGTTTTAAGCTTGCAGGGCATTATGAGCTCGAACACAAAAGCTCTCTCATGAGCTTCGTTCTCTCAGTAAGCTGGGCAATCTGCTTGCCCTGTGCTGCATTTACTGCCATCAGTTGGTTTAACTGGTTGGCCTCAGATCATCAGTTGCTAACAGCTTCAGCACTAATCGGTTTAGGCAGGCCAATTGTTCCTCTAAACGATCGTGGGTAGAGTAGAGCTCTGCGGAGGTGGGAACTGGGAAGATGTGCCGCTTGGGGAGTAGTAGGTACAGTGGTGGAGGTAGTGTAGATAGGAGTAGGAGTGGGAATGGATTGTGGTGGAACTGTTTTGGGTAGGGTGGGGAGGGTAGATGTGGATATATGAGTGGTGGATGGTATGGTAGTGGTGGTGGCTGGGATGGAAGTGGTTGTAGTGTAGGAGGCAGTGCCAGTGCTGGTAGTATCGGTGACAGTGGTGGTGGCAGTGGTTGTGGTGGTGGAAGAACTGATCAGTACAAACCTCTGCCTCTTACCCTTATTGCCATAGGGTTGGGCCATCCTTTTACTCCTAGAACCTTGGCAATCGCCCCCCCCCTAAGCTCATTGGCTGGTCGGGTGTGTATGATGGATCTGTGACATCAGTCTCACCACTCTCATGACCCGTTTGGCGTCCGCCAACCGCCTCTTTGCCCTTCTCTATAGCTACAACCCTGCTACCTACTCTCCTGGTGAGAGGCTCATCATCAGACTCATCATCATCATCAATCAGAAATCGTGGTGGATGGCAGCTTGCTTAGATCCACCAGGTACTGAAGCACTACTCTACTGAGGTGGTGGAGGAATAGTAGATGTGTAAGGGGCTCGTAATTGGCTCGAGCCCTCCTCTACACCACCTTGACCATGATCTTGGTCATCATCATCATTGTCGTCGTCGTCTAGGATCATGACTAGCTCAAAATCGGAGTCGCTGTCGTCATAGCGCCACTTCTTTCTGGCTGGTGCGATATAATCAATGTTGCCCAGATGATCGAATAACCACCTGACCTGGGGCTTCACCTTCTTACCCCGGTATATCTTCATCCTCCCCAAGGTAGTGTCATCCATAACCTCTAGTACTACCTCGTCATCCTTATTCTTGGGCAGTGAAGGGAGCTTCTCGTCTATAATCATCTGTAGGAACCTAGGGTATATACAAACACCCTTCTTCCCCTTTGCCTCTATATTCTCCATTAAATAGCTAAAGAACATCCCCGAGAAACTGAACGAGTGGTTCAGTACCAGTGCAAGGAATGCATTCTGGATTTGATCACTCATCTCGTCAAATCCTCCTCTCCTAGACGTGATGCACTTGAGGATCACATGTGCGAAATACTTGAACTACAGGCACATGTTGCTCTTGTTAAGCACGCCGACATTGATGTCGCCGGCGTACTTGATCCTCAATAAACAGCCCCTAACTGTCAAGGGATGTAGTTTGGTTGGGTAGTCTCCTCCTCACCAAGTCCAAGACTCTCCTAAAATCGTCTTCCCCTATATCAATATCTAGTCCCGAAGATAGAACTTCGGATCCTGCACGGCTCGACTGAGCGATCAACCACTGCATTCTCCCAGAATGCCTGCTGTATGGATCGATACGGTGTGCAGGGATCTGAAACTGCTCTATAGATCCTACCGTCAAAGGAAATCGATGACCCCAACAAACTCTAAAGCGTTCCGAGACGTAGGTCGAGATAAGCACATATATTGTGTTTAGTGCTCATCGTCATCTGTCAGCCATTTTACTGTAACACAAGTAACAAACACCTAGATATGTTCATAAGAGAGAACATTTCAGTTAGAACAGATTATATCCAACTGTTTCAATCGTACGATTGAACCATACGACTGAGATAGTCATGTGATTGAGCCTCCGACTGAACTTAGTCGTATGCCATGACATGCGGTTGAGTCAGTCGTGCGAGTGAGTCACCGATTGATTCAATCGTGCGATTGAATCGTGCGTCTGGCTATCGTGCGACTGAAGTTCATCCGATGTCCTTTCGCATATGTGCTGTGCCAGTCCAAAATTGAATCTTTGTCAAACAGTCATTTACACATCAAGATTGGATTCATTAGACACGCATGGACTTGATATTACACTTATTGTCTTTTAAATACATGTTTAGGTCCATTAAGTGTTCTATTTTAGGGTTCTTTGTCTCGGTTCATGTTTTAAGTGATTCGGACATTTTTGGATGATTTACATTTCATATGGTTGTTTCAATCTCACTGTGCCTGTAGATGAATATCACTCGGTTAGTAATGCGAGATCAAAGTCAGTCACAGAGAAAAATTTGAAAAGGGTGGCTTGGTAATCGAGGTTTTTAAGAGCTTTATAAAGTCAAGTGTCTGGCTACGATCGACTGAGCCGTTTTTATACTAATTGTGTTTCAGTCTGCGACTGGACCCAATGTATGATTCATCGTGTGACTGAGGTTCAGTCGTACGACTAACTTAGACTTCTTCAGCCAGTCGTACGATTGTTCATACTTGTGATCCAATCTTCTAATTGACCCATACTCATGGTCCAATCATGTGATTAGTCATACTCATGGTCCATTCGTGCGACTGGTTCATACTTACGATCCAATCGTGCTATTGGCTCATACTTATGAGTTTTACTTCATATGTAACAACATTTCAAAAACTGTATTTGATATACAACATATGACCATTGATCATCTCAGGCATGATCCTTTTAACTGAAAACCATTTGATCACTCAGATGTGATCCTTTTTATTAAAACCGTTGATCACCTCGATGTGATCCTTTTACCATTCCAGAAACAGGCATTTATCAGGTAATGTTGGTTCAATTTGTGGCATTCATAGATTTTATTGTTTCATAGTCCGACATCGACTCGATACAAACATGACTAAACTCAAGAAAAACTTTAAACAAACTAAATTAAGACATCTTTTTTATTTTTCATTGAGCTGGGTTGAAAACATTTAACATTCCTAAAGATTTTTTTGGAAGCATACAGGCATAAAATAATCATTTGGGACCTTTTATATTTACATAGGTACAGAGAACTTTATATTTACCAATCACAGAGTCTTATTCATCTAAGAGTCAGGAGCACTAACAGGAATCATGCTAGAGCTGTTATGTAGCACACATTGATTTTGACCATCGGGGAATGCTGCCACGATGATTGTCAGTATATTTGTCCACCTAAATCCATACACAGATTTTGACAAACATTGGTGATTATTTAGGTTATATTTCAACAAGATTATGGATCCACATTACATGGTAATCAACTTTCTTCAGGAAATTTGAGCGGTCTACGGTTTTTGACAAGAAGAAACTATTCTAAGAGCTTTCAAAGAGAAGACAAGCTCAGGTCAGTGCCATCGCACAGCAGAGGCGCAAACAACAATGAATTCTGGAATATTTAGATTATGCTTATCCTCAGGTCAGTGCCATCGTACAGCAGAGAGGCAACAACCATCTTCTGGTTAGAGCAATTTTATTTACATGTAACGCACCAACAACATTTGTCATTAGCTTGATTGCATTTCACTTTTTTTCATGCGCTTTGCTCTTTTTAGGGCGTCTGCACACATTTATGGCGTTCATTTGCTCTTCACCACTTATTGGAAATAAGTTGATTGTGTTAACCAGGGATGAGATGAAAACCACCGCCTGTTGAATGATTTAGTTTAATTTGTTCACCAATGAAGTCTTTAGTCTATTGTGTTGAATCTACCGACACATAATAAAGGACTAGCAACCCCTAGATTACTTTCTCTATGTAACCACAGTAGCAGACTAGCTACTATCATTTTTCAACTCATTAGGCTAGACTTATAATTTTCTATAACTTTGAATATAACATTGCAGACATTTAAATCTTTTAGTGTCCCAAACAATTCGATGCCGTGTACTAATTTTCCATTATCTTGAATCGATTCACAGATTTGATGTCTTTGCTTTTCATTTATCTTCCCGCCCCCGTTTTTTTTAAGTAATTAATATAACTACTGAAACTAAAACTATTCACCCCTAAAATTCTAAAACCGAAAATCTTTTTGTGTTTTTGAAATTTTAAAGACAGAAAAAATAAAATAAAGAAAATTAAAATTAGAAACTAAAACATAGAGACAACTATGAACTGGATTCGTCTGGAATCACACATCTTTGTTTTAACGCTATTAACCTCTAATATATAATGAAATCAAGGTTTATCAAAAGCTTTGTGTAGAGATCGGCGCGTTGGAAATCCGTGTTAATTTTAACACATCGATTAATTGTTTTTCACAGTCACGATAAAGTGATATTTATTCTGATGTGTTAGTTTTGGGGTTTGGACCGGATTTTTAGTGACAACAAAGCAGCAGAATTATCAACAAATTAGGGGTGTTAGAGAATTTCAAACCGTAGTCTCGCATTTGCTGTTAAATACGGATGATTTATGAACAGCAACTTGCCGCAGCAACGTACAGCTTCACATGTTGACAGAGCAATAGACGTTGCTTCTTACACTGCCAGGTGACTAATCATCTTCACATGTTGTCTAGCTCTCCCCCTGAAGGGCTAGTAGTACCTTCTAATGGAGCCAAGGATGTCGAGTCTCGAGTAAGAGTGTTCAGAACATCGTACATCATTTGAGTGGACAACATTCATCAGAATAGGAAGAAGATAGTTTAAAGGATTTAAAAAATCCATCATAGTCAAAGAAGAAGGAAGGTCCTTTTCTGCAGGGGGGGTGGTGTATCTTTGTACATCACATTGCACCACACTTCTACCTGACCAGTTAAGTTATTATAAACCTTTTGTCTAGTACTGTAGCCAAGGAAGATACCTTCTTCTGCCTTCTCGCAAAACTTCCCAGTATGATTTTCTTAACAAAAGTAGGGTGCGCCAAATGGCTCCAGATACTCAAGTTAGGTTTACGTTGGAGCAACTCATAACAAGTTTTTCCATGACGTTTGACCACTAAGACTGATTTAAAATATAGCACGCATTAGCCACTGCCTAGTTCCAAACTGAACAGCAATTGAGTCAGCTAGCATGTCCTTGCTGTTTCTATCAAGCTCCTATTCTTCCGTTCAGTAACTCATTCATCTATGGAGTGTAGGAAGAAGAGAATTGATGAACAATCTCTTTCTTTCGACAGAGTGCTCTATCCACTGATTCTTGAATTCTGTCCTGTTGTCTGAATGTATTTCCTTACTTTCAGCTTGTAGAGTGACTCCAATGTGGAAACTAGATGTTTGAATAATTCAAATGTCTCTGACTGCATTTTTAGAAACATCACCCATGAGAATCTTAAGTAATATCCATCACCACAAAGCAGTACTAATCACCAGCATGCTTTTTGTGCTGACAAACCAAACAGATCCATATGTAGAAGCTCAAAAGGAATTTTGATACAAGAACTTTCTTTGATTTGTGAGACTTCTTGTTTGTTTCCCTTTCTTGCATGCTACGCAGAAATCTGGGAGCTGGAAGTTTTTGACAGTAACTCTGTCCACCAGATCATTCTAAACTAGATGATTTATCTTCCCAGGATGATATGTCCCATTCTCCTATGCCTGGAAATTTAATCCCTTTCAGTTGCTTTTGAGAAGAAACACTGAGCATAGACTCAGTTGGGAGGATTTTGAAAGGTCCAAGACATACAGGTGTTATCTTGAGGCCAATATTAGAACCTGCTCCTCTTGAAAACATACTCCTTCTTAACTGTTGATACATATTCATGTACCTAGTTCATGTTTTAAATGTAAAAGTCTTTCATGTCTTACACATGTGTAATCCAATATATGAAGTGATTGATTATATAAAATGTATTATGATGGTTATATGTTATTCATTATGTCATGTTATATATATTGATTGTAATTCAAATATATGAACTAACTATATAGGTTTGATGTTGTTTTACACAGTTCTAAGTCAATAATAACTTAGAAATGTGCTTAACTAGTCATGTGGACATTATGCTAATAGACCTACTTATGGCCCATACGCGTGAATGAACATGCTATGGACAGTCGCATGACTAAACAGGTGACTGGATAAGTCATATGATTGAGACATAAGATTGGTTCAATCCTACAACTGACTTCAGTCGTGCGTATGGACAATCGCATGCTTCAGTCGCCGACTGAACCATGCTAATGGTTCAGTCATACGAATGAACACAGATAACTATAAAACCATATAATTCGTGGAAAAACATAGCACTTCGAATTACTCATACTACCTCGTACCCTAGCCGTCCAGAGCGTCCCAAGTCGCAATCCAAGTTCATAGTTCATTCCTAATCGATTTCAATCCATTCTTACATTTGCTTCATCGTAAGATCGATCGGGTTATTCATTTCACTGATTGGATCGCCAATCAAATAGAATTCCGCACTATTTGATCGGGTTCATGCAGAATATGTAGTACACGTACGTACAGGTCCTAACAAGTGGTATCAGAGAGGCTCGTGATTATGCGTGGTTCAATTGGTTTTGGTGTCAAAACTAACGTTTTCATTCAAAAGATACACTTTTCGTGTAAAAACTTGTTTTGTCGAGTCTCTGTGTAAAAGTTTTGTTTTTCCCATACAGCAGATTAGGGTTCGTGAAAATTCGTAATGAGTCAAGTGTTCAAAAAATCCGATTTTTTCCGCATCAGCAGCTTTAGTCACACGATTGGCCCAATCGCAATACTGAATCCCATTCGCAAAGTTCAATAGCATGACTGGACTCATTCACACAGTTCATCGCAAGGTGAAGTATTCCATATGGTTGACCTCATTCGTCTTATCATTCGCACGACTGAATCCAATCGCACGATTGAAGCCATTCGCATCATCAATCGCACGGTTGAACCAGTCGGCTGTCTAATCGCATAAGTCAATCTGTCCTTTTCTTAGTTCATCAAGTTTGCAGAAATGGAGGTTCAGTTCTCTGCGTTTACTGCTGGAAAGGACTCACGCATCTAGCAACTTCTACTTCTAGAAAGTGAGATCGGGAACCACAACAAACCGCCAAGTGTTAAACGTTGGATGAATACCCACAGTGGAAACAGCGGTTTGAAATCTACCTTAATGGAGTTGACCCCAATCTGTGGATGTCTATTGAGACTTGTTACGTGTACCAGTCAGTGCTAATGGGGTAAAGCTTACTTTGGGACAAATGAGTGAATCCCTGAAGACTAGGCATATGCTGAAAAGAAAGCATATGCCTTGTTGACTCAGTCAATAGCTAAAGATATATTTCATCGGTTTTCTGAGAATAAGCAGTCTAAGAAGTTATGGGAATCCTTGGAAAGAGATAAGAAGGCAATGCAACTCTAAAAGCACTAAAGGCAAAGGCTCTGAAAAAGGAATTCGACAATTTCTCACCAATTGGAAACAAGAGCTTAGATGATATCATCAACAGATTCTATCATCTGATAAAGTCTCTAGCTTTGCTGATGGTCTGCCAGACAAATGGGATCCATTTGTGTCAAATTTAAGGTAAAACAACATTCTTGCCACTTTAGACATAAATGATTTCATTCTGAAGCTGAGGAAGGAAGAGCCGCGTCAGAAATACAAGTCAAAGAAAGGATCCTATGCTCAGAATCCTGCACTCTACAACTCAGTTCCAACTCCTTCTACATCAGGCACACCGCTTCAAATGACATTTATGTCTAATTCTTCTACACCTTCCCAAAGCAACTCTTCAGGAACTGAAACGTCAGGGTCAACTAGCACCTAATATATTGTTCCTTAGGCAAATACTACCAAGCTAAAGACTGAGAATATACTACCAAGCTAAAGACTTAGAATCTCGGGAATATCACCGTGGAAGTTGCTAAAGAACATATGGACCTTCTAGTTGCAGTTGTTCAATCTTATGATGGTTAGTTGCTGGTAAGATTGGAAACTGTTATCTTGCTAACGAGGATTACGATCAGGTTGACGAAGCTGAGCTGGAACACATGGATATAATGTGGGCCTTGGCTAGTGCTACTAGAAGAGCCAAGTTTGTAAAGAAGACAGGGGTAGAATTTGGTTGCAACAAAACCACTACATTTGGATTTGACAAAACCAAGGTCACGTGCTTCAATTGTGAAGAGAAAGGCCATTTCAATGTGAGTGTACAAAGCCAGAAGAATGGAAATGGAAACCCTTTTCCATGTTCAACCGTCAAAACATGGAGAAGGTTGGTGCATCATCAAGTAACGATTCTAAGGCTTTGGTTGCACAAGGTGATGAAGGACAAGACTGGCCCTTCCGATTCGTATCTGAGGGTGAATCCAATGTCGTATTTGTTGATGCCTTGGATAATGGATCTGCAAGTGAGTTAGACATCTTAGACGATCATGCAAGTTCAGATATCGAAGAAGCTAGGGATGTTATTGATCACTTGTTGAAGAAGAGTTTGTTTCTACTCTTTCTCTCTTCTAAAAATCACTCAAAAGCAAAAAATAAAAAGATTTATTCTTATTATTTTGATTTCTTTTTTATTTCTTTTTATTTTTTTTGGAAACTCGCTACCAATGAAAAATTGCTGAGAAAGGAAGCATCATTGGCTAAACCCATAAGCCAGAGAAGGAGTTCCCAAGTCGAATGGGAAATCACCCATTTCTGTATCGGTTCTGCCGAATGCTCCTCTTTATTGCTGCTAACTCAGAATCTCAAGTCACTGAAGAATCTGACACTGCACTGAAGACTGATTCGTCTAGTTCTACACAGGTATATTCTATAGACGAATTATTTGATAAACATGCTTGTTCTGAACGTGATAAATTTTGGGAAAGTATTGATTTGAAGTTTTCTAGGTTATTAGAACACAACAATAATCAAGTAAATGATTTACAACTCTGCACTGAAGCAAACCGAGTGTTAAAACAAAATGAGTGCAGCTTCAAAGAAAAGATAGAACTGTTAGGGAAACAACTAAGGGAAACCGAAGTTGTTGCTTTAAATCAATCTAATGATATTAAGTTCTATTTAAATTCTTTAAAAGAAACCAGAAAGGAGAAAGCAGTTTTGCAAGTAGAAGTTGAATTCTTAAAACAAAAACTGCACAGTTTGGCAAGTTCTTCACACATAGTTCAAAACTTAGTGAAGGAATGAAATGGCGGGGAAGGTCTGGGTTATAAGTAGTACCGCCACCACATGCTATCCTTTTGAACACTAAATGTAAACCAATAAATAATACCCAGTAAAGGATCATGTGGTGTCTACTCCTCTGGTCAGTGATCCAGATTCTACGGGTAAAACCGTGAAGTCTGTCACTGAACAGAAGAATACTACTTTCGTATCAAAAGATAGGATGCCTGTTGAAGACTTGACTGATAAAATTGAGAAAGTTAACTTAGGGTTAGGTTCAAAAATGTCTATTTCAGAACCTAAACAGTCTAAGTCTACAATGCTAAACCAGCAAGTCATCAAAATTTGAATAAATGATAGCAAAAGATGTTGCAAATGTCAAAACAATTAATTTTGTTAAAGAAGGAGAAACATTTAAAAGTGAAAAGAAACTACCCAGCCCCCGACCTAACTCAACACTTTGTCAACGCTTTCCTCACACCGTCAAAGGGAGATCTTGCTACAGTTGTGGAAAATGAGGACACATCTCTCCAAATTGTCCTTACTATCAGACACCTAAAGGAAATAGAACTTTTTGATGATGAAAAACCAAAATTTTCTAAAATCAGATCAATTACTCCTTCAAAACACCAAAGTCAATACAAACAAGCTAAAAGCAAAACTGTGTCACCTAAAGTTAAATCAAGAATTATTAGTGAACCTAAAGTTCAAACCATAAGCTAGTCGTCTGTTTACCACAAACATGCCTTACATAGAACTAGTTTATGGAAAGAAAAATCAAGACTTGTGTCTGATAGTGAAAACAAGGAAAAGAAAGATTTTCCCTCAACCTCTGAAGGTCAATGGGTTGAGTTCATGATGTGTGATACCTCTAGGACACGCAAGCCAGTTAAGGCTTGGGTCCTAAACCTGAACTAATCTTTTTATTGTATGTGCAGGGTGTCCGCTATAGTGCTATCACTAGTACCTGGATTATCGATAGGGGGCGTCCAGGCGCATGATAGGGAATTCATCCCTCCTTTTCAACGTTAAGCAAAATGAAGGGGGCACGTGTCATTCGCTGGGAACAAGGAGATTACATCACCGAAGGCGAAGTGGGAAACGAGAAAGTAAAGTTTGACAAGGTCAACTACGTTCAGCAACTACAGAACAACTTACTCTCTATCTCCCAAATCTGTGATAAGGGATTCAAGGTTGTATTTGACAACAAGAGATGCTACATACTGAAGAAGGAGTATGTCATCCCAGAAGAACAAGTTTCAATGTCAACTTCAAGATATAACGACCTTTATGTCTTGGACCTATCAAAAGCCTCCACAACTGAGTCTACTACTCAGTGCTTCTTGTCAAAAGCAATAGAAAGATATTCAGTCTCCTAGCATAGCAGAATAGGACACATCAATCCCAGAAGATGAACCATCTAGTTCAGAAACGATCTAGTAGATGGTGTTACAGTCAAGAATTTCAAACTTCCAGGCTTCTGTGTTGCCTGCAAGAAAGGGAAACAGACCAAGAAGCCTCACAAAGCAAAGAAGTCAATTCTATCGACATTCCTCTCGAGCTTCTAGACATGGATCAGTTTGGCCCAGTGAGCACAAAAAGAATAGCAGGGATTGGTACTGTTTTATAGTGACAGATGATTACTCAAGATTCTCTTGGGTGATGTTTCTGAAAGCTAAATCAGAGACATTTGAATCATTCAAACATCTTGTTACCACATTGGAGTCTCTCTACAAGCTGAAAGTAAGAAGGATTCGATCAGACAACGGGACAGAGTTCAAGAATCAGTGGATGGAGGCCTTCTGTCGAGAGAAGGGAATTGTTCATCAGTTTACCTCTGCTTACGCTCCACAAATGAATGGTGTTGTTGAACGGAAGAATCATAGCTTGATAGAGACAACAAGGACTATGCTAGCTGACTCCAAACTGCCAGTTCAATTCTAGAACGAGGCAGTAGCTAATGCATGTTATACTCTAAATCGAGTCTTGGTAGTCAAACGTCATGGAAAGCTTGTTATGAGTTGCTCCAACAACGGAAACCCAATTAGAGTATCTGGAACCATTTGGTGCACCTTGCATGCTGCTAAAGTAGAGTCAGACAGGGATGTTCTGCGAGAAGGCAGAAGAAGGTATCTTCCTTGGATACAGTATACTAGATAAACAGGTTTACAACAACTCAACTGGTCAGGTAGAAGTGTGGTGCAATGTTGATGTTCAAAGATACACCACCCCCCTGTAGAAAAGGACCTTCCTTTTTCTTTTACTATGATGGATTTTCAAATCCTTCAATCTACCTCCTTCCTAGTCTGATGATGACTTAGCTACACGAATGATGTATGCTGATCTGGATGCTCCCACATCAGACTTGACATCATCCGTTCCACTAGATGATACTTCTAGCCCTTTAGGGGGAGAGCTTGAGGTAAGTGATTCTTCTTTGAAGATGAAGCATGGGTAAGTGCTATGCAAGAAGAACTCCTTCAGTTCAAGAAGTTAGGAGTCTGGACACTTATGACAGACCAAAGGTGCAAAGGTGATTGGCACTAAATAGGTTCTTCGATGCAAGAAAGATGACCAAGGGGTCATAGTCAGGAACAAGGCTCGCTTGTCGTTCAAGGGTTTAGACAAGTCAAAGGCATTGACTACAATGAAGTGTTGGACTTGTGGCAAGGATGTAAGCTATTCGTGTCTTCTTAGCCTACGCATCCTACATGCAGATCAAAGTCTATCAACTGGATGTGAAAAGCACATTCCTTTATGGTGAAATTCGGGAACAGTGTTCGTCAGTCAAGCCAAAGGATTTAAGGATCCTTATCATCGGCATAGAGTGTATAAACTGGACAAGGCTGTGTGCGGGCTTCATCAAGCCTGTCGAGCCTGTTATGAGAAACTCTCTTCTCACTTGCTGAAACATGGTTTTTGCAAAGGGGTCATTGATTGCACACTGTTCATCAAAGAAAAGGATGGTGATTTACTACTAGTGCAGATATACATGGATAACATAATCTTCGGATCTAAGAACAAAGCATTATGTAAAGAATTTGAGTCTGTGATGAAAGCTGAGTTCGAAAGGAGCTCCATGGGAGAAATGAAGTTCTTTCTCGGGTTGCAAGTAAGTCAGAAACCAAATGGTATCTTCCTGCATCAGACTAAATATGTAGGTGATATCCTTAGTCGGTTTGACATGGAGAATGCAATAGCTGCTGGGACTCCACTTGCCATGAATCACGATGTGGCACCCACAAAAATGGTGATCTGGTCGATGCCACCAAGTATCGAGGAATGATCGGATCTCTAATGTACCTCACAGCTTCTCATCCTGATATTATCTGCGCCACGTGTCTCTATTCCAGATATCAGGCAAAACCCAAAGTAAATCACCTAATTGGGGTAAAGAGGATCTTTCATTATCTGAAGGGTACACCAACACTTGGATCTTTCAACTAGCTGTGGGCTTCCATCTTATCCCTGGTTAACACAATCAACGCATTTCCAGTAAGGGGTGGTGAGCAAATTAAACGCCATAAATGTGTGCGGATGACCTTATAAATGAGCAAAGCACATTAAAAATTGATAAACGCAATAAAACTAATGACTAATGTTGTTGGTGGGTAATGTGTAAAGAAAGTGCTCAAACAAGAAGATAGGTAGTGTGTCTCTCTGCTGTGCGATGGCACTGGCTAGAGGATAAGAACAACCTCAATATTCTAGAATTCATTGTTGTTTGTGCCTCTCTGCTGTGCGATGGCACTGACCTGAGGCTTGGCATCTCTTTGAAAGCTCTTAGAATAGTTTCTTCTTGTCCAAACCCGTAGACCGCTCAAAAATCTCCTGAGGAATGTTGATTACCATATAAGCGTGGGATCCACAAATGCTAGTTGAAATAGCAAATCTAACTAATCACCAATGTGAGTCAAAAGTCTGTGTATGGATTTAAGTGGACAAATATACTGACAATCATCGTGGCAGCAATTCTCGAAAGTCAAAATCATTATGTGCTTCTTACAGTTCTAGTATGATTTCCTGTTAGGGCTTTGAACTCTCAGACAAATAAATATATGTTAAACAAACATGTGCTAAAGGGTCCCAAATAATTATCTTTAAGCCTGTATGATTCCATAAGTCCTTCCACATAAGATGTAAGTGCTTGCTGCTGCTCTGTTCAGGGGAGAAATCTATTAAGGAAAATTAAAATGTTTTCAACCCACCTAAAACAAAACCACAAAATTATGTTCTATTTTATTTCAGTTCACGTTGTTTTATGTTTTTTCTCTATCGAATAGGTGTCTATGTCGGACTAGGTAACTAGATGAACTCTGTGAATCAAAATTTAAAAGGGTCACATCTAAGGTGACCAAACGATTTCAATTAAAAGGATCATGTCTATGGTGATCAGTCGGTTTTAATTTAAATGGATCACGTCTGAGGTGATCAAAGGAATTATGTTAAAAGGATCATGTCTGAGATGATCATTGGTCATAACGTTTATTTATCAAAATTTAATTTGAGAGTGTGTAGAAATGGATGATGTCAAACTCATGAGTATGGACCAATCGCACGATTTGACCATGGGTATTGACCAGTCACGCGACTGGACCATAAGCATGGACCAGTCGCACAATTGGACCATAAGTAAGCGTAAAGCACACGAATGGACCATGAGTATGAGCTAGTCATATGAATGGACCATGTGTATGGAGGGGATCCATGCGATTGGTTCATAAGAATGAACCAATAGTACGACTGAATAAAGAGTCTGAGTCAGTCGCACGACTGAACCCGGTCGCACGATTGAATCGTGCGCATGGGTCCAGTCGCACAATCGAATCATGCGCATGGGTCCAGTCGCACGATTGAGGCACGCGTATAGGTCCAGTCGCACGACTGAATCCCAAAATAGTATAGATAGAGACTCAGTCGGTTGTGAACCCTGCCACTTCACTTCAAATTTTTCAAAAGAACCGCCCATTGCCCATACACCCTGCCAAAATTTCAAAAACTGAGATTACACTCCGATTTCATTTCTAACCATCTAGGGTTCATCTACAGGTACTCTGCAGATGAAATCGAGATCAAATGATAGATTAATCGTACTTAAATGGGTCAAAATTGATAAAACAAAGAAACGGGACTAAAAACCTAAAATAGGCACTTAAATGTAAAATAAAGTTGATTCAAATGACTTTAAGTATTGTTTGGGTCCCTGTGAAACATATGAACCTAAAGACGAAGTTTAATTTATCGTTTTGATGAAGATTCAAAATTAATGGTTCGAACAGTGCAATACACGAATGGACAGGCTGATGAACTTCAGTCGCACGATTGAGCCAGTCGTATGTCTAAGTCGCACGATTGAGCCAGTCGTATGATTCAATCGCATGATTGAATCAATTGGTGGCTCAGTCGCACAACTGACTCAACCAGACTGGTATAGCATATAACTAAGTCTAGTCGCAGGCTCAATCGTACGACTGAACTCAGTCGTATGGTAAAACCGCACGATTGAACAGTTTGTCTAAATCTATTCCAAGTCAAATTATGTATCTCTTATGAATGAAACTAATGTGTTGGTTTCTTGTATTGTAGAAAAATGGCAGATAAATGACGATGAGCACCAAGCATAACATATGCGCTCATCTAGACACTACATCCCGGAACGCTGCTGAGTTCACCGGAATTATAGCCTACCTACGAAGATCGAGGATCTTCAAGGCTATTTCTACTCCGTGCACTCCATATAGGTCGATCCAGTATGCATTCTGGTAGAATGCTATTGTCGACCGGTCTACTAAGCCTTTCTGCATCCGGAGTTCTATCTTCGGTCAAATATAGAGATCGGTGTAGAAGACCTACGGTGAGTCTTGGAATTGGGTGATGATGGAACACACCCAACCAAGCTGCATCCCCTAACGGTATGGGGATGCTTTCTCAGGATCAAGTACGCTGGTGACATCAATGCTAGCGTGCTAAATAAGAGCAACATGTGCCCGCAATTCAAGTATCTGGCACATGTGATCCTGAAGTGCATAGCCTCTGGAAGAGGAGGATTTGATGAGCTATGACACCAATCCAGAATGCATATGTTACGCTGGTGCTGAACCACCCATTCAGTTTTTCACACATGTTCTTCTCCTACCTGACGGAGAACATTGAGGCTAAAGGCAAAGAAGGCTTCTGCATGTACCCATGATTCTTGCAGATGATCATACACGAGAAGCTTCCTATGCTTCCAAAGGAGGAGGATGATGTTGTGAGCCTAGAGGTGATGGATGATACCACCCTAGAAGGATGAAGTCTACCGGGGGAAGAAGGTAAGTGGCGTCACGATGATAGTGACTCGGACGTCGAGCCTATTATGGCTCCTGATGACGACAACGATGACGACGATGATGACCATGCTGATGGTCAAGGTGGTGGAGATACAGGCCCCAATCAATCACGGGCCACAGACACGTCTACTACATCTCCACCACCTCCACACAGTAGTACATCTGCTCCCGGTGGATCGGAGCAGGCTGCCATCCACCGGGACTTCTTGGTTGATGAAGAAGAGGAGGAATCGAATGTGGAGCCTCTTGTGAGGATAGTTGGTAGCCGTGTGGTGGCTACCGAGAGGGGCAAGGAGGCGAATGGAGGGCGCTGGCTGGGGATGCAGGTGCTGAGACTTTGGATCCTACTTATACACCTCCCCAGCCAACTAGCCTAGGGGGAGCCTAATTTGCCAGGGTTCGAGGCTGAAAAGAATGGCCCAGCCCCACGGCAAGAAGGGCAAGAGACGGAGGATTGCGCTAATTACTTCCTCAACCACCACAGCTACCACAGCCACCACTACTACTCCTACCACCACTACCACCACTCCACAACAACCACAGCTACCACCACAGCCACCACTACTACCACCACCTCAGCCACCACTATTCCTACCACCACACGCATCATACCTACATCCATTCCGTTACCATTCACATTCATCCCCACTCCCATATACACATCATCCACCACCATTTACAGTGCCCTAAACCGGCCCTTCCACATCATCGATCCCTCCACAGGGATCTCCTATACCCACAGTTAGGCTAGAGGAGTAGTAGGCTAGCAGTTGGTACACATGTCCCTAGTTCTAGTTCTAGTGTGCTTAAATGTAAATGACTTTCATTTTGTTACACTGATGTAATCGTTTGATATTCAAAATGAAAGACTCTTGATTGAATGACATATCTAATAGATGGGTACTTAATGAAATGCAAATGTTTTTGTGTTTATAATGTTTAATATTTCATTAATGAGTTGTTTTAACACATATCAAATTGATTATACAGGTTTATGGTTGTTTGAATTAATATTTGTAATGTAATGTTTAAGAAATATATTCAAACTTAGTAATGTGAAGTTCTCATGCGAATGGCCAATGCTAATGGACCATACGCATGAAAATGTCATGCGAATGACTCAGTCGCACGACTGAACCAGGAGACTGGATCAGTTGTATGATTGTAATATGAGATTGGCTCAGTCGCACGACTGAACACTCAGTCGTGCGAATGGATTAACCGCATGGCTCAATCGCATGACTGGACCATACTTGTCGTTCAGTCGCACGAATGAGAAGCACTAACCTATAAATACCACTTAAATCGTGGAAAAACTAAGCACTTCGCATACATACATACCCTAGCCGTCCAGAGACCTCTAAGAACCTGTTCCAAGTTCATAGATCGCACTAGATCGATTACCAATCATTCTTAACGTTTAGTTTCAATCTACAATTGATTGTACGTGCGTTCTCACTGATTGGATCGCCAATCAAATAGGATTTCGCACTATTTGATTTGGTATACACGTTTATCAGTTAGTATTTCGTTCAATACTTGATCCTAACACTAGCCTCAGCCGTCTGGTTCTCAAATTGCTAGCTACTGATGACATCCGAGCGAACCAGATGAACTAGTTGATGGCAGTCAACGTTGCACATGGCAAGCAGATTGCCCTGTTGACAGAGAGTGATGCAGCTTAGAGTCAACAGATTGCCCATCTGAGTGAGAGAGATGCTACCCATGGGAGAGCCTTGGCCAAAGCTCATAGTGCACTGACAGCACAGAATGAGCTTTTGATGGCCTCGGTCAAGAGGATAGAGGTGGTCGAGAAGAAGAACAAAAGCTTCTTCTCCGACTCAAAGGGACTAAGGTGAGCCCTTAAAAAGCAAGGGTGACGATGATGACGGAGATGATGATCATTCATCTGATGATGAGTCAGATGATGATGATGATGAAGTGGGTGAGCCAGAAGGCAGTGGAAAGGACAAAGATGGGGGAGATGATGATGAGCCAGAGCATGAAGGTGATGCATCTGCATCTGCGTCAAATCCATCAGCTCAAGAGAGGCACACCAAAAGGAATGATCATGTATTTGAAAAACTTTTGTACTTAGATTTCTATGTATTTGAAAAACTTTTGTACTTGAATCAATTATTACACTAATGTAGTTTAAGTTTATTAATGTTTAGTTCTCCTAATTAGTGATGTGTGTGAGATTGTGTTTTAAATGTTTAATTAAACAGATGAAGCTGATCAAGCAGACGACTACGACATCGCACCCCTTCAGCAAATCAAGACTCAGCTAACAATTATTCTTGATTTGCAAGGGACTGTGCAATGATCTGTGAGCTACGCACCCGAGGAGGGAGAGATCATTCATGATCTCACAGACGAGCAGCTGGCCGATATGTTCAGACTCAACCTGGATGAGCTAGTCAAGGATGCTCTCGAGGTTGATGTCATCAGTGATGAAGAGCTGTAGGGCGTCGATGAGATTGATATCGAGGATATCACTGCACAAGAGTATCCACAGTACACTGACCAACAGGGAAATGTTATCCCCGATTTGGGTGAACATTTAGCAGTGACAAGTTTGGAACTCTTGACGCTAAAGAGAAAGAGAAAGAGAAAGAAGAAGGGAAAGCCCAAGCCTCGGACATTGATGTTGATATCAAGAAGGTTGAGTGGGCTGTGTGCCTAGAAGAAATGAGAGCCCAGCCACAACCACCAAGTCTAACGCCTACACCAAACTCTACAAAGTTAAGAAGCATCAGAAGGTGTCTAGCAAGATTATTAGTTGGACGTATTTTGATGACTTGGATGTCTACGCCATAAAGAGGGAGAAGGGGATAGAGTACTTCAGATTTCCGCATGATCTGAAGACTCTTCCCGATTTTGAGTTAAACTGGCTTGCCAGTTTAGACCTTTTGTACGCAAACCCCAGAAAGATGTTGGGGTGGTTTGAGATGGCGTTAAAGAGAGAATACCACACCAGGTGGGTCAACTTCAGGCTGCAATAGCCTAAACGGTTCATAAATAAGACCGAAGTTGATCCATATACTAGAAAGCCTAAGGTAGTGCTGAAGTGGAGTCCTCCGCGCATAATGTCAAAGACGCCATTACGGGAGATGCCTCAGGACTTCACTCCACACTTCAAATGGTGGTATTACGGTTGGCGGACGGGAGAGGCAGTCATAGTTCTGCACAAAGAGAGCATGATTGAGATTATCAGGGTATTTGACCTGATGTGGCTAACCAACTTGTCGGCTGAAGATGTTTACACACTATACAAGTGGCCACTATTTATGATTCTCAAGATATTGTACAAGCTCTCAATTCCAACATGTCATACGACTCTACTTCGTATTTGAGATTCACGCGGGAGTCACAAGAGAACAGAAGTACAAGAAATTTCAGGAGCACATGAAGACTGTTAGACATTAGTTAAACTAGGTTCAAATGGGAGTTTGTTGATACATATTCTTGTACCTAGTTTATGTTCTCAAATATAAAAGTCTTTCATGTCTTACATATGTGTAATCCAATGTAATGAAGTGATTGATTATATATAAAATGTATTGTCATGGTTATATATGATTGATTATGTCATGTTACATTTATATTGATTGTAATTCACGTATATGAACTAACTATATAGTTTTGATGTTGTTTTACATAGTTCTAAGTCAATAAGAACTTAGAAATGAGTTTAACTTAGTCAATAAGAACTTAGTCCCAAGTCGCAAATCCAAGTTCATAGTTCGCTCCTGATCGATTTCAATCCATTCATAACATTTGTTTCATCGTAAGATTGATCGGGTTATTCGTTCTCACTGATTGGATCGACAATCAAATAGAATTCCGCGCTATTTGATCTGGTTTCACGTAGAATCCATTAGTACTCCGTACGTACACGGTCCTAACATTAAGTATATAACACTTTTATTATCAGACATGACCTTAAAGCCCTTATCACAAATTTGGGAGACAGAAAGCAAGTTGTTTTGCAATTGCTGAACGTAGTTTACTTTGTCGAACTTTACCTTCTCGTTTCCCACTTCTCCTTGAGCGGTGATATAACCTCCTTTGTTTCCTGCGAATAATACATATCCCCCTTTAATTTTCTTGATGTTGAAAAGGAGAGATGAATTCCCGGTCATGTGCCTGGAAGCCCCACTATCATAATACAAGTATTAGTGATAGCGCTGTAGCGGACAACTTGTGTAGAATTAGACAAGTCGCCATAAGTGTAGATTCAGACTCTTCGTGTCACACCCTCAATTTCTACAAACGGGGTTTTACCGTTAGACGTGTGACATACCAAGATCTCAGACACAGTCATATCGAACGACACTATTTGAATTTAAAAATAAACGTTTGACTTCATTCAACGGAACATAAATGAAATTTACAACAGTGCGGAAGCGTGTACATGATATGTAAATCCATTACAAGAAAGTCACAAGTGCTAAGTCTAAACAAAATGTTCAATGCGAGAAAATAAAATCGATGAATGCATGTCCTAAGTGCGCTTCATGAAGCGTGCATCATTAGCTTATGCGTTCCTGTGACCTGAGAAAACATGCTAATATGTCTCAACATAAAGTTGGTGAGTTCACAGGTTTAATCAACAGGTAATTTGTCCGAAAGTGTTTCAATGGTTTAGTATATAAAGCATATCGTTAGGTAGCTAGCCTATGATCATGTTACTTAGCGTTTCGAACCGAAGCTGACTGTTTGCGTTCTATATGTTTGTTGTATCCCCGTCACGTCTCTGCAGACAGTGACAAATGTTAGGTCAATAATGCACCCATTTGACCTCCAATCAAGCTTGCGCGACTAGCCCGGGCGGGGTTTGTCAGACCCAGTAGTACTACTCAGAATGACCTCGCTATACATTACTAACGGTTCGAGTGTGTCAGGACTGTTATGTGTGTTTGCACTAACGTAACAAGCGATATCAATAATACTAAAACCATTTATGTAAATCTGTTTGTATGTTTTCTCCCCCAAAAGGAAAGAAAGTAAAATAGGGGCCGTGAAGACTCACAGATGATGTAGCAAGTGTGTAGGATGGAAGCCTCCCAAGTGTTGTTTACAATGAACTGTCAAACACCTATTGACAGTTACGTTAAGCGTTAATGTTGTGTCTAGTGTTAATGGAAGATGTTTAGTCGGTTCGGGTCGCATTGGTTCGGTCGTGGGTGACACATGCAAGCAGGCATACACATATCAGACGTTAGGTGGATCGCAAATGGGTTGTCGATAATTACAAGCGGTTAGGTTATTAGAGATTGAAAAGTATGTGCTTGTTGATAGCGTTGATTTTAATCTTTGTGGTCAAGAATTGACACTTTATTGATGTTACCTTATCATCACACGATAGGCACACTGCACACAAGGAGAATTCTCTCACAATGACTCCAATCGCATAACAAGGCTAGACGTACGACTAGACACTTCATCCGCACGAATGGGCCTTCAATCGTACGAATCAACTTCACTCGTACGATTGAACCCTCATTCGTGCGACTCAGCAATCAGTCGTACCACACATTACCCATTCACACGACTCAACGGCCATTCGCACGACTGAACCTTCACTCGTACGATTGGACCTTTAGTCGTGCGATGCACAGTCACACACATTCATCCGATTAAGTCAATCGCACACACTCTCAATGGTATGCATTCAATCGCAGGACACGCATATACGGCTGAACTTAGTCGCACGACTCACCCCAGTCGCACCACTCAGTCGCACGACACGCCTTGTCGTACGTCTCAGTCGCACGACTGGCACAGTCGTGAACTGCAGCAGATCACGACTGCTGGTGGGGCTGAACAGCCTTCGGCTGTTTCGTGCACGGTTTTCATACATCAGGACTTCCAGAAACACTTTCCTAACATGTCTAAGTAAAATGCACATGCTGATTGACCTCACACGCACCCCAACGACCACATGCATTCGTGTTGAACCCGAGCACCCGAAACCCCGAATTCACAGAAGTGAAACGCAATAAAATGGACGACCGAGGTCGCCTACCTGCTGGAAACATGCTATCTCAGCTGTAGCATAGTTTAGCCGGCGAAAACGACCTCAAACGAGGTGGTTGTGGTCCTAGGAGGTGGTAGAAAAGGTGGAGGAGAAGATAGTGAAGAAGATAGAAGAAATGGGAGTTAAATGAAAATTAGGGCTGGTAAGGGGTTTATATACCCAGCCCTAGTTTGGCAATTTTTCACGTTTGGCCCTCGCATTTAGTCCCCGAGTTCCCGAATTTGTTTCGGTTAATAATGACGTAAATGGGCGAGCTATGTTACTTAAGAGGATTCCTTAAGTAATCCCGTTTATTTGAATCCTCTACAAACACCAATGTTAGTATTATATATCATAATTTATTTAACGATGTCGGTGTTGACGCTTGTATACGTTTCGGGTAATAACGAGAATGTAGCAATGATAACGACAACAGTCTGAATAGTGTTAACCTGAAATTACGGTGTGTCACATTATCCCCTTGTTGTAGGAATTTTCGTCAGAAAAATTAGAACATCATGTCACGAGGTTCAACGGCGAATACAAGGCTCAACGGTTTGTAACGTATGTCGAATAGAGTTTCTACGTGATAGCTATTGTTGTAAGAAACTCAACTAGCGGTAAGTGAGTTTCCCAACTGCTGTCGAAATCTATCACGAAAGCACGCAACATGTCTTCTAAAGTCTGGATCGTACGCTCACTCTGTCCATCGGTATGAGGATGATATGCCATACTCATGTCTAACCGTGTACCCAATTCTCGTTGTAATGATTGCCAGAAATGTGAAGTGAATCGAGCGTCACGATCAAGATAATGAGAATTGGCACACCGTGCCGAGAGACTATTTCCCTTAGGTAAATACATGTTAACTTCTCCATTCTATCGGTCTCTCTGATTGGTAAGAAGTGTGCGGATTTCGCCAAACGATCTACAATTACCCAAATGGTATCGAATCCGCTGGGAGTCCGAGGCAGTTTCGTGATAAAGCCCATAGATATCTGCTCCCACTTCCATACTGGTATTTCTGGGTGTTGGAGTAATCCAGATGGTCGTTGATACTCCACCTTAACCATAGAACAGGTTAAGCATTTGCTTACATAGGTGGCGATGTCGGCTTTCATGTTTGGCCACCAGTAAAGAACCTTCAGATCGTGATACATCTTGTCTGAACCTAGATGAATAGAATATCATGACCTGTGAGCTTCATCCATTACCAGCTCTCGTAGGTCTCCATAGAAAGGAACCCATGTTCGGTCCACGATGTAGCGGATTCCGTCAGACTTGGTATCCAGTTGCTTCTCCATGCCTCGTAGTGATTCGGCTTTCAGGTTCTCATCTTTTAATGCCTCAAGTTGAGCAATACGTATTTGATTGGGTAATCCGGTGTGAATGGTGAGTTGTAAGGCTCGAACTCGTCTTGGCTTAGGTGTCTCCTTTCGACTTAAGGCATCTGCTACTACATTAGCCTTGCCCGGATGATACTTGATCGCACAGTCGTAGTCGTTCAACGACTCGACCCAATGACGTTGTCTCATGTTCAGCTCCTTCTATTCAAAGATATGCTGGAGACTCTTGTGATCGGTGTAAATGGTGCACTTGGTACCGTACAAGTAGTGTCTCCATATCTTGAGTGCAAAGACGACTGCTCCCAACTCTAGGTCATGTGTCGTGTAGTTTTTCTCGTGAACCTTCAATTGTCGGGATGCATAAGCAATCACCTTATTGCATTGCATTAGCACGCAACCGAGGCCTTGAATAGAGGCATCTCTGTAAACTTTAAAATCATCTGTTCCCTCAGGCAGGGATAGTATCGGTGCCGTACAGAGTTTCTGCTTCAGAACCTAGAATGCGGATTCTTATTTGTCACTCCAATTATACGTGGTGCCTTTATGAGTTAATGTGGTGAGAGGTTGAGCAATCTTTGAAAACCTTCAATCAACCGTCGATAATAGCCAGCCAACCCGAGAAACTGTCGCACCTCGGTCGGAGTCTTAGGCGTAGCCCAGTTCTTGATGGCTTCTATTTTTACCGGGTCAACATGTATCCAATTCTCATTGACCACATGACCCAAGAAATGGACCTCTCCTAGCCAGAAGTCGCACTTTGAAAATTTAATGTACAATTGTTCTCGTTTCAGCAGCTCCAGAATCAGCTTTAGGTGTTCCTCATGTTCTTCCTTATTTTTCGAATAAATAAGGATGTCATCAATAAAGACAATGACGAACTTGTTCAAGTAGGGTTTGCACACTCGGTTCATGAGGTGCATGAAAACCGCTGGCGCATTGGTCAACCCGAATGGCATAACCAAAAACTCATAGTGGCCATACCTAGTTCTGAAAGCAGTCTTTGAAATGTCTTCTTCTCAAATCCTTAGTTGATGATAACCCTATCCTAGATCTATGTTGGAATAGAAACTCGACCGTTGCAGTTGATCGAACAAATCATCGATGCGTGGGGGAGGATAACGATCCTTAACCGTTGCTTTGTTCAATTCTCTGTAATCGATACACATACGAAAGGTTCCGTCCTTCTTCTTCACAAACAAGACTGGGGCTCCCACGCTGATGAGCTAGGCCTGATAAACCCTTTATCCAATACCTCCTGTAATTGCATAGACAGCTCTTGTAGTTCTTTTCGAGCTAATATGTACGGTACTCTCGCGATAGGTGCGGCTCCAGGTACCAAATCAATCTCGAACTCGACTTGTCGATGCGGTGGGAGACCGGGTAGGTCTTCAGGGAAAACCTCAGGATAATCACGTACAACAAGGATATCTTCAATTTTCTTTTCCTCAGTTCTTTATCAGTGACCATAGCAAGGAAAGCGGTATGACCCTTACGCAAGCACTTCTGGGCTTTCATGTAGGAGACGATTCCTGAGACCGTACCACTCCTTTCGCCCTGAACTGATAAAATTTCACCATTAGGAAGTGGTACATGAACAATTTTCTCACCACAGATGATCTCAGCTTGATTCTTGGACAACCAGTCCATTCCCACAACTACATCAAAAGTACCAAGTGTGACAAGCATCAGATCTATATCTAACTCATGACCACATAATCCTAGCTTGCATCCCTTAATGATGTGTGTTGCCTCAATTAGTTTCACATCCGCTAATTCTACAGTGTAACTAGGCTCCACATCAGCTAAGGTTACATCTAAGAACTTAATGAACTTGTTGGAAACAAAACTCTTGACAGCGCAGGTATCAAATAGTATAGAAGCAAAACAACCATTAAGGGAAAATGTACCAGTAACTACATTCTGATCATCCCTTGCCTCGCCAGAACCAATCACAAAAGCACGACCTTTAGCGTTGCTTCCATTGTTGCCCTTGTTTCCACTCTTCAGCTATGGGCAATCCTTCCTGTAGTGGCCCTCCTTACCACGCTCATAAAAGGCTCTAGTCATTCCGCCCTGGCGTTGTTGTTGGGATTTTTGCTGTCATTAGTTCACCCCTGCAGTCTTTAGCAGCATGACCCGTCTTTCCACACCTTTGACAACGGAGTCGATCACACTGGCCATGATGATGAAAGATGCACCGGTTACACTTCGGATACTTGCCCGCATAGTTGCTCGATCCCTGACCATTGTTGTTGTTGTTGTTCTGATTGTTGTTGGTGAAGCTTCTTGATGAGTTAAACTTTCTGGTCTTTTGTTGCTGGGTGTTATTGGAGCTTGAAGACTTGCTGTTGTTACCATCCAATTTCCTTTTGTGATCAGATAAGCCAGATGTAGCGCCACATTTAGGCAAAGTACCCTGTGCCACTGCCTGATCATTGAGTTTGTGAGCTAGTCGGATAGCCCGCTAAATAGTGATAGGATCAGCAGCCATAACACTAGCTTGGATTTGAGGAGCTAGACCATCAATGTACTTCTCAATCCGTTTGTAGGCCGGGGTCACCATCTGAGGACATAAAGCAGCCAACTCGTGTGAACGAGTCATATATTCCTCAATGTCAGAACCAATCATCTTAAGATTCCAAAACTCTGCTTCTAGTTTCTGGACTTCGCTTCTGGGGCAATACTCTTCTTTCATCAAAATCTTGAAATCATCCCATAGCAAACCATTAGCAGTATCAAGCCCTAAAGTCTGGACTTGTGAGTTACACCACGTCAGAGTTGGTCCTTCCAGTGTGCCGGAGGCGTACTTGACATGACTCCCTGTAGGACAGCTGCACATGGTGAAAACCGACTCGAGCTTCTCCAGCCAGTGAAGTAATGAAACAGCACCATCAGAACCACTGAAAGAGTGAGGCTTACAATCCATAAACATCTGGAAGGTACAGACTGTTGGACCTCCTTGATTCAGATTCTGGTCGTTCTAGTCCTGATTGCGGGCCTGTTCATAGGCTACAAGTGCATCAGCAACACGCTCATTGATGATAGCATTTAACTCAGCTTGAGTCAGGGTGATGTTTCCTCGTCCACCCGAGCGTCCAGCTCTTCTTCCAGACATGATTTCCTCAATTCACAATACATATCAGTCACTAATCGGATAATAATTATTGATAATAACAAAACTGTAACATACTAGTAGGAATGCAGTATTTGTTCGCATATCAATAGTGAGGCTTTATGAGAACCGAGACCTCATGTGTCCAAGTATGGAAATGAAAATTGGTACTGATCATGACTGTTATCACCCAATAGAGTTGCCAGAATTCTCATGCATGACAAATTACAATTACTTGTGCACCCGTGATTCTAATTTGCTTTGCATTGTCACTCATGGTTCCTCCTATTCGAGGTAACATACCTTGTCAAGTACCGAGTGTTATCAATGATAGAGGTATCAAAGATACATTTGTTATACCAAGGGTCAAATAACTAAGGTTGTACAAAGGATTCGGTTAAGATAACAACGGGGAATCAAGACGATTTGGCCTTTTTCCCTTTGAAGTTCTAGGCGTTTAAAGGTTTAAGTCCAATCCTCTGATAGACTTTGAATCTTTTAGTTGTCCCTCGTTTACTGCTCAGACTAGTGTAGAAGATATGATATGTTGGGAATGGTAACAAGTGTGAAAGAGTTGGAAGAGTGAGGTGTTGTTCTTTTTGTTTGTCATCGTTAGGCTAGTCGTGCAAGTTAGAAAGGTTTCTGTGTTCCAATGTGGTAATGTTAGGTTCAATTCGCCGTTGCTTCAACTCCGAGAGTGAAGAATCAAGTGTAAATGTTGGGAATGAGTGAGCGGGATTCTCCGCCCCTCTGTTAGCCAATAATGATACATGTGTCACACGGATAATGTCATGTTCGTTCACTGTGTTCCAATATGGTAATGTTAGTATTGCCGGGAGGTTGTTCGTGCAACAGTTGCGATCATGTAAGAGTGTCTATGCGATACTAGTGTTGTGTCTAAGGCTATAGTCTAGATGTAATGCAATCCTACTTCTCTATAACCTGTGGCTCTGATACCAATCTGTCACCCTCAATTACCACAAATGGGGTTTTACCGTTAGGCGTGTGACATACCAGGATCTCAGACACAGTCATATCAAACGACACTATATGAATTTAAAAATAAAAGTTTGACTTCATTCAACGGAACATAAATGAAATTTACAACAGTGCGGAAGCGTGTACATGATATGTAAATCCATTACAAGAAAGTTACAAGCGCCAAGTCTAAACAAAATGTTCAATGCAAGAAAATAAAATCGATAAATGCATGCCCTGAGTGCGTTTCCTGAAGCGTGCATCATTAGCTTATGCGTTCCTGTGACCTGAGAAAACATGCTAAAATGTGTCAACATAAAGTTGGTGAGTTCATAGGTTTAATCAACAAGTAATGTATCCGAAAGCGTTTCAATGGTTTAGTATATAAAGCATATCGTTAGGTAGCTAGCCTATGAATCATGTTACTTAGCGTTTCGAACCAAAGCTGACTGTTTGCGTCCTATATGTTTGTTGTATCCCCATCACGTCTCACCAGACAGTGACAAATGTTAGGTCAATAATGCACCCGTTTGACCTCCAATCAAGCTAGAGCGACTAGCCCGGGCGGGGTTTGTCAGACCTAGTAGTACTACTCAGAATTACCTCGCTACACATTACTAACGGTTCGAGTGTCAGGACTGTTATGTGTGTTTGCACTAACGTAACAAGCGATATCAATAATACTAAAACCATTTATGTAAATCTGTTTGCAAGTTTTCTCCCACAAAAGGAAAGAAAGTAAAATAGGGGCCGTGAAGACTCACAGATGATGTAGCAAATATGTCGGATGGAAGCCTCCCAAGTGTTGTTTACAATGAACTGTCAAACACCTATTGACAGTTATGTTAAGCGTTAATGTTGTGTCTAGTGTTAATGGAAATGTTTAGTCGGTTCGGGTCGCATTGGTTCGGTCATGGGTGACACATACAAGCAGGCATGCACATATCAGACTTTATGTAGATCGCAAATGGGTTGTCGATAATTGCAAACGGTTAGGTTATTTGAGATTGAAAAAGTATGGCTTGTTGATATTGTTGACTTTAATCTTTGTTGTCAAGAATTAACACTTTATTGATGTTACCTTACCATCACACGATAGGCACACCGCACACAAGGAGAATTCTCTCACAATGACTCCAATCGCATAACAAGGCTAGACGCATGACTGGACACTTCATCCGCACGAATGGGCATTCAATCATGTGAATCAACTTCACTCATATGATTGAACCCTCATTCGTGCAACTCAGCATTTAGTCGTACCACACATCACCTATTCGCATGACTCAACGGCCATTCGCACGACTAAACCTTCATTCGTATGATTGGACCTTCAGTCGTGCGATGCACAGTCGCACACATTCATCCGATTGACTCAATCACACACACTCTCAATCATATGCATTCAATTGTATGACACGCACATACGCCTGAACTCAGTCGCACGACTCACCCCAGTCGCACCACTCAGTCGCACGACACGCCTAGTCGTACGGCTCAGTCGCACGATTGGCACAGTCACGAACTGCAGCAGATCGCGACTGCTAGTGGGGCTGAACAGCCTTCGGCTGTTCCGTGCATGGTTTTCATACATCAGGGACTTCCAGAAACACTTTCCTAACATGTCTAAGTAAAATGCACATGCTGATTGACCTCACACACACCCCCACGACCACATGCATTCGGGTTGAACCCGAGCACCCGAAACCCCAAATTCGCAGAAGTGAAACGCAATAAAATGGACGACCGAGGTCGCGTACCTGCTGGAAACGTGCTATCTCAGCTGTAGCATAGTTTAGTCGGCGAAAACGACCTCAAACGAGGTGGTTGTGGTGCTAGGAGGTGGTAGAAAAGGTGGAGGAGAAGATAGTGAAGAAGATAGAAGAAATGGGAGTTAAATGAAAATTAGGGCTGGTAAGGGGTTTATATACCCAGCCCTAGTTTGGCAATTTTTCGCGTTTGTTCCTCGCACTTAGTCCCCGAGTTCCCGAATTTGTTTCGGTTGATAATGACGTAAATGGGCGAGATATGTTAATTAAGAGGATTCCTTAAGTAATCCCGTTATTTGAATCCTCTACAAACACCAATGTTAGTATTATATATCATAATTTATTTAACGATGTCAGTGGTGATGCTTGTATATGTTTCGGGTAATAACAAGAATGTAGTAGTGATAACGACAACAGTCTGAATAGTGTTCACCTGAAATTACGGTGTGTCACATTATCCCCTTGTTGCAGGAATTTTCGTCCAGAAAATTAGAACATCATGTCACGAGGTTCAACGGGGAATACAAGGCTCAACGGTTTGTAACGTATGTCGAATAGAGTTTGTGCGTATATTATGAGGTAGATGCCTGAATTTTGAACAGTTGCGGGTACTTCTTCTTCATCTGATCCTCGCGTTCCCAGGAAAATTATGGTCCATGCTTTGAGTTCCAACGGACTTTGACGATAGGGATACGACAATGTTTGAGCGTCTTGACCTCTCGGTCCATGACTTCCACCGGTTCCTCGATGAAACGTAGTTGTTCGTCCACATGTATCTCGTATAACGGAACGATAAGAGTCTCGTCCGCAAGGCATTTTCTTAGATTTGAAACATGGAACACATCGTGTACTCCACTAAGTTCTTCTGTAGGTTCAGCTGATAGGCCACGGGGCCAACCCGTTTGACAATCTCAAACGGTCCCACGTATCTAGGGCTTAGTTTCCCATGTTTTCCGAAGCGAATAACGCCCTTCCAAGGTGACACTTTCAAAAGTACCTTGTCGCCAATATGAAATTCCAACGGTCGATGACGCTTATCAGCGTAGCTCTTCTGTCGGTCACGTGCTGCTACCATACGGTTACGGATCTGCATGATCTTCTCAGTCGTCTCGTGCACAAGTTCAGGGCCGGTAAGTTGACTTTCTCCAACTTCTGCCCAGTAAATAGGTGATTGGCACTTACGCCCGTACAGTGCCTCAAATGGAGTTGCTTTGATCGATGTGTGATAGCTATTGTTGTAACAAAACTCCACTAGTGGTAAGTGAGTTTCCCAACTGCTGCCGAAATCTATCACGCAAGCACGCAACATGTCTTCTAAAGTCTGGATCGTACGCTCACTCTGGCCATCGGTTTGAGGATGATATGCCATACTCATGTCTAACAGTGTACCCAATGCTCGTTGTAATGATTGCCATAAATGTGAAATGAATCGAGTGTCACGATCAAAGATAATGGAAATTGGCACACCGTGCCAGGAGACTATTTCCCTTAGGTAAATACGTGTTAACTTCTCCATTCTATCGGTCTCTCTAATTGGTAAGAAGTGTGCGAATTTCGTCAAACGATCTACAATTACCCAAATGGTATCGCATCCGCTGGGAGTCCGAGGTAGTTTTGTGATAAAGTCCATAGATATCTGCTCCCACTTCCATACTGGTATTTCTGGGTGTTGGAGTAATCCAGATGGTCGTTGATACTCCACCTTAACCATAGAACAGGTTAAGCATTTGCTTACATAGGTGGCGATGTCGGCTTTCATGTTTGGCCACCAGTAAAGAACCTTCAGATCGTGATACATCTTGTCTGAACCTGGATGAATAGAATATCATGACTTGTGAGCTTCATCCCTTACCAGCTCTTGTAGGTCTCCATAGAAAGGAACCCATGTTCGGTCAACGAAGTAGTGGATTCCGTCAAACTTGGTTTCCAGTTGCTTCTCCATGCCTCGTAGGGATTCGGCTTTTAGGTTCTCGTCTTTTGATGCCTCAAGTTGAGCATTACGTATTTGATCGGGTAATCCCATGTGAATGGTGAGTTGTAAGGCTCGAACTCTTCTTGTCTTAGGTGTCTCCTTTCGACTTAAGGCATCTGCTACTACATTAGCCTTGCCCGGATGATACTTGATCGCACAGTCGTAGTCGTTCAACAACTCGACCCAACGAAGTTGTCTCATGTTCAGCTCCTTCTATTCAAGGATGTGCTGGAGACTCTTGTGATCGGTTTAAATGGTGCACTTGGTACCGTACAAGTAGTGTCTCCATATCTTGAGTGCAAACACGACTGCTCCCAACTCTAGGTCATGTGTCGTGTAGTTTTTCTCGTGAACCTTCAGTTGTCGGGATGCATAAGCAATCACCTTATTACGTTGCATTAGCACGCAACCGAGGCCTTGAATAGAAGCATCGCCGTAAACTTCAAAATATTTGTTCCCTCAGGCAGGGATAGTATCGGTGCCGTACAGAGTTTCTGCTTTAGAACCTGGAATGCAGATTCTTGTTTGTCACTCCAATTGTACGTGGTGCCTTTATGAGTTAATGCGGTGAGAGGTTGAGCAATCTTTGAAAACCCTTCAATGAACCGTCGATAATAGCCAGCCAACCCAAGAAACTGTCGCACCTCGGTCGGAGTCTTAGGCGTAGCCCAGTTCTTGATGGCTTCTATTTTTGCCGGGTCAACATGTATCCCATTCTCATTGACCACATGACCCAAGAAATGGACATCTCGTATCCAGAAGTCGCACTTTGAAAATTTAGCGTACAATTGTTCTCGTTTCAGTAGCTCCAGAATCAGCTTAAGGTGTTCCTCATGTTCTTCCTTATTTTTTGAATAAATAAGGATGTCATTAATAAAGACAATGACGAACTTGTCCAAGTAGGGTTTGCACACTCGGTTCATGAGATCCATGAAAACTGATGGCTCATTGGTCAACCCAAATGGCATAACCAAAAACTCGTAGTGGCCATACCTAGTTCTGAAAGCAGTCTTTGAAATGTCTTCTTCTCAAATCCTTAGTTGATGATAACCCGATCTTAGATCTATCTTGGAATAGAAACTTGACCCTTGTAGTTGATCTAACAAATCATCGATGCCCGGGAGAGGATAACGATTTTTAACTGTTGCTTTGTTCAATTCTCTATAATCGATACACATACGAAAGGTTCCGTCCTTCTTCTTGACAAACAGGACTAGGGCTCCCCACACTGATGAGCTAGGCCTGATAAACCCTTTATCCAATAGCTCCTGCAATTGCGTAGACAGCTCTTGTAGTTCTTTTGGAGCTAATCTGTACGGTGCTCTCGCGATAGGTGCGGCTCCAGGTACCAAATCAATCTCGAACTCGACTTGTCGATGCGGTGGGAGACCGGGTAGGTCTTCAGGGAAAACCTCAAGATAATCACGTACAACAAGGATATCTTCAATTTTCTTTTCCTCAGTTTCTTTATCAGTGACCATAGCAAGGAAAGCGGTATGACCCTTACGCAAGCACTTCTGGGCTTTCATGTAGGAGACGATTCCTGAGACCGTACCACTCCTTTCACCCTGAACTGATAAAATTTCACCATTAGGAAGTGGTACATGAACAATTTTCTCACCACAGATGATCTCAGCTTGATTCTTGGACAACCAGTCCATTCCCACAACTACATCAAAAGTACCAAGTGTGACAAGCATCAGATCTATATCTAACTCATGACCATATAATCCTAGCTTGCATCCCTTAATGATGTGGGTTGCCTCAATTAGTTTCCTATCCGCTAATTCTACAGTGTAACTAGGCTCCACATCAGCTAAGGTTACATCTAAGAACTTAATGAACTTGTTGGAAACAAAACTCTAGTCAGCGCTGGTATCAAATAGTATAGAAGCAAAACAACCATTAAGGGGAAACGTACCAGTAACTACATTTTGATCATCCCTTGCCTCACCAGAACCAATCACACAAGCACGACCTTTAGCGTTGCTTCCATTTTTTCCCTTGTTTCCACTCTTCAGCTGTGGGCAATCCTTCCTGTAGTGTCCCTCCTTACAACACTCATAACAGCCTCTAGTCTCTCCGCGCTGGCGTTGTTGTTGGGATTTTTGCTGAGTCATCAGTTCACCCCTGTATTCTTTAGCAGCATGACCCATCTTTCCACACCTTTTACAACGGAGTCGATCGCACTGGCCATGATGATGAAAGTTGCACCGGTTACTCTTCGGATACTTGCCCGCATAGTTGCTCGATCCCTGACCATTGTTGTTGTTATTGTTGTTCTGATTGTTGTTGGTGAAGCTTCTTGATGAGTCAAACTTTCTGGTCTGTTGTTGCTGGGTGTTATTGGAGCTTGAAGACTTGCTGTTGTTACCATCCTATTTCCTTTTGTGATCAGATGAGCCAGATGCAGCACCACGTTTAGGCAAAATACCCTATGCCACTGCCTGATCAGTGACTTTGTGAGCTAGTCGGATAGCCTGTTGAATAGTGACAGGATCAGCAGCCATAACACTAGCATGGATTTGAGGAGCTAGACCATCAATGTACTTCTCAATCCGTTTGTAGGCCGGGGTCACCATCTGAGGTCATAAAGCAGCCAACTCGTGTGAACGAGTCATATATTCCTCAATGTCAGAACCAATCATCTTAAGATTCCAAAACTCTGCTTCTAGTTTTCGGACTTCGCTTCTGGGCAATACTCTTTTGGGGCAATACTCTTCTTTTCCAAAACTCTGACAACTTTCCTTCCTTCATCATTTACTTCAACACTTGCTATACTCCAGAATTTTCTAATGAGTCTGTCATAAATCACTGTCTGGTAACACATGGCATACACATATTTAGTTCTTAGAAGAAATCTTATCGTCTCTTCATAAGAAAGTGCATCTTGAACTTCCTCATTGAGCAAAGCAACAATGTCGTGCTTTGGCACAAACTTTAGATCTGCCATCTGCAAAATTTTAAAACAATGATATTAGACAATATGTGAATTTTGAAGCAAATGATTTAATGTGAGTTTGAAAATATAGTGATTTAAGATATTATAAACTAATGTGTTAAAATAAATTTGAATTTTAAAATCAACTTGAAATTTTAATTTTAAGTGTAAACACTTAAATTTTAATAAAAGATGAATTATCAAGATTAATTTTAATTGAAAATTTAACACTTTAGTTTATTTTATCTTATATCATTTTATTAAGCTCTTTAATTCCTGTAATGATGATTTTTATCAATTAAAATTTATTTTTCATTATTATTTTTTTTATTTAAAAAATTATGAATCTGTTCATCTTCTTCATCGAGTTCATCATCAAACAATACTGTTCATCGATGAACATGAACAGTGTCTTCAATCGAATGTCAGATTAAAACAAGTTTAATATAACAACATGATCGATATCACATGACAAACAAGATTCAATCATCAATTTCACACACATTTTTTTTTCGATTTTAATGATTAAATCTGAGATTTTGACAAGTTTAGGGTTTAAACGTCCGTACAGGAGTCGAACGCCTATCAAATAATTTCCATTTAAACACAAATCAGATGAATATGAATCATAAGCTTACGTTCACAATAACATAAACACTGTCAATAATCTGTGATTTGAGCTCGAAACGTTTTTAATCGAAGAAAGAGGGTTTGTTGAGAGTTCGAATGGTCAGAGAAGGTTTTAAGAGGGTTTTTGAAATGGGAATGAAATGAATGTCATAAGTGTGCATTTTAAGTACTGTTCAGGCTCATTAGGTTCTAAATTTTACTAAGTATTGGACATATGAGCACTGTTCAGTCATATGAGGCCACCCGTATGAGAACTGTTCTGTCGTATGAGTACTGTTCAGTAGCATGAGCACTGTTCAGTCGTATGAGTCCTGTTCAGTAGCATTTGCACTATGCAGTAGCAAAATGATGCTGAAATGCCCACACTTTCTCAGAAACATAACAACTATTTAGAAATACGACAACTGTTCAGCCACATAACAACTGTTCAGACACATAAGCACTGTTCAGATGTTTTGCACTTGTGAATTTTCAAATCTTCTACTGCACACTGTTTAAACATATTAGTAATATTTCATACTAATATTTAAAAAATTTTGCATATTTTTGACTTTTTCCTCAAATTTACACTTTTGACCCTTAAAATTTAACTTTTTACATTTTGACCCTCAAAATTTAACTTTTTACATTTTGACCCTTCATTTTAGATTCAAAATAAACAAATCAAACGTTTCAAATTTGTGTTGTTTTCAACATTTCAAAGAAGCTTTTCCTCTTCCTAAAAATTATAAGATCATTTTATCATAGATAAACACACACATACTTTGAAATTAAAGCATCATCCTTTCAATTCAACATGATCATTTTGAATTTCTGATAATATTCTTACTGGTTTATTACTCCCCCTAAACTTTTAAGTTTTTGCAAAACTTAGAAATTTACTAATAGATCATAAGAATAGCACACTTATCATTGTTATATTGCCTGCACACAAGAAAACATGCATAAAATCAAAATTAAATCAGAATGAAAATCTAATATTTACAATAGAATCATAGATTGCAGTGAGATCATATTAGTAAAGATAAGAACATTAAAATAAAAAATATGTTAATAGTCATAGATAATGATTAAATCCTGATCAAGTGTGTTCCAGGTCAGTGACATCACAGCAAAGGAGACACTAGATCTAAGGACAGAAAATGAGTGTTTTTGACACAAATTATCAGCTCACTTACTTTTTCAATTCTTGGATTGAGTAGGGAAGAATTATAAATGATAAGATGTGACTCATATCAAGACTTAGAGGATCAACCATTATCAAGACATGCAAGAAAGCACACATTCTCAACTTATTACCTAACAAATATGCATAACTAGAGTTCATGTTACTTAATTGAATAGAGAATGATCATGGATAACCATTTGATCAACTCTAACCATCCATTTGAATGGGTTATGCACATTGGCATCTTTTGCATCAAAGGAGAATATACAGGTCTGTAATGACTTACAACAAAGGATATCTCAACACTTCAGGTCTATGATGACTCATAACAGAGAAGTGAATGATGCTTGTAACAGATCTCATGATTAGTCACATTGTCATCTGGTGTGAGTGGGTGTAGCTTAGCAAGCAGCCAATCTGATAAGCTAATACACTCAAAAGTACTTAGATGAATACACAAACAAGCATAGAGATTTGGTGTAATCGCAAGAATTTACTTGTTCAATATACTAGCATGATATTGTCTACACATCAGATCCTGATCATGTCAGACTTTATTAACGAGTGAAGTATGCAACTGATCTTACTAATGTACTATCATTTCTCATATGAGGCAAACACAGATTCATTCTAAAAAAATGAATTAGAAACCAAAAGAACTCTTTTTTTAGTTTTTGATTTATAGTTTTTATTTGATTTTTGAGTTTTCTAATTTGTATTTTGTTTTTCTATAAAAGAAAGCACACACACAAACAATCAGGCAAATAAATATGAAAAGTCACCTTTATGAAGACCTTTAGATTTAGGAAAGTATTTTATCATGAAAAGATTCAAATTAGTAACTAGGTTTACACATGGTTAATAAGGCCAATTGACTACACTAAATACTCAAACCTTCCTGGTAGAAAGGCTTTAGTAAATAGGTCTGCCAACTATTTTTCAGTTGCTATTTGAATCAAAATGATTAAACCTTTTTCAGAATTATCTCTTAGAAAATGATATCGAATTTTGATATGTTTTGTTTTTGAATGTTGAACTGGATTAGCTGTAATGAACATAGCAGCAGTGTTATCAATGTAAATGGGTGTTTTAAGAAAATTGAACCCATAATCTAGCAGTTGGTTTTGCAACCAAAGGATTTGAGAACATCCTGCTGATGCAGCTATGTACTCAGCTTTTGCCGTTATGACAAAAACATTTGTTTGTTTCTTACAATGCCATGAAACTAATCTAGGTCCAAGAAACTGACAACCACCCGTAGTAGATTTTCTGTCTTGACAGCATCCACCATAATCACTATCTGTGTATCCATGTAACTCAAAATTACCCTCGTAAGGATACCAAAGCCCTAAAGCTGGTTTATCTTTGAGATAGCTGAATATTCTTTTTACAACAATTAAGTGAGATTCTTTCAGGTCTGATTGATACCTTGCACAAACACAAACAGCATACATGATATCCGGTCTTGATGCAGTAAGATACATCAAAGAACCAATCATAGATCTGTATAGAGTTTGATCTACTGATTTTCGTTTAGGATCAGGCTCAATCTTGGTGTTTACGTCAGCCGGAGTTCGTATGGACTGACAATCATGCAGTTTGAATTTCTTCAAGTGTTTGTCAACAAATTTCTCTTGATTGATGAAAATACCATCTGCAGATTGTTGAACTTGCAATCCAAGGAAGAAATTGATTTCTCCCATAGAACTCATTTGGAAACAAGATTTCATGATTTCTTCAAATTCATTGCACAATGTTGGACTAGTAGAACCAAGTATGATATCATCTACATACACTTGCGCACATACGAGATCATCATTATCCTTCTTTATGAATAAAGTAGGATCAATTTTCCCCCTTGTGTATCCATGTTGGATTAAGTGTTGAGATAATGTTTCATAACAAATTCTAGGAGCTTGATGTAGGCCATACAAAGCTTTGCTCAGCTTATACACCCGATGTGGAAATTCTGCATCCTAAAAGCCTGAAGGTTGCTTCACATACACATCATCAGTGATTGGATCATACAAGAATGCACCTTTGACGTCCATTTGATACACCTTGAATTTCATGAATGATGCATAAGCCAGGAAAACACGAATGGATTCGAGTCTTGCAACTGGAGCAAATACTTCATCATAGTCAATTCCTTCTTCCTGTGTGTATCCTTGTGTAAAAAGTCTAGCTTTATTTCTGATTACAATGCCACGATCATCAGTCTTGTTTCTAAACAACCATTTAGTGCCTATGGCATTTTCTTCTTCAGGTAATTCCACTAACTTCCAGACTTCTTGTTTGTGATATTGAAGAAGTTCCTCTTGCATTGCTTCAATCCAACCATTGTCCTGTAACGCCTCGGTGATGTTTTTAGGAACAATCTGTGAAAGAAAACAAGAGTATAAATAAACATTTTCATGTTCAGATTTACTCCTAGTAGTTCTTTAATGCAAAGGACCAATAATCTGTGATGTTGGATGGCTCCTGTGGATACGAGATGTCGGTATCTCAGTTCCTTGAACATTAACATCCAGATTTGTTTGGTTCAGATTGTAGAGCTGTTGTAATAAGGTAGAAGCATGTGGAGTGAAATTTGGAACTTGAGTCGGTGAATTGAGAAAGTAATCAAAGTTACTATGATCAATTGCATCTCCAGAGATAGAAGATATGCCAGACTCAGGTTGTCCAATATCTATACCATCATTAGGAATAGGTTGTGATTCTTCTCGATCTACTGAAACTGAATGATCTGAAGCTGAAGTAGCATGAACATTGAATTGGATTGTTGAATCCTTGACAAATGAGAAGAATGGATAATCTGGGCGAGCATCATCTGAATCATCAAAATCTGAATCATCACTGAAAGATCCAAGATCTCCTCTTGAGTTCTTCTTACCTGTAAAAATTGATTAAACATGTTAGGTTGAAATGAGTTTGACAAAGAATCTATATCAAATAACCATGCAGGACCATTTGAAACTGATGGAAAAGAATTTTCCAGAAATTTAACGTTGAATGTTTCACTAATAATATTTGTCCTACAGTTCTAAACTCGATTGGCTTTGGCAACAGATGAATATCCAACGAAAAATCCATTATCAGCTTTTTCTTCAAATTTTCCTAAATGATCACTTGAGTAAAGAATCATAACTGGACAACCAAATGATTTTAAAAAATTTATGTTTGGTTTCCTGTAAAACATGAACTCATATGGAGTTTTCTTTTTATCTTTCACAAGCAAGATTCTATTCTGAACAAAACATGCTGTGGATATTGCTTCATCCTAGAAAGTGATAGGAATTTTGGCATCACCTAACATGGACCGAGCAGCTTCAATCAGAGTTCTGTTCTTCCTTTCAGCAACTCCATTTTGTTGTGGAGTTCTGGGAGCACTAAACTGATGAACTATCCCTTTTTCTGCACAAAACAAATCAATGTTAGCATTTTTAAATTCCATTCCATTATCACTTCTTATTATTTTCACTTTTTGTTCAAGCTGATTTTCAACTTTATTAATAAATTCTTTTAGGAGATCTGCAGTTTCAGATTTAGCTTGAAGAAAGAAAACCCAAGAAAATCTTGTATAGTCATCTATAATAACTAAACAGTATGATTTTTGACCAATACTCCTAACATTAGTTGGTCCAAAAAGGTCCATATGTAACATCTGGAGTGGCTTGGTACTTGAGTTTATCAGCTTGGACTTATAAGACGCTCTATGTTGTTTTCCCTTCAAACATGCTGAGCAATGATCAGTTGTTGAAAACTTCTAGGAAGGAAGTCCAATAACATCATTTCCTGCTACAAGCTTGTCACACCCCCGCTGATAGCGGAAACACGGGGATGCGAGCTAGACGGGATCGTCATAACACATGGTTAACAATAGAGATGCAATATAGATATGATGACAAGCGTGCCATTACAACACCTGTACACAAATGGAGACTTGTGTTGTGTTCAGTCAATTCACGACAGCATAGTCATAAGCATAATATCAAATGATCACATAAACATATAGATTACATTGTTTAGTTTCCCATAACCCGGGAACAAGTGTTCAAAAGAATGTTATTTGTTTAGTGGACTGCAACAATGTACAAAAGAATTGTTCATTAACTATGTTCAGTCTCAAAAATATGCTTCCTAGGGTCTCCACTAAAAGGCAACACTCCTAGTACTTCAATTACCTTGATCACCTGAAAAGAAATGCTCAAAACGGTCAACATTATTGTTGGTGAGCTTCGTAGGTTTTAAGTATTAAAAGATGATAAGATGAAAACAACTTGTATGTTTAATAAGAGCTACCACAACTACACTTATGTGTAGGCAGTTTTACCAGTTATAAATTGTTACAGCCAAGACTATTCATCGGTTCCTCACGGGAATTGATGGCTGTAAAGAAAACATTTCCAAGGTGTAAATAGTTTAAAAATGGCGTAGCAAGATCCACAAAGCGCATACGTTTAGTTTACAACCAAACCAATCCTTAGGTCCCATTACCGGAACTAATGGTTGTATTGATAGATTTCCATTGTTTAACAAGTTAAAATGACGTAGCAAGATCCACAAAGCGCATATGTTTAGTTTATATGACGTAGCAAGAACCACAAAACGCATACGTATAGGTTACAACCAAACCAATCCTTAGGTCCCATTACTGGAACTAATGGTTGTATTGAAGGGCAATGATGTAGCAAGATCCACAAAGCGCATACATTTAGTTTATATGGCGTAGCAAGATCCACAAAGCGCATACGTATAGGTTACAACCAAACCAATCCTTAGGTCCTATTACTGGAACTAATGGTTGTATTGAAGGGCAATGATGTAGCAAGATCCACAAAGCGCATACATTTAGTTTACAACCAAACCAATCCTTAGGTCCCATTACTGGAACTAATGGTTGTAATGGATGCTCGGCAAAGAAGAACCACGAAGTATACCCACAAAGAAGAACCACACTGCCGAGAGCATCCAAGGTCAATAGCATTCACAAGTAACATCACACAACACATAGTTCTCATAAGTCTGAAACAGTTCTCATACGGCTAGACTAATGTGCCTAACAGTGCTAACACGACTGCTGTACAGTGCTCATATGTCTAGATACTTGGTGAAATTTTTGACCTAATGAGTCTGAATGATCCTAAAACTACCAACAGTGCTCATGAGTCTAAAATTTTTATACTTAGTATAAATAGAACACTTGTGATATTCATTTCATTCTAAGTTCAAAAACCCTCACAAAACCCTCTGAACTCTCGAACTTTCGACCTTCTTCGAACAAAAACCCTTATTCATCGATTGTATTCACTTCGAACAAAAATTCCCGATTGATTGATAGTATTCTTGTGATTATGAATGTAAGTAAATGAAGCATTTTCAACTGATTTCATTTGAAATGAAACATTTTGATAGTCGTTCGATCCCTGTGGGTCGTATGAACCCTAACACTTAAAACATCACAGAGTTCTTCAAATCGAGAGAAAAATGAGAAAAATTGATGATTGATTCGTGTTCATCTGATGATTTCGATCATTATATTAGGATAATCTTGTGATAATCTGATGTTTGATTGAATTTTTGGTTCAGGGTCTCCGATGAACAGTCTCGGGGATGATGAACTGATGAAGAAGATGAACAGTTTCAAAAATTTTCAAAATAAAATAAAACAAAATTCAAAATAAAATCAAAATTGATAAAAATCATCATCTCAGTAATTTAAGAGTTCTTAATACAGTGATATAAGATAACATAAACAGAAGTGTTAAACTGTTAATCAAAATCAAGCTTGAAAAATTCATCTTTTATCAAAATTAAGTGTTTACACTTAAAATTAAAATTCAAGATTGTTTTTAAAATTCAAATTCAATTTAACACATCAGTTTATAATTTCTTAAATCATCATAAATTTAAACTCACAATTGATCATTTGATTCAAAATACACATTATCTAACATCTTTGTTCTTAAATTTTGCAGATGGCAGAACTGAAGTTTGTACCTAAGCATAATATTGTTGCATTTTTGGATGATGAAGCTCAAGATGCCTTTTCTTATGAAGAAATGATCAGATTTCTTCTAAGAACCAAATATGTTTATGCTATGTGTTACCAAACTATCATCTATGACAGACTTATTAGACAGTTTTGGAACACGGCTCGAGTTGAAGTAGAGGATGGAAGAAAATTTGTAAGGGGCTTTATAACCAGAGATAGAATGATAGAAGTATCTGAAGATTCAATCAGAAATGCTCTGAGATTGGGTGAAAATGATCCTGAAGATAGATGTGAATTTTCTTTTGAAGAATGCAGAGAAAGTTTTATGGCTATGGGCCATCCTGATCAGTTTCCTAAGAAACAATTCTTTAGAGCAAGAGTATATAATCACTGGAAGCTTCTGTGTTACATCTTCCAACACTGTTTGTCCAAAAGGAGTGCTGGTTAGAACTCATTTCCTGTGGACATAGCTTCACCTATTGTTGCTTTAGCTACAAACAGGAGATTCAATATGTCAAAGTGGATACTGAATGGATTTGCCTTTAATTTGGAAAAAGGAACAAGGCACAAATACTTGATGTATCCAAGATTCCTCCAAATGATTATTAATGAGGAATATCCTGACATTCATGTGTATGGTGTTGGTGGAGACAGATTGGAGATGGAAAATATGTCTGAAATGACATATAAGAAGTTATCAATGATAACCGGTGCTCAAAATGTTCCTATGTTTGACTACATGTTAAATGTAGCAAATGATGAGGTTGACATTACTGTGGAGCATTATCATTTGATAGAGGGAGAACCAATTGATCCTGCTGATCTGACAGATGAATTTCCTTTGGAGGAAGATGATCAAGATAATGAAGATGATCAAGATAATGAAGATGATCAAGATGATGAAAATGATCAAGATGATGATGATAATAATGATGATGATGGTGATGAAGCTGAGACTCACCAGGATATAATTCATGAATCACCAATATCTGAGCATGAAACTGAAGCTCAAAATGAAGATGAAGAAATAATTGGTGATGAAGTTCATGAACAGGAAAGTGAGCATGAAGCAGTTGATGATGTAGATGCTTTCATGATTGATGAAACTGCAAATGAAGAGATACATGAAGAAGAACAAGCTCACTTTGAGACTGAACAAGAAATGAATGTTGATGATCAAATTTTTGATTATGAGTTCATTGAGACATTTCAAATTCATCAAGATATACCTGTTTCTAAAACTGATGTAGCAGTTCAAACTGAAGAAATTCTTGATGTTGATGAACTTGAAAGCTTAAAAGCTGAAAATGAAGCAAAAGAAAAACAGATTGAAGAACTAAAAGCAGAGCTTGACTTGTTGAAGAAAGCTAATGAAAAATTGAAAGAAGATGGTTTGTCAAAAGATGAAAAGATTGTTGGGTATGCTAAAGATAAAGAAGATGTTATAAAGAACTTTGAAGTTATGATCAAAGATTATGATTTGCTGGAAGAAAAATTCAAGAATATGTCTGAAGAAAATGAAAGATTGAAGGAAGAATTAACAAAGTTAAAAGAATCAGCAAAGCCCTCTTCTCCAAAAATTGTGATTATTGCTGAAAACATTCCAATTGATATTGAAAAAGTATCTGAAAGGGAGAAAGGAAAGAGGAAATTAGATGAAGCTGATGTTGAATTTATTCCTGGAACTTCTTCAAAAGTTCAAAAAGTTAAAGAAACTACTGAAAAAGAACATCAAGAGAGTCAAGAGCAAATGAGTCAAGACAAAATTGGTGCTCTTGAAGATTTAGAAGATGAATTTGATGATGACTGGTATAATGAAGTTTTAGATGATGATGATGTGGTTGAAGATTTTGAACATCCTCCTTTGGAACTTGATCAAGGAGTTGATGATATTCTATCAGATTTTGAAGAATGGTATAACTATCTTGTAAAGATGAAATACAACAGAGTATTTTTAGATGGATTAACAGTTTCTCAAATAAACGATGAATATGAGAAATGCATAGCTGCTGAATCTATTGCTCCAATAGATCCTAATGAAATTGTGATTGAACATGGAGAGTGGATCAGAGAAAAAGAAAGTATCAATGTGGATGAACTTTCAAGTTCCGAGCTGCACCATCCTGATCCAGAAGACATGAGTATGTTTGCCTTACGATCATGGTTGCAAGCAAGGAATTATCCTTGGAGAAAATTAAAAAGGCTTCAATCTGTATCTTTGAGAAATTTGGTTAAAAGTTTTCAAGAAACTGAGAAACAAACCAAAAAGATGATTATTTTGGATACTGACAATCCACAATATATGGAAATCACAAAAAGAACTCGGATTTTAAAACCTCAGGAGATCAAGCAGATGGCTCAAAAATCAAGTATGCTTGAAAGAAGAAAAGAACTAATGAAGATGTTTCCAGAATCAGAAAAACAAGCTTATAAGGCATCTGAAGATCAAATTCAAATTTTTGATAAATCAAGGTCAACTGGTGATTTGGTAAGAAATGTGTTACAAAAAGGTCAATCAGTGGCTGAATTGTTAAATGCAATGATTGCACCAGACTTTACCAATCAAGTAAAAATTATAGCATGGAAGTATGATGAAGTGTTTGATGCATTTCTAATTAAAAGAGTGAATGCTATATGTGACGTGTATCATTTTTATGCTAGCATCATAAAACTTCCAGTGCAAGATCTTAAAGAGTTGAATAGTTTGAGGTTGATAAACCATTCAAATGCAAAAAGAGGTCAAATGATGGTAGATTTGTTAAGAACAGGGTTGACCAGATCAAGTAGTTTTCTAAAAACAAGATGTGATCAGGAAGATAAAGAATATTTTATGTCAATGAAGAAGAAGAAAAGTAAGACAGTGAATCAATCAAATGAAGATCACTTCATGATTGAATTTTATGACAAGTTTGTTGAAAAGGTGACAACTCCGGGCATAAAGATGATTGACGGAAATCAAAAATCAAAACCAATTCAAAGATGGTTTTATAATTCAGAAACGTTTGAACTAAAGCTTGTGAGAAACTTAGAAGATTGGAATGAAGACATGATAACTTTGTTTGGAGCCTTTGAATTGAGGTTACTACACCCAAGTTACATTTCATTTCTATCTGTGCAGAAGTTTGACAAGTTATCAGATGAGACAGCTGAACAAGATAAAAAGTATTTTGTGTCAATTATCAATGTCATGAGTGCTGTAATGGAAAGAATTGCTTTAAGGAAAGCTTTGGCTTATGCAAATATTGTGAAGAAAGATATACCAGATATTGAATTCATGAGAATATCAAGAAAAGGAGTGCTTGAATTATATACAAAAGACTGCGGAATTCCAATTGAGCTATATGCTAATGTTGATATAGCATGTTTGTCAAAGAGCACATTGGAAAGAATGAAGCAGTTGGATATAAAAACCAATGAATCTAAACCAGAGCAAGCTGTATTAGCAAAGAAATTCAAGTCAGCAATTGAGAATGCTCTGAAGGAAGTTGAAATGTATAAACAAAAGCCAATGTTTTCTGTTAAAGAAGAGCCTGAGGATTTCACTGCAGAGTGATGATTGAAGATAGAAGATTCAAGGATAAAAGAAAAAGTCAAAGGATGCTGAGAAGATAAATGAAGACAAAGTCAAGATCAAGACAAAAGAAGAAAAAGAAAGGATGGAGCTGAACAGAAGACTGAAGACAATGTGAATCTTAGGGGGAGTATTGTTAGGTCCCTTAAAAGATTAACATTTAGTCTTTTATTGTTTAGTGTCTATTTTTTTGTATTTTATACTAGTGTAGGAACTAGTTGTGTAAATTTAGTTCCTTAGGTCCTAGTATAAATAGCTTAGACGTAGTGTAGATAGTAAGTTTTTGTATATGTTTTATGAGAAATTCTTTCTATCACTTGTAATCGTCTTTGCAATCAATGGAATATGAATTTTGTTGATTTGTCTTGATTTGAGTACAATTGATTGTATTTTGCTTTGAATTGTTCATATAATTGATACAGATTGCTCTAATTGATCCTATCAAATTTGTCAGTCAAATCATGTTTCTGATGATGAAACACAACTCTGATTCATAATATTTCACTTGAATTGTCAATCTATTAGAGATTTCAGTGGATTTTTGAAGTTTCTATGTTCAACAAAACTTCAAAATCACTCAACCGAAAGCTCTGATACCAATTGATAGGATCAACTAGAGCAATCTGTAACAAATTATATGAACAATTCAAAGAAATACAAACAATTGTAATCAAATCAAGCAATATCAACAAAATTCAGAATTCATTGATAGCAAAGACGATTACAAGAGTTAGAACGCAGTTCATGCATAAACTTATCATTCTACTCTAAGTCTAAGCTATTTATACTAGAAACTAAGGAACTAAAATTTACAAAACTAGTCTCTATACTAGTGTAAAATACAAAACTAGACACTAAAGACTAAATGTTAATCTTCTAAGGGACCTAACAAGATGTAATGCAATCCTACTTCTCTATAACCTGTGGCTCTGATACCAATCTTGTAATACCCGGAAGTTTGACTTTTTGAAGTTATATGCGACTGAGTCTCAGTCACATGGAATTCATGCGACTGGGGGTTCAATCGCATGATGCTAGGACGATTGAAGCTCAACCATACGGCTGGAGTTCAATCGCACGACTGAAGGTTCAACCGCATGGAACTCATGCGACTGGAGGTCCAGTCGCATGGCGTTCATGCGACTGAAGGTCCAGTCACCCCTGGACTTCGGGCGACTGAGCTGTACCTATAAAAGAGGAGCAGCTTCCTTCTTTCCCCAACACTTACACGCTTCAGTCGGGAGAAAGAGCAGAGAGCGACAGAGCAGAGAAAGAAAAGAGAAAAGGGGTGATTCGGGCTCTAGATTTGTCTAGAGGCTATTCAAATCTAAGCTCTTCATATTCTCCATGATAATGTGAGTTCTAGGACCCCTCATTTACTTGTTTTCATACGATTTTGGGGCTGGAACACATTCAAACCCGTTTTTGAATAGAGTGTATGTTTGACCCATTTGGGTGGAATCTTGAGTAATGTGTTTATGGTACGAATTAGGACTTGCATTAGCTTGTATGATGTCCTAGCATGAATCCCTAAGGTTTAGGAAGGCTAATTTGGGCTTGAATCGAGTTTAGAAGAGTTTTACAGCCGAATGTCGCGACTGCTGTTCGTGATGAACTTCAGTCGCTGCCCAGTTAGGGTTATGCGACTGAAGGGCTAGTCGCACGACTAAGGAACGACTGATGTTCAATCGTACGATTGAGGCTCAGTCGTACGATTGGGGCTCAGTCACACGACAGGCCATGCGACTGAGGGTTCAGTCGCATAGATCCATTCGCATAGTACTACAGACGCACGACTGAGGGTTCAGTCGCATAGATGCCCATTCGCGTAGGGTTCATTCGTACGATAGAAGTCCATCCGCACGACTTTGTGCCCATTCGCATGACCCAGTCGCATGGAGGCCGGCTGGAGTATGTTCAATCGCCCAAATAGGGCTGATGTGAATGTGGAGAGAAGAGTATGTATGATGTATGTAGGCTAAGTATGATGTAGCCTTATATGATAGTAATGACTGATGATTTGTAAATACCGATGTTCCTCGATTTGATGCATGTTTATCTTTCCACAGTTTTACATGTTATCACTAATAGATGAAATGAAAGTATTATGTAAAGTACATTGAAAGAGTAATAAAGAAAGTGAAGGAACATTAATAAAAGTTAACAAGTCTTGCAAGCTTATAGGAGTTACACGACTATGTGTCGTTAGCTCAACTGTGTTGCGGGCTAGCTACCCATTGACGCACACAGGGTCAATCAATTGAGATTGGCAGGACCTTTGTGGTGTGCCCCGGATGATCGGGTCGGCCTTGTACACAGTACACATAGCCCTCTCGAGGGATACAGTTGACCCTTCGGGGGATACACATAGCCCTTTCGGGGGAATACAGTTGACCCTTCGGGGGATATAGATGGCCCGTCATCCGTTTCCCATCGCGCATATAGTTGGGGTATCGCTCAATGGTCCATATAGAAAGTGAAACGTAAAGATAAACTTTACAGACAAGGCATACAGTACAGAGAACGAACGTTATTTGTTCATACAGTACAGTATTGTATTTTACAAAAACGAGAATTTTTTTATATACTACATACAGAAAATGTTTTACCACATATAAAACTAGAACTCACTCAGCAACGCTGACTTTTTATGTGTTTCCAATTCGCAGGTAAGGTTGCTGAGGATGGCACGAGGCGGCTACTCAGCTCTTTTGGGATGGCATTCTTCTGTTAGATGCTTTTGTGATGTAATGCAACATTAGATGTTTTGTAATTGACGTACGTTGTATTAAATGGCGAAAGCATTCATAGTAAAATGGAAGTTTATCACAAAATTTTCGTTGCATGATTTTATTAAGTTTATGCAAATATATGTTTTACGTGCGACGAATAACCAACTGTGAGGTGCCTGGGAACGGGGCCTTACAAATCTGCCACCCTCAATTTCCACAAATGGGATTTTACCGTTAGGCGTGTGACATACCAAGATCTCAGACACAGTCATATCGAACGACACTATATGATTTTAAAAATAAACGTTTGACTTCATTCAACGGAACATAAATGAAATTTACAACAGTGCGGAAGCATGTACATGATATGTAAATCCATTACAAGAAAGTTACAAGTGCCAAGTCTAAACAAAATGTTCAATGCAAGAAAATAAAATCGATGAATGCATGTCCTGAGTGCGTTTCCTGAAGCGTGCGTCATTAGCTTATGCGTTCCTGTGACCTGAGAAAACATGCTAAAATGTGTGAACATAAAGTTGGTGAGTTCACAAGTTTAATCAACAAGTAATGTGTCTGAAAGCATTTCAATGGTTTAGTATATAAAGCATATCGTTAGGTAGCTAGCCTATGACCATGTTACTTAGCGTTTCGAACCGAAGCTGACTGTTTGCGTGCTATATGTTTGTTGTATCCCCGTCACGTCTCACCACACAGTGACAAATGTTAGGTCTATAATGCACCCGTTTGACCTCCAATCAAGCTCGCGCGACTAGCCTGGGCGGGGTTTGTCAGACCTAGTAGTACTACTCAGAGTTACCTCGCTACACATTACTAACGGTTTGAGTGTCAGGACTGTTATGTGTGTTTGCACTAACGTAACAAGCGATATCAATAATACTAAAACCATTTATGTAAATCTGTTTGCATGTTTTCTCCCACAAAAGGAAAGAAAGTAAAATAGGGGCCGTGAAGACTCACAGATGATGTAGCAAGTATGTAGGATGGAAGCCTCCCAAGTGTTGTTTATAATGAACTGTCAAACACCTATTGACAGTTATGTTAAGCGTTAATGTTGTCTCTAGTGTTAATGGAAATGTTTAGTCGGGTTGGGTCGCATTGGTTCGGTCGTGGGTGACACATACAAGCAGGCATACACATATCAGACTTTATGTAGATCACAAATGGGTTGTTGATAAATGCAAACGGTTAGGTTATTCGAGATTGAAAAAGTATGTGCTTGTTTATAGTGTTGACTTTAATCTTTGTGGTCAAGAATTGACACTTTATTGATGTTACCTTATCATCACATGATAGGCTCACCGCACACAAGGAGAATTCTCTCACAATGACTCCAATCGCATAACAAGGCTAGACGCACAAGTGGACGCTTCATCCGCACGAATGGGTCTTCGATCGTACGAATCAACTTCACTCATACGATTGAACCCTCATTCGTGCGACTCAGCATTCAGTCGTACCACACATCACCCATTCGCACGACTCAATGGCCATTCGCACGACTGAACCTTCATTCGTACGATTGGACCTTCAGTCGTGCGATGCACAGTCGCACATATTCATCCGATTGACTCAATCGCACACACTCTCAATCGTATGCATTCAATCGCACAACACGCACATACGCCTGAACTCAGTCGCACGACTCACCCCAGTCGCACCACACAGTCGCACGACTCAGTCGTACGACTGGCACAGTCGCGAACTGCAGCAGATCGTGACTACTGGTGGGGCTGAACAGCCTTCGGCTATTCCATGCACGGTTTTCACACATCAGGGACTTCCAGAAACACTTTCCTAACATACCTAAGTAAAATGCACATGCTGATTGACCTCACACGTACCCTCACGACAACATGCATTCAGGTTGAACCCGAGCACCCGAAACCCCAAATTCGCAGAAGTGAAACGCAATAAAATGGACGACTGTCACACCCCCGGGCCCAGGTAGGGTGGGACGTCACAGATTAGCAACAACTTACATGGCATCAGAAACAAACCAATATAAGAGCTCAAAGGAAGGGAACATTACATGGCATTTCATGTTTTCAAAAGACACCGGGCTGGAAACAGATCCAGCCCCAAATGTTTACATGTTCAACATAAATTTAAATAGTCATTGTATCAAATTGTTAAAGTCACAAATTAGTCACACACAAATGATGCCATGGTCTTAGGAATGAGTCTAAGTCGTCCCTATGCTAAGAGTCTTCATGGGTTACCTGAAACATGCTCAAAAGAAAAGAGTGTCAACTAAAAAGTTGGTGAATTCAAGTGTGAACGTTTATGAAAATCTCATTTGATTTTAACAAAAACATCATTTTTAGTATCAGTCATCATGGGGTATCACAATCAACCCTGCACTTGGTCCCCGGTTGGCCTCTTCTAAACTTGTGTTTAACCGGATATTCCCGTAGGAAAGAACCAAGCCTCTGAATAGTGAACCATTCCTGCTAGAATGGTTCACCATAGTATCTTACTCAAAACCTATTACATGCCACAAATAACCCCTCAGGATCTCAGTGGGGTACCTCCCTGTAGCGGGAGCCACTGTGCGTGGGGGATTCCCCAAATAGATCTATTCACATAAGCAAGCGGTTCACAAAAGAATTAATGATCATGACAAAAGTATCAGCAGGTATCCAAAAAGTCCCACATACAAGAATCAAATAAAGCACAATATGAAAGTTTTGATTTAAAAGAGCATGCATCATCTCCAAAACCAAAGTAAATAGGGGAACACGAGAACTCACCTTAGATATCAAGCAAAAAAAATTCTTCGCGTGCCGGGAATATCTCAAGTCTAGCACCCTAACACGAATATATTAAGTCATTAGCTACTGCCCTAAGCCTATTTAAGGAGCAATAATAGTGCCTAAGACTTAAATAGACGGTTTCGGTTTTGATTCGATTAGGGTTTGTTTAAAAGTTTCCTTTTATGGAAAGTTAAGGTTTCTCATACAATTAATGGTTTTTACATTACTAAGTCCAGAATATATGTTAATTATGCTAATAAAGTGACTAAAGTGCTCATTGGAGTCGATTAGGAAGTTTAACCAAATTTTACAGTTTAGCCCCTAAAGTTTCAGAATTGACAGTTTCTACCCTTAAGTTTGGTTTCTTGTATTAAATGACCTTATAACCAAAAATCAGTTTTATGAACGTAATATAACTTCATTTTAAGAATATATACTCAAATTTTCAGTTTATAGGTTCGGTTTGTAATTTACGCGTTTACCGTTGCTGGTTACGGTAAACCGAACGGTTTAAAATGGTTATCTATCAGTTTTCACCTTTTTGAGTCTAAGACCATTAGTTCCAAAACACTTTATTAATCCTAAATGAACCTGGAATTCTCTTTAAAAAGTTCATAGTCCATGTTTTCCTATTTTTAAGTCATTTTAACACGTTTTCGGGTCCCGAAAGTGACCAAAATGGGCCTAAACACATTATGTCTTTTGTTCAAGAGGTCAAACCATGTTATTACTCTTAATTTGCACCAAAAATTACTGAAATAATAGTCCCAATACGTTGCCTAGTTGTTCTACACATCCATAGCCTTCAAGTTCATAGAAAAGGACATAACCGACCATTACACTTGTGTAAATCATTGTAACTCAAGTTTATTCATTACCAAACTTAATCTAACTTAAAAATCAGGTTGTTGGGGTGTCTAAAACTCATTTTTGAGCAGGTTATAACCCTTGTCTAAGGGGTTTTTCAAGAAATGTCTAAAAGAGGTTGTTACTAGTAGAAAGAGGCATTGTTCAAGGTGTAATGCATGTTTTTACCATATGTAGGTGGTATTTAGTGTTTAAAACTTTTAAAAACAGATTTTTAGTAGTCTTAAAATCCATTTATATGCAGGTTAGACGTTTTATTTTTGGTGGGTTACAAGATACACAAGTAGATGGTGCCAAAAACACCAAAAAGAGGGTTTTCAAGGGGTAAATCGGGTTCTACCCCTTAGAATGAGCATTATATCATGTGATATACCTTCAAGAACGTGGGAAATCCTCAAGAACAAAGTGAGGGTGAGATGTTTCTGCTACAACAAGAAAAAGATAGGTTTTTAGGTGAAAAATGAAGGTAAGCTTAAGAAATGACCAAAACCGACACATAGAGCTTACACTTGATGTAACTCGTGATTTGGAAGGTGTGGATGGTTGTGAATGGCTGGAATCGTCTTGGACTTGACTGTAGAAGTCGAACACAAGCTGGAACCCACAAATCTTGCAAGTTTCAACCCTCAAAATTTTTAATGTACACACACACTTAATTGATTCATTTGATATTCTTAATTCTAGCTAGGGTGACTAATCAATATTCCCAGGCACGAATTTTCTAAAAAGGCAAGACTTAAAATGACTAAATTCACATAAATCATATATAATCATGAAAATGGATCAAATAAAAATTAGTAATTCTAACATTCTTGATATAATTGAATTGTTTCCATTAGTAGTACTCATAAGACGGGATATGATGCAAATAAATTAGGGTGTAGAATAGTGACCTTGGGACCGGTTGTCACATTCTCCCACCGTTTAGGAAATTGTTGGACTCTTTATGCCCAAGACACATAGAATATTGATGTGGTTAGTACGTCATGATCCAAGTCGGGTCATACCCAATAACAAGCTTAGCAAACACCAATTAATATTTAATTGATGATATGATCATGCAATTAAATAATTACACCAATTTAGAAAAGTGAGTTTTCTAAATAAATTGTATATGAGATGGAACAACTTATAAGGATATTTTGTTCATGGGAATTATTTGTGATGTTATTTAAATTGGTTAAATAACATCAAGTAATAAAAGTATGTATAAGTTATATAATTAAAATGTTAATTATACAACTTATTCAATAACTAGTTAATATATAAAGTGGAGGATTAAAAATGGGGGGAAACCCCATTTTGATTAAAAATTCAGCCGCCCCTAAAGGGGCAATTTGGTCCTTGTTGTTGTCTTGGAACATTGCAAGATATTAACTAGTCACACATGCTTTTCCCTTTCTCTCTCACACATGCAAAATACACCAAGAACAACCTTTTCTTTGGAAGAAAATCACGGCTGGAAGATGAGTTCCAGCAGGCTTCTTGGACGATTTTAGGTGTACAAAATCCTAGCAAAATGGTGTTGCTTAGAGGCTTGTGGGTATGAGCACTTGAGGACATCAATTCTTGATGTTTTGGTCATCCAATGGCAGCTACATCTTCATCTACATCACGTTTTTCAGCTCTCTTTTGCTTGATGTTTCAGCCACGTTTTTCAGCAGCCTTTTGGAAGGTAGTATGTATTGTTGTTTTGGTTGTTTTCTTCTTTTGATAGCTAGTTCATACACATATGAAAGATCCTTACAATCTTGGGTTTGTTGTTGCTATGAAATGAACTAAATATTTCAGATTATATGTCATGAAATAATCAATTTAATCCGCTGCGTTTTCTTGGTTTAAATGGTTAAACTAGTTTGTTAAAGGCCAACAAACCCAACAGAAATTTCATCCCGAAATTTTAACTTCGCTTAGAATTGGTTCGGGTGGGCTTAAAGAGTTGCGGGTAGTTCTTCCTCATCTCGTCCTCACGTTCCCAAGTGAATTCCGGCCCTCATATCGAGTTCCATCTAACCTTAACCTTGGGTATGCGGCTTCGTCTAAGTTGCTTAACCAATCGGTCCGTGATCTCTATAGGTTCTTCCACGAAGTTCAGCTTATCATTGATTCTTGTCTCCTTCAATGGTAGTTCCAAGGTTTTGTCTACCAGGCATTTCTTCAAGTTTGATACGTGGAAGGTGTCATGTATATAACTCAGTTTCTGAGGTAGCTTCAACTTGTAAGCCACAGGACCAATTCTTGAAAGTATTTCAAATGGTCCAATGTATCTTGGGCTTAACTTGCCTCTTTTTCCGAATCTCACGGTTCCCTTCCATGGTGCTACCTTCAGCATTACCCTATCACTAATCTGAAACTCTAACGGTTTCCGTCTTCTGTTAGCGTACTTCTTTTGACGGTCCCTTGCTGCCCGTAGACGTTCCTTGATCTTGAAAATCTTCTCAGTGGTCTCCAATATGACGTCGGGTCCCAACACTTGACTATCACCAATTTCATTCCAACTCAAGGGTGGCCGACATTTCCTACCATAGAGAGCCTCATACGGGGCAGCATTGATACTTGCATGGTAACTGTTGTTATAGGAGAACTCTACCAGTGGAAGGTGGTTATCCCAGTTCCCACCAAAATCAATTACGCAAGCTCTCAGCATATCTTCTAAGGTTTGAATGGTCCTTTCGCTTTGACCGTCAGTTTACGGGTGGTGCGACGTGCTTAAGTCCAGCCAGGTTCCTAAAGCTTGTTGAAGTGATTTCCAAAAACGCGAAGTAAAACGGCTATCACGATCGGAGTTTATGGATAGTAGCACACCATGCCTAGCCACTATTTTGTTGATATACAGTTGAGCCAGTCTTGACATGTCATAGTCTTCTCGAATTGGTATGAAGTGAGCTGATTTGGTTAATCTATCCACTATTACCCAAATGGCATCATGACCCCTAGACGTTCTGGGTAACTTGGTAACAAAATCCATCGTGACGTTATCCCATTTCCATTCTGGGATTTCGGGCTACTGTAACGTCCCTGATGGTTTTTGATTCTCAGCTTTTACCATGGCACAAGTTAGACATTTTCTGACTTAAACAGCGATTGATTTCTTGATTCCAGGCCACCAGAAAGGTTCCTTCAAATCCTGGTACATCTTGTCACTCCCAAGGTGAACTGAATACCTAGATTTGTGGGCTTCATCGAGAATTACCTCCTGAATTCCCCCATGCTTTCGCACCCAAGTTCTCCCTTCGCACTTATATGTACCATCACTTCCTGTTTCAAATTGCTTTTCCATTCCAGTTAATCCTTCTCCTGCTAAATTTTCCTCCTTTAACGCTTCGATTTGAGCTTCTTTCAGCCTTGCAATTAGGTCAGTGTACACACTTATCCTTAAAGCTCGTACACGAAGAGGTTTTTCTCTCTCCTTTCTGCTCAAAGCATCTGCCACCACATTGGCCTTACCGGGATGATAACGGATTTCACACTCGTAGTCGTTTAACAGCTCAACCCATCTTCTTTGACGCATGTTTAGCATCTTCTGGTCGAGAATGTGTCGCAAACTTCGATGGTCAGTGTAAATGATGCACTTCGTGCCATAGAGGTAGTGCCTCCACATTTTAAGAGCAAACACTACGGTACCTAATTCCAGATCGTGCGTAGTGTAGTTCTTCTCATGATCATTTAGCAGTCTAGATGCATAGGTAATGACCTTGTTGCGTTGTATTAGCACGCATCCTAACCCTTGATGCGAGGCGTCACAGTAGAATACGAAGTCTTCGACTCCTTCTGGAAGGGCTAGAACAGGTGCACTGCATAACTTTTCCTTAAGTGTCTCAAAGGCTTCATCTTGCTCTTGTTCCCATATAAAGGCTTTGTCCCTCTTAGTCAGTGCGGTCAATGGTTGCACAATGCGCGAGAAGTCCTTTATGAATCGTCGGTAGTATCCGGCCAATCCTAGTAATTGCCTAACCTCAGTGGGAGTCTCAGGAATCTTCCAATTCATTATAGCCTCAATCTTGGAAGGGTCAACTTGAATTCCATTCTCATTCACTACATGCCCTAAAAATTGGATCTCTCGCATCCAAAATTCACATTTAGAAAATTTGGCATATAGTTTCTCATTCTTGAGTAATTAAAGAATCAGTCTGAGATGTTTCTCGTGCTCTTCCTTATTACAGGAGTAGACCAGGATGTCGTCGATGAACACTATCACAAACCTATCAAGATATGGGCGGCATACACGGTTCATGAGATCCATGAATGCTGCTGGTGCATTGGTTAGCCCGAAGGGCATGACTAAGTACTCATAGTGCCCATACCTAGTTTGGAAAGCCTTCTTGGGTATGTCTTCTTCCCTGATCTTCAGTTGGTGGTAACCGGATCTTAATTCTATCTTGGAAAAGTAGCTTGCTCCTTAAAGTTGATCGAATAGGTCATCTATCCTCGTGAGTGGGTAACGGTTCTTTATGGTCAACTTATTTAACTCCCGGTAGTCAATGCACGTGCGTAAGGTGCCATCCTTCTTCTTCACAAATAACACTGGGGCACCCCATGGAGAGACACTCAGACGTATGAATCCTTTGTCCAACAGTTCTTGAATTTGCGTCATCAGTTCCTTCATTTCAGGAGGGGCGAGTCGATATGGCGCTTTGGCTACCGGTGCAGCGCCAGGCAGCAAATCTATTTGGAACTCAACTTGTCGATTTGGGGGATGTCCCGGTAGGTCTTCCGGAAACACCTCAGGGTATTCAGAAACTACTGGGATGTCCAAAATCTTCTTCTCCTCTTTGGTCTTCATCGCGTAGATGATGAAAGCTGAGCATCCCTTCCTTAAGCTCTTGGTAGCTTTTAAATGGGATATCTTGGGGCATAAGGTGTTAGTCCTTTCTCCTTGCACCATTAACTCTTCCTTGTCGTTCAATGGTATCTTGAGTAGGCATTCATCACAAATGATTTCGGCTCTGTTCTTAGCTAACCAGTCCATGCCAACGACCACATCAAATCCTCCTAACTTAATGGGCATCAGATCTATCTAAATGTATTTCCATTAAGGTTTATTGAACAATCCTTGATGATTTCGTTAGTTTCTAAAATATTACCATCAGCTAATTTGACGGTAAACGTATCGGCTAAGGTAATGTAGCTAAGTCATTCAACGATCTAAAAGCACTAGAGATAAAACTAGCAGTCGCTCCAGTATCAAACAAAACGGTAGCAGGACGATCGTTTACAAGAAACGTACCATTAACCACAACGGGTTCCTTTCGGGCTCCAGCTGGGTCCATCACAAAAGCTCTTCCCTTGGGTTTGTTGGGTCGGGTGTCCTTGTTTCTTCCTAGTTTGGGGCATTTGTTCCTCATATGCCCTGGATCCCCGCACTCATAGCATTGTTTCCCAGGCTCGAAGGTACAGTATTTAATCAGGTGACCAGGTTTCTTGCACCAATAACAAGGCATGGGATTGCACTCCCCTTCGTGATGAAGCTTGCATTTATCACAGAAGGGGCTTGTGCCTAGATACAACCTCCTTGCCTTTCCACCATGGTCACTTCATCTCGCTTCTTCTCTAGGTCTCTTGTTTGAACCGCTACTGCTTCCGACCATCTTCCTAGTATCAAACCACTTCCTCTTTTCTTCCACAGCCTTCTTCTTGTCCTCGGTTTTCTCATGTTCAGTCCACCCGGCTCTGACAAGGTCGTCGGTCAGACTACTGGTAAGGTCGACCGCAGCCTGTATGGTTGTAGGCCTAGATGACCGAACCATGCCCCTCACCCTTGGGTGTAACCCCCAAATGAAGCGGGCCACGCACTTGGATTCTGGCATCACCAAGTGTGGTACGAGTTGGGACAATGCAAGGAACTGGTTGATGTATTCGGTGTAGTTCGGGCCCCTCATCTCCAGATTCAGAAATCTAGCCTCTAGTTTTTCTAGCTGGTTGATCGGGTCGTACTTGTTGGTAATTAGTTCCCTGAACTCAGACCAGTTCATCCTACCAACGGCATCCCGGCCTCGAGGCTGAATGATGGTTTTCCACCATTCCAGTGTTGGTCCCTTGAGAGATCGAGAAGCAAACCTCACCATATGTTACAACTTGCATTCACTGATGTCTAACACAGCTTCGATTTCGTCCAGCCACCTATATGTTTCAATTGCACCCTCGGTTCCATGGAAGTCCTTTGGCTTGCAAGCCATGAACGTTTTGTAGGAGCACCCCTTCCTGATAGCTTCAGATTCCTTGTTGTTTGCAGCCCCAGCATCACCTCCGGCGTCATTCCGTTCAGCATTGATTTGAGCAATGATGGTTGGTATAGCGTTCGCAATTTGTTGTGCAACAAGATTTTCCGTCCTCTCGTCATTTGATGAGTTAGCATTCTCCCGATGGGAGTCCTTGGAGGAGTAGGTGGTTGGTTTCTGGTTCGCCATGCTCCTTTGTGACGACCTCGGTCTGCTCCCTGCCTTTTGATGGGTGTTCCTCTTCTGGTAGGCATTCTGGTAGTACTACAGATAAAGTCGTTTAGCATCTCATAATTTGTTTCAATCAGTCTATGCATCAATTCCCTACAAGGCTCCCTCTATATGAGGAGAGAATACAGTGTATAATTACACAGAACTTACCAAGTTTCACTGATTATCAATTTAAACAGTTTAAGCAGTCATAAAGAATAACATGGCCCAACACCATGAATAAACAACATATGACAAACAATCATAAATGTTTCAATAACATTGCATCATAGGAAGCAGTTCAAAACAAGACAAGGTTCATAGTTTCAGAGTCTATCTCTTACAAAGTGGAAGGTGCCATCACCCCCATGAATAATAATAATAATAATGTCAGATAATAATAAGTTTGTTTCTTTCAACCGCTCAAAGACAGATGTTTCTTCCCTCTTCCACATGCCGCCTTCACATCCATTTCTTTTTCAGCCATCCCATCCATCCAGAGCTCTTCTTCTTCTGTTCCTGCCCCAATCTCTACACCCCGTGCAACGCCATCATAGCTTGGAATTGAGCAGAGTGGGAGGTCCGGGTAGCGTGCTGAAGAGTCAGCTCGTGGCATCGGACAGTCTTCAGGAGCTCCTCTAGTGCTGCGTCAGTAGGTCCTACATCACTAACCCGATGGCTGGATTGTGAATACCTATCCCCCGCCAGTATGCTCGGGCCGTCGTACATGCTGTGCCTCGGAGGCATCCATGACTTCTCCAGTGGGTGGCGTCGGTGAGGCTCAAACGGCGGTGGTGCGGGTATGGGAGTCCTAGTCGGTGGTAGAGGAGGAGGAGGCATCTTAAATGAGACCGAAGTTCCAGGTCTAACGCTCTTTGGTGGATGAGTGAGGGTGCGAGCTCCCCTATTCCTAATAGGAGGGATAGGTGAGAGGGATGGAGCGGCAACACGCGGCGAGTGGGAGCGCGTCCGGCTCCAGGAAGGTGTCATCGAAGAAGAGTCCTCAGAAGCTTCAATGTCCTCTGATGTGATGGAGATCCAACCCGGGTGACCACACCTCCTAAGGTATTCCTCATACTCCGTGTGCGGTTTTGCCTTCTTGGTGTCCCCTGTCGGTGCACTGCTCTCAGTAGGGTAGGCCGGTGCTTTTCCCTTGTCAGCCATAGTTGTTTCCTGTAAAAAGACATCATGAGTAATTTGGTTTCTCATAGCTCATGATAGTCTTGGTAATAATAATATACTCATAGTACTAGTGATGGCATTAGTATCAGGAATCTCAAGGTATTCCTCATCAATAATGTTAGAATCATTTGTTTCTCATAATAGCGTCAGGCAAAACAGTTCATCTAAAAAAATCAATTTCAAATCCCCAGTCAAAATAAATTTCAAAGTTAATCAGCATCAAACAGAAAGGTCCAAACCTAACTTAGAGGTCCGTGATGGAAATTACGCGTCAGGTAAATTCTTGATTACATTGATCAAGTGTAATCATCAATTTACCCAACCCGATCATTCCAACACTTTCCCACAAGGACAGTCCTAGGGTATCAGGGTTGTAGCCTAGGGTCTACTATGGTATTCCTGACTTCTCTACAACCTTTGGCTCTGATACCAATCTGTCACACCCCCGGGCCAGGTAGGGTGGGACGTCACAGATTAGCAACAACTTACATGGCAGCGGAAACAAACCAATATAAGAGCTCAAAGGAAGAGAACATCACATGGAATTTCAAGTTTTCAAAAGACACCGAGCTGGAAACGGATCCAGCCCCAAATGTTTACATGTTCAACATAAATTTAAATAGTCATTGTATCAAATTGTTAAATTCACAAATTGGTCACACACAAACGATGTCATGGTCTCAGGATTGAGTCTAAGTCATCCATATGCTAAGAGTCTTCACGGGTTACCTGAAACATGCTCAAAAGAAAAGAGCGTCAACTAAAAAGTTGGTGAATTCAAGTGCGAAAGTTTATGAAAATCTCATTTGATTTTAACAAAAACATCATTTTTAGTATCAGTCATCGTGGGGTATCACAATCAACCCTGCACTTGGTCCCCGGTTGGCCTCTTCTAAACTTGTGTTTAACCGGATATTCCCGTAGGAAAGAACCAAGCCTTGAATAGTGAACCATTTCTGCTAGAATGGTTCACCATAGTATCTTACTCAAAACCTATTACATGCCACAAACGACCCCTCAAGATCTCAGTGGGGTACCTCCCTGTAGCGGGAGCCACTGTGCGTGGGGGATTCCCCAAATCGATCTATTCACATAAGCAAGCGGTTCACAAAAGAATTAATGATCATGACAAAAGTATCAGCAGGTATCCAAAAAGTCCCACATACAAGCATCAAATAAAGCATAATATGAAAGTTTCGATTTAAAAGAGCATGCATCATCCCCAAAACCAAAGTAAAAAGGGGAACACGAGAACTCACCTTAGATATCAAGCAAAAAGGAATTCTTCGCGTGCCGGGAATATCTCAAGTCTAGCACCCTAACATGAATATATTAAGTCATTAGCTACTGCCCTAAGCCTATTTAAGGAGCAACAATAGTGCCTAAGACTTAAATAGACGGTTTCGGTTTTGATTCGATTAGGGTTTGTTTAAAAGTTTCCTTTTATGGAAAGTTAAGGTTTCTCATACAATTAATGGTTTTTACATTACTAAGTCCAGAATATATATTAATTATTCTAATGAAGTGACTAAAGTGCTCATTGGAGTCGATTAGGAAGTTTAACCAAATTTTATAGTTTAGCCCCTAAAGTTTCAGAATTGACAGTTTCTACCCTTAAGTTTGGTTTCTTGTATTAAATGGCCTTTATAACCAAAAATCTGTTTCAAGAACTTAATATAACCTCATTTTAAGAATATATTACTCAAATTTTCAGTTTATAGGTTCGGTTTGTAATTTACGCATTTACCGTTGCCGGTTACGGTAAAACCGAACGGTTTAAAATGGTTATCTATGAGTTCACCTTTTTGAGTCTAAGACCATTAGCTATAGAACACTTATTAATCCTAAATGAACCTGTAATTCTCTTTAAAAAGTTCATAGTCCATGTTTTCCTATTTTTAAGTCATTTTAACACGTTTTCGAGTCCCGAAAGTGACCAAAATGGCCTAAACACATTATGTCTTTTGGTCCAGAGGTCAAACCATGTTAGTACTCTTAATTTGCACCAAAACTTACTGAAACAACAGTCCCAATACGTTGCCTAGTTGTTCTACACATCCATAGCCTTCAAATTCATAGAAAAGGCCATAACCGACCATTACACTTGTGTAAATCATTGTAACTCAAGTTTATTCATTACCAAACTTAATCTAACTTAAAAATCAGGTTGTTGGGGTGTCTAAAACTCATTTTTGAAACCCTTGTCTAAGGGTTTTTCAAGAAATGTCTAAAAGAGGTTGTTACTAGTAGAAAGAGGCATTGTTCAAGGTGTAATGCATGTTTTTACCATATGTAAGTGGTATTTAGTGTTTAAAACTTTTAAAAACAGGTTTTTAGTAGTCTTAAAATCCATTTATATGCAGGTTAGACGTTTTATTTTTGGTGGGTTACAAGATACACAAGTAGATGGTGCCAAAAACACCAAAAAGAGGGTTTTCAAGGGGTAAATCGGGTTCTACCCCTTAGAATGAGCATTATATCATGTGACATACCTTCAAGAACGTGGGAAATCCTCAAGAACAAAGTGAGGGTGAGATGTTTCTACTACAAGAAGAAAAAGATAAGTTTTTAGGTGAAAAATGAAGGTAAGCTTAAGAAATGACCAAAACCGACACATAGAGCATACACTTGATGTAACTCGCGATTTGGAAGGTGTGGATGGTCGTGAATGGGTGGAATATTCTTGGACTTGACTGTAGAAGTCGAACACAAGCTGGAACCCACAAATCTTGCAAATTTCAAGCCTTAAAACATCACCAAAAGTTCACCTTTGCTGCGGTTTTGCTGCTGGCCGATTATTGTAAGCTTGTTGTTGTGATTTTGGGGCTGAAAGATGGAGAGAATTTTGAGAGGGAGAGGTGTGTTTCTGCTGAGAATTTCAAGAGAGAGAGAGGAGGAGGGGAGTGGAGGGAAGTGTCTTGCAAAAAGAGAAATGCATGAGGAGTGTATGGATGGAAGAAAAAGGTGGTGTGTGGAAGAAAGCATGAATGCCCATTGGAGGGCTAGGGGGTGGCCGAATATGGCCTTGTCCTCTAGTGGACATTTAAATTTTAATTCTTATTAATTATTTTGTAGAGTAAATTTTATAAAAGGGTAGTATTTTGGTGGTATAAGTTGTTAATTAATTGGTTTAGTCTTGCACAAGGCACATGCTAGGTCCGAAATTTTTAATGTACACACACACTTAATTGATTCATTTGATATTCTTAATTCTAGCTAGGGTGACTAATCAATATTCCCGGGCGCGAATTTTCTAAAAAGACAAGACTTAAAATGACTAAATTCATATAAATCACATAGAATCATGAAAATGGATCAAATAAAAATTAGTGATTCTAACATTCTTGATATAATTGAATTGTTTCCATTAGTAGTACTCATAAGACGGGATATTATGCAAATAAATTAGGGTTTAGAATAGTGACCTTGGGACCGGTTGTCATAACGACCGAGGTCACCTACCTGCTGTAAACATGCTATCTCAGCTGTGGCGTAGTTTATGTAAGGCCCCGTCCCCGGGCACCTCACAGCTGGTCGTCATCACCCATAAAACATACATTTAATATAACTTAATAAAACCATGCAGCGGAAACTTTGAATTTACTATAAATGCTTTTGCAAAGTAATACAACACCCATTACAAAATATCGTTTGTTTGCATTACAATACAAAAACATTAACAAAAGAATGCCATCCCAAAAGAGCTGAGTAGCCGCCTCGTGCCATCCTCAGCAACACTACCTGCCAACTGGAAAATACATAAAAGTCAGCGTTGCTGAGTGAGTTCTAGTTTTGTAATAAAACATACTTTTACTTATTTAAAAGTATCCTTTCGTGCGTGCGTTCATACATCATACGTACACAGAGATAATATTCGTTATTATCTTCATCATTCGTTATTCATCGTTATCTTTAACTTCTCGTATGGATTCTGTCAAGCTTTACCCACTTCATAGCACTTGGCTATGATTACTGTGGTCGAATGACAAGAATCCCGTTCATACTTACTTGCACGCATTGAAAGGTGAATTGTACCAATACCATATGCTACACCCCGATCGTTATTAGCTACCGGGCCGTAGTCAACATATGACGGAAAATCGTATGCCACGGTACTAGAGGTAAGCGGTAGAGGTACCATGACCATGGTCAATCACAAAGAAGGACCAATCGCGTTATTCAATGCTTGCAAGACATAATTCGTTCGTTCATTAATGCATGTATTCGTCATCATTCTTCTTTTCGTTCATTCGTTAATACATGCATTCGTCATCATGTTCCTCTTTCATTATCTTTCACTTTACGATACATAATACTTCATTAGTTCATTCTCGTTATTCGTAAAGTTTCAGAAAGATAAGCATACACAATTACAAGGAACATACACACTCATCATACAACTCATCATACATTCATCATCATACGTAGCATCATACCATACTTAACAATATTTTAATAATATTGTCAACAATAATACACTGATAATAATATTAGTAACAATAAGGGTTAACCATAATCATCACTACATGCATGAAACATCATCATTTGTTAACCGTAGTCAACCCTGGTCAAAACCTCGAACTTCGGTATTGCAGGAAATTTCTGAAAAATTCTAAGTATTCTGGGCGTTTTAGCCCTGTTGGGCGTATGAGCCCTGTTAGCCGTATGAGCACTGCTGGACTTTTCATCTTATACTTAGAAATTTTCATCTGGTCATACGACCACACTGTTGGTCGTATGAGCACTATTGGTCGTACCATTCCCTAGACTTAGAAACATGTTCTGATCATACGACTACTGTTGGTCGTATGAGTCCTGTTGGACTCTTCAACATACTTAGAAAATTTACTTAGTCATACGACCATACTGTTGGTCGTATGAGTCCTATTGGGCTCAACACTTAGACAGTCATACGACCACACTATTGGTCGTATGAGTCCTGTTAGGCTCATCAACACTTAGAAAATTCTCCTGGTCATACGACCACACTGTTGGTCGTATGAGCACTGGTGGACTCATCAACTTGTGCTTATTTATTCTAAGTCCCAATTTCAGACATATTAGCAACCTGTTCATGTGTATAATTCATAATCCAAGTCCCAAACATCATAATGCCTAGTTCTTAACATATACATATGATTCTAGGCATAAATCTAACATAAACATAAACATACATACATTCAGTTCATACGGGTATCAGTATAAATTTTATAAAAAAAACATATATATGCATTTCCAGCCCCAAAACGTTTAAAAAATCAGTAAAAAGGGGTCTAGAACTCACCTTAATTTGTCTTCGGGTTTTGGATGCCCTTTCCTTGAACTTCTCAGTCTTTTATACGCCTAAAACACACACACACAGTGCAACCCAAACACACTAGTTACATTTATAAGCTCATATATGGTTCTAGAATCATCCTAACATCATAAATTCGAGATTTCTTACCAAAAACTTCGAATTTCTTAGGTCCTTCTTCAAAAATCCCGATGGTTTTCTGCTCCTGCTGCTTTCTCTCTCTAAAAGTCGAATAAAAATGTTATGCAGAAGGTAATGGGCGGCCATGCCACCTTTTTACCAACTTTATAAGATTTTTTTATTATTTTACACTTTCGGTCCTTCCACATAAGCAGACTTTTTATTTCCTTCTCCTTTCTTTCTATTTCATTCTTTTAATTTCTTTAATAAGAAATTACGGGTGTTACAAGTCCACCCCCCTTATATAGGTTTCGTCCCCGAAACCTGTTATTCCTCAAACAGATGTGGGTAGTGTTGTCTCATCTCTTCTTCAGTCTCCCACGTAGACTCGGATCCCTTCCTGTGCTTCCACTGTACACGCACAAGAGGAACCACTTTATTCCTTAACCTCTTTTCTTTACGATCAATGATTGCCACTGGTTGCTCCACGTAATTAAGCCGTTCGTCTACTTCGATATCCTCCAGTGGAACAATCATGTCTTCATCAGCTAAGCACTTCCTCAGATGAGATACATGGAATGTGGGATGAATTCCACTTAACTCATCTGGCAATTCAAGTCGATAGGCCACCTCTCCTACTCGTGCGATAATCCGGAAAGGTCCTATGTATCTCGGGCTTAGCTTACCTCGTTTCCTGAATCTGATAATACCTTTCCAAGGTGAGACCTTCAACATTACTCGGTCGCCAACCTTGAACTCTATCGGTCTTCGCCTCTTGTCAGCATACGACTTTTGCCTATCTTTCGCCGCCTTCATGAAGGCTTTGATCTTTTCTAACTTTTCAATCGTAGCTTCGACCACCTCAACACCTCCTAACTCTTTCTGCCTAATGTCTCCCCAACATACGGGCGTCCTACACCTCCTTCCGTATAGCATCTCGTAAGGTGGCATGCCAATGCTGGAGTGATAACTATTGTTGTACGAGAATTCTGCTAACGGCAGGTGGTTGTCCCAACTTCCTCCAAAGTCGATCACGCACGCCCGAAGCATGTCTTCGAGTGTTTGGATCGTCCTCTCAGACTGACCGTCCGTCTGAGGGTGATATACTGTACTAATGTGTAGCCTCGTCCCCATTGCATCATGAAATCTTTTCCAAAACTTGGAGGTAAACCGGGTGTCACGATCAGACACAATAGACACCGGCACACCATGACGAGCTACAATCTCTTTGATGAACAGATCCGCCAATCTTTCGGATGAGTACGTTTCGCGGATCGGTAGGAAGTGGGCACTCTTCGTCAGGCGGTCAACTATCACCCATATAGCATCATACCCTTTAGGGGTACGTGGTAACTTTGTGATAAAGTCCATGGTGATGTGCTCCCACTTCCACTCGGGTATATCCAATGGTTGGATCTTCCCGTAGGGCTTCTGGTGTTCTGCCTTCACTTGTAAGCAAGTCAGGCACTTACTTACGTACTCCACTACGTCGCGTTTCATACCCGGCCACCAGTAATCCTTCTTCATATTGTGGTACATTTTGGTAGCACCGGGGTGAATGGAGTATCGGGTCTTATGGGCCTCATCCATGATTCCTCCACGTAGATCCCCGTATCGAGGAATCCACATTCGCCCAAATCGGGTCTTAACACCAAGAGTGGTCTCTCCCAATTCCGTAGCTAGGCCTCTCATCCTTTCGGAGTTAAGACGATCTTCTTTCAAAGCCTCGTCTTGGAACTCCTTAACCTGTGTCATCACACCGGGGGTCATGATCAGCTGATAAGCCTTCACCCGAATCGGCTCAGGTCGTTCTTTTCGGCTAAGGGCATCAGCCACCACATTGGCTTTGCCCGGGTGGTAATGGATCTCACAATCATAATCTTTTATCAGCTCCAACCACCGCCTCTGCCTCATGTTTAGATCCTTCTGCTCGAAGAAGTACTTCAAGCTTTCGTGGTCAGTGAAGATTGTGCACTTCGTCCCGTACAGATAGTGCCGCCAAATCTTCAACGCGAAAACCACCGCGGCTAATTCTAGATCGTGTGTGGGATAGCTGACTTCGTGGGTCTTCAGCTGTCGAGATGCGTAGGCTATCACCTTTCCACGTTGCATCAACACACAACCTAGCCCAGAATAAGATGCATCCGAATAGACCACTAAGTCTTCACTTCCCTCAGGCAAAGTCAAGACAGGAGCTTGCGTTAGTCTTGCCTTCAATTCCTCAAAGGCCGTCTCCTGTTCCCGACCCCACACGAATTTCACGTCCTTACGAGTCAATTTTGTCAAAGGTGAGGCTATCTTTGAAAAGTCTTGAATAAATCTTCTATAATAGCCCGCCAATCCGAAGAAGCTACGAATCTCGGATGGCGTCTTTGGTGATTTCCATTGCATCACGGCCTCAACCTTTGCTGGGTCCACCATTATTCCTTCTGCATTCACTACGTGACCCAGAAATTGCACCTCGCGTAACCAAAAGGCGCACTTGGAGAACTTGGCGTACAATTTCTCCCTTCTCAACGTTTCCAGTACTTCCCGAATGTGACCGGCGTGCTCTTCTTCGCTCCTCGAATAAATTAGGATATCATCAATGAACACAATCACTGATTTATCTAACATTGGCCGACACGCTCGGTTCATCAAATCCATAAAAGCAGCCGGCACATTAGTCAACCCAAAAGACATGACAAGAAACTCGTAGTGACCATAGCGCGTACGAAAGGCTGTTTTAGGGATATCATGCTCCTTTACTTTCAATTGATGGTAGCCAGATCGAAGATCTATCCTCGAGAACCAACTGGCACCCTGGAGCTGATCGAACAAGTCATCGATTCTCGGTAACGGATACCGATTCTTTATTGTCAACTTGTTCAATTCACGGTAGTCGATACACATTCTCATGCTACCGTCCTTCTTTTTCACAAATAAGACCGGGGCACCCCAAGGAGAGATACTCGGTCTAATGAAGCCCTTGTCAAGCAACTCCTGCAGTTGCTCCATCAACTCCTTCATCTCCGTAGGAGCTAATCGATACGGTGCCTTAGCGACAGGTTGGGCACCGGGTATTAAGTCAATTTGAAATTCGATTTCACGGTCAGGTGGCAATCCCGATAAGTCCTCCGGGAACACATCTGGAAACTCACACACAACCGGAACGTCAGATAATTGTGGTGTTGGCGTCTCCACATCCTTTACATAACATAGGTAGGCGTTGCACCCACGCCTCATGCACTTCCCCGCCACCGCCATCGAAATCACCTTCGGAATCATCGTTACCCGATCACCGTATATTGTCACCAGACTCCCGTCAGATGCCGTCAATCTAATCATCTTCTTTCGACATACGATATTCGCTTCGTAGGTTGCCAACCAATCCATCCCTAGTACTACATCAAATCCGCCTAGGGGCATCATATGTAATCTAGCAGCAAACCTATGACCTTCTAACTCTATGGTACAGTCCTCTATCACATTAGTAACTCTAGTGGACTTACCAATAGCAGTTTCTACATAAAAAGGCTCACTAATGCATTTACTACTAACAGGCAATTTAGCACAGAAAGTAGTAGAAATAAACTCCTACTAGCACCATAATCAAATAACACAGAAGCAAGAGTTTGATTTACTAGAAACGTACCTGACACCACATCGGGGTCCGTCCTAGCCTCTTCCTGCGTCATAGTGAAGGCCCTGGCACTTGCTCTCGGACCTTCACTTCCCGTCTTCTTTACCCCTGAAGCCTCAGCCCTCGGCTTCTTACAATCCCTGCTCATATGGCCACTTTCTCCACAGTTAAAGCACTTGCCCATCCGGCAATCTTTCGATATGTGCCCTGTCCTCCCGCACTTAAAGCAGAGGTTGGATCCCCATTTGCACTCCCCTGAGTGCTCCCTTCCACACTTGCCACACTTCCTCACCCCAGCTCCAGACATGACCACTCGGCGGTCATCCACCCTTGCCTTCTTGTTGTTCGTCGAAGTATCACCCCGACCAAATCTCTTCCCTAGCCAGTTCTTCTCTCCACTTCCTTTCTTGCTTCCCTCAGCCTTTACCAAAGCAGCTCGTTCATCGAATAACCTTCCCGCCAGATCCACTGCCGACCTTAAAGTGCTTGGTCGGGCAGAAATCAAGTGCCAACGGATTTCAGCTGGCAGCCCCTGAATATACCGGTTGATCTTTCGAGACACCGGCGTCACCTGCTCCGGCACCAACAGCGCCAACTCGTTAAACCTGGTGGTATATTGTTGGTGGGTCATTGTCCCTGCCTCTAACTGCAGGAACTCTCTCTTAATTCTATCCATTTCCGACGAGGACTGAATTCCTCGATCACCAGCCTTTTTAACTCAGCCCACTTCATCTTCCCTATAGCCCTACTACCCTCGGCTTGGACTATATTTTTCACCAGCATAAGGCCGACCCTGTGAAAGAGTGGGTAGCAAACATCACCTTCTTGTCCTCCTGGCAATCACTAATATCGAGGACAGCTTCCATTTCCATTACCCATTGGTGAGCATCAGTAGCAGTACCAGAACCATCAAAAGTTTGGGGCTTGCACCTCATGAATGCCCTGTAATTACAACCCTGGGCTGTCTCCCGTAACTGCTCTTCTTCCTCTTCCTCTTCATCATCGGATAGTACTGTTTCTGTTTCCGTCTGTTGCTGTCTTCTTGAGGACCGATTCCTCCCCTGTCTATCATCTTCACGTACTGCCTTTATCACTTCGGTCACTACAGACGGTAAGATCGTCTGCATGACTTGGTGCACCTCCTCGATCACTGTCTCTTTCACCGAGGCTCTCACATCATCACTCTCATCCACTCCCCCCGAGGGAGTAGTATTAGGTTCTTCGGGAACCTTCTTCTCTTGTCTAGGCCTTCCTCTTGTGGCTCGTGGTTCCGCACCACTTCCGCCACTGCCTCCACCAATTGGGGCTTTAGATGATCTACCACCGACCATCTTCTATCACACTGGAAGATTTAAACACCAACACGGTCATTCAAGGAAATAGCTCAGTTTATGTCAAGTATAGTAAGTCCCTAATTACAGTGGCCAGTTGTGATTAGCCACTTACTCTACTCTTCACACCCTGAGCATTACCTGTCTTGACTACATTAGTATCTAAGTCTAACAGTACACATAAACACATAACATGCGCACATAACACTGGTTAACTTTTCAAGAAAATACCTGATGGCACGCAGCTACTCAGATGGCATTCTCCTCCTTTCTGTCCCAATTTCAGTTTAAGTTTAGGTTTATTTTAAGAATTTACCCATTTCACTTAAACTTTGGCTCTGATACCAACTTGTAAGGCCCCGTCCCCGGGCACCTCACAGCTGGTCGTCATCACCCATAAAACATACATTTAATATAACTTAATAAAACCATGCAGCGGAAACTTTGAATTTACTATAAATGCTTTTGCAAAGTAATACAACACCCATTACAAAATATCGTTTGTTTGCATTACAATACAAAAACATTAACAAAAGAATGCCATCCCAAAAGAGCTGAGTAGCCGCCTCGTGCCATCCTCAGCAACACTACCTGCCAACTAGAAAATACATAAAAGTCAGCGTTGCTGAGTGAGTTCTAGTTTTGTAATAAAACATACTTTTACTTATTTAAAAGTATCCTTTCGTGCGTGCGTTCATACATCATACGTACACAGAGATAATATTCGTTATTATCTTCATCATTCGTTATTCATCGTTATCTTTAACTTCTCGTATGGATTCTGTCAAGCTTTACCCACTTCATAGCACTTGGCTATGATTACTGTGGTCGAATGACAAGAATCCCATTCATACTTACTTGCACGCATTGAAAGGTGAATTGTACCAATACCATATGCTACACCCCGATCGTTATTAGCTACCGGGCCGTAGTCAACATATGACGGAAAATCGTATGCCACGGTACTAGAGGTAAGCAGTAGAGGTACCATGACCATGGTCAATCACAAAGAAGGACCATCGCGTTATTCAATGCTTGCAAGACATAATTCGTTTGTTCATTAATGCATGTATTCGTCATCATTCTTCTTTTCGTTCATTCGTTAATACATGCATTCGTCATCATGTTCCTCTTTCATTATCTTTCACTTTACGATACATAATACTTCATTAGTTCATTCTCGTTATTCGTAAAGTTTCAGAAAGATAAGCATACACAATTACAAGGAACATACACACTCATCATACAACTCATCATACATTCATCATCATACATTCATCATCATACGTAGCATCATACCATACTTAACAATATTTTAATAATATTGTCAACAATAATACACTGATAATAATATCAGTAACAATAAGGGTTAACCATAATCATCACTACATGCATGAAACATCATCATTTGTTAACCCTAGTCAACCCTGGTCAAAACCTCGAACTTCGGTATTGCAGGAAATTTCTGAAAAATTCTAAGTATTCTGGGCGTTTTAGCCCTGTTGGGCGTATAAGCCCTCTGGCCGTATGAGCCCTGCTGGACTTTTCATCTTATACTTAGAAATTTTCATCTGGTCATACGACCACACTGTTGGTCGTATGAGCACTATTGGTCGTACCATTCCCTAGACTTAGAAACATGTTCTGATCATACGACTACTGTTGGTCGTATGAGTCCTGTTGGACTCTTCAACATACTTAGAAAATTTACTTAGTCATACGACCATACTGTTGGTCGTATGAGTCCTATTGGGCTCAACACTTAGACAAATTACTTGGTCATACGACCACACTATTGGTCGTATGAGTCCTGTTAGGCTCATCAACACTTAGAAAATTCTCCTGGTCATACGACCACACTGTTGGTCGTATGAGCACTGGTGGACTCATCAACTTGTGCTTATTTATTCTAAGTCCCAATTTCAGACATATTAGCAACCTGTTCATGTGTATAATTCATAATCCAAGTCCCAAACATCATAATGCCTAGTTCTGAACATATACGTATGATTCTAGGCATAAATCTAACATAAACATAAACATACATACATTCAGTTCATACGGGTATCAGTATAAATTTTATAAAAAAAACGTATATATGCATTTCCAGCCCCAAAACGTTTAAAAAATCAGTAAAAAGGGGTCTAGAACTCACCTTAATTTGTCTTCGGGTTTTGGATGCCCTTTCCTTGAACTTCTCAGTCTTTTATACGCCTAAAACACACACACACAGTGCAACCCGAACACACTAGTTACATTTATAAGCTCATATATGGTTCTAGAATCATCCTAACATCATAAATTCGAGATTTTTTACCAAAAACTTCGAATTTCTCAGGTCCTTCTTCAAAAATCCCGATGGTTTTCTGCTCCTGCTGCTTTCTCTCTCTAAAAGTCGAATAAAAATTTTATGCAGAAGGTAATGGGCGGCCATGCCACCTTTTTACCAACTTTATAAGATTTTTTTATTATTTTACACTTTTGGTCCTTCCACATAAGCAGACTTTTTATTTCCTTCTCCTTTCTTTCTATTTCATTCTTTTAATTTCTTTAATAAGAAATTACGGGTGTTACAGTTTAGCCGGCGAAAACGAGCTCAAATGAGGTGGTTGTGGTGCTAGGAGGTGGTAGAAAAGGTGGAGGAGAAGATAGTGAAGAAGAGGTTTATATACCCAGCCCTAGTTTGGCAATTTTTCGCGTTTGGTCCTCGCACTTAGTCCCTGAGTTCCCGAATTTGTTTCGGTTGATAATGACGTAAATGGGTGAGCTATATTAATTAAGAGGATTTCTTAAGTAATACCATTTATTTGAATCCTCTACAAACACCAATGTTAGTGTTATATATCATAATTTATTTAACGATGTCGGTGGTGATGCTTGTATACGTTTCGAGTAATAACGAGAATGTAGCAATGATAACGACAACAGTCTGAATAGTGTTAACCTGAAATTACGGTGTGTCACACTTCGATAACTGGAGATTCTGAGTTTGCAGCACTCAACTCCTCTTTAACAAGATGATCTACCACATCCATAGCTTCTTCAATCTCTAAACGTGCATGCTCAGCTATGATGTCTCCCTCGCTCACAGATCCATCATCCAAATCATCTACCAGTGCTACATTTGATTCTCCCTCAGATACAAATCAGAAGAACCAGTCTTGTCCTTCATCTCCTTGAGCGACCATAGCTTTTGACTCTTTGCTTGATGATGCCCCAATATTCTCTTTGTCCTGATGGTTGATCGAAGGAAAAGGGTTGCCATTATCAGTCTTCTTTGGCTTTACGCATTCACATTTGAAGTGCCCCTTTTCTCCACAGTTGAAGAATGTGACCTTGGTGCCCCTTTTATCAAAACCAAATGTCGTGTCTTTGGTGGCAAAGTTTTGTCCCATCTTCTTAACAAACTTTTTAGCTCTCCTAACTGCACTAGCCAAAGCCCACATTATATCCATACGCTGCAACTCAGTCTCATCCACCTTCTCGTAGTCCTCGTCAGCGAGATGACAATTTCCAATCATCCCAGTGACTAACCCATCATAAGAATGAACCACTGCAGCTAGAAGATCCATGTGCTCTTTGGCAACTTCCACAGTAACATTTCCAAGATTCTCGATCTTAAGCTTAGTTGGATTGGAATCATGAACAATGTATTGGGTTCCAGATGAACCTGATGCTTTGCTTCCTGAGGAACTAGTTTGGGAAGGAGAAGATGAATTAGGCACAAACGCCATTTGTAGTAGTGCGCTTGATGAAGCTGGAGTTAGAACAGAATTATATAGTGAAGGATTCTGTGCGTAGGATCCTCTATTAGACTTGTACTTTAGCGTAGTTCTTTCTCCCTTAACTTCAAGATGAAATCATTTATTTCTAAAGTAGCAAGAGTGTCATTCTGTCTCAAATTAGACACAAATGGATCCCATTTGGCTGGCAGACCATCAGCAAATGAGTATGCAGTTCACTCATCAAATGAGTATGCAGTTCATTAATCAAATGATAAAATCGATCAATAATGTCATCTAAGCTCTCATTTCCTATTGGTGAGAAATTATCAAATTCCTTTTTGAGAGCTTTAGCCTTCAGCGCCTTCAAGGTTGAATTATCATCATATCTCTTTTCTAAATCCTCCCACAGCTTCTTCGACTACTTGTTTTTAGAGAATTGATAGAATATATCCTTAGGTATCGGCTGAGTCAACAGTGCATATGCTTTCTTTTTAGCATTATGTAGAACCTTCTGAGCTTCATTCATAACCCAAAAGTCAACTTCACTCCTTTTGCACTGACTGGTACAGTATAACTAGTCTCTATATGTGTCCATAGATTAGGGTCAACACCATTAAAGTATATCTCAAACCGTTGTTTCCACTGTGGGTACTCATCCAACGTCAACAACTTCGACGGTTTGTTGTGATTCCCTATCTCATTTTCCAGAAGAATAAGATACTGGATACGCGAGTCTTTACCGGTAGTGAATGCAGCAAACTTGTCTTCCATGGCTTAAACTTTGAGAAACTTGAGACAAGACATATTCACTTGTGTGATTGAGCAAGGCGACTGGGTCAATGGTGCGATTGAAGGATGCGAATGAATTCAATCGTGCGATTTGATTCAGTCATGCGAATGAAGAGGACGATTGAGGTCAACCGACTGGAATAGCTTAACCGTGCGAATGGGCTATACGAATGAGTCCAGTCGTGTGATTGGAATATACGAATGGGATTCAATCGTGCGATTGATCCAATCGTGCGACTGAGGCTGTTGTGGTTGGAAAAAGTCGAATTTTGAACACTTTGACACAAAATATGAAATTTTCAGGAATCCTAATCTGCCGTATGATGAAAAGTCAAAACTAATCGAATGCATGCAATATCACAAGCCAAAGCTCTGATACCACTTGTTTGGACCGTTTCGTACGGAGTACTAACGGATTTCGCGTGAGACCAGATCAAATAGCACGGAATTCTATTTGATTGGCGACCCAATCAACGAGAATGACAACATGATCGATCTAACGATTAAACAAACGTTAAGAACGAGTTGAAATCGATTAAGAACGAACTATGAAGTTGGATGGACGAACTGGGACTCTGGATGGCTAGCGTATGATAGTATTCAAAGTGATATGTTTTTCCATGAATTATGTGGTATTTATAGGTTTTCAGTATTCATTCGTACGACTGAACCATTAGCATGGTTTAGTCGTGCGACTGACTCATGCGTTTGACTCATACGCACGACTAAGGTTCATGCATGTGACTGAGTCAATCTTATGTCTCAGTCATACGACTGATCTAGTCTCCTAGTTCAGTCATGCGACTGGTCCATAAGTATGGTTCATTCATGCTTATGGTCCATAAGTATGGTCCATTAGCGTAAATAACCACCCGACTAAGTTGAACACATTTCTGAATCATTATTGACTCAAAACTGTGTACAACAATCTCCAACCTATATATAATGTTCATAAATATGAGTAATACCAATTACAATAAGAATATGATATAAACAAAGACAACTAAACATCAAAACGCATATCATATTTCATTAAGCATTTGCATTACATATGTGTAAGAAATGAAAGACATTTACATTGAAGTACACAAACTAGGAACAGTGTATCAACAGATCTATTGGTTCATCCTCAGACAAATGAAAGTGTTGATTAATATCAACCTCATTCATAGCTACATTTCTCATGTAATCAAATAGAGGAATATTTGGAGCTCCAGTAATAACTGCGAGTCTCTTGTATACAACTTCATACATATGTTCCATCCCTAGTCTCTCACCTTTAACTCCATCTACATACAAGTCAGGATGATCTTCATTTATGAGCAGCTGAAGAAATCTCCGATACATCAAGTACTTATTTCTTTTTCCTCTCTCTAAATTATAGATGAATCCATTCATAATCCACTTAACCATATTAATTCTTCTGTTAGTGGCTAATGCCATGATAGGAGATGCAATGTCCATTAGGAATGAATCCCATTCTGCATTTCTTTTGGACATGCATTGTTGGAATATATAACCTAATAATTTCCAATGGTTGTACACCCTAGACTTGAAAAAATGTTTCTTAGGGAAATGTTCAGGGTGACCCATCAGTATAAACACCTCTGTACATTCATTGAATGTATACTCTGCTAAGTCTTGATGATCATTCTCTCCCAGTCTAAGAGCTACTCTAATTGCTTGCTCAGAGACTTCAATCATCCTATCATTTGTTATGAATGCTCTAACAACATTGTTCCCTTCATTATCTCTTTCTAACTCACCTGTTCTCCAAAATCTCTTAATAAGTCTTCCATTAATCACAGGTCTAGCACACATGGCATATACATATTATGTTCTCTGCAAAAATCTAATAATCTCCTCATAATCAGCTGCATCTTTACTTTCTTCATCTAAATAAGCAGCTACATTATGCTTTGGTTCAAATTTCAATTCAGCGATCTGCACAAACAAACACACAAAATTTAGTTATCTTGATTTATCTCAAACAATTTGATTCTACCAAACTTTGAATTAATGTTAAGGAATCATTATGTTTTAAAAATTTAGTTTTTATTTTACATCAAATTGTACTTAATCATTTTCTAGAATTCCTTAAAATTCTATCCAAATCATATTAAATTCAATTTGTTGTATTATTGTTTTAAAACACACTAAGTCACTTATCATTTATCAAAGTTATTTTTCAATTAAATTCTGATGAATTCTTTAATTAATTTTTATTAAAAAAATCAAACTTTGACACTGTTCATCTTCTTCATTTGAACTGATGAAGAACACATTATGCTCAATGTTCATGAAAACAATAGTTCCACATTTCAAAATGATTGAAATTAAGTGTATATTAACTATATATGATAAATTTAAGTTCTTAGATTCATTTTGATGCATCAATTTCTAGTTTTTCAAGTTTTAGGGTTACAAACGCCTAAACAGACTCCAAACATCTGACTGATTTTGAATTTGAAATGAAATGATTTTGTCAATGAACTTACACTCATCAATCACATATGCACACTTTCTATTAAGAAATTTCAGAAATAGATGACAATATTTATTGTAATGGGTGAAATGGGTGTCGAAAGAGTTCAGGGGTCTTTGATTATGAATGAGTGAAAAATGAGAAGTGTTCTTTATATACTAAGTGTAAAGTTCTAGACGCATGAGCACTGTATGGGCGTTTGAGGTTAGACGCATGAGAACTGTTCAGCCGCATAAGAACTGTTCAGATTGTTTTGCACTGTTCAGCCGTATGAATCTATATGAAACGTCCAACACTTGGTCAACTTTATACTTAATATGTTTGGTACTGTGCAGACGCATGGGAATGTTGAACCGCCTAACACTTAACCGAATTTCTCATACGTCTGATAACTGTTCATACACCTAAATGAGTTTATACATAATATGTTTGGCACATGAGTCTATGAGAAACGCCTAAACACTTGTAATAATTCTTTAATCTTGTCATACACCTAAATGGACTTATGGCCACTGTTTAGGCGCATAAGTTTCAATACACTTGTACATTTTTCACATCTTCCACCTGAACACTGTTTAGACTAATTAGCACTGTACACGTACTAATATTCAAACAATTTTTAGAATTTTGAATTTTCCCAAAATTTACATTTTGACCCTCAATTTTCACTTTTGACATTTTCAACCCTTTTATTTTAATTTAAAATTTCAAAATCAAATTTCCCTTCATTTTAGTCTCAAAATTAAACAAATTGTCTTATGTAAAACATTTGCAAGAAGCTTTTCCACTTGAAAATTTTTATAGGTTCATTTTATCATTATCAAAATTTTACATTATCAAACACACATATACTTAGAACATTTAGCTTCATCCTTTTCATTTAACATTTTAATTTTTATTTTCTGAGAAAACTCTTACATCTATTACTCCCTCTAAACTTTTTAAGTTTTATAAACATAGACGTTTCCCAGTATGACACAATAAGATCACACTTATCATTGTAAAATTGCCTGCACACAGAAAACATGCACAAAAACAAAATTAAAGCAGAATCAAAATCTAATATTTACAATAGAATCATTGTCTGAAGTGAGATCATATCAGTTAAGATCAGCATATTAAAATAAAATAAAGTATGAATAGTCATAGACAATAAATAAATCTTGATCAAGTGTTTTCAAGGTCAGTGATCTCACAGCAAAGGAGACACAAGATCTAAGGACAGGAAATGAGTGTTTTTGATAAAAGGATCAGGTCACTTACTTTTTCAATTCTTGGATTGATTAGGGTAGATTTAGATATGACATGATGTGACTCATACAAAGACATAGAGAGATCAACTATCCTCAAGACATGCAAGAAAGCACAAATTGTTAACTTATTACCTGACATATATGCATAACCAGAGTTCATGTAACTAATTTAACAGAGAATGATCATGGATAACCATTTGATCAGCTCTAACCATCCATTTGAATAGGTTGTGCACATTGGCATCTTTTACATCAAAGGAGAATATCCAGGTCTGTAATCACTTACAACAGAGGATATCTCAGCACTTCAGGTCTATGATGACTCATAACAAAGAAGTGAGATAATGCTTGTAACAGATCTCATGATTAGTCATATCACCATCAGGTGTGAAGGTTGTAACTTAACATGCAATCAATCTGATAAGCTAATACAACTCAAAAGTACTCAGATGAACACACATACATGCATAGATGATTTTGTTTAATCATAAGAATTTATTTTTTCAGTATAATAGCATGAGATTGTCTACACAGAATTTATTAGCGAGTGAAGTATGCAATTGATCTCACTAATGTACTATCATTTCTCATATGTTGTAAAAACAGATTCATTCCTAAAATGAATTAACAAATAAAGAAACACTCTATTTTTGTAGATTTTTTGTTTTATATTTTTTTAACATTAATTTTTTGAGTTTTCTACTTTTGTATTTGGTTTTTCTATAAAAGAAAACACACACACACAAACTACAATCAGGCAAGTAACTTTGACAGGTTCTCTTACAATGATCTTTTGGATTAGGGAGGGTTCTGATCATAGTAAGATTCAAAGAACTGAAAGAAGGACTTAGAAACCAGGTTTACACATGGTTAATAAGACCAATTGACTCCACTAAGTACTCAAACCGTCCTGGTAAGAAGGTTTTAGTAACTAGATCCGCCAACTGTTTTTTAGTTGCGATTTGAATCAAAATGATTAAACCTTTTTCAAAGTTATCTCTGAGAAAATGATATCAAATCTTGATATGTTTTGTTTTTGAATGTTGGACTGGATTAGCTGTAATGAACATAGCAGCAGTGTTATTAATGTAAATAGGTGTTTTAATAAAATTCAAACCATAATCTAGCAGTTGGTTTTGCAACCAAAGTATTTGAGAACATCCTGCTATACAGCTATGTACTCAGCTTCTGTAGTTGAAACAGAGACATTAGTTTGTTTCTTGCATTGCCACAAGACTAATCGGGGACCAAGAAACTGACAACCACCTATTTTAGATTTTATATCTTGACAACATCCTCCATAATCACTATCTATATATCCATGTAGCTCAAAGTTTCCATCATAAGGATACAAAGTCCTAGAGCTGGTTTACCTTTCAGATACCTGAATATCCTCTTGATAGTAATTAAATGGGATTCTTTTGGGTCTGATTGATACCTGGCACAGACACAAACACATACATTATGTCTGGTCTAGATACAGTAAGATACATCAAAGATCCAATCATAGATCTGCATAAAGTTTGGTCAACTGATTTTCCTTTGGGATCAGGCTCAAACTTGGAGTTTACGTCAGCTGGAGTTTTTATGGACTGATAATCTTGTAGTTTGAATGTCTTCAAGAGTTTGTCAACAAACTTCTCTTGATTGATGAATATACCATCTGTAGATTGTTGAACTTGTAGTCCAAGGAAGAAATTGATTTCTCCCATAGAACTCATCTGAAAACGAGACTTCATGATTTCTTCAAATTCATTGCACAGTTTTGGACTAGTAGAACCAAATATGATATCATCAACATACACTTGCACACATAAGAGATCATCAGCATCCTTCTTTATGAATAATGTTGGATCGATTATCCCCCTTGTGTTGGACCAAAAGAACCAATGAGCCAAGATCAGGAAAACCTATAAGTCCCACATGCCACTGCTACCACTGCTAAAGACGCCCATCAGTTACAATGTTCTCTTGCTTGAATGTCAGACTCGAGAACATCTGAAGACTCTCATCAGCTATTGTGTTCTTTTGCTTGAATGTCAAACTCGAGAGCATCTTAGCTCCAGCCTTCTGCTGTTATGACAAAGTCTGAAGAACAAAGTATGAAGATCAAAGAACTGAAGAACATCAGCTGAAGAAGACTCCAAAGTACTGAAGACCAAATACTGAAGTCTGAAGTACTGATCTTACAAGTACTGAAGACTTCAAGTACTGAAGACCAAAGTACTGAAGTCTGAAGTACTGATCTTACAAGTACTGAAGACTTCAAGTACTGAAGACAAGTACTGAAGAATCAACAGCTGAAGAACTAAAGAACTGAAGACCTTCTACTGAAGCACAAAGTCTGAAGACAAAGACTGAAGACAACAACTGATGATATCTACTGAAGTCATCAGTTGTTATATCATCTGAAGCCAAGTCTGAAGACCAAGTACTGAAGACTCAGAGTTTGTCACAACAACTGAAGAAGTCTTCTTCAGTTGTTGTGGTGGTTTTTCCTTTTCAGTAGTTTATTTACTTTCAGTAGTTGTACAACAACTGAAGAGCATGTTCTTCAGTTGTTATAGTATCAGTAGTTATAAACGACTGAAGAGTTTGTTCTTCAGTCGTTGTAGGATTTCAGTAGTTTACTTTTGTCAGCACTTAGGAACTTTTGTAAGAAGATGTCAGTTGTTGACATCTTCAGTAGTTTTATGTTTTGTCAGTTGTAATTTGAATATTCAGTGATGTCAGAAAAAGGACATCATGCCCATCCTTTTCCCGCCTATAAAAGGATGGGTAACCATACTGTTTTAATGGCCGAAACGTGCGACCAATAGAACATTTATTGTTTTGCAGAAACTCTTCTCTCTATGTTTATGCTTTAATTTGAAATATCTTTTATGTTCTTGCTTTAATTGCTAATTAATGTGCTAAATCCGCTGCAAACATAATCTAATTGATCAACGAGAGAGGCTGAGATCCTGTCAAATGGTATCAGAGCAGGTTAATCATTGATCGATTTCAACATTGATCATTTGAAACTGCTCTTTTGATCTCTCTGTTTGATCGAATTAGCAATTTGCAAGAGTTAGCCATAGAGAGTAAGTTTCTGCTGTTTCCGGCCAAAATCTTGAGATCTTTTGGTGGTTTTGAGTTACGTTTGTCGTGTTTAAACTTGTTTTTGACCAAAACCTGAGATGACTACACCAACTAATGATCCTCACAATACTGGTTCCGCAACCAAGCCTCCGATGCTGGTTAGGAACGAGTATAACATATGGCAGAGACGTATGCTACACCACTTGGCTGTCAACAGTGCTGGTTGTTGGAAGTCAGTGGTGCATGGGCCATACAAGCCTATGGTGAGCGTCCCGAAATCTAATGAACAGGTTGCGAAGAAACCTGAACAATATTCGGACGAAGATCTAAAGCTGTTCGAAATTGATGCTAGAGCCCATGGAATTTTAGCCATGGCCATTCCAAACGAGATATATTCAGGGCTCTTGCATCATGAGTCTGCTCATGACCTATAGGTTGCTCTAAAAGAACAATTTGGAGGAACTGATTCGGTCTTAGCAAACAATAGGGAAATCCTTGCCCAACAATATGAGACTTTCTCAATAGAAATGGTGAGACTCTGACCCAGCAGTTTGAGCGGTTCTCTTGTTTAATCTCTAAGATGAAGATGGTTAAACAAGAGTACTCCAAAAGCCAAATGAACAACAGGTTCCTCAGGTCATTGCCTGAGAGATGGGACACATATACCATTGTCCTACGCTCTAGTGCTGACCTTGACACTCTATCTCTCACCCAACTTCATGGGAAATTACTCACTTTTGAGAGAGAGGTAGAGCAAAAGAGGAAGTTGTCATCTTCTGGCAAACTTGCTGATGACTTTGTCCAAGGTAATGCTGCCTTGATAAGTCATGAGTCAGAATATGCTTCATCAGAAAGTTCTTATGATGAGCATATTGATTTCTCTACAAACTCAAAACAAGCTTTTGTTGGTGTCAGTAGTTCAGGAGGAGGTGGTGACAACTTGTGTTTTCTGATGGAGGATTTGAAGGGCATTCCAGATGATGATCTGGAAGAGATGGATATTTTGAACCAAATGGCAATGATAAATATCCGATCTCAGAAGTTCTACAAAAGAACTGGTAGGAAATTCCCAGGACTCTCTGGCAAAACCAAAGTTGGTTTTGACAAGAGCAAGTTGAGGTGTCACAAGTGCCAAAGGCTTGGACACTTTGCAAGAGAGTGTAGATCATCTGGATCTAACTCATCTGCACCCTTTGTGACTTTTCCCAGCAATAGCTCACAGCACAAAGGGCAACCTTCCTACAGTTCTTCCCATCCATCTCAGGCACAAGCACCACCTGCTTATTTTGTGCCACAGGGTCATATGCCTTATCCTTACCCCTGTTACTACATGCCTCAGCCTGGTCAAACTCAAGCACCCCCGGCTCAACCACCTCATGCTCTTCCAGAGCCTCATTCTTCCCAATCTCATCACCACACACAACCTCAACAACAAAGCTTTTTCACCCCAACTGTTGTTGACTGGAGTAGTCTACAGAAGAGCTATCTGGTCAGGAACCACTACTCCAAGGTGCTGGTCAACATGGTGGTGACCAACCTTTTGGAAATCTTGCTCTGATGGCCCTTGATTCTGCTGAAGGGTCATCATCTAATGCCTCATCTCAGGTATCCACTGAGGCAAAAGCCAAGCTTTGTTCAGAGTCATGCATAGCAGCATTTGCTTCTATTAGAGAAGCAAATGTAGCTTTAATAGATAAAAATCTTGAGCTTGAGCACACTATTTCCAAAAGAAAAGCTGATTTTGAGGTTATTCTAAAAGATAAAAATGATGAGATTTACAAGCTTAACTGCCAAATCAAAGATGCTAAAGCTAGGGAAGATGTACTTCTTGATAAGTACAAAGATCTCAAGGAAACTCTTGCAACCACCCAAGTTGAGTGTGATCGATGGGTGCAATCATGCAAGGGTTTTGAAATGCTTCTTAGCAAGCAAACAACTTCCAATATGAAGTTTGGCATTGGTTATAATCACACTGCTCCTCCCACAGACTTCATTTCAAGAGCAGAAGTTGAATCTGATGGGGAGAGCAATAACCAATCCTTCTCATCATGTGACTTACTATCCTCTGAATCAGCATCATCAGAGATAGACTGTCACATGACCAAAAGGCTGATCAACTCAGGAGTTGTCACTAGAAGTACTGAAGGTACTGGAGAGCAAGTGACAACATCTGAAGTTCAAACCTCAAATACTGTTAGCACTAAAGAGAAGAAAACTAACAGTAGGAAAGGTTTGAAGATAGCTAGAGAGGATACCAGGAAAGTAGGCAGTAAGAAGAAAACTGCTAGTACTGATGACAAACAGCTGAAGAACAAGTCTTCAGCAGTTCAATCCTCTTCAGCTAATGATCAGCATAAGATGAAGAAAAAGCCATGTGAGATATGTGGCTTGTTCAATCATCTTACTGATGATTGCTGGTACAAAAGGGGTTCCAAACTCAAACAGAAGGAGAAAATTACTAAGAGCATCAATAAAATGAAGAATGAGTTTGAAACCAAGTTTGTATTAGCAACATCCAAGCCTGAAATCCCTAAGCCCAAAGCTAAATCTAAGAAGGTAGGGATAACTCAGGCAACAGCTGAGGTTGCTCAGAAAAAGATGGTACAACATAGGAACTCATCATCAGCAAACTCCAATGTGTCTGAAGAGCTGAAAGCCTTATCACAGAATCAGACACAATTGGTGATGATGGTTCAGCAGCTAGTGGGAAGGGTCAACCACTTAGATGCTCCTGTGTTGAAACCACAGAAAAGGAAGTCCAAGCCAAAGGGTTCCTCTTCTGTACCATCTTCTTCACCTCAAGCTGTCACACACAACACAACTGTTAGTGCTGCACCTGCAGCTGAGAATAGACCCAAAACCAAGCAGGTTTGGGTCTCCAAGACAAACTAACACATGGTTGTGTTTGCAGGGTTCTTCAACATGCCTTAAAAGCATCTGGTATGTAGACAGTGGAGGATCCATGCACATGACAGGAAGCAGTTCCCTTCTTAATGACTACTCTCAAGGAAAGAAGGGATTTGTTTCTTTTGGCAATGATGCAAAGGGTTACATCATCGGAAAAGGCTTTGTTTCCAATGGGGAAATAAGGTTTGATGATGTTAACCATGTGGAGAATCTCAAGTACAACCTCTTGAGTGTCAGTCAAATGTGTGACAAAGGCCATGTTGCCCTTTTCACAAGCCAGAACTGTCAGATTCTGTCATCCAAAGTTCTGAGTTTGATTGACAAGGCATTGGATGAACACACTCTCCTGAAGGCCAACAGAACATGAAGAGTGTATGCCTTAGATCTTTCCAAAAAGATGGATCTAAAAGGCCATCCTTGCCTATTCTCCAAGGCATCTCCTCAAGAGTCTACACTATGGCATAGAAGGCTGGGTCATGTAAATTTCAAGAACATGAATCAGCTTATAAGCCATGGTTTAGTAAGAGGATTGCCTCTGAAGGAGTTCAAGTGTGAAGATGACTGCACTGCTTGCTTGAAAGGAAAACAACACAAAGTTTCATTCCCTTCAAGGATGAAGCAGCAAAGACAATAATGAACTTTGTGTTACAAGTAGAAAAGCAGTATTCCCTACAGGTCAAGTGTGTGAGGAGTGATAATGGAACAGAATTCAGAAACCACACACTTGATGACTTTTACCTGTCTAAGGGAATTAGAAGGCAGTTTAGCATTCCTAGAACTCCTGAGCAGAATGGAGTGGTGGAGAGAAAGAACAGGACCCTCATTGAAGCAGCAAGGTCAATGTTGGCTGACTCTGGATTGCCACTGACCTTTTGGGCTGAAGCTGTCAATACAGCTTGCTATGTATAAAATAGAGCTTTAGTAAATAAGAGGTTGATGAAGACTCCTTATGAAGTTCTTCATCATTTGGCTCCTCTTATTTCATTCTTTAGAGCCTTTGGGTGTCCTTGTTTTATTCTCAACACTAGCAACCCACTCCATAAGTTTGCTAGTAAGGTGGATGCAGGGTACTTTGTTGGTTATTCATCAACTTGCAAAGCATACAGAGTCTTCAACTGTAGAACCAAGGGGGTTGAAGAAACTTTGCATGTTAAGTTCAATGAATCTCCAAAGGACAAGATTCCACAAAACCCTGTGGAGTTGTTTGATCTGGACATACTGCAATATGTTCCTTATCAACCTCCATCTGTTGAGCCTGTCAACAGATCTCCACCTGGTGGTACTGATGATGATGAAGTCAGTACTCACCTCTTCAGGATCAGTGACAATCTACCTAAAGTCACTGAACCTGATGCTCCTGTAGCCTCAGCAGCAACATCCACTACAAATGCTGATGAGATTTCTGCTTGCTCTACTTCATTTGAGCTGCCATCCTCTACATGGTTTCAGGAATCTCCATCACCATCTGTTGCTGCTGATGGGTCTACAAACACTTGTACAGATATTATAGTTTATCAAGAGCTCAAGAATCACCCCACTTCATAAATCATTGGTGATATCCAAGATGGAGTTTCAACCAGGAATCAATTGTCCAACTTTTGCTTCTATGCTCTCTTCATCAGTCAGCAAGAGCCAAAGAACTATCATATTGCTTTAAGAGACAATGGATGGGTGGAAGCTATGCAGCTTGAGCTTCTTCAATTCAAGAAACAGCAAGTGTGGGAGCTTGTTCCATTACCCAAAGATAAGTGTGCTATAGGCACCAAGTGGGTATTCAGGAACAAAACAGATGAGAAGGGCCAAATTGTCAAGAACAAGGCCAGACTGGTTGTCCAAGGGTTTGCACAGGAAGAAGGCATCGATTATGATGAGACCTTTGCACCTGTGGCCAGACTGGAAGCAATCAGACTGTTCTTAGCTTATGCTGCCTTTCACAGTCTCAAGGTTTATCAAATGGATGTCAAAAGTGCTTTCCTATATGGAAAAATAAAAGAAGAGGTTTATGTGTGTCAACCACCAGGCTTTGAGGACAATAAACATCCTGATTGGGTGTACAAGCTTGATAAGGCTCTCTATGGGCTGAAGCAAGCACCTAGAGCCTGGTATGAGACACTCTCAACCTTTCTTCTAGAGAATAAGTTCACTAGAGGCACCATCGATAAAACCTTATTCATCAAGACTGTGGGACAACATAAGCTCCTTGTTCAGATTTATGTTGATGATATTGATGCATTTTTGTCATTATTTCTTGAACTCTCACTAATTTCTACTGACTCAATTTTAGCAATGAGAAGGTCAAGATCCATTGGAAACTTTTCAGCATGTTTCAACAAAGTCACAGTCTGTTTCCAAGATGATGGCAGTGCATTCAGAAGTCTATTGTTTTGGCCTTTAAGATCATTCTTAATCCCTAGAGTTGACATCTCTACTGTAAGTTGCACATATCTATTCATCATCTTATTTATGGTCTCTCCTGACATATGCTCAAACAATTCAAGTTGCCTTTTCAATTTCTGTTTTTTAAGGTCTTGAATTTCTTTTCCTCCTTCACATATGACTTTCAAGGCTTTGTACATTGTGTACCTAGTTTAATAGTTCTCAATCCTTGATAGGACTTCCAAAGGCAATCCTTTACACATAAGTGAATAAGCCTTAATATCATTCCTCACTTTCTTCAGATCATCTCTATGTAAATCATCTTTAGGATAAGGTTCTTGTGACTCTTTTGTATACACAAAACCTCTATCTGGACCATTAGAGGTGACAGGATATAAGGCCCTTTCTCAATAGATTTCCATAGATCAGTATCTATAGAATTCAGATGGTGCTTTAGCCTGAGTGACCAGTTCTTGAAGTCTACTCTGTTCTTCAACTTTGGTACACGATTCTTAGAATCTTCAGACTTAACCATGTTTAACTTTTAAATTTATGAAAAAAAAATATTTTTTTGTTTTTGATTTAAAATGAAATAAAGAAAAAATATTTTTGGATTTTAGATTTTTTAAAAAATTTCTAAGTGTTGAATGAAAAGTCTGATTCTGATGAGTCTGAACAGTATAGAAGCGTCCACTTTGACTTTGAAACACCTAAGGGAATGCCTTCGTGTATTTCTGAAACTTCCAAGCTTAGAAATGCCTGAACAGTTCTGAAACGTCCAAACAGTGGTCAAATGTCTGAACAGTTCTTAAACGTCCAAACAGTTCCAAAACGCCTGGGACTTAGTTTCTGAAAAACGTCAAAATAGCGCTAAAACGCCTTCAAACAGTGTTAAAACGCCCAATGTGAAAATGCCTACACAATGTTAAAGCGTCTGAACAGTGGTCATGCGCCTAACACTTAGTAATTTTTAGATGATTTTCAACCATCAAACACCTAATTCATTCTCTTTGTAACAACCTGATCTTAACAAACTTTTGAAAACATGATTAATTGATCTCAAACTTATCAATCAAGTGTATAAGGTAGCGAATATCAATCCTTTAGCATCATTTTGCTTCAATTAACAACAAAAGTTTATAATTTTGGTGAAATTTGTGTTCGAATAAACGAAGAACAGTTCGTACTTAAATCTGATGAAAATTCAGATCTATAAGTGTAAAATAACTCAATTGTGATTCAATTCATGTTTCAAATGATGAAACACAACTGAATTCATCAATTAATTGAACAATTTCTATCAATAACACAGATTCAAGTGATTCATAGTGCTCGAAAGTCGTTGCAAGCTCCAAATCACTGAACCAAAAGCTCTGATACCATTTGATTGGTTCAAATGGATCGATTCTATGTTATGATTAAGCAATCAATAATTAAAAGAACAAAGTAATCAACAACTGCAAAGATTCAAATCAGATTCAAGTGATTCATAGTGCTCGAAAGTCGTTGCAAGCTCCAAATCACTGAACCAAAAGCTCTGATACCATTTGATTGGTTCAAATGGATCGATTCTATGTTATGATTAAGCAATCAACAATTAAAAGAACAAAGTAATCAACAACTGCAAAGATTCAAATCTGTTTCTATTGATTAGGTGCAAGGATTACAGTGTATAATTGAGAGAAATATTCAAAAACGTCTAACTACACAATACACTTAATCCTATTTATACTAAACAAAGAAACTAAAGGAACATATATTACATAATATGTCCCTATACTATTGCAAAAGTAAAATACAATGTAAAAGTAAAATACAAAGACAAAATAAAGACAACATGTTAAATTTTTAAGAGGTGCTAACAAGCTTATTTGAGTGCAGCCTTGAGTTTGTCTAGTTCTTTGTCTTTTTAATTCATTTTAGACTAAAATTTCTCTTTGAGTTCCTTGATTTCCTTTTCCTTTTCATCCAACTCTAGAAGTCTGTCTTGTATAATACCAGATCTTCTATCAAGCAACTTTTCCATTCCTGCAACTTTCACCAAAAGTTCTCAGATCATCTCATCCTTCTCATCAAGCTTGTTAATTCAAGATTCAGCATAACTTTCAGAATTACCCGCCTCAAATTAAATTTGTGTTACACACATTCTAATAGTATGATCCTCCTCATCCGGAGATGACTTGGATTCTTCTGAAGAGCAGGTAGATTCACGAGACCCAACAGGTTCAACATCAGCTGGAGAAGAGTGAAATGGAGAAAAGTGAGCTGGAGACATAGGAGGAGAATGAGTTAGAGATGGTTTGAAAGGTGATGTCATGTCAGCTTCTTGAATAGAAGGCTTATTGTGAAAATCACCACCTACATCAACATGTGGTGACACTTTCCTTTGTTCTTCTTGTGCTTCTTCAGCATCTTCATTAACATGTTGTTGATCAGGAGTAGCTTGTTCTTCTTCTTCATGAACTTGCTCATCAGCTGGTGCTACATCTTCTTGTTCATCTATAGCATCTTCTTGGTTAATCTGATGTAACATCCATGGAAGCAAGGGAAAGAAAGTCCCATAATAGAAGTTCCTATGATCCCTTTTCTAGATGTACTTATAGGACTTAGCATTCTAATGGGGAATATCCATCGTAGGTCCTACAGGTACCAATTCTGTAAAGGCTTCATTGATGAAGCACTGCAAGAACCTTGGGTACATAGGAAACCCTTCTCTTTCCCTCTTGAATGTTAGAAACCAGGCCATCAAATATATATGCTGACATAATGAATGGTCTATTTGTGCACATAGCACAGATAGCACATGAGGTAGTGATAGGGATGTCATTCCACCCTGTCTTTCTTTTAGATAGATAGTGTTAGAATATGTGTATCCATTGCAAATCCACCAACCCTTTTACTAGCTGTTTTCCTTCATATCCTCCTTAATATCCAATAATAGCAAAGAAGGTCATTAACTCCTCATCTTTAAATTCAAAAGGAGTATTAGCATCATCACCAAACTATAGACACTGTCTCACAGTTTGTTCAGTGATGAAAAGGGTGTGATCATCAGAAATTCTCCCAGATAAGGTTTTGACTCCATCAATGTCTGTTACTTCAGCACTACCTTAGAAGGATCTTATGATGTTCTCATATCTAGCATGTCTCACGGTGATAGCATGAGAACCTCTAGTGGTAGCTGTGAATCTGATCATGTCTCTGAGTCCTTCAGTTTCAAGGAGATCAGGGTCAAGATACCCACTAACATTATGGAGTTTACGCCATGTGAGATTAGCCATTGACCTCTGTATTAGAAACATATGAGTTAGTAATTGACTCATAATCATGAAATTACACAAGTAAACTCATGTTGATTATTTTTATTTTGACTTTGTTTTAGTCAAAATTAAAGAATCATGGGCACTATTTTATATAAATTAGACCTAACTTGATTTTGTAATGAAGAAATTAGACCTATCTTGATTTTGTAATGAATGATTGATTTTGTTATGTTTTATCTTTGTTTTTGATGATCTTTTTTTTATTCTCGTTTACCACTGAAGCATAGCTTTTGAAGTCGATATTTTCCAGTTCATAGTTCCCCTGTTCATTCACTGAACCTAGGGCTTTAAAAATCAATTGTTCATTATTAATTTCATAATCATTGGTTCAATGCATTTGAAAATGTCTACCGATCCTTGGTTTGAGGTTGATTTTTATGATTCTTTCTTTATCTAGGGTTCCAAGTTCATCATGAATTCAACGGACAAGAGTTTAAATCCATTGAAAATCACCTTGTTTCGATACTACTATTGTTGAGAATCGAAATAGAGGAGATATGATGTTTGAAGAACACTAGAATCAAATTGTTTGTGATGATTTTTGTGATGAATGAAGAACAGTAAGAAAGTTCACTCGTCGCACTTTAAAGTCTCTCAAATTTGAAAAGTATTAAATGACTCTTGTTGATCTGTTTAAAAAGTCAAATTAATTGCTTTTACAAATTTTAAAAGTTACTTAACAAATGCGGAGGATTTTTGTAGCAGATACAGAAGAATAAATCTATCAGCATTTGTGTATTGTTACAAATGCGTAAGTGTAAAACTTGGCAGCATTTTGTGTTCTGTAGCAAATGCGGAAGAGCATTTTACTTTGCTATATTCACTTCAATAAATGCTGATGAGCAATTTTCATGTCCGCATTTCTTGAACTTCTAACACACCATGACAGAATGGTGTGAGCATACTTCTAGTTTATTTTTATACAAATACTCAAGAAGGTTTCTGTATTGAAGTCAACCACTTTTAAGAAATGTGGCTAAGTCAACAAATGCGGATGAACAAGTGTTTCCGCATAAGTATTTACAATTAAAACTTGTAATCATTTGTTGTGAGACTAATGCGGAAGACTTATCTTATCCGCACTAATTTCACTTGTGTTTTTTATGAATCAAAACTATAACCCGCATTGGTTATGTGCTTGGGTTACTTTCACCCGCATTAACCGATGCTCTTACCTGCATTAAATTTTGAACATGTCAAAAATTTATGTTTCCAGTTTGGATAGTTTTGGTTGTTTCTGATTTGATGCATTGTCTTTTATGAAGATAAGTCTGTTGATTTGATTTTTTTATTGATGTTTTGAATGTTACTCAGATTGTCAATTCTTGCTTGAAATGATACAAGTTTTCTAGTGTTTACTGATCATGAACTTTTATGCTTCAAGATATCTGCATATACTGAGATACTATGGTATAACTTCTACACCAACACCGTCATTTTTCTAAATTTGTATATTTTTAAGAAAGGTAACAACTGTACATAATAGTCAAAATTTTAGTTACTCCCTCTAAAGTTTATATCCATATTGTTGGATTCTTTATGCCCAAGATACATAGAACATTGATGTGGTTAGTACGTTATGATCCAAGTCGGGTCATACCCAATAACAAGCTTAGGAAACACCAATAAATATTTGATTAATGATATGATTAGGCAATTAAATAATTACACCAATTTAGAAAATGGGTTTTCTAAATAAATTGTATATGAGATGGAACAACTTATAAGGATATTTTGTTCATGGGTATCATTTGTAATATTATTTAAGTTGGTTAAATAATATCAAATAATAATAGTGTGTATGAGTCACATAATTAAAATGTTAATTACATAAATTATTAATAAACTAGTTTCAATTAAAATGAAAGATTAAAATGGGGGGAAGCCCCATTTTGAAGCCAACAGGCAGCTGCCCCTTTGTGGGTAAATGGTTCATTTTTGTTGTCTTGGATGAAGACACAATTAATTAGTTAGACACTCCACACACTCTCTATCTCTCTTACATGCAAAAGGATCAAAATTCTCTCCTCTCTTGGAAGAAAGAGTCACGGCTGAAAGAGGTTTCAGCAGCCCCTTTTTGGTCGATTTTGGGGTTCAAATCCTAGCAACAAAGGTGTTAGCTTGATGCTTGTGGGTATGCACGCTTGAGGACATCTTCCTTGGTGTTTTTGGCCGTTCAAGAACCTCATCTCCTTCCTCATTCTCACGGTTTTGGCAGCTCTTGAAAGGTAGTTTCATGAGTTTGTATTTGGTTGTTATCTTATGCTTGATAGCTAGTTCTTTCACATATATTTGATCCTTTGTTCTTGGGTTTGTTGATGATAAATAATATGCTTTAAATTTCAGTTTATAAAACATATTATTAAGCTTTGTTTCCGCTGCATTTTCATGTTTAAAAGGTTAAACAACTTAGATAAAGTGTCTAACAAACCCAACAATGGCATCTAGAGCCGGATATGTGGAAAACTAGCTTCTCAAGTCCCTGTAAAATTGGTTTTATGGGACTTAAACAACCTAATAGGGGCTGTTTTGTGATGATATAATGAATCCCCAATCTTTCAAGGTTATATCATACATGCATGTGATTAAACCTTGAAAGATAGATGTCAAATGGTTTATTATTTTGTTTGGACAAAAACCCTAAATTCTAGGTTATGTTGGCCGAAAATTTGGGGTTAAATGGGGACTTATTTTGGTTCTTGAATGTTGAATATGTTGTTTGATAACCTAGGCTTGACCTTGTGTTGCATTGGTTTTGGATGAATGTTTGGTTTTGGTTGATTTCATTCATTATGGGTTGCATTATTTATTCTTTTGTGCTTGTTGTTGGGTCTGAAAGATAGTCTAATATTATCAACACAGTCAAAGTCAACAAAAGTCAACGTCACGGTCAAAGTCAACAAAAGTCAAACGATGCGTTCGGGACGAAGATTAGAGACAAGACGTTGAAGATATATTTGTCTAGGATGTTTATTGTTAGTAAATATATCTTGTGTCGACAAAATATATTTAATCTTGTTTTTAGACATTTTGGGTTTTAATTGTAAATTCTAATTGTCATAGTTTAGGGTCCTAAGTGTCATTAGTAAATTGTCATTTACTCTAAATAGTAAAGTATGACAATTAGGGTTGAGAGCTTGAATGAGCTAGGTGATTAGGGTTTCCAACTTTCAGATTAATTTGTAATCACATTTTGGATCAAACAAGGGGTTTTTGAGTTGTTCTTGGTGTTCATATTTGTTCATCATATTTTATGTGTTTGATCCAAATCTTCATGTTATTTGATTGATTCAAGAGCTCCTGGACTAATAATATGGTATCAGAGCCAACTTGAATCAATATTTATTGCTGATTTGAAGATTTTTGTTACTGATTTTGAAATATTCTAGAGAGAGAAAATGAGGTCTTAGAGAGAGAAACTAGATCTGAGTTTTGTGTTCATCAGTCTTATTGATTTTCATCAGATCTATATCATTTCATAGCAGATTTACAACATTAGATGTCAAATTTTATGTCTACAAATTGTTTTATACAAGAAATTTGATTTTAAAGTTATTTCTCTCACACACAGTTGTGTGTGTGTTCTTGGTGTTCTTCATATCTTCAAACATTCAACATGAGAAACTACTGACGAAATTAGCATAATCTAAACGAAAGTTCAAATTTCTCCAGCGAATCTAAGGTGATTTCCGACCAAATCATCAGTTCTGGGCGAAACTACTGTTTCTCCGGCGAAAGTACGCATTTCCCGGCGAAACTAAATCCAGATCTGCGAAACTAACCTAAGTTACCCACAACCACCACAACCAACAACCATATTCGCCTCACCATACCTCTGCAGCCACCACCACCACCACCGGAAACACCAAACCGCCACCCACAGACAAACCCGATTCCACACCACTCTCAACCCCAACCCACCTTGGTGGCTCCTCCGTCGACCACAACCCACCTCTCACCGGCAGCCGCCCATAACCACTGCAGAACCACCAGCGAAATTAACATCCACAACCAACAAAAACCTATTTTTCCCAACTTTTACCATCACAGATCTACTACCTCCGACCACAACCACACCTGCGAACTGTTCGATTGCAACCAACACCATCTTTGGTCGACCGACAACCCCCATCAACCATCATCATCTTCGATCAATTGACAGTAATCATCTCCGACCACCGCAAACACTGCAGAAGCATCAGGTACGTTGAGAATCCGGCGATCTTGTCGCGGAGGCACATCGAGGGGATGATGGCGACTTCTTCGAGAAGCTTCTTGTTGGTGTGGAAATCGAGAGTCATTTTTGAGTAGTAGCGCTCGATTACTTGTCGAGATGACTTCTTCATAGTTTTGGTGCGGGCGCGACCCAAGGTTCACGGCGGCATGTGTTTTCTCCGGCGACGATGACGATAGGGTGCCTAGGGTTTGTTGAAAAGGAATTAGAAGAAAGGGAAAAAGAGGGTACTCAGGAGAAGTTAAAGAGTGGGGTTATGGAATCCGTTGAAGCAAAAAAGAGACAGAAGCATCGAGTGTTTGAATTTTTAACCTAGCTTTCCAACATGGGATGTGTTTTAAGTGTTTGTGAATGGGATTTCTCATTATTTTAAAAAAATAAATAAAAAAGCAAAATAGGTGATTGTAGGTTAAGCTGTTGATTTAAAAGATATTTGGCTCGTGTAGTTGAGTTAATCCTTACAGTTGGCCGGGAGTTAACGTTGAAATTTTGGGACTTATTCGTTGGAGTTGGTTTCGTATTATTTTGACCAGGTATTTTGAGTAAATTCATTGGGTCGAGTTGTTAGGGCCGGGAATTATTTGACATATCAGTGGGCCAGTGAAACTAAAGTTGTTGGGCCAGAAGTTATCGTTTAATCAGTTGGGCCAAGATCAGTATAATAAAAAATATGAAAAATGATGTGTTCAAGTTGGCCGGATGTTAACTGTTTCTCTTATGGGCCGAGACAATTTTGATTTGGGCGTATTTAATGAAGTCAAATGTGTTTGTGATGAAGCCAATTATTTGTTGTAAGATAATTGGTGTGTCGAACCTTTATCATTTGCCTACATGTTGGGAGGATCTACAATTGAGGGGGAGATTCACCATGACAAGCTTCAGAATGTTGGTCTAGCTATGAAACACAAAACAGAGTTAATCAGAATTTTATATTTTTTGTGGGGGAGAGAAGGCTCAAAAGTTGATCAAGCATGCCTTAATGTCAATGATCTTTGTGAAAAGTTGGTTATCTGTTGGTAACTAGTTGGAGTTCAAGCGTTATATTATGCCTATAATTAGGAGGGTCTACATTGGAGGGGGAGAATCACAACGAAAGGCTTCGAGTTATCCATTGATTCACGATAATCAGCGACAGAATAGGCAACAATTCCATTTTAAATTTTTTATAGGGGTGAAGTAAATTGAATCTGGCAAGCATCAGTCTAGGGGGAGTATTGTTGAGTCATGAGTTAAGACTGATGCTTTCCAGATCGAGGTTGAACTAGATGCAAGACGTTGATAATAGTAGACTAAGGGGGAGTATTGTTGGACCTGAAAAATAGTCTAATATTATCAACTTAGTAAAGTCAACAAAAATCAACATTAACCGGTCAAAGTCAAAGCCAAGTCAAGTTGACGGATTCGAACAATGGTTTGACGTGTGATGTTCAAGTTAAGACAGACAATGGAGCTTCGAGTTGAAGAAATATATTTTGTTTAGACAAATATATTTATTACAAATTTAGACTAAAAATAGAGGTTTTTAATGTAATTTTTATTGTCTTGTTTTAGTCTTTATTATTGTTTAAGGTCCTAATTGCAATTAGTCTATAGTCATTAGGCTATATATAGAAAGTGTTAATGGAAATTAGGGCAAGACTTGTATGAACCAAATAGATCTAGGAGGTGTAATTTTAATATTCTATGAGATCTATTTGAGGTTTTTGAATGTTCATATCTTTATTCATCAAGTTCTTCATTGTTCTTGTTAATATTCATATATTTCTTATCTTTTGATCTAAAATCTTCAATAAAAACTTGATTCAAGGCTGTTTGGGACCAACACTTGTATATGGTTGTAATTTATTTATTCATTCAATGGTGATGTAATAAATAGATTAGGTGTATTTTCTTTTATTAAAAAATTTGTATTACGATATAATTTTCATAAAAGAAGATGCACAAGTTGGAAGCACAAAAGGAAGACACAAAGAGAAGGACTTGAAACATTTGGATGCAACCTCAAGTGGGGGTCTTTGGAGATCCTATCTTATGTGTTGTAACTAACCCTTAAGAAAGACCAAATGACCACACTTGTGACGGCAAAAAAGTGTGGTCACCTAATTGGCTATGGTTATGCACATGTGGTTGTTTGAATATGCTTGTTTGATTATCCAATTTATGTTGATTGTTTGATATGTGGATATGCCTAACAATCTAAATATATGATCATAACAAGCTAAATATTCATGGTTCTTAATCATTTATATGTTAATAAAAGGTTCTTAAAAGGATTAATGATTTCAAAATAAAAGGGGTTTTATTAAAAAGGACCGTAGGGTACCATGTATTTGAAAGCATGCGAATACAAGGTACATAGAGTTTTCAAAAACTAGAATTAATGAAAACTAAAATCCCTTTGGAAAAAAGTTAAACACCATCCTTTTACACGACACTCGAATCACTTGAGAACTATTTGAGGGATAAAGGTCACCTAACCACTTTTAGGGAACTTGTGTGTTTGAGGTGGGCTTAACATATTTATGGGATAATGGTCACCTAACCACTTGTATGTGTAAACTCACACGTGTGTGTATGTAGGACGACTTGAATTGGAAACCATGTGCATAGGGTCACCAAAATATGGCGTCCAATGGTGTTGATGGGATTAAACATGCGAACTAAACATAATGTTTAACTGATCCCATAAGGCTAGAAGTTGCAAAAGGTTGCAATTATCAAGTGTTGACTACCTTGTTAATTTAAATAACGGGATAAAGGTCACCTAACCATCATTTAAATGTAAAGTTGGATTCTAGGTTTTAATTATTAATTGTTTATGAGACATAAAAGGGTATCAATAATTAAAATTTAATATTTCAGAAATACTAATATGAACTTTGTTAATTATTGTCGAAATGGCCACAAACAATAATCCTACCCCCCGACCGTCCATACCCTATCACTGAGAACTATCTTAGAGAGGGATTGTCTTAACCATAATAACTTTATGGACTAGTTTTGAAACTTGAGAGTCGTTCTCAAACAAGAGAAAAAGGCCTATGTCCTTGACCATCCCATTCCTGACCAACCCGACCTCGATGATGTTGAGGCCTATAACAATTGGCTTCAGTACACTGAGGATTCCATGCAGGTTTCATGCATCATGTTGAGAACTATGATTCCCGAACTCCAAAAGGATTTGGAGCATCATGGGGAATATGAAATGATTACCCAATTGAAGGAAATGTTCCTTCAACAAGCTAGGACAGAGCACTTCGAAATGGCTCGAGCGCTTCATACGTGTCGCATGGAAGAAACCCAATCGGTATCATCTAATGCACTTATGATGAAAAGCCACATTAATCGCCTCGGGAGGCCTAACTGTCACGTCTTAAAGGAGTTGGCCACGGATTTGATCCTTAATGGCCTAACTAAAAAGTTTGAGACGTTCATAATGAATTACAATATGAACGCGTGGGACAAGAGCATTGGTAAGCTTCACACAATGCTCAAAACAGTCGAGGTAGGGAAGGGTAGAAAGGTTTTACGTGTTCTCTTGATTAATGAGGGAGGCTATAAGAAAAGGCCATTCCCGATCCCAAGGTAAATATTACCAAAGGAAAGGTGTACATCAAAGGCAAGGGGAAGGGAAAGGCTAAAGCGGAACCTCCAAAGCCTAAGCTTAAGAAGCCTGATGTAATGGAGAACGATCCATGCTTTGAGTGTGGTGAGATAGGACATTGAAAAGGAATTTTCCAATCTATCTCAAAGAGTTGAGAAACAAGAGGGATGCCGGGCAAACCTCAGGTACAACTTTCATGAGTCATATTGGTTTAAATGTTATTTCTTCAAACACATGGGTATTGGATACCGGATGCGGAACTCATATTTGCAATTTGTTGCAGGGGTTCAAAAGAAATAAGCATTTCAAGAAGGGAGACACAAGTCTCTACATGGGCAACGGAGCAAAAGTTGATGTCGAAGCCCAAGGAGACTATATTTTGAAACTTTAAAATGGTTTGGAAGTTGTTCTTAAGAACATTTTGTATGCTCCTAGTTTGACTAGGAACATAATTTTTGTTTCCCTTTTAAAACAATGTGGTTATAAATTAAAGTTTGTATACAATGGTAATTATGTTTGTATGGAAGATGTATTTTATTTTAAGGCTATGTCTTTTAATGGTATCTATGAATTGGTTCATGATGATTCATTCTTTAATCACTCATTATACCAAACAAGCACCAAGAAACTTAAAATGGGTTTAAGTGATTCATATCTTTGGCATTGTTGTCTTGGTCACATAAACAAGAATCGGATTCAAACACTTCAAAAGAATGGTCTTTTGGAAACAACTGAAAATGGTTCATTTGATAAGTGTGAATCTTGTTTACAAGGTAAGATGACCAAGTCGCCCTTTAGTGGTACTAACAAGAGGGAAAAAGACTTATTGGGAATCATACATTTGCATTTATGTGGTCCTTTTAAGACAATGACAAGAAATGGTGAAAGCTACTTAATTACCTTTACCGACAATTAGAGTCGCTATGGTTATGTGTAATTGATGACACATAAATATGAAGCTTTTGAAATGTTCAAAATCTTCAAGAATGAAGTAGAAAATCAACTCAACAAACCTATAAAAGTTCTTCGTTCAGATAGAGGAGGTGAATACCTCAGTGAGGCTTTTCAGGATCATCTAAAAAGTTGTGGGATTGTCTCACAACTTACTCCACCTGGAACACCACAACATAATGGTGTGTCTAAAAGGAGAACCGAACCCTATTGGATATGGTTCGATCTATAATGGCTATAAGCTCACTACCTCTATCATTTTGGGGTTTCGCATTGCTCTCCGCCGCTCGTATTTTGATTATGGCCCCAACCAAGAAAGTAGATTCGACACCTTTTGAAATATGGCATAGAAGAGTTCCATCGCTATCATATTTAAAATTATGGTGTTGTGAAGCTTATGTTAAGCTAAACACCCAAAACAAGTTGGAAAGTCGTTCCACTAAGTGTATATTTGTTGGATATCTCAAAGACTGTATAGGATACTACTTCTTTGATCCAACAGAGCAAAAGGTATTTATTGCTCGAAAGGCAGAGTTCTTAGAAGCTAAGTTCCTTATGGAAGAAATGACGCATAGAACAGTGGAATTTTATGGAGATCAAGATTCACAAGCCGGTACATGTCTGGTTGGCACTAGCAATCAGCAAGAGGTTGTTATTGATGATCAAGAGGTTGATCAATACATATAAAATGTTCGCAGATCTGGTAGAGTTTGCATTCCACCTGAAAGATATGGATTTTTCATGAATGGATGCTACGTGGTTGACTCTGATGAGCCAACTACATACCATGATGCAATGTCCAATTCGGATTGTGACAAATGGCTGGAAGCCATGAACGCAGAGATGCAATCCATGTATGACAACCATGTTTGGGAATTGGGTGAGCCTCCACTTAACTCCAAATTGGTTAGATGTAGGTGGGTTTTGAAGAAGAAAACCAATATACATGGAAACTTAGATACTTATAAAGCAAGACTTATAGCAGAAGGTTTCACCCAAACTCAAGGGGTTGATTATGATTTAACCTTCTCGCCTCTGGCAATGCTAAAGACAATTAGGATATTATTTGCTATAGTTACATATTATGACTATGAGATTTGGCCAATGGATGTCAAAACCGCTTTTCTTAATGGACATCTCGAAGGTAATGTCCATATGGTTCAGCCTGATGGTTTTGTCGATCCACGACATCCTAATAAAGTATGCAAGTTAAAGAGATCAATCTATGGAATGAAACAATCATCAAGAAGTTGGAATCAACATTTTGATGAAGAGATCAAGAAATTTGGTTTCATCAAGAACGCTGACGAGGCTTGTGTATATAAGAAGGCTAGTGGGAGCATAATAACATTCTTAGTGTTGTATGTTGATGACATGCTACTATTTGGAAATGATATTCCAACCTTGGAAGGTGTTAAAACCTGGCATGGAAGTTGTTTTTCCATAAAAGATCTCGGTGAAGTCGCCTATATTTTTGGAATAAAGATCTATAGGGATAGATCGAGGCGGTTGATAGGTTTAAACCAAGTGCATATATTGATAAAATCTTGAAAAGGTTCAAGATGGAAAACTCTATGAAAGGTATGCTACCTATTCAAAGAGGGACAATATTGAGTATATCTCAATGTCCAAGCTCAAAGGATGAGAAAGATCAAATGAAGGACATCCCATATGCGTCTGCTATTGGATCCATCATGTATGCGATGATATGCACTAGACCGACGTGTCATGTGCGTTAAGCCTGAGAAGCAGATATCAGCAGAATCCAGGTAATAGCCATAGGATGGCTGTTAAAAGTATATTGAAATACCTTAGGAGGACTAAGGATATGTTTCTAATATACTGATCTGATGAAGAAGATCTCGTTGTAAAGGGTTACACGGATGCGAGTTTCCAAACTGATCGAGATGATTCTCGATCACAATCGGGGTATGTCTTCGTTATGAATGGAGGAGCAGTGTCCTGGAAAAGTTCAAAGCAGTACGTGGTAGCATTGTCCTCTACAGAATCTGAATACATAGCCGCCTCATTAGCAGCTCAGGAAGCTACATGGATAAAGAAATTTATTGCCTATCTAGGGGTGGTCTCTACCATTCAAGACCCCCTAGAAACCCCGTGCGCATCAAAAGACTAGACACATTGAGTAGAGATTCAACTACATAAGGGATGAAGTTGAAAAGGAAAGATATGTATTCATAAAGTTCACACCGATCAAAAGATTGCGGATCCACTCACGAAGCTCCTTAAAAGGGCAAAGCATGAATGTCATACTTGTGCCTTAGGACTTTGATATTCTAGTGATTGGAATTGATCCGTTTAGTATTTAAAAGTTTGGAACAACTGTAATATTTAACTCTTTTATATATTTGTGATATTTTGAGTTATGTTCCTTTTAGCATGTTTACATCCATGAATATGTTTATTATAATCAATGTCCGTAGTCGGTCATGTTTGTGGGAACAAATATGAACGTAAGACTATAATGAACATGGATTGGTGGATATTCATAAGGCATGAATATAGAGCAATAGGTTGCTGCCAAGGTTCCTAGATATTTGAGGGATATGAATAGGGGACTGACCCGTGTCTCAAATTTTACTACATGGAATCTTCTTTATTGATCATAAGTAAATTTGAGTAAAGACGAATATCAGTTGGTATCCTCCAACCTGAGACACATATTGGGTTTGATACTCACTAAATGTATACCTTGAACTAGTTCTTCACTGCTCTGAAATAATGGACAGTACATAAGTGTAACACCTGAAAATTTTTATAGACGAGAAAGAATTAATAAACACGAATAAAAAGGAGAAAATGCAGTTTAACCCAAGTTGAGGGGTTAAAAGTGTCAAAAGGACAAAAAGAATAAAAAGTTGGTGCATAAAGGAGATATGGCAGCCCATAATCTCTTGCACACTTCATTTCATTCGATTTTTGAGAGACAAAGAGTAGAGAATTCGGGTTTCTTGACAGAAGAAGAAGAAGAATTCAAATTCAAAGTAAGAATTCTTTGTTTTGAGTTGTTCTTGGTCGGCCTATGCCTCGGTTATATGCTTATGTGTGTTTATGTGTGTTCGGGTGTGTGTTTTCATGGGTTTTAGGTGCTGGACCTTCAAGTGGGTTCTCGTGTTTGAGGGAGTTGTGCTTGGGAGCAGTCAAGGTGAGTTCTAGAACCCCTCTTTTACATGTTTTTAACTGATTTTGGGCCTGGAACACATAGAAGCTCGTTTATGAAAACGTGTGTGTTTGACCCATTTGGGTGTGATTGTGTATAGTGTGTTTAGAGTGTGATTTCGGGCTTGTTCGTGCTTGAATGGTGTCATAGTATGTTTTCCTAATGATTTGGAGGGTTGATTTGGGCATAGAATGAGTTTGGAAGGGTTTGGAAGTCGAAAATCACGACTGCAGTTCGGGATGACATTTGCTAAACATTCAGCAACTAAGTCTTTTGTTCCTCCGCATTTCTTTTTGTTCATCCGCATTTCTTTTTGTTCATCCGCATTTGCTACAGTGTCATTCGCATTTGCTACAGTGCCATCCGCATTTGCTACAGTGCCATCCGCATTTGCTACAGTGCCATCCGCATTTGCTACAGTGCCATCCGCATTTGCTATAGTGTCATCCATATTTGCTACAGTCAATCCGCATTTGCTATAGTGTCATCCACATTTGCTACAGTCCATCTGCATTTGCTACAGTGTCATCAACATTTCTTTTGAGACCTAGAATATTTCCTGACTTTTTGGGAAAAATGGAAATGTAGGCTTTGGCTTGGGGGATTCCCGAGGGCTATGTAAGTTGACTTTTTGAGGTCATAGATGGTATGATGGGCATGTTATGATGTATGATTGATGCTTATGAATGATGGTATGTATGATGTGTGATTGATGCTTATGTATGATGGTATGTATGATGTATGTTATGTTAAGTATGAAGTTGCCATGATAGATGGTGGTGACTGATGACTGGTAAATGTCGGTGTTCCCTGTTTCGATACGTGTTTATCTTTCCATGGCTTCACGCGTTATGATTAATAAATGTAACAAAAGTATTATGTAACATAAAGTGAAAGATAATGAAAGAGGAACATGATGAACGAATGCATGCATTAATGAATGATGATAGTAATGATAGTCTTGCGAGCATTGGATATAGGGACACGCCAATTAAGGTGTTAGCCTAACGGTGTGGGATCGCTACCCCGGGAGGATGATGTTATAGAACCTCTACCACTTACCCCTAGTACTGTGGCACCACGTTTAGCTGTCTCTTTATAGACTTCGGCCTAGTAGCTATATAGTTTGGCGTGTAGCATATGGTACTGGTACGGAAGATATCCCCGGGGGATGCACATTGGCGTCTTTCTTTGTGATCGACCATTATTATAGAACCTCTGCCGCTTACCCCTAGTACTGTGGCATCACGTTTAGCTGTCTCTTTATAGACTTCAGCCCAGTACCTATATAGTTCAGGGTGTAGCATATGGTATTGGTATGGAAGATATCTGTTGTGCAAGAAAAGATGAAATGATGAATGAACGAATAGAGAAGATAATAATGATATTATCTATGTGTACGTATGATGTGTGATAGCATGAAACTAAAGAAAAGGTTTTACTGAGAATAAAGTATGTTTTAATATAAAACTAGAACTCACTTAGCAAAGCTGACTTTTTATATGTTTCAAGTTGACAGGTAGTGTTGCTGAGGATGGCACGAGGCGGCTACTCAGCTCTTTTGGGATGGCATTCTTTTGTTAATGTTTTTGTATTGTAATACAAACAAACGATATTTTGTAATGAGTGTTGTATTACTTTGCAAAAGCATTTATATTGAAATCGAGAAGTTCTTTTACTGATTCCGCTGCAATGATTTAAATAATAGTATGATTTATGTGCGATGAATGACCAACTGTGAGGTGCCCGGAAATGGGGGGCCTTACAAGTTGGTATCAGAGCCAAAGTTTAAGTGAAATGGGTAAATTTTCAAAATAAACCTTAACTTAAACTGAAAATGGAACGGAAGAGGGAAGGGATGCCAATCTGAGTAGCTGCGTGCCATCAGGTATTTTCTTAAAGTTAAGCAGTATTATGTGCGCATGTTATGTGTTTATGTGTTGCTGGTAGATTTAGATACTGATGTAGTCAGGACAGGTAATGCTCGGGGTACGAAGAGTAAAGTAAGTGGCTAATCACAACTGGCCACTGTAATTAGGGACTTACTATACATGACATAAACTGAGCTGTTCCCTTGAATGACTGTGTTTGTGTTTGAATATTTCAGTGTGTGATAGAGGTTGGCTGGTGGTAGATCATCCAAAGCTTCACATGGTGGAGGTGGTGGCGGACGTGGTGCTGAACCACGGGCCACAAGAGGAAGACCTAGGGTGGAGAAAGTGGTTCCTGAAGAACCCGAGACCCCTCATCCAGAGGGTGTAGACGAGAGCGCCAATCTAAGAGCCTCGGTAAAAGAGGCAGTGGTTGAAGTGGTGCATCAGGTCATGCTAACGATCTTACCGTCTATGGTGACCGAAGTGATAAAGGCTGTCCGGGAAGGAGAAAGGAAAGAGAGGAATAGGTCCTCAGGAAGACAGGAGCAACCAGAGCCGGAAACTGTTCTTTCTGATGATAAAGAGGAAGATGAGGAGGAGCCTGTGCAGGAGTCGGCACAAGGCTGTAATTATGGGGCGTTTATGAGGTGCAAGCCGCCTACTTTTGACGGTAATGGCACCGCTGCTGCTGCTCACCGGTGGGTGAGAGAAATATAGGCTGTTCTTGATATCAGCGAGTGCCGGGAGGATCAAAAAGTGAAATTCGCTACCCACTCTTTTGTGGATTTGGCTCTGTGCTGGTGGGACAATATAGTCCAAGCCGAGGGTAGCAGAGCCATCGAGAGGATGAGATGGTCTGAATTGAAGAAGCTGGTGATTGAGGAATTTTGTCCTCACCAGGAAATGGATAAGGTTGAGAGGGAGTTCCTACAGCTGGAGGCGGGAACGATGACACACCAGCAGTACACTACAAAGTTTAATGAGATGGCACGTTTGGTGCCGGATCAGGTGATGCCTCTATCCCGAAAGATAAAGCGGTACATTTAGGGTTTGCCAGCGGATATTCGCAGGCACATGATCGCTGCCCGACCGAGTATGTTTAGGTCGGCAGTGGACTTGGCAGGGTGGCTATATGATGAGCGGGAGGTGGTGGTGACTGAAGCAAACAGGAAGGGTGGTGGTGAAGAGAACTGGAATGGAAAAAGGGTTGGTCAGGGTGATGCCTCAACGGGTAACAAAAAGGCATGGGTGACCATACCGACTGCGGGGTCGAGGAGGTGTGGCAAGTCTGGAAGGGAGCATGCGGGGGAATGCAGGTTGGGATTGAACGTGTGCTTCAAATGTGGGAAGACGGGGCACATCGCAAAGGACTGCCTCGCGGGCAAATGTTTTAACTATGTCGAAAGATGATGATTCGATTGATAGCGCCTGATGGGAGTTCGGTAACTCTTTATGGGGATCGGGTCACGACGATCCCAAAAGTGATCTCGATGGCGGTGGCGGGAAAGTGTATGAGGCGTGGATGTAGCACCTACTTATGTTATGTACAGGATGTGGAAACGCCAACACCACAACTATCCGATGTTCCGGTTGTGTGTGATTTTCCAGACGTGTTCCCGGAAGACTTATCGGGATTGCCACCTGACCGAGAGATTGAGTTTCAGATTGATCTGATACCGAGTGCCCAACCCGTTGCCAAGGCACCGTATCGGTTGGCTCCAACGGAGATGAAGGAATTGATGGAGTAGTTGCAAGAGCTGCTAGACAAAGGGTTCATTAGACCGAGTATCTCACCTTAGGGTGCGCCGGTCTTATTTGTAAAGAAGAAGGATGGTAGTATGAGGATGTGCATAGACTACCATGAGCTGAACAAGCTGACAGTGAAGAATCGATACCTGTTACCGAGGATTGATGATTTGTTCGATCAGCTTCAAGGCGCCAGTTGGTTTTCACAGTTAGATCATCGATCGGGCTACCATCAGCAAAAGGTGAAAGAGCAGGATATTCCTATAACAGCTTTTCGCACGCGCTACGGTCACTACGAGTTTCTTGTCATGTCTTTTGGTTTGACCAATGCGCCAGCTGCTTTTATGGATCTGATGAACCCAGTGTGTCGGCCGATGTTGGATAAATAAGTGATTGTATTTATTGATGATATCCTGATTTATTCAAAAGTGAGATAGAGCATGCCGGTCATATTCGAGAATTGTTGGAGACGTTGAGGAGGGAGAAGTTGTATGCCAAGTTCTCCAAATGCGTGTTCTGGTTGCGTGAAGTTCAATTCTTGGGTCATGTGGTGAACCCGGAGGGGATTATGGTAGATCCGGCAAAGGTGGAAGCGGTGATGCAATGGAAGTCTCCAAAGACGCCATCCGAGAATCGCAGTTTCTTGGGTTTGGCGGGCTACTACAGGAGATTCATCCAAGACTTTTCCAAGACCGCTTCTCCACTAACCAAGTTGACCCAGAAAGATGTAAAGTTTGTATGGGGTCAAGCTCAAGAGAAGGCGTTCGAAGAATTGAAGACGAGGTTGACTCAAGCTCCTGTTCTGTCATTACCCGATGGAAGTGAAGATCTGGTGGTTTATTCTGATGCTTCCTACTCGGGATTGGGGTGCGTGTTAATGCATAGGGGGAAGGTTATAGCCTATGCATCCCGACAGTTAAAGGTTCATGAGGTTAACTATCCTACTCATGACTTGGAGCTAGCAGCTGTGGTCTTTGCATTAAAGATTTGGAGACACTATCTCTACGGGACGAAGTGCATCATCTTCACCGACCACAAGAGCTTGAAGTACTTCTTCGAGTAGAAGGATTTGAATATGAGGCAGAGGCGATGGCTGGAGCTCATAAAGGATTATGATTGTGAGATCCATTATCATCCGGGCAAAGCCAACATGGTGGCTGATGCCCTTAGCCGAAAGGAAAGACCCGAGCCGATTCGGGTGAAGGCATATCAGCTGATTATGACCTCTGATGTGGTGAAGCAAGTCAAAGAGTTTCAAGAGCAGGCATTAAAAGAAGATCATCTTAACTCCGAAAGAATGAGAGGTCTGGTCGCATAGTTGGGTGAAAACACATGTGGTGTTAGAACCCGGTTTGGACGAATATGGATTCCATGTTTTGGGGATCTACGTTGATAGATTATGGATGAAGCTCACAAGACTAGATACTCTATTCATCCCGGTGCCACAAAGATGTACCAAGACATAAAGAAAGATTATTGGTGGCCGGGCATGAAGCGTGACGTGGTGGAGTATGTGAGTAAGTGCCTTACTTGTTTGCAAGTGAAGGCCGAGCATCAAAATCCGTATTGGAAGATCCAACCATTGGATATACCGGAATGGAAGTGGGAGCACATCACCGTGGATTTTATTACGAAGCTGCCGCGTACTCCGAAAGGGTATGATGCTATATGGGTGATTGTTGACCGTTTGACGAAGAGTGCTCACTTCCTACCGATGCGCGAGACATATTCATCCGAGAGGTTGGTAGATCTATTCATCAAGGAGATTGTGACTCGTCATGGTGTGCCGGTGTCGATTGTGTCTTGTCGTGACACCCGGTTTACCTCCAAATTCTAGAAGAAATTCCACGACGCTATAGGGACGAGGTCACATATCAGCACGGCTTATCATCCCCAGACTGATGGTCAGTCAGAAAGGACCATTCAGACATTGGAGGACATGCTTCGGGCATGTGTGATTGACTTTGGGGGAAGTTGGGATGACCACTTACCATTAGCTGAATTCTCATACAATAACAGCTATCATGCCAGCATTTGCATGCCACCTTATGAGATGCTATACGTTAGGAGATGCAAGATACCCGTATGTTGGGGTGATATTGGTCGTAAAGAGTTAGGGAGCGTCAAGGTGATCGAGGCTACGACTGAAAAGCTAGAAAGGATCAAGGCCTTCATGAAGGCAGCCAAAGATAGACAGAATTCGTATGCTAATAAATGACGCAGACCGATTGAGTTCCAGGTGAGTGACTGGTTTATGTTGAAGGTCTCACCTTGGAAGGGTATAATTCGGTTCAGAAAGTGGGGCAAGTTGAGCCCGAGGTACATAGGCCCTTTTCGAATTATTGCTCGAGTTGGAGAGGTGGCCTATAGATTGGAGTTGCTGGATGAGTTGAGTGGAATTCACCCGATATTCCATGTATCTCATCTAAGGAAGTGTTTGGCGGAAGAGAATATGATTGTTCCACTGGAGGATATCGAAGTGGATGAACGGCTCAATTATGGGGAGCAACCGGTGGCAGTCATTGATCGAAAAGAAAAGAAGCTGAGAAATAAAGTGCTTCCTCTTGTGCGTGTACAGCGGAAGTACAGAAAGGGATCTGAGTCAACGTGGGAGACAGAAGAGGAAATAAGACAACATTACCCACGTTTGTTTGTTCGAGGAATAACAGGTTTCGGGGACGAAACCTAAATAAGGGGGTGGACTTGTAACACCTGAAAATTTTTATAAATGAGAAAGAATTAATAAACACGAATAAAAAGGAGAAATGCAGTTTAAAACAAGTTGAGGGGTTAAAAGTGTCAAAAGGACAAAAAGAATAAAAAGTTGGTGCATAAAGGAGATATGGCAGCCCATAATCTCCTGCACACTTCATTTCATTCGATTTTAGAGAGAGAAAGAGAAGAGAATTCGGGTTTCTAGAGAGAAGAGAAGAAGAATTAGAATTCAAGGTAAGAATAATTTGTTTTGAGTTGTTCTTGGTTGGCCTATGCCTCGGTTATATGCTTATGTGTGTTTATGTGTGTTCGGCTGTGTGTTTTCATGGGTTTTAGGTGTTGGACTGTCAAGTGGGTTCTCGTGTTTGAGGGAGTTGTGCTTGGGAGCAGTCAAGGTGAGTTCAAGAACCCCTCTTTTACATGTTTTAAACTGATTTTTCGTCTGGAACACATCGAAGCTCGTTTATGAAAACGTGTGTGTTTAACCCGTTTGGGTGTGATTGTGGATAGTGTGTTTAGAATGTGATTTCGAGCTTGTGCGTGCTTGAATGGTGTCATAGTATGTTTTCCTAAGGATTTGGATGGTTGATTTGGGCTTAGAATGAGTTTGGAAGGGTTTGGAAGTTGAAAATCACGACTGCAATTCGGGATGACATTTGCTAAACATTCACCAGCTAAGTCTTTTGTTCATCCGCATTTCTTTTTGTTCATCCGCATTTGCTATAGTGTCATCCGCATTTGCTACATTGTCATCCGCATTTGCTACAGTGCCATCCATATTTGCTACAGTGCCATCCGCATTTGCGACAGTGTCATCCACATTTGCTACAGTCCATCCGCATTTGCTACAGTGTCATCCATATTTGCTACAGTCCATCCGTATTTGCTACAGTGTCATCCACATTTGCTACAGTCCATCCGTATTTGCTACAGTGTCATCAACATTTCTTTGGACACTTAGAATATTTTCTGACTTTTTGGGAAAAATGTAAATGTGGGCTTTGGCTTGGGAGATTCCCGGGGGCTATGTAAGTTGACTTTTTAAGGTCATAGATGATATGATAGGCATGTTATGATCTACGATTGATGCTTATGTATGATGGTGTGTATGATGTATGATTGATGCTTATGTATGATGGTATGTATGATGTATGTTATGTTAAGTATGAAGTTGCCATGATAGATGGTGATGACTGATGACTGGTAAATGTGGATGTTCCCTGTTTCGATACGTGTTTATCTTTTCATGGCTTCACGCGTTATGATTAATAAATGTAAGGAAAGTATTATGTAACGTAAAGTGAAAGATAATGAAAGAGGAACATGATGAACGAATGCATGCATTAATGAATGACCATAGTAATGATAGTCTTGCGAGCATTGGATATCGGGACACGCCAATTAAGGTGTTAGCCTAACGGTGTGGGATCGCTACCCCGGGAGGATGATGTTATAGAACCTCTACCATTTACCCCTAGTACTGTGGCACCACCTTTAGATGTCTCTTTATAGAGTTCGGCCCAGTAGCTATATAATTCGGGGTGTAGCATATGGTACTGGTACGGAAGATATCCCTGGGAGGATGCACATCGGGGTCTTTCTTTGTGATCGACCATTATTATAGAACCACTACCGCTTACCCCTAGTACTGTGGCATCACGTTTACCTGTCTCTTTATAGACTTCGGCCCAGTAGCTATATAGTTCGGGGTGTAGCATATGGTATTGGTATGGAAGATATCTGTTGCGCAAGAAAAGATGAAATGATGAACGAATGAATAGAGAAGATAATAATGATATTATCTATGTGTACATAAGATGTGTGATAGCATGAAAGTAATGAAAAGGTTTTAATGAGAATAAAGTATGTTTTAATATAAAACTAGAACTCACTCAGCAACGCTGACTTTTTATGTGTTTCCAGGTGACAGGTAGTGTTGCTGAGGATGGCACGAGGCGGCTACTCAGCTCTTTTGGGATTGCATTCTTTTGTTAATGTTTTTGTAGTGTAATGCAAACAAACGATATTTTGCAATGAGTGTTGTATTACTTTGCAAAAGCATTTATATTGAAATCGAGAAGTTCTTTTACTAATTCCGCCACAATGATTTAAATGATAGTATGATTTATGTGCGATGAATGACCAACTGTGAGGTGCCCGAAAACGGGGGGTCCTTACAATAAGGCTATGTTCAGGTGTGACATAAGGTGATTGTTAGAAACGTATGTAGTTAAGATGGAATTTGTTCCTCTGATTCGTTGAGAGCAAGATGTCTAAGGCCTGATTAAGTTAAATCAACAATGAATGATCATTCTATGTCCTTGGATTTAACATGACATCTGTAACAAAAGGATAAATGATTGATTCACCTAAATCATTTCAAGTTGGATACTTGAAGGGGATGATGTTATTGAATGGCTTTTTAGTCATGCGTATTAAAGGTAGTAAACCGTTGTTAGACGGTATTTACTGCTTGCATCAATCTTCTATGAATCTTGTGCAAGTGGGAGATTGTTGGATTCTTTATGCCCAAGACACATAGAACATTGATGTGGTTAGTATGTTATGATCCAAGTCGGGTCATACCCAATAACAAGCATAGCAAACACCAATAAATATTTAATTGATGATATGATCATGCAATTAAATAATTACACCAATTTAGAAAATGGGTTTTCTAAATAAATTATATATGAGATGGAACAACTTATAAGGATGTCACACCCGGGGCCCAGAGAGGCAGGACGTAACGATCAGTAAACAACAACCAAAATGCAGCGGAAACTAAATGGTTTATTACGAAGCGTCACATAATATTTACATTAAAATATTGGCCTTGTTTCAATTCACAAGGTGCCTCAATCTACAATCTATAGGTATCATGGTCAATCTCCTGGTCAATATTTCTTGAGGCTTCAGTAACTAAGGCTTCTAGGCTCAACTTTTGTCTTCAACCTCTACCCTCATATCTTTCTTCGGATTTGGGTAACTTCTATAGCTCAACTATTCTCCCTAGCTGTACCTGAAGACATGCTCAAAAAGATTTTGTGTCAGCATAAAGTTGGTGAATTCAAGTGCTTAAAGTTTAAAAACGAATGTACTAAACAAAATCCTCATTTGATAAAAAGGAAAGAATCATAGTTAAAAGCTTATGAAAAAACTCATTTGGTTTTAAAAGAATCGTTTTTGTTTCATTTATCTTGGGGTATCATAATCAACCCTGCACTCAGTCCCGGTTAGCCTCTTCGAAAGTTGTGTTTAATCGGTTAAGCCCAAAAAGGGGAGAACTGAGCCCCAAACCAGTGAACCCTACCTGCCCTGATGGTTCACCATAGTTTCTTAGCAAAACCTGTCACATGCCACAAACGACCCCTCAGGATCTCAGTGGGGTACCTCCCTGTGGCGGGAGCCAATGTGTGTGGGGGTTTCCCCAAATAGATCTATTCACATAAAACAAGTGGTTCATGAAAGAATTAATGATCATGATGTAAGTATAAGCAGGTAACCATAAATCCCACATACAAGCATCAAGTAAAGCACCATTATAGTTCATAAAATAACAAAGCATGTTTCATCCCAAAACAGTAGTAAAAGGGATCACTAGAACTCACCTGGTGTCCTTAAATAATTTTGAGCTTGATAAAGAAAAAGAATGATCACCAACAAGCGATCCTAATTAGAACATTAAGATTCACGTTTAGAATTTGCACGATGTTATTACATGCGTGCGGTTGAGCTCTTTAGTTATCTTAAAGTTGGTGTTTAGTATCCTTAATGTAGCTTAGCTTCTCGTGTATTTGTTAATTGTTATGAATTAACTGGTGTACAATACGTTAATTAATGCATTCAATTAAGAATTGAGTCTTAGCATGAAGAATGTAGAAAATCGATTTATATCATGGATTCCAAATCTTTATAAATAACTTGCATTGACGATGTAAGTATTATATAATGTTTCAAGCGATGTTTATAATGTTCACATTTATATCACATTTGTTAACTCGGTTGATGCTAAATAATCCAATTATTGATGATAGTTAACGATATTTTGTATAAGAAGAGTGTTACAATTAATATTTATTTCAAAAATACAATGAGATGACCGACAATTAATAACAAGATGATAGATCATTATAGCGTTTTAGATCTTTTATCTTAAATAAAACGTATAGATGTCGGTTAACCTAAATATTCATTGTATAAATATACGAATGTACAATCGTATTTGTATGAATTACATCCCTAACTCTTGTATGATTATATGTTGCATGAAATAAACTTATTTGTATCATCTATTACAAATAATAACCATTTCCAAAAATGTAATGCTTCCGATATTTTATTTAGGTTGATTTCCACAAAAATAGCGTTGGTATTTAAATCTCAAGTCCAAACCATCCATTTAAATCAAATAATTATAGCAAGTGACGTTCTTTTTCGTTTAAAATTCACGTATTTTATAACTTATGCCTTTAATTATTTAGAGCTCAAATAACACGTATGCAAATTATATTTTAATTTCAAATGTGTTACGCATGTGATTTTACCTTCCACAAGGTTATATTTTCTAACCCACTCGTTTACGCCTTGAGTTAATCGCGTTCTGTTCCGTTGATTGCTTGTTGACCCCGTTGATCCAAGCCTTACTTTGCCATCCTTCACCTCGGTTACCATAATCGACTACACTTCCACCTTCAACATCATCGATCAACATCACTATGCCATCACTTAAACACCATCACAACCAAACTTGAAAAGCACAACCTGTAGGATTCTATATGCCCAAGACACGTAGAATATTGATACGGTTAGTACGTTATGATCCAAGTCGGGTTATACCCAATAACAAGCTTAGCAAACACCATTAATATTTAATTGATGATATGATCATGCAATTAAATATTTACCCCAATTTTAGAAAAGGGTTTTCTAAACAAGTTGCATATGAGATGGAACAAATAATTAGTACATTATGTTCAATGATATTATTTGTAATGTTGTTTAAGTGAGTTAAATAACATCACAAATTAATAATAAGAGTGTATGCATTATGCAATTAAAAGGTTACTTGTATATGCTAATAAAAGACTAGTAAATATGTTGTGTAAAATTTTTAAGGGGAAAAGGTTTTAAACCCAATTTTCGGCCGCCCCCCCCAGACATCATTGGTTCTTTTGCTTCTTGAAAATACACAAACATATTAACTAGTTGAACACTCCATTTGCTCTCTATCCCATACATGCAAACTTGAAAAAAACTTCTCCCTCTCTCTCTCATTTTTCACGGAAACAAGGAAGAACAAGAAAGGGTTTTGGAGCTGATTTATGGTGTTTTCTTCCTAACAAGAAGGTGCCTTTGCAAGTAAGCTTGGGGTATACAAGCTTGAGGGATCCTCTCCTTGGAGCCTTGGCCGTTTTTGGAGCATCCAACACCTCCTTCTTGGTCAATTTTCTTGGCTGAAAAGGTAGTATATGGCAGCCCCTTTATGGCTGTCATATTATGTTGTTTTATGTACACATAGCATGCATATTCACATATAATATCCTTTGATATATGGGTTTGTTTTATACATCAATATGGTCACCTAATGAACATATTTACCAGCTTATAAACTAGTTTATAAAGTTGTAATTCCGCTGCATTTTAAGAAAGTTTAAGAGGTTAAACTATGATTTTATGTTCTTACAAACCCATCAATGGCATCAAGAGCCGGTTATGTGGATAGCTTGCTTGTTCTAGTCCTTTAAAATCGGTTTTAAAGGATGATTATCAACTCATAATAGGCTGATTTTGGTTGATTTAATAAACCCCATGTCTTTTATAGTTATATCTTCATGCTTATGATTAAACTTTGAAAGATAGGAATGTCAATTGGTTGATATGTTTGGTTGTTGTTTGTTTGGACAAACAAACCCTAATTTTCAGTTTATGTTGGCTGAAAATTTGGGGTTTCATGGGGTTTATTTTGTTTGTTGAATGATGTTTATGATTGTTCATATGATAGTGCATAACCTAGCTTTTGGCCTTGTGGTGTTTGGATGTTTGAAATGTTTGGTTTTGGTTTATTCAATTGGGTTGTATATTAATTTGTGCTTTGTTGAAAAATGTAATTTGTCTATTTATTCATTGGGATGTAATAATAGATCAGGAGTATTTTTCTTTTACTAGAAAGTATGTATTAGGATATATATTTTGTAAAAGAAGATGCTCGGGAAGGAAGCACAAGAGGAAGACACAAAAGAAGGACTTGAAGCATATGGATGCAAGTTCAAGTCGGGGTCTATGATGACCTCAATTTTGTGTTGTATTCAACCCTTAGGACCAAATGACCACACTTGTGATGGCAAACAAGTGTGGTGACAATAGTAGCTATGGTTATGCACATTGTGGTTGTTTATATTATGCTTGTATGATTGTGATTTTATGAATGATTGTATAATATTTGGATATGATAAACAATCTTAATAAAATGATCTTAACAAGCTAATATAAAAATGGTTCTAAATCATTAAGTGTTAATAAATGGTTATTAAAAGGATTAATGATTACATAATAAAATGGATTTTATTAAAAGGACCATAGGGTATCTTGTATTTGAAAGCATGCAAATACAAGTACATAGAGTTTTCTAAACTAAGATTATGAAAACTATAAAATCTTGACAAACAAGTTTAACACCGTCCTTTTGCACAACACATGAGTCATTTGCAAACTCTTAATGGGATAAAGGTCACCTAACCATTTAGAGGGAACTTGTGACTTAAGGTGGGGATACCATATTGGTGGGATAAAGGTCACCTAACCACTTATGTGGGTAACCTCACATGTGTGTGCAAGTAGGGTAACTTGATTTGCAAACCATGTTAAATGGATCACCTACAATATGGTTTCCAAATGGTGTTGATGGGATTAACATGCCGACTTTGCATATGATGTTTAAAGTCGATCCCATACCTCTAAAAGTTGCAAATGGTTGCAACCGTCAATCGTTGACCACCGTATTAATTTAAATCGTGGGATAAAGGTCACCTAATCACAATTTAAATGTAATGTTGGGTTCTAGATTTTAATATAAAATGACCTTAAAAGGCATTAATTATTAAAAATAGCAATATCGAAAATACTAAAATAGATCTTTGTTAAATTTTGTAGATGGCCACCAATAATAGCAATCATGATAACTCATCCGTGTCCACCCAATCATTACGAGCGATCCTCCAAAAGGAATGTCTAAATCATAACAATTTCATTGATTGGTATCGAAACTTGAGAATCGTTCTCAAGCAAGAGAGAAGATCATATGTTTTAGACGACCCTATCCCTGATCAACCTACTGAGGATGATGAGGAGGCCTACAACGATTGGCTGAAGTATACTGAGGACTCCGTCCAAGTGTCTTGTCTCATGCTAGCGAGCATGACTCCGGATCTCCAAAAGGAGTATGAACTTCACGGAACTTATGACATGATAACCCAGTTGAAGGAAACGTTCAACAGCAAGCAAGGGTTGAGCGCTTCGAAACGGTTCGAGCACTCCATGCATGTCGTATGGACGACAACCAATCTGTTTCATCTTATGTACTTAAGATAAAAAGTCATATTGACCGCCTCGAGAGGCTTATTTGTCCCGTCTCAAAGTAATTGGCCACGGATTTGATCCTAAATGGCCGTACCAAAAGGTTCGAGACATTTGTGTTGAATTACAACATGAATGCATGGGACAAGAGCATTGGTGAGCTTCACTCAATGCTTAAAACGGCCGAGGCGGCCATGGGTAAAAGGGTTAAGGGACCCGTTTGGGGAAAGGGGAAGGGGGTGGCAAGGGTGCCACCCAAACCACAAGAGAAGAAGCAAAAGGTTGCTACTAATGACCCATGCTTCAAGTGTGGGGAGATTGGACATTGGGCAAGGAATTGTCCTGTCCATCTCCAAGAGTTGAAAGCAAAGAGGGATGCTGGGCAGACCTCAGGTACAATATACATGTTTCATATTGATCTTATCGTTACAACTTCTAACACATGGGTATTGGATACCGAATGTGGAACTCATATTTGCAATTTGTTGAAGGGGTTCACAAGAAGTAGGGACTTCAATGAAGGGGATGTTAGCCTCTTCATGGGCAATGGAACTAAAGTCTTAGTTGAAGCTCATCGGGACTACATCCTGAAACTTCCAAGTGGCTTGGATGTTATTTTGAAGAATGTTTTGTATGCTCCTAGTTTGACTAGGAACATTATTTCTGTATCCCAATTAAGACATTATGATTATGTATTATCTTTTGTTGAAAATGATATTCATGTTTCTTTAAAAGATATGTTCTATTTTAAAGCTATTCCCATTAATGGTATTTATGAATTGGCATGAAAATACTTTAAATAGTTCATTGTACCAAACTAACACCAAGAAACTCAAGTTGGATTTGAGTGATATCTATCTTTGGCATTGTCGTCTTGGTCATATAAACAAGAAACGTATACAAACACTTCAAAAGAATGGTCTTTTAAAAACAAATGAATGTGATTCATTTGATGTATGCGAATCTTGTTTACAAGGAAAAATGACCAAGGCACCCTTTAGTGGAACTAACGAAAGGGCAAAAGATTTATTAGGAATCATACATTCGGATGTATGTGGTCCTTTTAAACCAATGACTAGGAATGGTGAATGATACTTCATTACCTTTACCAATGATTATAGTCGCTATGGGTATGTGTATTTATTAAGGCACAAAGATGAAGCTTTTGAAATGTTCAAAATCTTCATGAATAAAGTAGAAAATCAACTCAGCAAGTCAATTAAAGTTCTCCGTACCGATAGAGGAGGTGAATACTTAAGTGATGTTTTTCAAGATCATCTTACGAGTTGTGGGATTGTCTCACAACTCACTCCACCTGGAACACCACAACATAATGGTGTGTCTGAGAGGAAGAATCGAACCTTATTGGATATGGTCCGATCTATGATGGCTAGAAGCACATTGCCTCTATCATTTTGGGGTTTTGCTTTGCTCTCCGTGGCCCGTATTCTAAATATGGCCCCAACCAAAAGGTGAAAAGGACACCTTTTGAGATATGGCATGGAAGAGTTCCATCCCTATCATACTTAAGGGTCTGGGGTTGTGAGGCTTATGTTAAGACTCACACCCTAATAAAATTGAATGTCTGATCCACCAAGTGTATCTTTATTGGATATCCTAGAGATTCTATGGGATATTATTTCTATGATTCACTGGAACAAAAGGTGTTTGTTGCTAGAAAGGGTGAGTTATTAGAAGCAAAGTTCCTTATGGAAGGAGCTAGCAGTAGAATAGTGGATCTTGAAGAAGTTCAAGAACCCCAACCCGATGCACGTTTGGTTGAAACTAGCACTCAACATGAGGATGTTGAGGATGATCAAGGGATTGATCAATACACACAAGACGTTCGCAGAAGTGGTAGAACTAGTAATCCACTTGAAATATATGGATTTTTCATGGATGGATGCTATGTGGTAGATTCAGATGAACCAACCACATACCATAATGCAGTGTCCAATTCGGATTATGACAAATGGCTTGAAGCTATGAACGTTGAGATGCAATCCATGTATGACAATCAAGTTTGGGAACTTGTTGTACCACCTCTTAATTCCAAGGAAGTTAGAAGTAAGTGGGTTTTCAAGAAGAAAACCGATATGCATGGAAATTTGGATATTTATAAAGCTAGACTTGTAGCAAAGGGTTTCACTCAAACTCAAGGGGTTGACTATGATGAAACCTTCTCACCTGTTGCGATGCTAAAGTCTATAAGGATATTGTTTGCCATAGCTGCTCATTATGATTATGAGATTTGGCAAATGGATGTCAAAACCGCTTTCCTAAATTGATATCTTGAGGAAGATGTCTATATGGTTCAGCCTGAAGGTTTTGTCCATCCAAAACATCCTAATAAAGTATGCAAGTTAAAGAAATCAATCTATGGATTGAAACAAGTATCGAGAAGCTGGAATCACCATTTTGATGAGGAGGTAAAGAAATTTGGCTTTATCAAAAACGCTGATGAGGCTTGGGTGTATAAGAAGGCTAGTGGGAGCATAATAACTTTCCTAATATTGTATGTCGATGACATACTACTATTTGGAAATGACATTCCAACCTTGGAAGGTGTAAAAACCTAGCTTGGAAGTTGTTTTTCCATCAAGGATCTTGGTGAAGCCGCCTATATTATAGGAATAAAGATCTATAGGGATAGATCAAGGCGGTTGATTGGTTTAAATCAAAGTGCATACATTGATAAAATCTTGAAAAGGTTAAAGATGGAGAACTCTAACAAAGGTACGGTACCTATTCAAAGAGGAACGATATTGAGTACGACTCAATGTCCAAGCTCAAAGAATGAGCAAGATAAAATGAAGGTAATGCCATACGCATCTGCTATTGGATCCATCATGTATGCGATGATATGCACTCCACCAGACGTTTCGTGTGCATTAAGCATGACAAGCCGATACTAGCAAAATCCTGGAAACAGTCATTGGATGGCTATTAAGAACATACTTAAGTACCTAAGGAGGACAAGAGATATGTTCCTAATCTATGGATCTGGTGATGAGGAACTCGTTGTAAAAGGTTACACGGATGCGAGTTTCCAAACCGATCGTGACGATTCACGGTCACAATCGGGATACATTTTTATTCTGAATGGACGAGCGGTCTCTTGGAAGAGCTCCAAGCAGGATGTGGTGGCTTTATCCACTACAGAATCAGAATACGTCGCCGCCTCATTGGCAGCTCAAGAAGCTACATGGTTGAAGAAATTCATTTCCGATCTAGGGTTGTCCCTTCCATTCAGGACCCCCTAGAGATCTTTTATGATAACAAGGGTGCGATTGCTCAAATCAAGGAACCTCGTGCTCATCAAAAGACTAGGCACATTGAGCGGAGATTCAACTACATACGAGATAAAGTTGAAAAGGGAAAGATATGTATTCGCAAAGTTCACATGGATCAAAACATTGTGGATCCTCTCATGAAGCTCTTTGAAAAGGCAAAGCATGAAGGTCATGCTTGTGCCATGGTACTTCGATATTCTAGTGATTGGATTTGATCTGTAAATTTTATATTTTGATATATGGAACTCTTTATTAATTGAATAAAATTATTTGGTTATAATGTTTCAATTAATGTTCCAATTTAGCATGTTTAATCCATGAGTAAATTGTTTACTCTAAATGTGCATAGTTGTTCAGACTTGTGGGAACAAGTGTGAGGGTAAGACTATTATGAATTTGGATTGGTTGATATCATAAGAATGAATATAGAGCAATGGGTTGCTACCAAGGTTCATAGATATTTATGGGATAAAAATATTGGACTAACCCGCATCTCAAATTATTACTACATAGAATCTTCTAGATTTATCATAAGTAAGTTTGAGTAAAAGGCGAATATCATTTTGGTATCCTCAGACCTGAGATACATATTGGGTTTTGATATTCCCCAAATGTTAAACCTTGAACTAGTTCTTCACTGTTCTGAAATATTGGATAGTACATAAGGCTATGTTTAGGTGTGACACGAGGTGTCTGTGAGAAATGTATGTAATCAAAATGGGATTTGTTCCTCTTATTTCCTGAGAGCAATATGTCTAAGGCCTGATTAAGTTAAATCAACAGGGAATGATCATTCTGTGTCCTTGGATTTAACATGACATCTGTAACAAAAGGATAGATGATTGATTCACCTAGATCATTTCAAGTAGGGTACTTGAATGGAATGATGTTACTGCATGGCCATAAGTCATGCGTATTAAGGGTAGTAAACCGTTGTTACGTGGTATTTACTGCTTGCATCAATCTTCTATGAATCTTTGTCAAGTGGGAGATTGTAGGATTCTATATGCCCAAGACAAGTAAAATATTGATACGGTTAGTACGTTATGATCCAAGTTGGGTTATACCCTATAACAAGCTTAGCAAACACCATTATTTAATTGATGATATGATCATGCAATTAAATATTTACACCAAATTTAGAAAATGGGTTTTCTAAACAAGTTGCATATGAGATGGAACAAATTATTAGTACATTATGTTCAATGATATTATTTGTAAAGTTGTTTAAGTGAGTTAAATAACATCACAAATTAATAATAAGAGTGTATGCATTATGCAATTAAAAGGTTACTTGTATATGCTAATAAAAGACTAGTAAATATGTTGTGTAAAATTTTTAAGGGGGAAAGGGTTTTAAACCCAATTTTCAGCCACCCCCCCCTAGACATCAATGGTTCTTTTGCTTCTTGAAAATACACAAACCTATTAACTAGTTGAACACTCCATTTGCTCTCTATCCCATACATGCAAACTTGAGAAAAACTTCTCCCTCTCTCTCTCATTGTTTACGGAAACAAGGAAGAACAAGAAAGGGTTTTGGAGCTGATTTGTGGTGTTTTCTTCCTAACAAGAAGGTGCCTTTGCAAGTAAGCTTGGGGTATACAAGCTTGAGGGATCCTCTCCTTGGAGCCTTGGCCGTTTTTGGAGCATCCAACACCTCCTTCTTGGTTGATTTTATTGGCTGAAAAGGTAGTATATGGCAGCCCCTTTGTGGCTGTCATATTATGGCATCCCCTTTGTGGCTGTCATATTATTTTGTTTTATGTACACACAGCATTCATATTCACATATAATGATCCTTTGATATATGGGTTTGTTTTATACATCAATATGGTCACCTAATGAACATATTTTTCAGCTTATAAACAAGTTTATAAAGTTGTAATTCCGGTGCGTTTTCAGAAAGTTTAAGAGGTTCAACTATGATTTTATGTTCTTACAAACCCATCACAACCAACAATCCCAATCGCGACCATCTTCACCATTATTGTAATTCACCACCATAACCGACACATGCACAACTATTAACTACCATCAACGACCCCAGACACTACCCTAATCACAACCATAATCACCACCGTCAACGCCACCACCATTTTTGACACTTACCACCCTAACCGACACCAAACCGACTACTTTGACAGCTTCAAACCATCACCGAAGCCTATCGTATCATCCCAACCACTTCGGGCAGCCTTCGGGTGCCCTAAATCAACCACCACCAACCGCCACAACCACGACAGCCAACACAACCGCAACCGGTTCGACCTTCCGTTACCGTGACCAATAACAACTACAACCACAGTCGCAGCCCACAACCGACACCCCTAACCGCAGCCTACACACTGCCATCACCTTCACTGTCACTGCTGCACAACCGTCACCACCACCAGTCGGGTGTGGTGGCTGTTTTCTACCGCGACCATCACCACCATCGCGGCCATACACCGCTGTTGCAGCCAAATCCATCATCTCTGCCACAAACCACAGCCAACCACAACAACCGCCTTCGGTACTAGCCACCACCCTTCATTCCTGCCGAGTCTACACCCACGGCTGCGACCAACACAGCCATAAAACGCAGCTGTGTCGACCACCAACAACACCTTAGACCAACCCTAGCTGCCGCCACTTTCGAACGGCTTTAACTTTCTAACTGCTGCGAGTTAGAGGACGGGGCTACCACCATTGGAAAGATCTCGTCGAGAGGAAGAAGAGCATGGGTGGCACTCGCCGCCACTCACCGTCAATCGCCGCTGCGGCAGCCGGAATCTCGCCGGAATCTCGCCGGAATCCGAGCCGCCACACCACCTTCTCTTTTGCATAACTTCCTCTTCGTTGCGAATCAGAAGAAACCACCATCGCCATCGTGTTCGTCTTTCCGAGGGCTTTGATTTGATATGTGGCACTCACCGGGGCATCACCGGAATGGCCGCCGGTGGCCGGAAAACGGCCGGAGAGAGGAGGGGGAGAAGGGAGACGCGGTCTCTCCCTCCCTTTGCCCAAATTCTTGCTTTTGAAACCCTAAAATGGGGAAAAAGTTGCTTATATACTAGGGTTAGATGATGGGTTCGAATACGGGTCGGTTCGTACACGTTCGATTAAGTTTTCGCGCAACGTTAAACTTTTCTTTTCCCGTTATATTCGGTTATACAAAACGTTATAAATTTTCCAAGATTAATAATTTTATTGTATTAAGACATACCGAATAATTAAACGAGGTTGTAATTTGATGCGTATTTAACACGTTTAACGGTTTCACGTGTTTTTATCAAATGAGCTTTAATATTATCATTTTGGTATCAAAATATATGCAATTAATTATTAAAATGATATTTAGTGTGTTAACTTCCCATGTTGGTCACGTTAAAACCTTATCTAACGTATTCTCGGGTTTGACTTGATCGTAACCCGGTTCACGTCACGGTCACGTTTCGTAATGCATTTATTCTGGACAACGTATCAATCACCAAATTTAATGTGTTATGATAATAAACAATGATTAGATGAATATTTATGGAGTTATGAGGCTTGGTTGTCATAACAGACGTCGGTTAAATGCCGTGAAACCGGTATTCGCGTTTAACTTACGTATCTCCGTTGCTTATGCATGTTTGATGAAAAAAATTTTAGCAAGCATTATTTATGATATTGTTAGCATTAACAATGATTTAGATTGGATGACAAGCCATTATAAGAAATTCTGATGGAATTCAGACGTTAGTACGTGTTAAATTGCCGGATTTTACCCGGTATCGGTTCTGAATCTGTTTTTAGTTTGGATCTTTCCATAGTTATTTCAAATCACATAATAATTCATTGTTTCATGGTTTCTCATTTAATTAGTTCATAAACGTGCATTTGGGCCTTAAATGGGCCTTGTTTATAAATTCGGTCTCTTATTGGGCTTATTGGGCCTAAAAAGGCTAGTTTCGTTTTCCAAGATTTCTTTCATGAGCCCAACTTAATTCGGACCTTTATTGAGTTTTATAATGTTTTGAGGTTTCCAATTGGGCATATTTCATAGGTGTTACATTCTACCTTCCTTTTAGAAATTTCATCCTCGAAATTTTTGTATCGCTAACACTGTTTCCGAGTGTGATACACTCATAGCATGAATCTAGAGGATTTGAAGTTGTTTAGCTGAGCATTCCTGGAAAATGGTGATGATTATGTATCAAATAATTAGGTTTGATTTAGATTCAAGTAACTATCCGAATGTTAGAATCATGCTTGACAGAATCAGTGAGTCAAATCATGAACAGATTTTTGGCTTTAAAATCAGATCATTTAACAATAGTACAGAATTAACAAGAAGAGATTCTTCACTGTAGTTCAATGCGCCGACCTACAAGGTAGATCTAGCAAGGAGACGATTCCTAAAATCCCGACGGTGTTACCGTCCTCACTGAGAATCTTAAGAACGATGGAAAAGAAGAGGATATTAGCGTGATTGTCTTTAATTAGATAGGATAGTCATGATACAATAGATTAAAGGTTTCAAATCAAGAAGGATTTGGGTCTTCCCAACGAGTACAGATTAATATCTAGGCATCGCACGATCATTTCTATGAAGCTAAGACTAAGAAGTTTTCACGATTTTTAAGAACAGAGAGATTAGGTCATGCACAAAGGTCTTCAGCTTTCAAAGCCTACATTTTAGTTCTCAACTTTCTTCGGAAAATTTTTCCGATCTCTTCCCTCTATGATTTCATCTTAAGGGGTTAAGTCCTTTCTTCCACTACGTGCTTCTTCTAGTATGCTTCCTCTTCCGGAACGGTTTTGTATATCAGAACCTCAGTCTTCGAGTAGATCCATTCATCTTATTTGACGCATGACAAGAGTTTCCTGATATGGGATGTGCTATATGTATATATTCATGTGACTAACGCTTGTAGAATCACATGTTCGAAACGTAAGACGGGTGAAGGTAAAAGAAGAAAATAAGCCTAACTGTAGGCTATCCACATCCATCAATGCGGTTAAGCCAAGACAAAAGCGGTCAAGACTTGTTCCCTCGCATTAGGAAATACATATGTCTTAGGACAATGCGGATGTTGGCCTCCTATCCGCACTTGTCAATGCGGTTGACATTACCGATCGTCGATCACCCTATTCTACTTGATCTAGTATTCTGATGTGTAGTTGGTAGTGTCGTACCAATAATGTATCCAGATGGATCCTTTTATTTTGCGGGAGTTCCAGTTCATGCTTAATGTAGCTCTCCATACATTTTTTTAGCTTCATCGGGCGGCTAGAAAATTGTCTTGTACTGTTGCATCAAGACGCATCTGAAACTTTCTTATTCGCGCCCAAACAAATTCTACATTTTCCCTAGCATAACGATGCCAGTCGTATAGCTACATGAATGAAATTTTTATTAATCCTTCTCCAACTTTCGCCTAACCCTAAGCATTGACGCATCTCAATGGGGTTTTTACTTCTTCCAGGAATTTTATAGCCTCGCATTCTAGCTTATTGTCTCGAATTTCATGCTTATTAGTAGTGACAAAATGACAGACCTGTCTAAGTATGGCTTACAAATCCCATCCATGAGACTCCTGAATACCGTGAAATGTGTAGGTCCTCCCATACGGGCTTGACCACAACTTTCATACTTGCCATATCTTGTTTTAACAGCTACTTTTGTAATATTGTTTTCCTTATAATCATGGCTGATAACAACTAAGATGTAGGTAATATCTTGAAATTGATTAAGCAGGTTTGCATCTCTTAGAAGACGATATCACTTATCCTTGGTGACTTTATTTAACTCTTAACAGTCTATCAATACTCGGAGCATCCTATTTTCCTTCCACAAAGAGTATTAAGTTTCCTCAAGGCGACATACCAGGTCTTATGGATTGTTTATCTAACAGCTATCGAATATGCTTTCCTTCCACCAGCTCCTTAATATAAGTTTCAAGTCCAGCACCTCCATACATATATTACTTCTATTTGCTGACTCAATTCCCTTAAGAGCAACCTCAACTGTTGTCTTAAGCTACAGAATTGTTGCAAACGTTCCCACTAATTCCTTCATGGTGCTTCCCATCGAAGGTCACCCTTCTAGATGACCTCTTCCTCATTCATATTCTTCAAGGTAAACTGTGCCCTGTAGAGGGTCCATCCGTGAGGCAAGTGACTGTATTTAGATTCTATTTTCTTATAAACATACCGATTGTTTCAACGAGATATAAGAAGATTGCAGATATCCCAGTGGTTTCTGAATACCCTGATGTGTTTCCGAAAGACCTACCGGGACTTCCCCCGAATTAACAAGTTGAGTTCCAAATAGATTTGCTGTCTGCCGCTGCAGCGGTAGCCAAAGCACCGTATCGGCTCGCCCCTCCTGAAATGAAGGAACTGATGATGCAAATTTAAGAACTATTGGACAAAGGATTCATACGTCCGAGTGTCTCTCCATGGGGTACCCGGTGCTATTTGTGAAAAAGAAGGATGGAACCCTACGCATGTGCATTGACTACCGGGAGTTAAATAAGTTGACCAAAAAGAACCGTTACACTCTTCCGAGGATAGACGACCTATTCGATCAACTTCAAGGAGCAAGCTACTTCTCCAAGATAGATTTGAGATCCAGTTACCACCAACTGAAGATAAGAGAAGAAGACATAACCAAGACGGTTTTCCGAACTAGGTATGGACACTATGAATACTTAGTCATGCCCTTTGGACTAACTAATGCACCAGCAGCATTCATGGATCTGATGAACCATGTATGCCGCCCATATCTTGACAAGTTCGTGATTATGTTCATCGATGACATTCTGATCTACTCCAGTAATAAGGAAGAGCACGAGAAGCATCTCAGACTAATTCTTGAGTTACTCAAGAATGAGCAACTATACGCCAAATTTTCTAAATGTGAATTTTAGATGCGAGAGATCCAATTTCTAGGGCATGTAGTGAATGAGAAAGGGATTCAAGTTGACCCTTCAAAGATTAAGGCTATAAAGAATTGGAAGATTCCTGAAACTCCCACTGAGATTAGGCAATTCCTAGGATTGGCCGGATACTACCGACGATTCATAAAGGACTCCTCACGCATTGTGCAACCCTTGACTGCACTGACTAAGAAGAACAAAACCTTTGTGTGGGAACAAGAGCAAGATGAAGCATTTGAGACGCTTAAGGAAAAGTTATGCAGTGCACCTGTTCTGGCCCTCCCAGAAGGAGTCGAAGATTTCGTAGTCTATTGTGACACCTCGCGTCAAGGGATGGGATGCGTGCTAATGCAACGCAACAAGGTCATTGCCTATGCATCCAGACTGCTAAACGATCACGAGAAGAACTATACTACGCACGATCTGGAATTAGGTGCCGTGGTGTTTGCTCTCAAAATGTGAAGGCACTACCTCTATGGCACGAAGTGCGTCATTTACACTGACCATTGAAGTTTGCAACACATTCTTGACCAGAAGATGCTAAACATGCGTCAGAGAAGATGGGTTGAGTTTTTCAACAACGAGTGTGAAATCCGTTATCATCCTGGTAAGGCCAATGTGGTGGCAGATGCTTTGAGCAGAAAGGAGAGAGAAAAACCTCTTCGTGTACGAGCCTTAAGGATAAGTGTGTACACCGACCTCATTGCAAGGCTGAAAGAAGCTCAAAGTGAAGCGTTAAGGGAGGAAAATTTAGCAGGAGAAGGGTTAACTGGAATGGAAAAGCGATTTGAAACAGGAAACGATGGTACAAGCAAGTGCGAAGGGAGAACATGGGTGCCAAAGCATGGGGGAATTCGAGAGGTAATTCTAGACGAAGCTCACAATCTAGGTACTCCGTTCACCCTGGAAGTGATAAAATGTACCAGGATTTAAAAGCACTTTTCTGGTGGCCTGTAATCAAGAAATCAATCGCTGTTTATGTCGGAAAATGTCTAACTTGTGCCATGGTAAAAGCTGAAAACCAAAAAACACCAGGGATGTTACAACAGCCAGAGATCCCAGAATGGAAATGGGATAACGTCATGATGGATTTTGTTACTAAGTTACCCAGAACATCTAGGGGTCATGATGCTATTTGGGTAATAGTGGATAGACTAACTAAATCAGCTCACTTCTTGCCAATTCGGGAAGGTTATGACATGTCAAGACTGGCTCAACTGTATATCAATGAAATAGTTCCTAGGCATGGTGTGCCACTGTCAATAATCTCCGACCGTGATAGCCGCTTCACTTCACGTTTCTGGAAATCACTCCAACAAGCTTTAGGAACCCGTGTGCACTTAAGCACTGCTTACCACCCGCAAACTGACGGTCAAAGCGGAAGGACGATTCAAACTTTAGAAGATATGCTGAGAGTTTGCGTTATTGACTTTGGTAGGAACTGGGATAACCATCTCCCATTGGTGGAGTTCTCCTATAATAACAGTTACCATGCAAGTATCAATGCAGCTCCATATAAGGCTCTCTATGGTAGGAAATGTCGGTCACCATTGAGTTGGAATGAAATTGGTGATACCCAAGTATTCGGACCCGCCATCGTATTAGAGACCACCGATAAGATTTTCAAAATCAAGGAGCGTCTATGGGCAGCAAGGGACCGTCAGAAGAAATAAGCTGACAGGAGACGAAAACCAATAGAGTTTCAGGTAGGTGATAGAATAATGTTGAAGGTAGCACCATCGAAGGGAACCGTGAGGTTCAGAAAAAGGGGAAAGTTAAGCCCGAGATACATTGGACCATTCGAAATACTTGCAAGAATTGGCCCTGTGGCTTACAAATTGAAACTACCTCAGAAGTTGAGTTATATACACGACACCTTCCATGTGTCAAACTTGAAGAAGTGCCTAGTAGACAAAACCTTGGAGCTACCGTTGAAGGAGACAAGAATCAATGATAAGCTGAACTTCGTGGAAGAACCTATAGAGATCACGGACCGCTTGGTTAAGCAACTCAGGCGAAGCCGCATACCCAAGGTCAAGGTTAGATGGAACTCGAGACGAGGACCGGAATTCACTTGGGAACTTGAAGATGAGATAAGGAAGAATTACCCGCATCTTTTCAAACCCACCCGTTCAGATTCTAATCGAAACTAAAATTTCGAGACGAAATTTCCTAAACGGTGGGAGAATGTGACACCCGGTCCCAAGGTCACTATTCTAAACCCTAATTTAATTGCATCATTTCCCATCTTATGAGTACTAATAATAGAAACAATTTAACTATATCAATAATATCAGAATCACCATTTGTTATTTGATCCATTTTTATGATTCTATGTGATTTTTGTGAATTTTAGTTATTTCAAGTCTTATCTTTTAGAAACTTAGTGCCCGGGAATGTTAATTAGTCACCCTAAGTAGAAATTAAAATATTAATTGAAACAATTAAAAGTGTGTGCATACACATTAATTTTCGGCTAATGCATGCATAATCATGCACAAGACAAATCGACTAACTAGAAACTTTTACCATCTAAAATACTACACAACACCACAAATAATACTACACATAATATCAATTACTAATTAAAATTTAAAAATCAAAACCCTCACAAGATGCCAAAATCGGCCACCCCCTCTCCCCCACTCTCTTCTCTCCTACACCACCCACCCACCCACCACTCCCACTCCCACTCCATGCAATTGCTTTGTAAGAACCACACTCCACCCTCACTCCACTCTCTCGGATTTCTTTGTAGAAAAACACATACACACTAAGCAAATCCTCTCCTTTTTCAGCTCATAACCGAGAACAACATCATCATCACCATCAGCCAAGCTCAAACCGCAAAGAAGTGAAGGTTTAAGAGCTTTTGGTGCTTGAATCTTGCAAACTCGTGGGTTCCAGCCTTTGTTTGAGATTCTACAGCCAAGTCCAAGGAGTTTCTAGCCATCCACGACCATCAACACCCTCCAAACCTAGAAACTTCTCACCATGACATTGTTCTTGAGGAGTTCCCAACGTTCTTGAAGGTAAATCACATGATATGATAGTCATTCTAAAGGGTAGAACCCAATTTACCTCTTGAAAACCCTATTTTTGGTGTTTTTGCACCATCTAACTTGTGTACCTTGTAACCATTGAAAACTAAACTTGTAACCTGCTTCTTAATGGCTCATAAAACCCTCTCAAACAATGGTCATAACCTGCTCAAAAATAACTTTTAAACACCCCAACAATCTGATTTTTAAGTTAAATGAAGTTTTGGTAATGTTTAAACTCAAGTTACAATGATTTACACATGTGTAATGGTCGGTTATGACATTTTCTATATATTTGAAGTCTATGGATGTGTAGAACAACTAGGCCACGATTTGGGACTGAAATTTTAGAAGGTTTTGATGAATATTAAGAGTGTTAATAATGGTTAATCTCTGGAATAAAGGACATGTTGTGATTTGACCCATTTTAGTCACTTTCGGGACCCGAAAACATGGTAAAACTACTTAAAAACAAGAAATCTTGGGCGATAAACTTTTTAAAGAGAATTACAGGTTAATTAAGGATTAATAAATTGTTCTGGAGTCAATGGGAAATTTTAGTGGTAAAAGGTAATTTAAATGGATTTTTAAGTAAAATCTAAGAAAAATGAGTATAAAGTTAAAAATTATAAAAACCATGTTATTTCAGAAGATTAAGTGGGAAAATAACTTATAAAGTAGAAAAGTTGGTCAAACGAGCTCTTAAATGGTCAAATTTTGTTAAAAACACATTTTAACGGGTTAAACGTAAAAACGAGTCATTCAACTACTAGAGGCAAATTTTGTGATTTAAAGGGTTGGAAACTTATAAAAATTTCTTTAAAAAGTTAGCTACTAGTCCAAGACTCAAAAACATTAAAACTCATAGGTAACTATTTAAAACCCTTCGGTTTTACCGTAACCGGGAACATTAAACACGTAATTAATAAACCGAACCCATAATCTGAAAATTTGTGCATATGTTCTTAAAAATAAGTTAGTTTAAGGTCATGAACTTGATTTTTGGTTATAAAAGCCATCTAATGCAAAAAACCAAACTTGAGGGTAGAAACTGTCAATTTTGAAACTTCAGGGGCTAAACTGTGAATTTTTGCCAAACTTCATAACCGACTCAAATGAGCCCTTTAGTCACTTGAATAGCATATTTACATATATTCTTGACTAAATAATGTAAAAATCCTTGATTGTATGAGAAACCTTGACTTTCCATAAAAGGAAACTTTTTATGCAAACCCTAATCAAATCAAAGCCGAATCCAACAAACTAAGACTTAGACACTCTTGTTGCACCTTAAATAGGTTTAAAGCAGTAGCTAATCACTTAATATATTCATGTTAGGGTGCTAGACTTGAGATATTCCCGGCACATGAAGAGTTTCTTTTGCTTAACACCTAAGGTGAGTTCTAGTGATCCCCTTTTTACTTACTATTTTTAGGATGAAACATGCTCCATTGTTTTATGAACTATGATTGTGCTTTACTTGATGCTTGTATGTGGGACTTATGGATACCTACTGATACTTATATTATGATCATTAATTCTTTTGTGAAACGCTTGTTTTATGTGGATAGATCTATTTAGGGAATCCCCCATACACAGTGGCTCCCGCTACAGGGAGGTACCCCACTGAGGTCCTGAGGGATCGTATGTGGCATGTAACAGGTTTTGAGTTAGAAACCATGGTGAACCATCCTTGCAGGAATGGTTCACTGTTTTGAGGCTTGGTTCCTTCCTTCGGGAATATCCGGTTAAACGCAAGTTTAGAAGAGGCCAACCGGGGACCGAGTGTAGGATTGCTTGTGATAACCCATAATTGTTGATACTAAAAATGATGCTTTCAAAATCAAATGAGATTTTTTTCATAAGCTTTCACACTTGATTCTAAACCTTTAATGTGGTCTTTAAGAGTCCCTTTTTATTGTTTTTAAATTTTAAGCACTTGAATTCAACAACTTTTTAGTTGACTCTATTTTCTTTTGAGCATGTTTCAGGTAACCCGTGAAGACTCTTAGCTATTATGAAAGACTTAGACTCAAACCCCGAGACCAGGGCATTTGCTTGTGTGAACAAAATTTGACTTGAACAATTTGAACAATGATGGAAAATGTTGATACAATGACTATTTGATTTATGTTGAACTATGTAAACATTTAGGGCTGGATCTGTTTCCAACCCGACATCTTTTAAAACTTTAAATGCCATGTGTCGTTCCCTCCCTTTGAGCTCCTATATTGGTTTGTTTCCGCTGCCATGTATGTTGTTGCTAGTCTGTAACGTCCCACCCTACCTTGGCCCGGGGTGTGACAACCTAGGATAAATGCACCTCTATTTTACGAAAGTAAAGACCTGGTGACTTTATGAGGATCATATCTCAACTTTAAAAGAATCCTTTGTGATCAACTGTATATTATCTTAAAGAGCTTCAACATCAATGCATTAATGAGACTGCAATTCTGTCTCAAGATAGAACTTATAACTTACTGTACATAGTCTCTAAGTGTGAAAAACTGATGATTTGACTCACCAACAGAGGACAAAATCTAATGAGAATTGAATGTCGAGCACATGACAGTTACTGATTAACAAACTTCAAAACATGATAAACAGCATGCCTAGTTGATACATTACTTATGTATGAATTTCAGTGGATCTATATACTTACAATCAAGTGTGTACCAGATGAAGTATCATTCAAATAATCAACATCAGCAGAAACCTAGAGTCATAGTATGATCCCTCTACATATATGCATGCTTGTATCGTTTGACTCCTTTGTTTAATTTTCCTCTTAAATGATTACTTCTCAATTAGACTGTCATATGCCTTTCATGCTTATTTCCAACATAAATTTATGATGAATGAAACAGTTTAACATTAATCACAAATTTAGGGGGAGTAAGTAATGCATGAAAATCAATAAAAAGCTGTTAAATCATCTTTGAAGGATTGGAACATGAGCACTAACTTGGATGTAGGATACAGGAAGCTTGCTTGTACTCAATTGTCATGCAAACAAAGTCAACAAGGTCCAACATCAAGAAATGATTCTATCACTTGATAGGAATCATACATTTAAAGTTTCAATGAAACTCTAATATCCGCAGCAGTTTTAGTAAAATTTCTGCATTCGCAGAAGTAACAGTGAAATTTCTGCATCAAAAGAAGGTATAGTAAAAATGTAACTTTTTGCATAATCGTAGAATTGGTAAACTAACGGATGTGCAAATGGCTTTGAAAGTATAATTCGTGTTCATAGAATGGTAATCTATGAATAAGATGTAAACAGTAATGTTGCATTTAATTCTTCATTAGGGCATCCGCAGATGCTATGGCATCCGCAAATGTTTTGTGAAAGGTGTGATACATCCGGAAGTTTACGGAAAGGGATAAAAAGGGAAGTGGGCCCAACATCATAAATAAAAGAAATTAATGTGTCTGCATATAAATGAGGTTTTGAATTTAAGAATTCATTAATCACTTTTCAGAGCCCTTTTCAGTTTTTGACCTAGAAAAACGCACTCCCTTTTCCCTCTTCCACAAACATTCAAACCTACAAACTGAAAACCTCAAAACAAACACGTAATCTTGATCATAGACTATTGCTTTGAAGGTAAAACATGTCATAATCATCAATAATGAACCGTTTGATTCATGATTATCATTAAAACTATTTGTATTCATGTCTGCACCATTGATACTAACATACTCATCATTGTTCTTATGTATAGATGACGAATAGGTTTGCGAAAGAGCACAATGTGTGCGCATTCCTAAATGATGATGATCCTGCATCAGAAGGATGTCAAGATATCATCAGATATCTTCGACAATCCAGGATGTTCTATGCCCTGACGGCAGAGCCTGTGATCCATCAGTCGCACATTATCGACTTCAGGGAATCAGCCCGAGTGGAACAGAATGGAGAACATGAAGTTATCGTGGCTGAAATCAACAATGAAGGGTTGAGGATTGATGAGCAAAATATTAGAAGGTCGCTTGAACTGGGAGATCCAGAAGTGGGGCACCCAGACGTATTCGAAAACGAATACATAGAGAAGGTGTTCAATGTGATGGGTTACGATGGTGATTTTGACAAGAGGGAAATAAAGAAGGGAAGACTATGCAAGCCCTATAGATTTTTATACCACACTTATCTAAAGTGCGTCTCTAAAAGGAAGTCTGGGCTGGATAGATTTTCAAGGCACATCTCTTCAGGCATCATAGGAATCTTTGAGGGAAGAACTTACAACTATGCAAAGTACATCTTCAATTGTCTCTGTGACCAAGTAAAAGTGCAAAGGTCAGACAAGATGTACATGTTCCTAAGATTTCTACAACTAATCATCAATGCTGAACTTCCGAGGATTGCAAGGGAAGGAGATGTTTTCATGCAAGCTCATCTGGGTAGATCTGTGCTAAACAAGATAAGTGGGAAATATCAAGGGGAAGATATGCCCATGTTTGGACATGTTGTGGATGCACAGGCTGACATACCACAAGAATTGGTATGGATATATGAACAAGGAGAGACATCTGCTGATTCTGATCAAGCATCACACTCACCAAATCAAACACCCCCTCACCAACACCAATCACTAGCCAGCATAAACACTGAGCCCATATCACCTATTCATCATCATGTATCCCCACAATAACTATCCACTTCCACTCAAAACACCTAGCCTATCTCTCATATACTTCAATAACTATCAGTGATTTCACTCTCATTATCACAAAACACTCAGCCAATCTCACTCTTCCAAACCATATCCCCTCTACATTCGTTCCCTGATACTCCTAAACAACATTCTTCTGAGTGTGCCAATACTAAGCCCTTACACATAACTCAGTCTCAGAACTCAGTTCACTCTGGTGAGATTGAGTTAATGTCTCAAGCTAGCACCATACAACTCTCCGTCTCCAACTCCTAAAACACTATCTTGTCAGATCACACTGAACCAATATATCCAATCGTTGATACTCAGCAACTGTCTCAACCTCAACTTGAAGACAATTTTGATGATCAAACTACTAGTCAACCAATAGAAGAAGAACAACAAGACAATTTTTTGATGTTGTTGCTTATCATGAAGATGACCTGAGTGACAAAGACATCCCTGTGAGTAAGAGCTATTTGGTTGCTGAGTATAATAAATTGGTGCTCAAAACAAATAAAAGAAAACAAAGAATTCAAGAGCTGAAAGGGATCATCAAAGAGAAGGATAAAGAACTAATAAAGCAAGAATCCAGACTGAAAAGGCTTAGACATGATGCACAAAGTAACACTGAAGTGATTGATGCTCTGCTTCAACATGAACAAGAATTGCAAGAATGTGTAAAACATGAGAAGAATGAAAAAGAAAAGCTGATCTCTAAAGTGGAGCAAATCACTCATGATATGTTTGCAAAAACTAAGCTGATAAAGCTAAAAGATCAAGAGATTGAGCTATTAAAGATGAAGATTTGTGCATTGGAAGATACCCCATCTGTCAAACAAACACAACAATCTCCTGAAGCTTTAAAGAAACTGATTCTTTATTCACGGAAGAGAAAGTACTTGGGTGCTACTCAAAAGAAGGTGATCATTGTAGAAGACTATCCTAAGAAGCAGAAGCCCACATTTGCCGAACACACTCCTTCAATAGATTTATCTACTGTGAAGTTGAAATCCAATCATGATAGTGACAGTGATGAAGAGTGGAATGAGCTGATCAAGATGGACTCACCAACTGACCATAAAGAATTAAAGACTGATGATCTTCTAACAACTAAAGACATTATGGAAGAGAGGCCTGAGTCAAACATGTTTATGACACTCATAAACCATGGTTTCCCTTATGACATGGTTGAAAGGCTAAACATGACTGAGATGAAGAATCTGCTGAAAGAGTTCGAGCTTGCAAGATTCATGATTCCAAACTGTGACTATGAAGCATTCAGTACCTTTCAATCAATTCAAAAGACAAAGAAAGAGTTGGGCCATTGTGACACAGCTAAGCTAAGCAAATACAACATGACATGCTGGTTACAAGGTCACAACTACAAACCACATAATCTAAAAGGGAGAACAAGTGGTGAACTAAGAAGAATGATGGAACATGTGATGAAAGTTGAGCTTGATACAGGAGTCAGATTTAGAACTGAAGCTCCTAAGCCTGCTGTTGAGCATCATAACAAAACGGCTGCTGAACCAGTTATGGTGGAATGAAAAGATCAACACAAAGAAAAGGGTAAACTGATCAGATAGCCCAGAGAAGTAATTCTAGGGAAAGTGTGGCCTCTTAGAACTACAGTAAGGGAGATAACAGAACAAAAGTCCACCTTGATACAACTGATAGACCACCTCACAACTCCCAACTATGTTGAAGAGAACATGATTATGTCCTGGAAATATGATCCAGACTGGGATTATGCCGTTATTAAGAGAACATCAGGAAGAGTTGAATACTTCCATGATGTATTTTCTGTGGTGTGCCTGCCGGAGAATGACATCAAATATCTTAAAAGTCTGACCATCAGCAATTACCCAATTCACCCATGAGGTAGAGACTTCTCAACTATAGTGAACAAACTTAAGACAAAGTTCAAGAATGATATGCTTGCTGAGGCTAAAAGAGAAGATGTTGAGCATAAGAAGAGAATTAAAGGTCTTAAAAGGTTTAAGTCCAATGCCTCAGAATCAGTAGATGATGAATTCTTGAAGAGGGTTGGATATAACAGTAGAAAAACAGCAGCCATCAAGTCCATTGAAGGGACTCAATACACATTTCCCATAACTAAATGGAGATATGTTGAGAAAACAAAGGAGTTAGTGCTGCTCAGGAATGCAGAGAACAAGAAAGCAAACCGGATTAGGATCTTTGATCCTGTGGAAATCAAACTACTTCCTCCCAGCTACACCTCTTACCTACATGACAAATTTTTTCCCAAGCTGAGTGATGAATTAGCACAAAATGACCTGTTCCTTCATCTCCATATAATACAAGTAATTGACAAATTACACGCAAAAGCTTACAAGAGAAGAAGACACAATGCTGGATTACTGAAGGGAACACACTATGAAGAAGTCTTAGAGCTAAGGATTTCAGAACAAGATGAATTGGAAATTGTCAACAACAACAATGTTCTGGAATCCCTCATAACAGAAGAAGATGTTTTGGGACTAAGCTATGAAACTCTGAAGAAGATCAGCAAGATGAAGATCAATTACAAATATGATGATCAGAAGTCTGTTGTATCCTACTTTTACAACAAAATAATTGCCAAAGTCAAGGAGCTTTCAGTGTTGAAGGAATGATTAGAAGTTTATAAGCCTAAGGGGGAGTATTGTTAGATCTAGAGAAAATAGGTCTAGATCAATTTATATAGGCTTAGAACTTTAATCAAATGTTGTAATAAATTATTGTAACTGATTATCAATATATATATATATGCATTGAGTATATATAATCTGTGTTGCTTTTTGGATGATGACAGAAAACAATACACTTGGAGAATTCCTGTAATTGGCAAAGTGTAAGACACATCTACGAATGAACAATTTTGTTAATCTGTAGATATAATGCTTACAAGTTTCCTACGGGAGAACAAGAAGTCTTGCGGAAGACAAGTTTCCTACGGAAGAACAAGAACTCCTGCGGAAGACAAGGTTCCTACGGAAGAACAAGAACTCATGCGGAAGGCAAGTTTCTTGCCGAAGACGAAGACACTTGTATGAAATTGTCAAAATTCAACAAGTCAATAAGTCAACGTCAATTTCATATCACAAGAGATCTGGTGTTTCCTTAACTGACTTAAATATGTCTATAAATATGAGTCCTAGGTTTCACATCTCGGGGAACACAATTTTAGCAATATTACGGCTGTCGATTATCACATAATTGTGCAACCCTAGCCGTCGTTACATCAACAACAATATCAATTCGATTGAAGAAAAACTTGTTCATAGTTTTATAATTATTCTTTTGTAATCATTACTCAATATTAATGAAATACATTTAAATCAATTATTGTGTTCGTATTTTCTGTGTCTTGTGTGATTGTGTTCTTCAATTAACAATTAACACAATTAAACAGTAATTAACGATTATTCCGCGCTCGTTAACTTGTCATTATTTTAATACTAATAATTCCTAAATTGAGATCCTTGGATTCACACTTTACGATTACATATCATTCCCTTTTCAACTTCATCCCTTATGTAGTTGAATCTCCACTCAATGTGTCTAGTCTTTTGATGAGCACGGGGTTCCTTCATTTGTGCTTTTCACTCTCATTATCATAAAAGATTTCTACGGGGTCTTGAATGGTAGAGGCCACCCTAGATCGGTGATAAATTTCTTTATCCATGCAGCTTCCTGAGCTGCTAATGAGGCGGCTATGTATTCGGATTCTGTAGTGGACAATGCTGCCACGTCTTGCTTTGAACTCTTCCAGGACACTGCTCCTCCATCCGTAATGAAGACATACCCTGACTATGATCGAGATTCATCTCGATCAGTTTGGAAACTCGCATTCGTGTAACACTATACAACGAGTTCCTCTTTATCAGATCCGTATATTAGAAACATTTCCTTAGTCCTCCTAAGATATTTCAATATACTTTTAACAGCCATCCAATGGGTATTACCTGGATTCTGCTGATATCTGGTTGTCATGCTTAACGCGCATGACACGTCCGGTCTAGTGCATATCATCGCATACATGATGGATCCTATAGCAGACGCATATGGGATGTCCTTCATTCGATCTTGCTCATCCTTTGAGCTTGGACATTGAGATGTACTTAATATTGTCCCTCTTTGAATAGGCATCATACCTTTCTTAGAGTTTTCCATCTTGAACCTTTTCAAGATTTTATCAGTGTATGCACTTTGGTTTAAGCCTATCAACCGCCTCGATCTATCCCTATAGATCTTTATTCCTAAAATATAGGCGGCTTCACCGAGATCTTTTATGGAAAAACAACTTCTAAACCAGGTTTTAACACCTTCCACGGTTGGAATATCATTTCCAAAAAGTAGTATGCCATCAACATACAATACTAAGAATGTAATTATGCTCCCACTAGCCTTCTTATATACACATGCTTCGTCCGCATTCTTGATGAAACCAAATTTCATGATCTCTTCATCAAAACGTTGATTCCAACTTCTCAATGCTTGTTTAAATCCGTAGATTGATCTCTTTAACTTGCATACATTATTAGGATGTAGTGGATCGACAAAACCATCAGGCTGAACCACATGGACAGTCTCTTCGAGATGTCCATTAAGAAAAGCGGTTTTGACATCCATTTGCCAAATCTCATAGTCATAATATGCAGCTATGGCAAATAATATCCTAATTGACTTTAGCATTGCCATGGGCGAGAAGGTTTCATCATAATCAACCCTTTGAGTTTGAGTGAAACCTTTTGCTACAAGTCTTGCTTTGTAAGTATCCAAGTTTCCATGCATATCCGTTTTCTTCTTGGAAACCCACTTGCATCCAACCAGTTTGGTGTTAAGTGGAGGGTCAACCAATTCTCAAACTTGGTTGTCTTACATGGATTGCATCTCTGCGTTCATGGCTTCCAGCCATTTGTCACAATCCGAATTGGACATTGCATCATGGTATGTAGTTGGCTCATCGGAGTCAACCACCTAGCATCCATTCATGAAAAATCCATATCTTTTAGGTGGAATGCTAACTCTACCAGTTCTACGAACGCTTTGTGTGTATTGATCAACCTCTTGATCATCATCAACAACGTCTTGTTGGTTGCTAGTGTCAACCAAACGTTTATTGGCTTGTGGACCTGATCCTCATCAAATTCCACTATTCTATACGTCATTACTTCCACAAGGAACTTAGCTTCCAAGAAGTCTGCCTTTTGGGCAATAAATACCTTTTGCTCTGTTGGATCAAAGAAGTAGTATCCTATACAGTCTTTGGTATATCCAACAAATATACACTTAGTGGATTGACATTCCAACTTGTTTTGGGTGTTTAGCTTAACATAAGCTTCACAATCCCATATTTTAAATACGATAGCGATGGAACTCTTCCATGTCGTATTTCAAAAGGTGTCGTATCCACTTCTTGGTCGGGGCCATATTCAACATACAATGCAAAACCCCAAAACGATAGAGGTAGTGAGCTTACAACCATCATAGATCGAACCATATCCAATAAGGTTCGGTTTCTCCTTTCAGACACACCATTATGTTGTGGTGTTCCAGGTGGAGTAAGTTGTGAGACGATCCTACAACTTCTTAGATGATCCTGAAAAGCTCACTGATGTATTCACCTCCTCTATCTGAATGAACTTTGATAGATTTGTTGAGTTGATTTTCAACTTCATTCTTAAAGATTTTGAACATTTCAAAAGCTTCATATTTGTGTGTCATCAAGTACACATACCCATAGCGACTATAATCGTCGGTAAAGGTAATGAAGTATCTTTCACCATTTCTTGTCAGTGTCTTAAAAAGGACCACATACATCCGAATGTATGATTCCCAATAAGTCTTTTGCCCTCTCATTAGTACCACTAAAGGGCGATTTGGTCATCTTACCTTCTAAACAAGATTCACACTTATCAAATGAACCATTTTCATTTGTTTCTAAAAGACCATTCTTTTATAGTATTTGAATCTTATTCTTGTTTATGTGACCAAGACAACAATGCCAAAGATATGAATCACTTAAACCCATTTTAAGTTTCTTGATGCTTGTTTGGTATAATGAGTTATTAAAGGATGAATCATCAAGAACCAATTCATAGATACCATTAAAAGGCATAGCCTTAAAATAAATACATCATCCATACAAACATAAATACCATTGTTTACAAACTTTAAATCATAACCATATTGTTTTAAAAGGGAAACATAAATTATGTTCCTAGTCAAACTAGAGCACACAAAATGTTTTTAAGAACAACTTCCAAACCATTTGAAAGTGCTTATTTCTTTTGAACCCCTACAACAAATTGCAAATATGAGTTCCACATCCGGTATCCAATACCCATGTGTTTGAAGAAATAGCATTTAAACCAATATGAATCATGAAAGTTGTACCTGAGGTTTGCCCAGCATCTCTCTAGTTTCCAATTGTTTGAGATAGGTTGGACAATTCCTTTTCCAATGTCCTATCTCTCCACACTCAAAGCATGGATCGTTCTCCATTACCTTAGGTTTCGTAAGCTTAGGCTTTGGAGGTTCCGCTTTAGCCTTTCCCTTCCCCTTGCATTTGATGTACCCCTTTCCTTTGGCAACATTTGCCTTGGGATTGAGGAATGGCCTTTTCTTATAGCCTCCCTCATTGATCGATAGAACAGGTAGAACCTGATGGGTTTGTAAGAACACAAAACATAGTTTAACCTCTTAAACTTACTGAAAACGCAGCGGAATAATTACTTTATAAACTTGATTATAAAGCTGAAAAACATGTTCTTAAGTGACCATATTTATGTATGAAACAAACCCATATATCAAAGGAATATTTTTATATGAATAAGCATGCTATGTATGCATAAATCAACATAATATGACAGCCACAAGGGGCTGCCATAATCTACCTTACTGCAGCTTATAGTCGACCAAAAGGTGGATGTTTGATGAAGATGGAGATGCCCAAAATCAGCCAAGACTCCAAGAAAAGGAGCCCTCAAGCTTGCATACCCCAAGCCTCCTTGCAAAGCACCTTCTTGTTAGGAAGATTCAACACCAAAACAACACAAAATAGCACTCCAAGACCTTCTAATGCTGCTGCCCCTCGCCTTAGCTTTTGTGAGAGAGAGAGGAGATTATTTTTGTGTTCTTGCATGTATGGAGAGAAGTGAATGAGGAGTGCAAGACTTGTTTTAATGTGTGTGTTCCCAATAAAATGAAAGAACCAACCAAAAATAAGGGGGGGCGGCCAAAAAAGATATTCAAATGGGTTTCCCCCTCTTAAGCTCAACACACATTATTTTTAAACTAGTCTTCTTATTAGTTTCACAATTAACCTTTTAATTGTATAAGATATGCACTCTTATTATTATTTGATATTATCCAACTTACTTGAATAATATTTCAAATAATATATTTGAACAAAATATGTTAATAAGTTGTGTCTTCTCATATGGAACTTATTTAGAAAACCTATTTTTCTAAATTGGTGTAAATATTTAATTGCATGATCATATCATCAATTAAATATTAATTGGTGTTTGCTAAGCTTGTTATTGGGTATAACCCGACTTGGATCATGACGTACTAAACGCATCAATATTCTACGTGTCTTGGGCATATAGAATCCTACAATCTCCCACTTGCCCAAGATTCATAGAAGATTGATGCAAGCAGTAAATACTGCCTAACAACGGTTTACTACCCTTAATACGCATGATTTATGGCCATTCAATAACATCATCCTATTCAAGTACCCCACTTGAAATGATTTAGGTGAATCAATCATCTATCCTTTTGTTGCAGATGTCATGTTAAATCCAAGGACACAGAATGATCATTCCTTGTTGATTTAACTTAATCAGGCCTTAGACATCTTGCTCTCAACGAATAAGAGGAACAAATTCCATCTTGACTACATACGTTTCTCACAAACACCTCGTGTCATACCTGAACATACCCTTATGTACTGTCAACTATTTCAGGACAGTGAAGAGTTAGCTCAAGGTATAATACTTGGTGAATATCAAAACCCAATATGTATCTCAGGTCGGAGGATACCAAATGATATTCGCCTTCACTTAAATTTACTTATGATCAATCAATAAGATTCCATGTAGTAAAGTTTGAGATGCGGGTTAGTCCAATATTTGTATCCCACAAATATCTATGAACCTTGGTAGCAACCTATTGCTCTATATTCATCCTTATGAATATCAACCAATCCATGTTCATAATAATCTTACCCTCACACTTCTTCCCACAAGTATGAACGACTACGGACATTTAGAGTAAACAATTTACTCATGGATTAAACATGCTAAATTGGAACATTAATTGAAAGATTATAACCAAATAATTTTTATTCAAATAATAAAGAGTTCCACATATCCAACTACAAAATTTATAGATCATTTCCAATCACTAGAAAATCGAAGTCCTATGGCACAAGTATGACCTTCATGCTTTGCCTTTTCAAGGAACTTCGTGAGAGGATCTGCAATGTTTTGATCCGTGTGAACTTTGTAAATACATATCTTTCCCTTTTCAACTTCATCTCGTATGTAGTTGAATCTCCGCTCAATGTGCCTAGTCTTTTGATGAGCACGAGGTCCCTTGATTTGAGCAATCGCACCCTCATTATCACAAAAGATCTCTAGGGGGTGTTGAATGGAAGGGACGACCCCTAGATCGGCAATGAATTTCTTCAACCATGCAGCTTCTTGAGCTGCCAATGAGGCGGCGACGTATTCTGATTCTGTAGTTGATAGAGCCACAACATCCTGTTTGGAGCTCTTCCAAGAGACCGCTCCACCGTTCAGAATGAAAATGTATCCCGATTGTGATCGTGAATCATCAAGATCGGTTTGGAAACTCGCATTCGTGTAACCTTTTACAACGAGTTCCTCATCACCTGATCCATAGATTAGGAACATATCTCTTGTCCCCCTTAGGTACTTAAGTATGTTCTTAACAGCCATCCAATGACTGTTTCCAGGATTTTGCTGGTATCAGCTCGTCATGCTTAAGGCACATGAGACGTTCGATCGAGGGCATATCATCGCATACATGATGGATCCAATAGCAGATACGTATGGGATTGCCTTCATTTTATCTTGCTCATCCTTTGAGATAGGACATTGAGTCGTAGTCAATATCGTTCCTCTTTGAATAAGTATGGTACCTTTTTTAGAGTTCTCCATCTTGAACCTTTTCAAGATTTTATCAATGTATGCACTTTGATTTAAACCAATCAACCGCCTTGATCTATCCCTATAGATTTTTATTCCCAGAATATAGGCGGCTTCACCAAGATCCTTAATGGAAAAAAAACTTCCAAGTCAGGTTTTTACACCTTCCAAGGTTGGAATGTCATTTCCAAATAGTAGTATGTCATCAACATACAATACTAGGAAAGTTATTTTGCTCCCACTAGCCTTCTTATAGACACAAGCCTCATCAGTGTTTTTGATGAAGCCAAATTACTTTACCTCCTCATTAAAATGGTGATTCCAGCTTCTCGATGCTTATTTGAATACATAGATTGATTTCTTTAACTTGCATACTTTATTAGGTTGTTTTGGATAGAAAAAACCTTCAGGCTGAACCATATAGACATCTTCCTCAAGATATCCATTTAGGAAAGTGGTTTTGACATCCATTTGCCAAATCTCATAATCATAATGAGCAGCTATGGCAAACAATATACTTATAGACTTTAGGATCGCAACAGGTGAGAAGGTTTCATCATAATCAACCCCTTATATTTGAGTGAAACCCTTTGCTTCAAGTATAGCTTTATAAGTATCCAAGTTTCCATACATATCGGTTTTCTTCTTTAAAACCTACTTACTTCCAACTACCTTGGAATTAAGAGGTGGTACATCAAGTTCCCAAACTTGATTGTCATACATGGATTGCATCTAAACGTTCATGGCCTCATGCCATTTGTCACAATCCAAATTGGACACTGCATCATGGTATGTGGTTGGTTCATCTGAATCTACCACATAGCATCCATCCATGAAAAATCCATATATTTCAGGTGTATTACTAGTTCTACCACTTCTACGAACGTTTTGTGTGTATTGATCAACCGCATGATCATCCTCAACATCCTCACGTTGAGTGATAGTTTTGAACCTCAAGATCCACTGTTCTACCGCTATTTCCTTCCATAAGGAACTTTGCATCTAAGAACTCACCCTTTCTTGCAACAAACACCTTTTGCTCCAGTGGATCATAGAAATAATATCCCATAGAATCTCTAGGATATCCAATAAAGATACACTTGGTGGATCGGACTTCTAATTTGTTTGGGGTGGGAGTCTTAACTTAAGCCTCATAACCCCAGACCCTTAAGTATGATAGGGATGGAACTCTTCCATGCCATATCTCAAAAGGTGTCCTTTCCACCTTTTTGGTTGGGGCCATATTTAGAATACGGGCCGCGGAGAGCAAAGCGAAACCGCAAAATGATAGAGGCAATGTGCTTCTTGCCATCATAGATCGGACCATATCCAATAAGGTTTGATTCCTCCACTCAGACACACCATTATGTTGTGGTGTTCCAGGTGGAGTGAGTTGTGAGACAATCCCACAACTCCTAAGATGATCTTGAAAGGCATCACTTAGGTATTCACCTCCTCTATCGGTACGAGAACTTTAATTGACTTGTTGAGTTTATTTTCTACTTCATTCTTGACCATTTTGAACATTTCAAAAGCTTCGTCTTTTTGCCTTAATAAGTACACATACCCATAGCGACTATAATCATCGGTAAAGGTAATAAAGTATCTTTCACCATTCCTAGTCATTGGTTTAAAAGGACCACATACATCTGAATGTATGATTCCTAATAAATCTTTTGCCCTTTCGTTAGTTCCACTAAAGGGTGCCTTAGTCATTTTTCCTTGTAAACAAGATTCAAATCCAACTTGAGTTTCTTGATGTTAGTTTGGTACAATGAACTATTTAAAGCATTTTCATGAACCAATTCATAAACACCATTAATGGGAATAGCTTTAAAATAGAACATATCATTTAAAGAAACATGAATATCATTTTCAACAAAAGATAATACATAATCATAATGTCTTAATTGGGATACAGAAATAATGTTCCTAGTCAAACTAGGAGCATACAAAACATTCTTCAAAATAACATCCAAGCCACTTGGAAGTTTTAGGATCTAGTCCCCACGAGCTTCAACTTGGACTTTGGTTCCATTGCCATGAAGAGACTAACATCCCCTTGATTGAAGTCCCTACTTCTTTTGAACCCCTGCAACAAATTGCAAATATGAGTTCCATATCCGGTATCCAATAGCCATGTGTTAGAAGATGTAACATTAAGATCAATATGTATCATGTATATTGTACCTGAGGTCTGCCCGACATCCCTCTTTGCATTCAACTCTTAGAGATGGACAGGACAATTTCGTGCCCAATGTCTAATATCCCCACACTTGAAGCATGGGTCATTGGAAGCAACCTTTTGCTTTTTCTCTTGTGGTTTGGGTGGCACCCTTGCCACCCCTTTCCCTTATCCCCATACGGGTCCCTTACCCTTGGCAACCTTTGCCTTGGGTGTGGATAAGGCCTTTTCTTGTTCCCACCTTTATTGATGGTAAGAACGGGTAAAACCCTTTTACCCATGGCCGTCTCGGCCGTTTTAAGCATTGAGTGAAGCTCACCAATGCTTTCGTCCCATGCATTCATGTTCTAATTCAACACAAATGTCTTGAACTTTTTGGTAAGACCATTTAGGATCAAATCCGTGGCCAATTCCTTCGAGACGGGACAATTAAGCCTCTCGAGGTGGTCAATATGACTTTTCATCTTAAATACATAAGATGAAACAGATTGGTTGTCATCCATACGACATGCATGGAGTGCTCGAACCGTTTCGAAGCGCTCAACCCTTGCTTGCTGTTGGAACGTTTCCTTCAGCTGGGTTATCATGTCATAAGCTCCGTGATGTTCATACTCCTTTTGGAGATCCGGAGTCATGCTCGCTAGCATGAGACAAGACACTTGGATGGAGTCCTCAGTGTACTTTAGCCAATCATTATAGGCCTCCTCATCATCCTCAGTAGGTTGATCGGGGATAGGGTCGTCTAAAACATATGACCGTCTTTCTTGCTTGAGAAAGATTCTCAAGTTCGATACCAATCAATGAAATTGTTATGATTTAGACGTTCCTTTTGGAGTATCGCTCGTAAAGATTGGGTTGACGTAGATGAGTTATCATGATTTTCATTATTGGTGGCCATCTACAAAATTTAACAAAGATCTATTTTAGTATTTTCGATATAGCTATTTTTAATAATTAATACCTTTTAAGGTCATTTTCATATTAAAATCTAGACCCCAACATTACATTTAAATTGTGGTTAGGTGACCTTTATCCCACGATTTAAATTAATAGGGTGGTCAACGATTGACGGTTGCAACCATTTGCAACTTCTAGAGGTATGGGATCGACTTTAAACATCATATGTAAAGTCGGCATGTTAATCCCATCAACATCATTTGGAAACCATATTGTAGGTGATCCATTTAACATGGTTTGCAAATCAATTTACCCTACTTGCACACACGTGAGTTTACCAACATAAGTGGTTAGGTGACCTTTATCCCACCAATGTGGTATCCCTACCTTAAGTCACAAGTTCCCTCTAAATGGTTAGGTGACCTTTATCCCATTAAGAGTTTCCAAATGACTCAAGTGTTGTGCAAAAGGACGGTGTTAAACTTGTTTGTCAAATGTTTAGAGATTTCATAATTCTAGTTTAGAAAACTCTATGTACTTGTATTTGCATGCTTTCAAATATAAGATACCCTATGGTCCTATTAATAAAACCCATTTTATTATGTAATCATTAATCCTTTTAATAACAATTTATTAACACTTAATGATTAAGAACCATTTTTATATTAGCTTGTTAAGATCATTTTTATTAAGATTGTTTATCATATACAAATATTATACAATCATTCACAAAATCATAATCAAACAAGCATAATATAAACAACCACAATGTGCATAACCATAGCTACTATTGTGACCACACTTGTTTGCCATCACAAGTGTGGTCATTTGGTCTTTACTAAGGGTTGAATACAACACAAAATTGAGGTCTTCATAGACCCCCACTTGAACTTGCATCCATATGCTTCAAGTCCTTATTTTGTGTCTTCCTCTTGTGCTTCCTTCCCGAGCATCTTCTTTACAAAATATATATCCTGATACATATTTTCTAGTAAACCAAAAATACTCCTAATCTATTATTACATCCCAATGAATAAATAGACAAATTACATTTTTAAACAAAGCACAAATTAATATACAATCCTATTGAATAAACCGAAACCAAACATTGCAAACATCCAAACAAGACAAGGCCAAAAGCTAGGTTATGCACCAATACGAACATTCATCATATTATCCAAATATAACTAAGAATCCCCATTAAAAGTCATGATTTTCAGACAACATAAACTGAAAATTCGGGTTTCAAACATTGTCCAAACAATATACATATCATCATATACATCTTTCAAGGTTTAATCACAAGCATGTGTGATATAACCTTGAAAGCTTGGGGATTCAACATACAAGAACATTTCAGCCCTCAAAAGGGTCATAAAATCCAATAAAACAAATTTTTAAAGGATACTAACAAGCATGCTATCCACATAACCGGCTCTGATACCATTGATGGGTTTGTAAGAACACAAAACATAGTTTAACCTCTTAAACATACTGAAAACCCAGCGGAATAATTACTTAATAAACTTGATTATAAAGCTGAAAAACATGTTCTTAAGTGACCATATTTATGTATGAAACAAACCCATATATCAAAGGATTATTTTTATATGAATAAGCATGCTATGTATGCATAAATCAACATAATATGAAAGCCACAAGGGGCTGCCATAATCTACCTTACTGCAGCTTATAGTCGACCAAAAGGTGGATGTTTAATGAAGATGGAGATTCCCAAAATCAGCCAAGACTCCAAGAAAAGGAGCCCTCAAGCTTGTATACCCCAAGCCTCCTTGCAAAGCACCTTCTTGTTAGGAAGATTCAACCCCAGAACAACACCAAATAGCACTCCAAAACCTTCTAATGCTGCTGCCCCCCTGGCCGTAGCTTTTGTGAGAGAGAGGAGATTATTTTTGTGTTCTTACATGTATGGAGAGAAGTGAATGAGGAGTGCAAGACTTGTTTTAGTGTGTGTGTTCCCAATAAAATCAAAGAACCAACCAAAAATAAGGGGGGGGGGGGCGGCCAAAAAAGATATTCAAATGGGTTTCCCCCTCTTAAACTCAACACACATTATTTTTAAACTAGTCTTCTTATTAGTTTCACAATTAACCTTTTAATTGTATAAGATATGCACTCTTATAATTATTTGATATTATCCAACTTACTTGAATAATATTTCAAATAATATATTTGAACAAAATATGTTAATAAGTTGTTCCTTCTCATATGCAACTTATTTAGAAAACCCATTTTCTAAATTGATGTAAATATTTAATTGCATGATCATATCATCAATTAAATATTAATTGGTGTTTGCTAAGCTTGTTATTGGGTATAACCCGACTTGGATAATGACTTACTAACCGCATCAATATTCTACGTGTCTTGGGCATATAGAATCCTACAGAACCTTTCTACCCATCCCTGCCTCGGCTGTTTTAAGCGTTGCGTGAAGTTCACTAATGCTCTTGTCCCATCCGTTCATATTGTAATTCATTATGAATGTCTCAAACATTTTAGTTAGGCCATTAAGGATAAAATCCATGGCCAACTCCTTTGAGATGGGACAGTTAAGCCTCTCGAGGTGATCAATGTGCCTTTTCATCTTGATTACATAAGATGATATCGGTTGGGTTTCTTCCATATGACACGTGTGAAGCGCTCGAACCGTTTTGAAGCACTCTACCCTAGCTTGTTGAAGGAACGTTTCCTTCAACTGGGTAATCATGTCATATGCCCCATGATGCTCCAAATCCTTATGGGGTTCGAGATCATGGGTCCCAACATGAGGCAGGAAACCTGCATGGAATCCTTAGTGTACTGAAGCCAATCGTTATAGGCCTGAACATCCTTGGGGTCGGGTTGGTCAAGAATGGGATCGTCAAGAACATAGACCTTTTTCTCTTGCTTGAGAACAATTCTCAAGTTTCGAAACCAGTCCATAAAATTATTGTGGTTAAGACGATTCCTCTCTAAGATAGTTCTCAGCGTTAGGGTATGGACGGTCGGGGTGGTAGCATTATTGTTTGCGGCCAATTCTACAAAATTTACAAAGTTCATAATAGTATTTCTGAAAAATTACATTTTAATCATTAATACCCTTTTATGTCTCATAGACAATTAATAATTAAAACCTAGAATCCAACGTTACATTAAAATGATGGTTATGAAGGTATTTTAACAAGTTTATCAAAGTTGTTTAACCATTTTAAACATAAAACGCAGCGATAATCATTTTTAACATCTTGTTAGAAGTTTACATAAACCATTTTATGTTGATTAAACCCTTTAAGATGGATCTATTTGCATGAACATGTAACTTCCAAAACAACCATAGAGAGGTGATGAAAACTACGTTTCAAGACTTTCTTTTGAGATGAGAAGGATGATGTTCTTGAAGGCAAGACTCCAAATAGCAATCCTCAAGTAGATGATACCCCAAGCTCCTTCAAACACCCACTTGCTAGGTTGTGTTGCACCCACTTGAGTTCCTCTTGCACAATCGATTTTTCAGCCAAGAAACCTTGATTCAAAGCTAAAAAATCAGCCTTGTTCTTGCTCTAGAATCCGATTTCTAGAGAGAGTTTAGAGAGAATTCTTTGCTCTTTGCATGGAGGAGAGAGAGTGTAGAGATTGGAGTGTGTGTTTAAAATCAAGTCTTACAAGTTACAAGACAAAACAAGTGGGATATCCAAGCCAAAGGGGGTGGCCGAATCCCATGTGAAAATGGGTTTTTCCCCCCAAATTGTTTTATTAAAATCACACTCTCATCTCTTAAGTTTTATAAAATTAAACCCTTCTAATTTTATAAAACTAACACACTATTATTTGACATTGTTCAAGTAATTTAAAAAATGAAACAAAATAATCTCTCATGAACAAATTATCCATATAATTTTGTTCATTTGCAAAAGCAATGATTTAGAAATCTTGGTTTTTAAATTGGTGCTAATATTTATTTGTATGATCTTATCAACGAATAAATATTCATCGGTGTTTGTTTGGCTTGTTATAGGGTATGACCTGTAACACCCGTAATTTCTTATTAAAGAAATTAAAAGAATAAAATAGAAAGAGAAAGGAAAGAAAACAAAAGTTACTTTTGTTTAAGGGCCAAAAGTGTCAAATGGGCAAACTTTCTATTAATTCTTTGTACAAAAGGTGGTATGGCACCCACGTTGTCTGCATTTCACTTCATTCGAACTTTTTAGAGAGAGAAAGTAGCAGGAGCAGAAAACCATCGGAATTTTTGAAGAAGGATCTGAGAAATTCGAAGTTTTTGGTAAGAAATCCCGAATTCATGATGTTAGGACGATTCTAGAACCATACATGAGCATATAAATGTGACTAGTGTGTTCGGGTTGCTCTGTGTGTGTGTTTTAGGTGTATAAACGACTGAGAAGTTCAAGGAAAGGGCATCCAAAACCCGAAGACAAATTAAGGTGAGTTCTAGACCCCGTTTTACTGTTTTTAAATGTTTGGGGCTGGAAAATGCATGCAAATATATTTTTATAAAGTTTGGGTTGAAACCCGTATGAACGATTGTATGTATGTTTATGTTTATGTTAGATTTATGCTTAGAATCATGTGTGTATGTTTAGGATGAGGCATTATGATGTTTGGGACTTTGATTATAAATTAGACACATGAATATGTTGTTAATATGTCTGAAATTGGGACTTGGAATAAATAAGAAAAGTTGATGTGTCCACCAGTGCTCATACGACCAACAGTGGTCGTATGATCAGGATTTTTCTAAGTGTTGATGAGTCTAATAGGACTCATACGACCAACAGTGGTCGTATGAATATGTGAAATTTTCTAAGTCTGAGGCCCACAGGACTCATACGACCAACAGTGGTCGTATGATCATGATGAAAAGTTCTAAGTATGGACTCATACGACCAACAGTGGTCGTATGATCCAAATATGTTTCTAAGTCCAGGGATGGTACGACCAGCAGTGGTCATACGACCAACAGTGTGGTCGTATGACCAGTTGATAAATCTAAGTGTTAAGTGAAAAGTCCCGTAGTGCTCATACGCCCAGAGGGCTTATACGCCCAACAGGGCTAAAACGCCTAAACACTTAGAATTTTTCAGGAATTTCCAGTAAGTTCGAAGTTCGGGGTTTGACCAGGGTTGACTAGGGTTAATAAATGATGATGTCTCATGCATATAATGATGAGTATGATTAACCCTAATTGTTACTAATATTATTATTAGTATATTACTGTTAACAATATTATTAAAATATTGTTAAGTAAGGTATGATGCTATGTATGATGATGAATGCATGATGATGAATGTATGATGATGAATGCATGATGATGAACGTATGATGAGTATGTATGATGTGTGTTCCTGATAATTTTGTATGCATATCTTTCTGAAACTTTACAAATAACGAGAAATGAAATAATGAAGTATTACGTATCGTAAAGTGAAAGATGATGAAAGAGGAACATGATGACGAATGCATGTATTAACGAATGAATGAAAAGAAGAACGATGATGAATACATGCATTAATGAACGAATGAATTATGTCTTGCAAGCATTGAATAACGCGATTGGTCCTTCTATGTGATTGACCATGTTCATGGTACCTCTACCGCTTACCTCTAGTGCCGGGCATACGCTCCCGTCATATGTTGACTACGGCCCGGTAGCTAAGACTGATCTAGTACCGGGCATACGCTCCCGTCATATGTTGACTACGGCCGGTAGCTAAGACTGAGTGGGGTGTAGCATATGGTATTGGTACAATTAACCTTTCAATGCGTGCAAGTAAGTATGAACGGGATTCTTGTCATTCGACCACAGTAATCATAGCCGAGTGCTATGAAGTGGGTAAAGTCTGACAGAATCCATACGAGAAGTTAAAGATAATGATTAATAACAAATGATGAAGATAATAATGAATATTATCTATGTGTACGTATGATGTATGAACGCATGAACAAAAGGATACTTTTAAATAAGTAAAAGTATGTTTTAATACAAAACTAGAACTCACTCAGCAACGCTGACTTTTATGTATTTTCCAGTTGGCAGGTAGTGTTGCTGAGGATGGCACGAGGCGGCTACTCAGCTCTTTTGGGATGGCGTTCTTTTGTTAATGTTTTTGTATTGTAATGCAAACAAATGATATTTTGTAACAGGTGTTGTATTACTTTGCAAAAGCATTTTTAGTAAAATTTAAAGTTTCCGCTGCATGGTTTTATTAAATGTATGTTTTATGGGTAATGACGACCAACTGTGAGGTGCCCGGGAACGGGGCCTTACAAGTTGGTATCAGAGCCAAAGTTTAAGTGAAATGAGTAAATTTTTAAAATAAATCTAAAACTTAAACTGAGAATGGGGCAGGGGGAATGGGAATGCCATCTGAGTAGCTGCGTGCCATCAGGTATTTTCTTGAAAGTTAACCAGTGTTACGTGCGTATGTTATGTGTTTATGTGTACTGATAGACTTAGATACTAATGTAGTCAGGACAGGTAATGCTCGGGGTGTGAAGAGTAGGGTAAGTGGCTAATCACAACTGGCCACTGTAATTAGGGACTTACTGTACTTAACATGAACTGAGCTATTTCCTTGAATGACCGTGTTGGTATTTAAATCTTTCAGTGTGATAGAAGATGGTCGGTGGTAGATCATCTAAAGCCCCAATTGGTGGAGGCAGTGGCGGAAGTGGTGTGGAACCACGAGCCACAAGAGGTAGGCCTAGACAAGAGAAGAAGGTTCCCGAAGGACCTAATACTACTCCCTCGGGGGGGGGGGATGAGAGCGATAATGTGAGAGCCTCGGTGAAAGAGACGGTGATCGAGGAGGTGCACCAAGTCATGCAGACGATCTTACCGTCTGTAGTGACTGAAGTGATAAAGGCAGTACGTGAAGACGATAGACGAGGGAGGAATCAGTCCTCAAGTAGACAACAACGGACGGAAGCAGAGACGGTACTATCTGATGAGGAAGAGGAAGAGGAAGAAGAACAGTTACAGGAGACCGCCCGGGGTTGTAACTATGGGGCATTCATGAGGTGCAAACCCCCAACTTTTGATGGGTCTGGTACTGCTACTGATGCTCACCAATGGGTGATGGAAATGGAAGCTGTCCTCGATATTAGTGATTGCCAGGAGGACAAGAAGGTGAAGTTTGCTACCCACTCTTTTACAGGGTCGGCCTTATGCTGGTGGAAGAATATAGTCCAAGCCGAGGGTAGCAGGGCTATAGGGAAGATGAAGTGGGCTGAGTTGAAGAGGCTGGTGATCGAGGAATTCAGTCCTCGTCGGGAAATGGATAGGATAGAAAGGGAGTTCCTGCAGCTGGAGGCGGGGACGATGACCCACCAACAATATACCACCAAGTTTAACGAGTTGGCGCTGTTGGTGCCAGAGCAGGTGACGCCGGTGTCTCGAAAGATCAACCGGTATATCCAAGGACTGCCGGCTGAAATTCGTTGGCACTTGATTTCTGCCCGACCAAGCACTTTCAGGTCGGCAGTGGACTTGGCGGGAAGGTTATTCGATGAACGTGCTGCTTTGGTGAAGGTTGAGGGAAGCAAGAAAGGAAGTGGGGAGAAGAACTGGCAAGGGAAGAGATTTGGTCGGGGTGATATTTCGACAAACAACAAGAAAGCAAGGGTGGATGACCGCCGAGTGGTCGTGTCTGGAGCTGGGGTGAGGAAGTGTGGTAAGTGTGGAAGGGAGCACTCAGGGGAGTGCAAGTGGGGATCTAATCTCTGCTTTAAGTGCGGAAGGACAGGGCACATATCGAAAGATTGCCGGACGGGCAAGTGCTTTAACTGTGGAGAAAGTGGCCACATGAGCAAGGACTGCAAGAAGCCGAGGGCTGAGGGCTCGGGAGAGAAGAAGACGGGAGGAGAAGCACCGAGGGCAAAGGCTAGGGCGTTCACGATGACGCAGGAAGAGGCTAGGACGGACCCCGATGTGGTGTCAGGTACGTTTCTAGTAAACCAAACTCTTGCTTCTGTGTTATTTGACTCTGGTGCTAGTAGGAGTTTCATTTCTGCTACTTTCTGTGCTAAATTGCCTGTTAGTAGTAAATGCATTAGTGAGCCTTTTTATGTAGAAACCGCTATTGGTAAGTCCACTAGGGTTACGAATGTGATAGAGGGCTGTACCATAGAATTAGAGGGCCATAGGTTGGCTGCCATGTTACATGTGATGCCTCTAGGAGGATTTGATGTAGTGTTAGGGATGGACTGGTTAGCAACCTACGAAGCGAATATCGTGTGCCGAAAGAAGATGATTAGACTGACGGCGACCGACGGAAGTCCGGTGACGATTTATGGCGATCGGGTTACGACGATTCCGAAGGTGATCTCGATGGCGGTGGCGGGAAAGTGTATGAGGCGCGGATGTAGCGCCTACTTATGTTATGTAAAGAATGTAGAGACGCCAACACCACAACTATGCGATGTACCAGTGGTGTGTGACTTTCCAGATGTGTTTCCCGAAGACTTATCGGGTTTGCCACCTGATCGAGAGATCGAATTCCAGATCGACCTGATACCGGGTGCCCAACCTGTCGCGAAAACACCGTATCGCTTGGCTCCGACGGAGATGAAAGAATTAATGGATCAGTTGCAGGAGCTGCTGGATAAGGGGTTTATTCGACCGAGTATCTCACCTTAGGGTGCTCCGGTTCTGTTCGTAAAGAAGAAGGATGGTAGTATGCGGATGTGCATCGACTACCGCGAGCTGAATAAGCTGACGGTGAAGAACAGATACCCCTTACCAAGAATGGATGACTTGTTTGATCAGCTCCAGGGTGCCAGTTGGTTCTCGAGGATAGATCTTCGATCTGGCTACCATCAATTAAAGGTGAAGGAACAAGATATCCCTAAAACAGCCTTTCGTACGCGCTATGGTCACTACGAGTTTCTTGTCATGTCTTTTGGGTTGACCAATGCGCCGGCTGCTTTTATGGATTTGATTAACCGAGTATGCCGACCAATGTTGGATAAATCAGTAATTGTATTCATCGATGATATTTTGATTTATTCAAGAAGTGAAAAAGAGCATGCCGGGCATATTCGGGAAGTGTTGGAAACGTTGAGAAGGGAGAAATTGTACGCCAAGTTCTCCAAGTGCGCCTTTTGGTTACGCGAGGTGCAATTTCTGGGTCACGTAGTGAATGCAGAAGGAATAATGGTGGACCCAGCAAAGGTTGAGGCTGTGATGCAATGGAAATCACCAAAGACGCCATCCGAGATTCGTACCTTCTTGGGGTTGGCGGGCTACTATAGGAGATTTATTCAAGACTTCTCCAAGATAGCCTCACCTTTGACAAAATTAACTCGCAAGGATGTAAAGTTCGTGTGGGGTCGAGAACAGGAGGATGCGTTTGAGGAATTAAAGACGAGACTAACACAAGCTCCTGTCTTGACTTTGCCTGAGGGAAGTGAAGACTTAGTGGTCTATTCGGATGCATCTTATTCTGGGCTAGGTTGTGTGTTGATGCAACGTGGAAAGGTGATAGCCTACGCATCTTGACAACTGAAAACCCACGAAGTCAACTATCCTACACACGATCTAGAACTGGCTGCGGTGGTTTTTGCATTGAAGATTTGGCGGCACTATCTATACGGGACGAAGTGCACAATCTTCACTGACCACAAAAGCTTGAAGTATTTCTTCGAGCAGAAGGATTTAAACATGAGGCAAAGGCGATGGTTGGAGCTCATAAAGGATTATGACTGCGAAATCCATTACCATCCGGGCAAGGCCAATGTGGTGGCTGATGCCCTTAGCCGAAAAGAAAGACCTGAGCCGATTCGGGTGAAAGCTTATCAGCTGATCATGACCCCCGATGTGATGACACAGGTTAAGGAGTTTCAAGACGAGGCTTTGAAAGAAGATCGTCTTAACTCCGAAAGGATGAGAGGCCTAGTGACGGAATTGGGTGAGAACACTCTTGGTGTTAAGACCCGATTTGGGCGAATATGGATTCCTCGATACGGGGATCTACGTGGAAGAATTATGGACGAGGCCCATAAGACCCGATACTCCATTCACCCCGGTGCTACCAAAATGTACCACGATATGAAGAAGGATTACTGGTGGCCGGGTATGAAACGCGACGTAGTGGAGTACGTAAGTAAGTGCTTGACTTGCTTACAAGTGAAGGCGGAACACCAGAAGCCCTACGGGAAGATCCAACCATTGGATATACCCGAATGGAAGCGGGAACACATCACCATGGACTTCATCACGAAGTTACCGCGTACCCCGAAAGGGTATGATGCTATATGGGTGATAGTTGATCGATTGACGAAGAGTGCCCACTTCCTACCGATCCGCGGGACGTATTCATCTGAAAGATTGGCGGATCTATTCATTAAAGAAATTGTAGCTCGTCATGGCGTACCGGTGTCTATTGTGTCTGACCGTGACACCCGGTTTACCTCCAAGTTTTGGAAGAGATTTCATGATGCGATGGGGACGAGGCTACACATTAGTACAGCATATCACCCTCAGACAGACGGTCAGTCTGAGAGGACGATCCAAACACTCGAAGACATGCTTCGGGCGTGCGTGATCGACTTTGGAGGAAGTTGGGACGATCACCTGCCGTTAGCAGAATTCTCGTACAACAATAGTTATCACGCCAGCATTGGCATGCCACCTTACGAGATGCTATACGGTAGGAGATGTAGGACGCCCGTGTGCTGGGGAGACATTGGGCAGAAAGAGTTAGGAGGTGTTGAGGTGATCGAAGCTACGACTGAGAAATTAGAAAAGATCAAAGCCTTCATGAAGGCGGCGAAAGATAGGCAAAAGTCGTATGCTGACAAGAGGCGGAGGCCGATAGAGTTCAAGGTTGGTGACCGAGTTATGTTGAAGGTCTCACCTTGGAAAGGAATCATTAGATTCAGGAAAAGAGGTAAGCTAAGCCCGAGGTATATAGGGCCTTTCCGAATTATCGCACGACTAGGAGAGGTGGCCTATCGACTTGAATTGCCAGACGAGTTAAGTGGAATTCATCCCACATTCCATGTATCTCATCTGAGGAAGTGCTTAGCTGATGAAGACATGGTTGTACCACTGGAGGATATTGAAGTAGACGAACGGCTCAACTACGTGGAGCAACCAGTGGCAATCATTGATCGTAAAGAAAAGAGGTTGAGGAATAAAGTGGTTCCTCTTGTGCGTGTACAGTGGAAGCACAGGAAGGGATCCGAGTCTACGTGGGAGACTGAAGAAGAGATGAGACAACACTACCCGCATCTGTTTGAGGAATAACAGGTTTCGGGGACGAAACCTATATAAGGGGGGTGGACTTGTAACACCCGTAATTTCTTATTAAAGAAATTAAAAGAATAAAATAGAAAGAGAAAGGAAAGAAAACAAAAGTTACTGAGAAAGGAAAGAAAACAAAAGTTACTTTTGTTTAAGGGCCAAAAGTGTCAAATGGGCAAACTTTCTATTAATTCTTTGTACAAAAGGTGGTATGGCACCCACGTTGTCTGCATTTCACTTCATTCGAACTTTTTAGAGAGAGAAAGTAGCAGGAGCAGAAAACCATCGGAATTTTGAAGAAGGATCTGAGAAATTCGAAGTTTTTGGTAAGAAATCCCGAATTCATGATGTTAGGACGATTCTAGAACCATACATGAGCATATAAATGTGACTAGTGTGTTCGGGTTTCTCTGTGTGTGTGTTTTAGGTGTATAAACGACTGAGAAGTTCAAGGAAAGGGCATCCAAAACCCGAAGACAAATTAAGGTGAGTTCTAGACCCCGTTTTACTGTTTTTAAATGTTTGGGGCTGGAAAATGCATGCAAATATATTTTTATAAAGTTTGGGTTGAAACCCGTATGAACGATTGTATGTATGTTTATGTTTATGTTAGATTTATGCTTAGAATCATGTGTGTATGTTTAGGATGAGGCATTATGATGTTTGGGACTTGGATTATAAATTAGACACATGAATATGTTGTTAATATGTCTGAAATTGGGACTTGGAATAAATAAGAAAAGTTGATGTGTCCACCAGCGCTCATACGACCAACAGTGGTCGTATGATCAGGATTTTTCTAAGTGTTGATGAGTCTAATAGGACTCATACGACCAACAGTGGTCGTATGAATATATGAAATTTTCTAAGTCTGAGGCCCACAGGACTCATACGACCAACAGTGGTCGTATGATCATGATGAAAAGTTCTAAGTATGGACTCATACGACCAACAGTGGTCGTATGATCCAAATATGTTTCTAAGTCCAGGGATGGTACGACCAGCAGTGGTCATACGACCAACAGTGTGGTCGTATGACCAGTTGATAAATCTAAGTGTTAAGTGAAAAGTCCCGTAGTGCTCATACGCCTAGAGGGCTTATACGCCCAACAGGGCTAAAACGCCTAAACACTTAGAATTTTTCAGGAATTTCCAGTAAGTTCGAAGTTCGGGGTTTGACCAGGGTTGACTAGGGTTAATAAATGATGATGTCTCATGCATATAATGATGAGTATGATTAACCCTAATTGTTACTAATATTATTATTAGTATATTACTGTTAACAATATTATTAAAATATTGTTAAGTAAGGTATGATGCTATGTATGATGATGAATGCATGATGATGAATGTATGATGATGAATGCATGATGATGAACGTATGATGAGTATGTATGATGTGTGTTCCTGATAATTTTGTATGCATATCTTTCTGAAACTTTACAAATAACGAGAAATGAAATAATGAAGTATTACGTATCGTAAAGTGAACGATGATGAAAGAGGAACATGATGACGAATGCATGTATTAACTAATGAATGAAAAGAAGAACGATGATGAATACATGCATTAATGAACGAATGAATTATGTCTTGCAAGCATTGAATAACGCGATTGGTCCTTCTATGTGATTGACCATGTTCATGGTACCTCTACCGCTTACCTCTAGTGCCGGGCATACGCTCCCGTCATATGTTGACTACGGCCCGGTAGCTAAGACTGATCTAGTACCGGGCATACGCTCCCGTCATATGTTGACTACGGCCCGGTAGCTAAGACTGAGTGGGGTGTAGCATATGGTATTGGTACAATTAACCTTTCAATGCGTGCAAGTAAGTATGAACGGGATTCTTGTCATTCGACCACAGTAATCATAGCCGAGTGCTATGAAGTGGGTAAAGTCTGACAGAATCCATACGAGAAGTTAAAGATAATGATTAATAACGAATGATGAAGATAATAATGAATATTATCTATGTGTACGTATGATGTATGAACGCATGAACAAAAGGATACTTTTAAATAAGTAAAAGTATGTTTTAATACAAAACTAGAACTCACTCAGCAACGCTGACTTTTATGTATTTTCCAGTTGGCAGGTAGTGTTGTTGAGGATGGCACAAGGCGGCTACTCAGCTCTTTTGGGATGGCGTTCTTTTGTTAATGTTTTTGTATTGTAATGCAAACAAATGATATTTTGTAACAGGTGTTGTATTACTTTGCAAAAGCATTTTTAGTAAAATTTAAAGTTTCCGCTGCATGGTTTTTATTAAATGTATGTTTTATGGGTAATGACGACCAACTGTGAGGTGCCCGGGAACGGGGCCTTACATGACCCGACATGGATCATATCACACTAGCCACATCAATTTAATATGTATCTTGGGCAGATCAATTCCTTCAATCTCCCACTTGCACAAGATTCATAGAAGATTGATGCAAGGAGCAAATAACGCCCAGCAACAGTTTGCTACCCCTAATGTATATGACTAAGTGCCATTCAATAACATCATTCCTTTTCAAGTGCCTTACTTGAATACGAGTTAGGTGAATCAATCATTTATCCTTTTATTAAAGATGTCATGTTGAATACCAGAGACATAGAATTGTCATTCCTGATGATTTAACATTAACAAGCCTTAGACATCTAACTCTCAACGAATAAGTGGAACAAATTCCATCTTGACTACATGCGTCTCTCACAATCACCTTATATCATACCTGAACCTAGTCTTATGTACTGCCAATCTTTCATAACAGCAAAGTACTAAGTCAAAGTACAATACTTGGTGAATATCAAGAACCAATATTGTCACACCCCCGGGCCCCGGTAGGGTGGGACGTCACAGATTAGCAACAAACATACATGGCAGCGGAAACAAACCAATATAGGAGCTCAAACGGAGAGAACATCACATGGCATTTAAAGTTTTAAAAGACACCGGGCTGGAAACAGATCCAGCCCTAAATGTTTACATAGTTCAACCAAATAGAATAGTCATTAAAACAAATTGTTCAAGTCATGATTTTGGTCACACAAGCAAATGTCATGGTCTCGGGGTTGAGTCTTAGTCTTCTATAATAGCTAAGAGTCTTTACGGGTTACCGGAAACATGCTCAAAAGAAAATTGTGTCAACTAAAAAGTTGGTGAATTCAAGTGCTTAAAATTTCAAAACAATAAAAAGGAACTCTTAAAGTCCATAGTAAAGGTTTTAGAATCAAGTGTGAAAGTTTATGAAAATATCATTTGATTTTAAAAACATCAATTTTAGTATGAGTCATTGTGGAATATCACAATCAACCCTTCACTTGGTCCCTGGTTGGCCTCTTCTAAACTTGTGTTTAACCGCATATTCCCGAAGGAAAGAACCAAGCCTCAGAACAGTGAACCATTCCTGCTAGGATGGTTCACCATAGTATCATAGTTAAACAAAGAGCATCAAATAAAACACAATCATAGTTCATAACAAAGAGCATGTTCCATCCCAAAAACAGTAAGTAAAAAGGGATCACTAGAACTCACCTTTGATGTTAAGCAAAGAAATCCTTCGTGTGCCGGGAATGTCTCAAGTCTAGCACCCTAACATGAATATATTAAGTGATTAGCTACTGCTATAAACCTATTTAAGGTGCATCAAGAGTGTCTAAGCCTTAGTTGGTCGGGTTTGACTTTGATTCGATTAGGGTTTGTATAAAAGTTTCCCTTTATGGAAAGTCAAGGTTTCTCATACAATTAAGGGTTTTTACATTACTAAGTCCAGAATATATGATAAATATGCTAATAAAGTGACTAAGTTGCTTATTGGAGTCGGTTATGAAGTTTAACAAAATTTTACAGTTTAGCCCCTGAAGTTTCCGAATTGACAGTTTCTACCCTTAAGTTTGGTTTCATGTTTTAGATGACCTTTATAACCAAAATTCAGTTTTAAGAACTCAATATAACTTTATTTTAAGAATGTATACTCAAATTTTCAGTTTATGGGCTCGGTTTATAATTTACGCGTTTAACGTTGCCGGTTACGGTAAAACCGAAGGGTTTGAGATGGTTGACTATGGGTTTTCATGTTTTTGAGTCTAGGTCTAGTAGCTAACTTTTTAAAATCATTTTCATAAGTTTCTAACCTTTTAAATCACAAAATTTACCCCTAGTAGTGGGTAGACTCGTTTTTAGGTTTAAACCGTTAAAACGTGTTTTTAACCGGGTTTGACCATTTTAAAAGCTTGTTTGACCAACCTTTCGACTTTATAAGTTATTTTATTATTTATCCTACTGGAATGCCATGATTTTTATAATTTCTCACCTTATATCCATTTTTCTTAGATTTTCCTAAAAAAAGTCTCTCGGTTAGCACCCGTTTTCACTTAAAATTCCATTTAAATTATCTTTTGACCACTAAAAATTCCATTAACTCCAGAACACTTTATTAATCCTTAATGAAACTGGAATTCTCTATAAAAAGTTTATAGTTCAAGATTTCTTGTTTTTAAGTAGTTTTATCTTGTTTTCGGGTCCCGAAAGTGACCAAAATGGGTCTAAACACAACATGTCCTTTGTTCCTTAGATTAAACAATATTAACACTCTTAATATTCATCAAAACCTACTGAAATAACAGTCCCAAATCGTGGCCTAGTCATTCTACACATCCATAGCCTTCAAATACATAGAAAATGCCATAACCGACCATTACACTTGTGTAAATCATCGTAACTTAAGTTTATTCATTACCAAAACTTCATATAACTTAAAAATCAGGTTGTTGGGGTGTCTAAAACTCATTTTTGAGCAGGTTATAACCCTTGTCTAACAGGTTTTTCAAGAAAGCGTTTAAGGTGTGTTGTAACTTCTAGAAAGAGTGGTTTTTCATGGTGTTCTTGTGTTAACACCTTCCATTCATGGTGTACAACCATTTTTAACATTCAAAGAAGATTATTAATAGTTTAATGAGTCATTATAAAGCAGGTTAAAAGATTGGTTCTTAAAGGTTACAAGATGCACAAGTTGGGTGGTGTGAATCACCCAAAAAGAGGGTTTTCTTGGTGTAACTCTTGTTACGCCTATAGATCGACATGTTATACTTGTAGGATACCTTCAAGAACGTGGTAAGCTCTTCAAGAACAAAGTAGTGGTAAGAGGTTTCTGCTACAACAAGAAAAATAGGGTTTTTAGGTGAACAATGAAGTTAAACTTGAGAAATGACCAAAACCGAACATAGTGAGCTTACACTTGATGTATCTCACGGTTTAGAAGGTGTGGATGGTCGTGGATGGTTGAAATCTCCTTGGAATTGACTTTAGAACCTCTAACAAGAGCTGGAACCTCAAGTCTTGCATGTTCCAAGCCTCAAAACATCACAAAAATGTCACCTTTCTTGCGGTTTGCTGCTGGCCGATGTTGTTGTTGTTGTGGTTCATGACTTGGAGCTGGAATGAGGCTGAAATGGGAGAGTGTTGTGTGTGTTTTCTGGTGTGGATAGTCCGAGAGAGAGAGGAGAGAATGAGAGGAGTGAGGGTCTTGCGAAAGTGAAGTGTGCATGTTAGGAGAATGGATGATAGGAAGGTTATGTGTAGTGGTGGACAAGTGTGGTGATTGGGGGTTCAAGGGGCGGCCGAGATTTGGCGATTAGTGGGGTTTTCTTTTAAATTTTTGTTGTAGACTAATAATATTAGGTGGTATTAATTTGAAATGTTGTGTATAATTATTAGTTAGTCGATAATGTTAGTTGATATCATGTGTATGATCATTCATGCATGATCCGAAATTTCCAAGTGTGTGTATGTATGCATGCTTTTAAATTGTTTCAATCAAGGGTTCGTATTCTAGCTAGGGTGACTATTCAATATTCCCGGGCACAAATTTTCTAAAAAGGGAAGACGTAAAATGACTAAATTCACATAAATCACATTGAATCATAAAAATAGATCAAATAACAATTGGTGATTCTAACATTCTTGATATAATTAAATTGTTTCCATTATTAGTACACATAAGATGGGATATGATGCAAATAAATTAGGGTTTAGAATAGTGACCTTGGGACCGGTTGACAAATTCTCCCACCATTTAGGAAATTTCACCCCGAAATTTTAACTTCGCTTAGAATTGGTACGGGTGGGTTTAAAGAGATGCGGGTAGTTCTTCCTCATCTCGTCCTCACGTTCCCAAGTGAATTCCAGCCCTCGTCTCGAGTTCCATCTAACCTTAACCTTCGGTATGCGGCTTCGTATGAGTTGCTTAACCAAGCGGTCCGTGATCTCTGTAGGCTCTTCCACGAAATTCGGCTTATCATTGATTCTTGTCTCCTTTAACGGTAGCTCTAAGGTTTTGTCTACCAGGCATTTCATCAAGTTTGACACGTGGAAGGTGTCGTGTATATAACTCAATTGCTGAGGTAGTTTCAACTTGTAAGCCACAGGTCGCAATTCTTGCAAGTATTTCAAATGGTCCAATGTATCTTGGGATTAACTTGTCTCTTTTTCCGAATCTCACGGTTCCCTTCCATGGTGCTACCTTCAGCATTACCCTATCACCTATCTGAAACTCTAGTGGTTTTCGTCTTCTGTCAGCGTACTTCTTTTGATGGTCCCTTACTGCCCGTAGATGTTCCTTGATCTTGAAAATCTTATCAGTGGTCTCCAATACGATGTCGGGTCCCAATACTTGACTATCACCACTTTCATTCCAATACAAGGGCGATCGACATTTCCTACCATAGAGGGCCTCATATGGAGCAGCATTGATACTTGCATGGTAACTGTTATTATAGGAGAACTCTACTAATGGAAGATGGTTATCCCAGTTCCCACCAAAATCAATTACGCAAGCTCTCAGCATATCTTCTAAGGTTTGAATAGTCCTTTCGCTTTGACCGTCAGTTTGTGGGTGGTAAGCCATGCTTAGGTCCAGCGGGTTCCTAAAGCTCGTTGAAGTGATTTCCAGAAACGCGAAGTGAAATGACTATCACGGTCGCAGATTATGGATAGTGGCACATCATGCCTAGCTAGCCACTATTTCATTGATATACAGTTGAGCCAGTCTTGACATGTCATAGTCTTCCTGAATTGGTAAGAAGTGAGCTGATTTGGTTAGTCTATCCACTATTACCCAAATAGCATCATGACCCCTAGACATTCTGGGTAACTTGGTAACAAAGTCCATCGTGACGTTATCCCATTACCATTTTGGGATTTCTGGCTGCTGTAACGTCCCTGATTGTTTTTGGTTTTCAGCTTTTACCATGGCACAGGTTAGACATTTTCTGACATACATAGCGATTGATTTCTTGATTCCAGGCTACCAGAAAAGTGCCTTCAAATCCTGGTACATTTTATCACTCCCAGGGTGAACTGAATACCTAGATTTGTGAGCTTCACCGAGAATTACCTCTCGAATTCCCCCATGCTTTGGCACCCAAGTTCTCCCTTCGCTCTTATATGTACCATCATTTCCTGTTTCAAATCGCTTTTCCATTCCAGTTAATCCTTTTCCTGCTAAAATTTCCTCTTTTAACGGTTCACTTTGAGCTTCTTTCAGCCTTGCAATTAGGTCAGTGTATACACTTATCCTTAAAGCTCGTACACGAAGAGGTTTTTCTCTCTCCTTTCTGCTCAAAGCATCTGCCACCACATTGGCCTTACCGGGATGATAACGGATTTCACACTCGTAGTCGTTCAACAACTCAACCCATCTTCTTTGTCGCATGCTCAGCATCTTCTAGTCGAGAATGTGTTGCAAACTTCGATGGTCAGTGTAAATAACGCACTTCGTGCCATAGAGGCAGTGCCTCCACATTTTGAGAGCAAACACCACAGCACCTAATTCTAGATCGTGCGTAGTATAGTTCTTCTTGTGATCGTTTAGCAGTCTAGATGCATAGGCAATGACCTTGTTGCGTTGCATTAGCACACATCCTAACCCCTGACGCGAGGCGTCACAATAGACTACAAAGTCTTCGACTCCTACTGGGAGGGCTAGAACGGGTGCACTGCATAACTTTTTCTTGAGCGTCTCAAAGGCTTCATCCTGCTCCGGTTCCCGCACAAAGGTTTTGCTCTTCTTAGTCAGTGCGGTCAATGGTTGCACAATGCGCGAGAAGTCCTTTATGAATCGTCGGTAGTATCCGGCCAATCCTAGGAATTGCCTAATCTCAGTGGGAGTCTCCGGAATCTTCCAATTCTTTATAGCCTCAATCTTGGAAGGGTCAACTTGAATCCCATTCTCATTCACTACGTGCCCTAAAAATTGGATCTCTCGCATCCAAAATTCACATTTTGAAAATTTGGCATATAGTTGCTCATTCTTGAGTAATTCAAGAATTAGTATGAGATGTTTCTCGTGCTCTTCCTTATTACTGGAGTAGATTAGAATGTCGTCGATGAACACGATCACAAACTTGTCAAGATATGGGCGGCATACACGGTTCATGAGATCCATGAATGCTGCTGGTGCATTGGTTAGCCCGAAGGGCATGACTAAGTACTCATAGTGCCCATACCTAGTTCGGAAAGCCGTCTTGGGTATGTCTTCTTCTCTTATCTTCAGTTGGTGGTAACCGGATCTTAAATCTATCTTGGAAAAGTTGGTTGCTCCTTGAAGTTGATCGAATAGGTCGTCTATCCTTGGAAGTGGGTAACGGTTCTTTATGGTCAACTTATTTAACTCCCGGTAGTCAATGCACATGCGTAAGGTTCCATCCTTCTTTTTCACAAATAACACCGGGGCAACCTATGGAGAGACACTCGGACATGTGAATCCTTTGTCCAATAGTTCTTGAATTTGCGTCATCAGTTCCTTCATCTCAGGAGGGGCGAGTCGATACGGCGCTTTGCCTACCGGTGCAGCGCCAGGCAGCAAATCTATTTGGAACTCAACTTGTCAATTCGGGGGAAGTCCCGGTAGGTCTTCCAGAAATACCTCAGGGTATTCAGAAACTACTGGGATGTCCGAAATCTTCTTCTCCTCTTTGGTTGTTGGACCAAAAGAACCAATGAGCCAAGATCAGGAAAACCTCTAAGTCCCACATGACATCACAACAACTGCTGAAGACTCCCATCAGCTATTGTGTTCTCTTGCTTGAATGTCAGACTCGAGAGCATCTTAGCTCCAACCATCAGCTGTTCTGACAAAGTCTGAAGAACAAAGTATGAAGATCAAAGAACTAAAGAATAATAACTGAAGAAGACTCCAAAGTACTGAAGACCAAGTACTGAAGTCTGAAGTACTGATCTTACAAGTACTGAAGACTTCAAGTACTGAAGACAAGTGCTGAAGAATCAAAAGCTGAAGAACTGAAGAACTGAAGACCTTCTACTGAAGCACAAAGTCTGAAGACAAAGACTGAAGACAACAACTGATGATATCTACTGAAGTCATCAGTTGTTATATCATCTGAAGCCAAGTCTGAAGACCAAGTACTGAAGACTCAGAGTTTGTCACAACAGCTGAAGATATCTTCTTCAGTTGTTGTGATGGTTTTTCCTTTTCAGTAGTTTATTTTGTTTCAGTAGTTGTACAACAACTGAAGAGCATGTTCTTCAGTTGTTATAGTATCAGTAGTTATAAACGACTGAAGAGCTTGTTCTTCAGTCGTTGTAGGATTTCAGTAGTTTACTTTTGTGAGTACTTAGGAAACTTTTGTAAGAAGATGTCAGTTTTTGACATCTTCAGTAGTTTTATGTTTTGTCAGTTGTATTTTTAATATTCAGTTGATGTCAGAAAAAGGACATCAACCCATCCTTTTGCCGCCTATAAAAGGATGGGGAACCATACTATTTTAATGGCCGAAACGTGCGACCAATAGAACATTAATTGTTTCGCAGAACTCTTCTCTCTCTATGTTTATGCTTTTAATTGAAATATCTTTTATGTTCTTGCTTTAATTGCTAATTAATGTGCTAAATCCGCTGCAAACATAATCTAATTGATCAACCGAGAGGCTGAGATCCTGTCAAATGGTATCAGAGCAGGTTAATCATTGATCGATTTCACTATTGATCATTTGAAACTGCTCTTTTGATCTCTCAGTTTGATCGAATTAGCAATTTGCAAGAATTAGCCATAGAGAGTGAGTTTCTGCTGTTTCCGGCCAAAATCTTGAGGTCTTTTGGTGGTTTTGAGTTACGTTTGTCGTGTTTAAACTTGTTTTTGACCAAAACCTGAGATGAAAACACCAACCAATGATCCTCACAATACTGGTTCCACAACCAAGCCTCCGATGCTGGTTAGGAACGAGTATAACATATGGCAAAGACGTATGCTACACCACTTGGCTGTCAACAGTGCTGGTTGTTGGAAGTCAGTGGTGCATGGGCCATACAAGCCTATGGTGAACGTCCCGGAATCTAATGAACAGGTTGCGAAGAAACCTGAAGAATATTCGGACGAAGATCTAAAGCTGTTCGAAATTGATGCTAGAGCCCATTAAATTTTAGCCATGGCCATTCCAAACGAGATATATTCAGGGCTCTTGCATCATGAGTCTGCTCATGACCTATGGGTTGCTCTAAAGGAACAATTTGGAGGAACTGATTCGGTCTTAGCAAAAAATAGGGAAATCCTCGCCCAACAATATGAGACATTCTCATATAGAAAGGGTGAGACTCTGACCCAGCAATATGAGCGGTTCTCTTGTTTGATCTCTGAGCTAAAGATGGTCAAACAAGAGTACTCCAAAAGCCAGATGAACAACAGGTTCCTCAGGTCATTGCCTGAGAGATGGGACACATATACCATTGTCCTACGCTCAAGTGCTGATCTGGAAACTCTAACTCTCACCCAACTTCATGGGAAGTTGCTCACCTATGAGAGAGAGATAGAGCAAAAGAGGAAGCTGTCCTCTTCTAGCAAGCTTGCTGATGATTTTGTCCAAGGTAATGCTGCCTTGATAAGTCATGACTCAGAATATGCTTCATCAGAAAGTTCTTATGATGAGCATATTGATTTCTCTACCAACTCAGAACAAGCTTTTGTTGGTGTTAGTAGTTCAGGAGGTGGTGGTGACAACTTGTGTTTTCTGATGGAGGATTTGAAGGGCATTCCAGATGATGATCTGGAAGAGATGGATATTTTGAACCAAATGGCAATGATAAATATCCGCTCTCAGAAGTTCTACAAAAGAACTGGTAGGAAATTCCCAGGACTCTCTGGCAAAACCAAAGTTGGTTTTGACAAGAGCAAGTTGAGGTGTCACAAGTGCCAAAGGCTTGGACACTTTACAAGAGAGTGTAGATCATCTGGATCTAACTCATCTGCACCCTTTGTGACTTTTCCCAGCAATAGCTCACAGCACAAAGGGCAACCTTCCTACAGTTCTTCCCATCCATCTCAGGCACAAGCACCACCTGCTTATTTTGTGCCACAGGGTCATATGCCATATCCTTACCCCTGTTACTACATGCCTCAGTCTGGTCAAACTCAAGCACCCTCGGCTCATCCACCTCATGCTCTTCCAGAGCCCCAATCTTCCCAATCTCATCATCACACACGACCTCAACAACAAAGCTTTTTCACCCTAACTGCTGTTGACTGGAGTAGTCTACCAGAAGAGCTATCTGGTCAGGAACCACTACTCCAAGGTGCTGGTCAACATGGTGGTGATCAACCTTTTGGAAATCTTGCTCTGATGGCCCTTGATTCTGCTGAAGGGTCATCTCAAATGCCTCATCTCAGGTATCCACTGAGGCAAAAGCCAAGCTTTGTTCAGAGTCATGCATAGCAGCATTTGCTTCTATTAGAGAAGCAAATGTAGGTTTAATAGATAAAAATCTTGAGCTTGAGCACACTATTTCCAAAAGAAAAGCTGATTTTGAGGTTGTTCTAAAAGATAAAAATGATGAGATTTACAAGCTTAAATGCCAAATCAAAGATGATAAAGCTAGGGAAGATGTACTTCTAGAGAAGTACAAAGACCTCAAGGAAACTCTTGCAACCACCCAAGTTGAGTGTGATCGATGGGTGCAATCATGCAAGGGTTTTTAAATGCTTCTTAGCAAGCAATCAGCTTCCAATGTGAAGTTTGGCATTGGTTATAATCACACTGCTCCTCCTACAGATTTTATTTCAAGAGCAGAAGTTGAATCTGATGGGGAGAGCAATAACCAATCCTTCTCATCATGTGACTTACTATCCTCTGAATCAGCATCATCAGAGAGAGACTGTCACATGACCAAAAGGCTGATCAACTCAGGAGTTGTCACTAGAAGTACTGAAGGTACTAGAGAGCAAGTGACAACATCTGAAGTTCAAACCTCAAATACTGTTAGCACTAAAGAGAAGAAAACTAACAGTAGGAAAGGTTTGAAGACAGCTAGAGAGGATACCAGGAAAGCAGGCACTAGGAAGAAAACTGCTAGTACTGATGACAAACAGCTAAAGAACAAGTCTTTAGCAGTTAAATCCTCTTCAGCTGATGATCAGCATAAGATGAAGAAAAAGCCATGTGAGATATGTGGCTTGTTCAATCATCTTACTGATGATTGCTGGTACAAAAGGGGTTCCAAACTCAAACAGAAGGAGAAAATTACTGAGAGCATCAATAAAATGAAGAATGAGTTTGAAACCAAGTTTGTATTAGCAACATCCAAACCTGAAATCCCTAAGCCCAAAGCTAAATCTAAAAAGAAGGTAGGGATAACTCAGGCAACAGCTGAGGTTGCTCAGAAAAAGATGGTAGAACATAGGAACTCATCATCAGCAAACTCCAATGTGTCTGAAGAGCTGAAAGCCTTATCACAGAATCAGACACAATTGGTGATGGTGGTTCAGCAGCTAGTGGGAAGAGTCAACCACTTAGATGCTCCTGTGTTGAAACCACAGAAAAGGAAGTCCAAGCCAAAGGGTTCCTCTTCTGTACCATCTTCTTCACCTCAAGCTGTCACACACAACACAACTGTTAGTGCTGCACCTGTAGCTGAGAACAGACCCAAAACCAAGCAGGTTTGGGTCTCCAAGACAAACTAACACATGGTTGTGTTTGCAGGGTTCTTCAACATGCCATAGAAGCATCTGGTATGTAGACAGTGGAGGATCCATGCACATGACAGGAAGCAGCTCCCTTCTTAATGACTACTCTCAAGGAAAGAAGGGATTTGTTTCTTTTGGCAATGATGCAAAGGGTTACATCGTCGGAAAAGGCTTTGTTTCCAACGGGGAAATAAGGTTTGATGATGTTAACCATGTGGAGAATCTCAAGTACAACCTCTTGAGTGTCAGTCAAATGTGTGACAAAGGCCATGTTGCCCTTTTCACAAGCCAGAACTGTCGGATTCTGTCATCCAAAGTTTGGAGTTTGATTGACAAGGCATTGGATGAACACACTCTCCTGAAGGCCAACAGGACAGGAAGAGTGTATGCCTTAGATCTTTCCAAAAAGATGGATCTAAAAGGCCATCCTTGCCTATTCTCCAAGGCATCTCCTCAAGACTCTACACTATGGCATAGAAGGCTGGGTCATGTAAATTTCAAGAACATGAATCAGCTTATAAGCCATGGTTTAGTAAGAGGATTGCCTCTGAAGGAGTTCAAGTGTGAAGATGACTGCACTGCTTGCTTGAAAGGAAAACAACACAAAGTTTCATTCCCTTCAATAGAAGAACCAAAGTCCACTGCCTGCTTATAACTTCTGCACATGGATCTCTTTGGTCCTGTCAGAGTAATGAGCATGGCCAAGAAGAAATACTGCCTGGTAATTGTGGATGATTACTCCAGGTTTGTATGGACTTTCTTCTTGCACTCCAAGGATGAAGCAGCAAAGACAATAATGAACTTTGTGTTACAAGTAGAAAAGCAGTATTCCCTACAGGTCAAGTGTGTGAGGAGTGACAATGGAACAGAATTTAGAAACCACACACTTGATGACTTCTACCTGTCCAAGGGAATTAGAAGGCAGTTTAGCATTCCTAGAACTCCTGAGCAGAATGGAGTGGTGGAGAGAAAGAACAGGACCCTCATTGAAGCAGCAAGGTCAATGTTGGCTGACTCTGGGTTGCCACTGACCTTTTGGGCTGAAGCTGTCAATACAGCTTGCTATGTACAAAATAGAGCTTTAGTAAATAAGAGGTTGATGAAGACTCCATATGAAGTTCTTCATCATTTGGCTCCTCTTATTTCATTCTTTAGAGCCTTTGGGTGTCCTTGTTTTATTCTTAACACTAGCAACCCACTCCATAAGTTTGCTAGTAAGGTGGATGCAGGGTACTTTGTTGGTTATTCATCAACTTGCAAAGCATACAGAGTCTTCAACTGTAGAACCAAGGGGGTTGAAGAAACTCTGCATGTTAAGTTCAATGAATCTCCAAAGGACAAGATTCCACAAAACCCTGTGGAGTTGTTTGATCTGGACATACTGCAATATGTTCCTTATCAACCTCCATCTGTTGAGCCTGTCAGTAGATCTCCACCTGGTGGTACTGATGATGATGAAGTCAGTACTCACCTCTTCAGGTTTAGTGACAACCTGTCTAAGTCCACTGAACCTGATGCTCCTGTAGCCTCAGCAGCTCCATCCACTACAAATGCTGATGAGATTTCTGCTTGCTCTACTTCGTTTGAGCTGCCATCCTCTACATGGTTTCAGGAATCTCCATCACCATCTGTTGCTGCTGATGGGTCTACAAACACTTGCACAGATATCATAGACTATCAAGAGCTCAAGAATCACCCCACATCACAGATCATTGGTGATATCCATGCTGGAGTTTCAACCAGGAATCAATTGTCTAACTTCTGCTTCTATGCTCTCTTCATCAGTCAGCAAGAGCCAAAGAATTATCATATTGCTTTAAGAGACAATGGATGGGTGGAAGCTATGCAGCTTGAGCTTCTTCAATTCAAGAAACAGCAAGTGTGGGAGCTTGTTCCATTACCCAAAGATAAGTGTGCTATAGGCACCAAGTGGGTATTCAGGAACAAAACAGATGAGAAGGGCCAAATTGTCAAGAACAAGGCCAGACTGGTTGTCCAAGGGTTTGCACAGGAGTAAGGCATCGATTATGATGAGACCTTTGCACCTGTGGCCAGACTGGAAGAAATCAGACTGTTCTTAGCTTATGCTGCCTTTCACAGTCTCAAGGTTTATCAAATGGATGTCAAAAGTGCCTTCCTATATGGAAAAATAAAAGAAGAAGTTTATGTGTGTCAACCACCAGGCTTTGAGGACAATAAACATCCTGATTGGGTGTACAAGCTTGATAAGGCTCTCTATGGGCTGAAGCAAGCCCCTAGAGCCTGGTATGAGACACTCTCAACCTTTCTTTTAGAGAACAAGTTCACTAGAGGCACCATCGATAAAACCTTATTCATCAAGACTGTGGGACAACATAAGCTCCTTGTTCAGATTTATGTTGATGACATCATCTTTGCATCCTCTGATCCAAAGTTGTGTGATGAATTTACAAAGCTTATGAAGCTACAATTTGAAATGAGTGCTATGGGAGAATTACAGTACTTTCTGGGTTTGCAAATCAAACAACAGGATGATGGAATCTTCATCCATCAGTCCAAGTATACCAAAGAGTTGTTGCGAAAGTTTGATTTACAAACCTGTAAGCCCTGTTCCACTCCTATGAGCAGCATCACACAACTAGATGTAGATTAGAAAGGTAAAGCGGTTGATGAAACCCTTTACAGATGTATGATTGGGTCCTTGATGTACCTTACAGCTTCTAGACCAGACATCATGTTTTCAACATGTGCTTGTGCTAGATTTCAGGCTGCACCTAAAGAATCCCATTTGATTGCAGTCAAAAGGATCTTTAGATATCTGCAAGGTACCCAATCACTAGGTCTTTGGTATTCAGCTGGGCATTCTTGCAAATTAGTTGCTTTCTCTGATAGTGACTATGCAGGATGTAAAGTCACCAGAAAATCCACTTCTGGTGGTTGCCAATTCCTAGGCAATTGTTTAGTTTCTTGGCAGAGTAAGAAACAAACATCAATTGCTACATCTACTGCTGAAGCTGAGTATATTGCTGCTACAAGTTATACCTTTCAGATACTCTGGCTTCAGAACCAACTTCTGGATTATGGCATTACTGAGACTAAGACTCCATTATTAATGGATAGTGCTTCAGCTCTCTGTATTGTTAAGAATCCAGTCCAGCACTCAAGGACCAAACATATTGAGATCAGACATCATTTTATCAGGGATTGCTATGAGAAAGGTCTGATTGATCCTAAGTTTGTACCTAGTGCTGATGAGCTTGCAGACATTTTTACTAAGCCTTTAGATAGTGCCACATTCCAAAATTTGGTACTAAGGCTTGGAATGCTGCAGCTTGATTGATTTGACCTGTGCTGGTACTCTTAGTTCACAACTACTGAAGAGCAAAGGTCAAATACAAGTACTGATGAGTAATTTAGTCTTCAGCTCTTTCACAACTACTGAAGACTAAAATGACTCAAAGTACCGATGTACATTATTTATTGAAAAAAACAACTGATGTAGTGAGGTGGATTACAACTACTGATGTATGATTTTCAAATAAATAAGTACTGATGAACAAATTTTGCTCATAAGTACTGATGTGTAATCTTACACAAATACTGAAGACAAAATTTGTTCACCAGCTCTGAAGAATATTTCATCAGCACTTGTGAACATCTGATCACAAGAGCTGAAGGCATAAATATTCACAAGAGTTGAAGGGTCGATGAAACATCTGAAAGTCAGCCAAAGAGCTGATGAGTAAGTGTGGAGGCTAGTATGAAACAACTGATTTGACGGAAACAGCTGATGAGTAATTTCTCATCAGCTGATAACAACAGCTGTTGTTTCATACACAAACAACTGAAGGACAAAACCATGTCTTCAGTAGTTCACAACTACTGACATCAGTAGTTCACAACTACTGAAGGCTAACACCAAGTCCTCAGTTGTTTACAACTGAAGCAATACCATGTCTTCAGTAGTTCACAACTATTGATTTCAGTAGTTTACAACTACTGCAGGCTAACACCAAGTCTTCAGTTGTTCCAACGTCTAAAGAAGAATACTAGATCATCAGTAGTTCATAACTACTGACGACTGACAGTAACTCTTCAGACGTTCACAACATCTGAAGGACAAAACCAAGGTCTTAGTAGTTTCAACTACTGAAGACTAATACCAAGTCCTCAGATGTTACAACCACTGAAGGTCAAAACCACATCATCAGTCGTTACAACAACTGATAACTGACACAAAAACCTTCAGTAGTTTCCTTTCAACCTTTGGCCTACCCTATAAATACCCCACATTCAGAGCATTCACTCCTCACTTGACCTAATCCTTCCAAACCTCTGAAAATCCCATACACCATTAATGGCAACCATGCAACTGAAACCTCGACACAACTGTGTCGCCCATCTTACAAAATCGCCATTATGGCCTACGTTCCACCAAGCCGTAGATCTTATGAACGACTCACCCTACAAAACGGCTTTTCTCCTGAACCCTACTATATACACCGACTCCTTGGCGGAGTTTTGGACAAATGTAACCGTCCAAACCGGAGAGCAGAATGGCGAGGTCTCCCTCCGGTCCTCCGTCAACGGCAAACCCGTGGTTATCACCCCAGCTACCCTACGACAAACCCTAGAGCTGGAGGATGCCACTCACCCAACTTCCTACCCCAAAGGTACCCTGGATCTTTCATTCACATCCCATGACTACCAGGGTAACCTCTCCGCCTCCACCTTGTTGAAGAAACACTTCCCTGACCCTCAACGATTGATCTTCCACATGGTGAACGTGTGTTTGGCTCCCAAGACCTCTTCGTGGGACCAGATGTCCACAAGGTGGCAACAGGTATTGTTCTCTATCCTTGAAAAACAACCGTTAAACTTAACTGATTTACTATTTTTGGAAATAAAGGATATGGCCACAAAAACAATTTCTAACCGATGGATCTTGTATCCTCGGTTCATTATGGCCATAATAGAGAACCAGCTTCAGGCTGAGGGACTAGTTGGGACTGGGGTCCCTGCCATGGCTGTTCAAGCCGAGGTATACTCAAGGCATAACACTGACCACACACTCAAACAGGCTGGCCGGCTGCGAAAACCCACGCAGTAGGAACCCACAGCCTCCACCTCCATATCCAAAGTCCCCACCAAACCAAAAGCCAAAAAGAAGCCTAAAAAGGCTACTCAGGGAGATGAGTCCCCTGAGGATGCCCCTGTAACACAAAGGCAGGATGTGCCTGCTGGTTCGATTCTCCCAGCAGGTACCACGACTCCACCCACCACAACCGCACAGGCTTCCTCTCAACAGGAGCCTGATGCAACCAATTTTGGGGCAACCACATTACTGGGGTCTTTCTCACTTGAGAAGACTGCCATTGAAGAGCACAGTCCTCCCCATGTGCACACTGCTTCGAGCCCATCTCTTGATGAGACCGCCCCACAAAGCCCTACATTGGTTATCGCCAAAGTGCTGACCCATCTGAGCACTCCACCCTCTCCCCAGAAACCTATTACAACTGGGGAGACTCCAACCGAAGAGGGGGTGGATACAAGTGCCGGTGGGAACCCACAGCACAGAGAATCAGTCCAATCTCCCAGTGTGGCTAGGGAGACAGGACTATCTGGTGAGGCTGCCACTTCCCCTGCATCAACATCTGAGCAGGGTGCAGCTGGTAACATCACTAAGACCTCACCAGAGGCAATGGCCGATGATGGATCCAATCTGGAGGCCAGAAGTCCCCAGTACCATGAACAAGGGGCATATGTCATTACTGAGCCACACTCAGGACATGTTCATCCTGACAATGTCAGGAGGTCAGGTGATTAAGCTCGTGCTGATGATGACCTGAGCTTCTTCTACGATGTAGTAGCTCAAAACACTATCCAAGAGGATGAGATAAGCAGACTCAAAGAGCTGCTTGCTCAAATGACTCAGAATAGAAGTCCATCTGCCACCACTACCCCACAGATGGCACCTTCACCCGAAGGTCTCATAAACACTGAGCCACTCCCACAAACTCGGCCACCAGCCCCTGCTTCTGGCACTAGCTCTCAGGGTCAGAACCCCCCTGAGCAGTTGGATGCTATCCTCCGAAAATCCCTACCTCTCATCACACCCATGCTTAAATACTTAGTCATTCAAACCCTTGATGAGAGGCTTCCCACATACATACAACCCATGGTGGAGGTTGCCATTTCTAAGGCACTTGCTGATAGTCAAACCCCAACCAATGCACCCAAAAAGGGGGAGACATCAGTGCAAGTCAAGAGGAAGAGGGGTGAGGAGGAGGTAGAGGCAGAGAAAGAGGTGGTGGTTGAGAGGGAGTTGGTTGAGGAGACTAGGAAGGTGAGGGAGAAAGGTAAGAGGAAAGAGAGGGAGGTTGAGCAAATAGAAGTGGCTGAAATCCAAAAGGATTTCAGTGTCACTAATAAGAAAAAGGGAGAGGAGGGAAAGAAGGTGGTTGATCCTGATCTAGCAGCCCTTGTCAAGGAGGCTGATGCTGAGCATAGCCGTTCAATGGACTCTGTCATTGAACAGCTGTTCAGGCAAGGCTTTGACAAGGACACTGCCTTGCTAGATCAAGAGATCAGGAATATGGAGAGAAGAGAGATTGAGTACCGATGGACTACTCATAGCCAAGAGGAAAGAAAGAAACTTGAGGCTATGAGTAGGTTCACTTCGAAGTACCTGGGCAGACCAGTCCTTGATGTCAAGGCATGGACCAGGGACAGACTCTTGGCAATAACCACCAAGATCTGTTCGGCTGGTGATTTCACTAAGGGACTGGTCGCTGAGGCCCTATCTGAAGCCGGTGCTGGGAACAGGACACTGCTAGTAAAACTGACCAAACCAGCCCTTATCTCTAGGTTACTAGCAGTGCCTGCCAACATTCCCACACCAACAACCCAACCACAACCCACTAAACCAACCCCTTCACCACCAAAACCCGCAGCCAATGATCCACCCTTGAAGAAGAAGAGAAGGGTGTTGAGGCTGCAAGAAGAAGAAGAAGAAGAGGGGGATGAGGAGGATAGACTGCCTCTTTCATCAGTCATTCCTCTACAAAAGGCCAAAACCCAAACCATCACCCCCACCTCACAGATGGAAACTGTGAGGGTGAAGATAGAGGAAGAGGCACAGCAGCTTCATGATGCTGAGATGCTTAAGTCTATTGACCAAGCATATGCTGCCTCTACCTCTATCATGAATATGAAGAAAGAAGCTCTGAGACTCTTCACTCTCAAACAAACCTTCCAATATAACAAAGAGAGAGGGAGGACTTGGCCTGATCCTAGGGTGGCTCACAGGATCACAAAGAACAATATTCCTGTGAGGTACAAGAGCCAGATGAAGAGGATTGTAGATGAAGTAATCACTCTGGCTCTTGTAGTAACACCCTGGGAAATTGTGGATGAGTTCGAGAAAGCTTATAAAGCTAAGCTACCTCCTGAAATGATGTTGGAGAACAGGATGGTTAGGAAAGGCTTAGTTTATAAGAAGCTTGAGAACTTTAGCAAAAATGAGCTCAACTTGTTGCTAGAAGACAGACATCCAGATGAATTTGCTTACAAGCAAATCATAACAGTTGAGCTCAAAAATGGGAAACAGGTCAAGTATGTCTCAGAGACATACGGCCGTGAAGGATTGTTCGATAGTGGGGATGAGGGCATGATCAAGGAAGAACAAATGATCTTTGTCCGAGCCTACACCCGAGAATCCTACCGGCTTGTACATGGGAGGTAGATCTCATGGATGGGACAACAGCTCTGTGTCCAATTCCCCAAGACAGAGCTCCCATCCATACTTAGCCAAACAAACACTAGAGACTACCTCTCAGGCCAGTGCTTATCTGGGTCAACTTCTAATCTGATCTAGAAGGAAATAGACCAATCATTATGCCACCAATAAGTGGGACAACCAATAATTAGAGGTTTTGGCTGCATTGGTTCAGGGGGAGTTTGTTGGACCAAAAGAACCAATGAGCCAAGATCAGGAAAACCTCTAAGTCCCACATGACATCACAACAACTGCTGAAGACTCCCATCAGCTATTGTGTTCTCTTGCTTGAATGTCAGACTCGAGAGCATCTTAGCTCCAACCATCAGCTGTTCTGACAAAGTCTGAAGAACAAAGTATGAAGATCAAAGAACTGAAGAATAACAGCTGAAGAAGACTCCAAAGTACTGAAGACCAAGTACTGAAGTCTGAAGTACTGATCTTACAAGTACTGAAGACTTCAAGTACTGAAGACAAGTACTGAAGAATCAAAAGCTGAAGAACTGAAGAACTGAAGACCTTCTACTGAATCACAAAGTCTGAAGACAAAGACTGAAGACAACAACTGATGATATCTACTGAAGTCATCAGTTGTTATATCATCTGAAGCCAAGTCTGAAGACCAAGTACTGAAGACTCAGAGTTTGTCACAACAGCTGAAGATATCTTCTTCAGTTGTTGTGATGGTTTTTCCTTTTCAGTAGTTTATTTTGTTTCAGTAGTTGTACAACAACTGAAGAGCATGTTCTTCATTTGTTATAGTATCAGTAGTTATAAACGACTGAAGAGCTTGTTCTTCAGTCGTTGTAGGATTTCAGTAGTTTACTTTTGTCAGTACTTAGGAAACTTTTGTAAGAAGATGTCAGTTGTTGACATCTTCAGTAGTTTTATGTTTTGTCAGTTGTATTTTTAATATTCAGTTGATGTCAGAAAAAGGACATCAACCCATCCTTTTGCCACCTATAAAAGGATGGGGAACCATACTGTTTTAATGGCCGAAACGTGCGACCAATAGAACATTTATTGTTTCACAGAACTCTTCTCTCTCTATGTTTATGCTTTTAATTGAAATATCTTTTATGTTCTTGTTTTAATTGCTAATTAATGTGCTAAATCCGTTGCAAACATAATCTAATTGATCAACGAGAGGCTGAGATCCTGTCATTGGTCTTCATCATGTAGATGATGAAAGCTGAGCATCCCTTCTTTAAGCTCTTGGTAGCTTTTAAATGGGATATCATGGGGCATAAGGTGTTACTACTTTCTCCTTGCACCACTAACTATTCCTTGTCATTCAATAGTATCTTGAGTAGGCGTTCATCACAAACAATTTCGACTCTGTTCATAGCTAACCAGTCCATGCCAAAACAACATCAAGTCCTCCTAACTTAATGGGCATCAGATCTATCTTAAATGTATTTCCATTTAGATTTATTGAACAATCCTTTATGATGATGATATAGATAGGTTGGACTCACCTAGTTTAGTTTAGTTTCTTTCATTTGGATGTAATAGGACATATGTTAGATAACTTTGATTTATGTAAGTAATAGTTTAGTTTCGCTCTAACCCAGCAAATCTACTAGCGAATCTACAGATTCGCTAGTAGTCAGCTGAAGAAGGTCGCATGGCGAAACTGTTGCTCGCCGGGTGAACTTACCCGTTGGTCAGGGTAGATTCGCTGTAGCGAATCTACTAGCGAATTTGAGTCTGGTTATATATATGCAGTTGATGTATCTTTGGCAGCAAGTTTTGTCATACCTAATTGAGAAATACTTTTGCATTACTGTGTCATAGCTCGTTTAAGGCTGGAATTGTGTTTGTTTTGTTATCTTTGAGCCTTGTTTATTGATATAGATTGAGTTTGGATCATATGGCCACATATTGAAACTCTTTTCTTCATTTTTGCACTGTTTGATTCTGTATTCTTGAAATATCATTGTGATTATCATCTTAATAGCACGTAAATCGATCACCAATGGACCAACAATATGGTATCAGAGCCATTGTGCTCTTGATTTGTTGAGTTTTTGGGGTTCTGAGGTGTTTTTGAAGAAAAGTCACTGTTTCATTCGATTTGCATCATCAAAGGGTGTTTTACTCATAGAAATTCGTAGAAAAACCATTGCTCAAGTAGTAAGGAGACATCCCAATCATCCAATCACTAATTCATAGCGAATTGGATGAGTTTAGAGTGATTTTCAGACCGAAAAGTGTTGTTTGTTCATCAGGCGAATTTAGTGCTCTTCCAGCGAATTTGTGACTCCCCGAGCGAATCTATTTTTTCGTGAATCTGCAGTCATTGAACGAAAGTTCACCTTTGTTACCTTATTCTCAAGCGAAGATACCGTCAAATTTACCACTAGAACGAAAGTTCTACTAGTTCTGCGAACTTGTTCAGCGAACTAGAGCTGCAATAGCACTGATTCGAGCGAATCTGCTGTTGGTTTGCCTAGCGAATTTACCGGCGAACTTGCCAGCGAATTTACATCTTTTCAGCGAATCTAATTTCTGATTCCATCATGTCTACATCAAGTGTGAATCTGACTGATATGGAGTGTGTTCAACCAAACAGGCCACCGAGGCTTGTCAACGGAGAGAATTTTGAGGATTGGAAACGGTGCTTGAAAGCTTTCTTCTTCTACACTGATCATGGTCAGTGGGAATCTATCACTAACGGACCTCACCTACCAACAACAACTGTCGGATCTATCACTTCACCACATCAGGATCCTAGCACTTATACTGAGATTGACATCAAGCTGCTCGATCGCGACAAGAAAGCTCTTGGAGCTTTGATTTTGTGCCTACATCAGGATATTTATAACAGGTTTGCTGAGCACACTACCGCTAAGGCATTGTATGATGCCTTATGTGAATTTTATGACGGGAATGAAGATCTGAAGAAAGACAAGAAAGCTCAGGCTCAGAAGGAGTTTAACTCATTCGTGGGATATAAGCATGAGACAATTACTGATATAACAAACCGTTTTCTGTCAGTTTCAAGCAACCTGAAGAAGTATGATGAACAGCTTGGAAATCATGAGCAAGTGAGTAAATTGTTAGACTCTCTTCCTGTTCAGTGGAGTCTGCAAATCAAATTACTCAAACAAGAAAGAAATTTTGCTGGTTACAAGTTGATGGATGTAATCAACAAGTTAAAGTCATTTGATCTTGATGTGAAGAGAAGAGAGTATAATCAAACCATGATGTCTCCCAATGTCCCTCCTCAAAACGCTGCATTGATTTCATCCGCTGTAAATTCTAACTATTATGGTGCAGCTTGTGGGAGTTCATCTGGTAATGGTGGCTTTGCTAACTCTGGGTATGGTAAAATTGTTAACTCAGGAAGTGGTTGTAAGGATGCTAGGTCAAGTTCAAATGCCTTAGTGTCTACTCAAATTCCACACGATACTATGGCACTGTTTGGATTATTTGTGCACAGTTATGAGGCTTTGGTGGCTAGAGATTTGAAAGGTCGTGGTATGACAGTGGAAGATATGTATCAGGTTGATCCTGATGACCTTGAAGAAACCGACATTCAGTGGCAAATGGCCATGCTTACTCTTCGTTCCAGGAGGTTCATGGAAAGAACTGGGAGGAAAAATTTTGGAAACCAGAGTCGGAACAATGCTCTAGGATATGACAAGTCTAAGCTAAGATGCTTCAATTGTAAGCAGCTTGGTCATTACAAAAGAGAGTGTACTTCTCCCATTGTCACTGAACCTGTTAATTCTGGAAACTCAAGAACCATCCCAGTCATAGATAAAGTTGAAGAAGCTAAGCCCAAGAAAGAAACTGCTCTGTTGACCAACTTTGATTGGAGTGCAGAAATTGAAGAATTGACAGGATCTCAGCCTCTCGTGTGATCAATTAGATTATGTTTGCAGCGGATTTAGCACATTAATTAGCAATTAAAGCAAGAACATAAAAGATATTGCAATTAAAGCATAAACATAGAGAGAGAAGAGTTCTGCAAAGCAATAAATGTTCTATTGGTCGCACGTTTCGGCAATTAAAACAGTATGGTTACCCATCCTTTTATAGGCGGCAAAAGGATGGGCATGATGTCCTTTTTCTGACATCACTCAATATTCAAATTACAACTGACAAAACATAAAACTACTGAAGATGTCAACAACTGACATCTTCTTACAAAAGTTCCTAAGTGCTGACAAAAGTAAACTACTGAAATCCTACAACGACTGAAGAACAAACTCTTCAGTCGTTTATAACTACTGATACTATAACAACTGAAGAACATGCTCTTCAGTTGTTGTACAACTACTGAAAGTAAATAAACTACTGAAAAGGAAAAACCACCACAACAACTGAAGAAGACTTCTTCAGTTGTTGTGACAAACTCTGAGTTTTCAGTACTTAGTGTTCAGACTTGGCTTCAGATGATAAACAACTGATGACTTCAGTAGATATCATCAGTTGTTGTCTTCAGTCTTTGTCTTCAGTCTTTGTCTTCAGACTTTGTGCTTCAGTAGAAGGTCTTCAGTTCTTTAGTTCTTCAGCTTTTGATACTTCAGTACTTGGTCTTCAGTACTTGAAGTCTTCAGTACTTGTAAGATCAGTACTTCAGACTTCAGTATTTGGTCTTCAGTACTTTGGAGTCTTCTTCAGCTGATGTTCTTCAGTTCTTTGATCTTCATACTTTGTTCTTCAGACTTGTCATAACAGCAGAAGGCTGGAGCTAAGATGCTCTCGAGTTTGACATTCAAGCAAGAGAACACAATAGCTGATGATAGTCTTCAGATGTTCTCGAGTCTGACATTCAAGCAAGAGAACATTGTAACTGATGGGAGTCTTCAGCAGTTGTTGCAGTGGCATGTGGGACTTAGAGGTTTTCCTGATCTTGGCTCATTGGTTCTTTTGGTCCAACAAACTCCCCCTGAACCAATGCAGCCAAAACCTCTAATTATTGGATGTCCCGCTTATTGGTGGCATAAAGATTGGTCTATTTCCTTCTAGATCAGATTAGAAGTTGACCCAGATAAGCACTGGCCAGAGAGGTAGTCTCAAGTGTTTGTTTGGCTAAGTATGGATGGGAGCTCTGTCTTGGGGAATTGGACACAGAGCTGTTGCCCCATCCATGAGATCTACCTCCCTCGTACAAGCCGGTAGGATTCTCTACAGTAAGCCTGAAGAAAGATCATTTGTTCTTCTTTGGACAGGTCTTTAAGCTCACCTTCGAATAACCCCTCCCGACCGTACAGCTCTGAGAGGTACTTGACCTGTCTTCCATTTTTGAGCTCAAGTGTTGTGATTTGCCTATATGCAAACTCATCAGGGTGTTTACCCTCTAACAACAAAGTGAGCTCATTCCTACGGAAATTCTCAAGCTTCTTATAGACCAGACCCTTCATAACCACCCTATTATCTAGCATTGAAAAGGGTGATTGGCCGGCTCTATAAGCTTTCTCGAATTCATCCACTATTTCCTAGGGTGTTATTACAATAGCCACAGAGATCTCTTCATCTACGATTCTCTTTAGCTGGCTTTTGTATCTCACAGGCATGTCCTTCTTGACTATCCTGTGAGCCACCCTTGGGTCAGGCCAAGTTCTGACCCTCTCCCTTTCATATTGAAAGGTTTGTTTGAGGGTGAATAACTTCAGAGCTTCTCTCTGCATGTTTATTATAGAGGTGGTAGCAGTATAACATTTGTCAATGCTTTTCAGCATTTCCTCATCATGTCTTTTCTGCTGCTCTTCCTCTTCTAACTTAACCTTCACAGTGTCCTGCTGTGAGGTGGGATTGATGGTTTGTGGTTTGGCTTTGGGTAGTGGTATAACTGCTGAGAGTGGCAGGCTATCCTCCTCATCATCCTCTTCTTCATCTTGCAGCCTCAGCACCCTTCTCTTCTTCTTCAAGGGTGGATCATTGGCTGAGGGTTTGGTGGTAAAGGAGTTGGTTTTGTGGGTTGTGGTTGGGTTGTTGGTGTGGGAGTGTTGGCAGGCACTGCTAGCAGCCTAGAGATAAGGGCTGGTTTGGTTAGCTTGACTAGCAGTGTCCTGTTCCCAGCACCGGCTTCAGATAAGGCCTCTGCGACCAGTCCCTTAGTAAATTCACCAGCCGAACAGATCTTGGTGGTTATTGCCAAGATTCTGTCCCTGGTCCATGCCTTGACATCAAGGACTGGTCTGCCCAGGTACTTCGAAATGAATCTACTCATAGCCTCGAGTTTCTTTTGATCCTATTGGCTATAAGTAGACCATCGGTAGTTTATCTCCTTTCTCTCCACGTTCCTGATCTCTTGATCTAGCAAAGCAGTGTCCTTGTCAAAGCCTTGCCTGAACAGCTGTTCAATGACAGAGTTCATTGAACGGCTATGCTCAGCATCAGCCTCCTTGACAAGGGCTGCTAGATCAGGATCAGCCACCTTCTTTCCCTCTCCTTATTCTTATCAGTGATACTGAAATCCTTTTGGATTTCAGCCACTTCTATATGCTCTACCTCCCTCACTTTCTCTTCCCCTTCTCCCTCACCCTACTACTCTCCTCAGCCATCTCCCTCTCTACCACCACCTCTTTTTCTGCCTCTTTCTCCTCCTCTCCCCTCTTCCTCTTGTCTTGCACTGATGTCTCCCCCTTTTTGGGTGCATTGGTTGGGGTTTGACTATCAGCAAGAGCCTTAGATATGGCAACCTCCACCATGGGTTGTATATATGTGGGAAGCCTCTCATCAAGGGTTTGAATAACTATATCTTTAAGGATTGGTGTGATGAGAGGCAGGGATTTCTGGAGGATAGCATCCAGCTGCTCAGGGGGGTTCTGTCCCTGAGAGCTAGTGCCAGAAGCAGGGGCTGGTGGCGGAGTTTGTGGGAGCTCAGTGTTTGTGAGACCTTCAGGTGAAGGTGCCATCTGTGGGGTAGTGGTGGCAGATGGACTTCTATCCTGAGTCATTTGAGCAAGCAGCTCTTTGAGTCTGCTTATCTCATCCTCAAGGATAGTATTTGAGCTACTACATCGTAGAAAAAGCTCAGGTCATCATCAGTATAAGCTGAATCACCTGACCTCCTGACATTGTCAGGATGAACATGTCCTGAGTGTGGCTCAGTAATGACATGTGCCCCTTGTTCTTGGTACTGGGGACTTCTGGCCTCCGGATTGGATCCATCATCGGCCATTGCCTCTGGTGACGTCTTAGAGATGTTACCAGCTTCACCCTGCTCAGATGTTGATGCAGGGGAAGTGGCAGCCTCACCAGATTGTTCTCTCTCCCTAGCCACACTGGGAGAGTGAACTGATTCTCTGTGCTGTGGGCTCCGAACAGCACTTGTGCCCACCCCCTCTTCGGTTGGAGTCTCCCCAGGTGTAATAGGTTTCTGGGGAGAGGGTGGAGTGCTCAGATCGGTCAGCACTTTGGCTATTACCAATGTTGGGCTTAGTGGGGCAGTGTCCTCAGTATGTGGGCTAGAAGCAGTATGCACATGGGGAGGACTGTGCTCTTCAATGGCAGCCTCCTCAAGTGAGGAAGACCCCAGTAATGTGGTTGCCCCAAATTGGTTGCATCAGGCTCCTGTTGAGAGGAAGCCTGTGCGGTTGTGGTGGGTGGAGTCGTGGTACCTGCTGGAGAATCGAGCCAGCAGGGACATCCTGCCTTTGTGTGGCAGGGGCATCCTCAGGGGACTCATCTCCCTGAGTAGCCTTTGTGGGCTTCTTTTTGGCTTTTGGCTTGGTGGGGACTTTGATTTGGAGGTGGAGGCTGTGGGTTCCAGCTGTGTGGGTTTTCGCAGCCGGCCAGCCTGTTTCAGTGTTTGGTCAGTGTTGTGCCTGGAGTATACCTCGGCTTGAACAGCCATGGCAGGGACCCCAGTGCCAACTAGTCCCTCAGCCTGAAGCTGGTATTCGATCATGGCCATTATGAACCGTGGATATAAGTTCCAACGGTTAGAAAAAGGTTTTGTGGCCATGTCCTTGAGTTCCAAAAATAAAAGATCAGTAAAATTTAAAGGTTGTTTCTCAAGGATAGAATACAATAACTGTTTCCACCTTGTGGACATCTGGTCCCACGAAGAGGTCTTGGGAGCCAGACACACGTTCACCATGTGGAAGATCAATCGTTGAGGGTCAGGGAAGTGTTTCTTCAACAAGGTGGAGGCGGAGAGGTTACCCTGATAGTCATGAGATGTGAAGGAGAGATCAGGGTACCTTTGGGGTAGGAAGTTGGGTGAGTGGCATCATCCAACTCTAGGGTTTGGCGTAGAGTAGCTGGAGTGATAACCACGAGTTTGCCGTTGACGGAGGACCGGAGGGAGACCTCGGCATTCTGCTCTCCGGTTTGGACGGTGACATTGGTCCAAAACTCCGTCAAGGAGTCGGTGTATAGAGTGGGGTTCAAGAGAAAAGCCATTTTGTATGGTGAGTCGTGCATGAGATCGACGGCTTGGTGAAATTTGGGCCATAATGGCGACTTGGTGAGATGGGCGACACAGTTGTGTCGAGGTTTCAGTTGCATGTTCGCCATTAATGGTGTATGGGAATTTCAGAGGTTTTGAAAGATTAGGTCAAGTGAGGAGTAAATGCTCTGAAGGTGGGGTATTTATAGGGTAGGGCAAAGGTTGAAAGAAAACTACTGAAGGTTTTGGTGTTAGTTATCAGTTGTTGTAACAACTGATGACGTGGTTTTAACCTTCAGTGGTTGTAACATCTGAGGACTTGGTATTAGTCTTCAGTAGTTGAAACTACTGAGACCTTGGTTTTGTCCTTCAGATGTTGTGAACGTCTGAAGAGTTACTGTCAGTCGTCAGTAGTTATGAACTACTGATGACCTAGTATTCTTCTTCAGACGTTGTAACAACTGAAGACTTGGTGTTAGCCTTCAGTAGTTGTAAACTACTGAAATCAGTAGTTGTGAACTACTGAAGACATGGTATTGCTTCAGTTGTTGTAAACAACTGAGGACTGTGTTAGCCTTCAGTAGTTATGAACTACTGATGTCAGTAGTTGTGAACTACTGAAGACATGCTTTTGTCCTTCAGTTGTTTGTATGAAACATCAGCTGTTGTTATCAGCTGATGAGAAATGACTCATCAGCTGTTTCCGTCAAATCAGTTGTTTCATACTAGCCTCTACACTTACTCATCAGCTCTTTGGCTCATTTTCAGATGTTTCATTGACCCTTCAGCTCTTCTAATATTTATGCCTTCAGCTCTTGTGATCAGATGTTCACAAGTGCTGATGAAATATTCTTCAGAGCTGGTGAACAAATTTTGTCTTCAGTATTTGTGTAAGATTACACATCAGTACTTATGAGCAAAATTTGTTCTTCAGTACTTATTTATTTGAAAATCACACATCAGTAGTTGTAATCCACCTCACTACATCAGTTGTTTTTCAATAAATAATGTATATCAGTACTTTGAGTCATTTTAGTCTTCAGTAGTTGTGAAAGTGCTGAAGACTAAATTACTCATCAGTACTTGTATTTGACCTTGCTTTTCAGTAGTTGTGAACTACAAGAACCAGCATAGGTCAAATCAATCAAGCTGCAGCATACCAAGCCTTAGTACCAAATTTTGGAATGTGGCACTATCTAAAGGCTTAGTAAAAATGTCTGCAAGCTCATCAGCACTAGGTACAAACTTAGGATCAATCAGACCTTTCTCATAGCAATCCCTGATAAAATGATGTCTGATCTCAATATGTTTGGTCCTTGAGTGCAGGACTGGATTCTTAACAATACAGAGAGCTGAAGCACTATCCATTAATAATGGAGTCTTAGTCTCAGTAATGCCATAATCCAGAAGTTGGTTCTGAAGCCAGAGTATCTGAGAGGTACAGCTTGCAGCAGCAATATACTCAGCTTCAGCAGTGGATGTAGCAATGGATGTTTGTTTCTTACTCTGCCAAGAAACTAAACAATTGCCTAGGAATTGGCAACCACCAGAAGTGGATTTTCTGGTGACTTTGCGTCCTGCATAGTCACTATCAGAGAAAGCAACTAATTTGCAAGAATGCCCAGCTGAATACCAAAGACCTAGTGATTGGGTACCTTGCAAATATCTAAAGATCCTTTTGACTGCAATCAAATGGGATTCTTTAGGTGCAGCCTGAAATCTAGCACAAGCACATGTTGAAACATGATGTCTGGTCTAGAAGCTGTAAGGTACATCAAGGACCCAATCATACATCTGTAAAGGGTTTCATCAACCGCTTTACCTTTCTGATCTACATCTAGTTGTGTGATGCTGCTCATGGGAGTAGAACAGGGCTTACAGGATTGTAAATCAAACTTATTTAACAACTCTTTGGTATACTTGGACTGATGGATGAAGATGCCATCATCCAGTTGTTTGATTTGCAATCCCAGAAAATACTGTAATTCTCCCATAGCACTCATTTCAAATCTCAGCTTCATAAGCTTTGTAAATTCATCACACAACTTTGGATCAGAGGATGCAAAGATGATGTCATCAACATAAATCTGAACAAGGAGTTTATGTTGTCCCACAGTCTTGATGAATAGGGTTTTATCAATGGTGCCTCTAGTGAATTATTCTCTAGAAGAAAGGTTGAGAGTGTCTCATACCAGGCTCTAGGAGCTTGCTTCAGCCCATAGAGAGCCTTATCAAGCTTATACACCCAATCAGGATGTTTATTGTCCTCAAAGCCTGGTGGTTGACACACATAAACCTCTTCTTTTATTTTTCCATATAGGAAGGCACTTTTGACATCCATTTGATAAACCTTGAGACTGTGAAAGGTAGCATAAGCTAAGAACAGTCTGATTGCTTCCAGTCTGGCCACAGGTGCAAAGGTCTCATCATAATCGATGCCTTCCTCCTGTGCAAACCCTTGGACAACCAGTCTGGTCTTGTTCTTGATAATTTGGCCCTTCTCATCTGTTTTGTTCCTGAATACCCACTTGGTGCCTATACCACACTTATCTTTGGGTAATGGAACAAGCTCCCACACTTGCTGTTTCTTGAATTGAAGAAGCTCAAGCTGCATAGCTTCCACCCATCCATTGTCTCTTAAAGCAATATGATAGTTCTTTGGCTCTTGCTGACTGATGAAGAGAGCATAGAAGCAGAAATTTGACAATTGATTCCTGGTTGAAACTCCAGCTTGGATATCACCAATGATTTGTGAAGTGGGGTGATTCTTGAGCTCTTGATAAACTATAATATCTGTGCAAGTGTTTGTAGACCCATCAGCAGCAACAGATGGTGATGGAGATTCCTGAAACCATGTAGAGGATGGCAGCTCAAATGAAGTAGAGCAAGCAGAAATCTCATCAGCATTTGTAGTGGATGGAGCTGCTGAGGCTACAGGAGCATCAGGTTCAGTGACTTTAGGCAGATTGTCACTGATCCTGAAGAGGTGAGTACTGACTTCATCATCATCAGTACCACCAGGTGGAGATCTGTTGACAGGCTCAACAGATGGAGGTTGATAAGGAACATATTGCAGTATGTCCAGATCAAACAACTCCACAGGGTTTTGTGGAATCTTGTCCTTTGGAGATTCATTGAACTTAACATGCAAAGTTTCTTCAACCCCCTTGGTTCTACAGTTGAAGACTCTGTATGCTTTGCAAGTTGATGAATAACCAACAAAGTACCCTGCATCCACCTTACTAGCAAACTTATGGAGTGGGTTGCTAGTGTTGAGAATAAAACAAGACACCCAAAGGCTCTAAAGAATGAAATAAGAGGAGCCAAATGATGAAGAACTTCATAAGGAGTCTTCATCAACCTCTTATTTACTAAAGCTCTATTTTGTACATAGCAAGCTGTATTGACAGCTTCAGCCCAAAAGGTCAGTGGCAATCCAGAGTCAGCCAACATTGACCTTGCTGCTTCAATGAGGGTCCTGTTCTTTCTCTCCACCACTCCATTCTGCTCAGGAGTTCTAGGAATGCTAAACTGCCTTCTAATTCCCTTAGACAGGTAGAAGTCATCAAGTGTGTGGTTTCTGAATTCTGTTCCATTATCACTCCTCACACACTTGACCTGTAGGGAATACTGCTTTCTCTACTTGTAACACAAAGTTCATTATTGTCTTTGCTGCTTCATCCTTGGAGTGCAAGAAGAAAGTCCATACAAACCTGGAGTAATCATCCACAATTACCAGGCAGTATTTCTTCTTTGCCATGCTCATTACTCTGACAGGACCAAAGAGATCCATGTGCAGAAGTTGTAAGCAGGCAGTGGACTTTGGTTCTTCTATTGAAGGGAATGAAACTTTGTGTTGTTTTCCTTTCAAGCAAGCAGTGCAGTCAACTTCACACTTGAACTCCTTCAGAGGCAATCCTCTTACTAAACCATGGCTTATAAGCTGATTCATGTTCTTGAAATTTACATGACCCAGCCTTCTATGCCATAGTGTAGACTCTTGAGGAGATGCCTTGGAGAATAGGCAAGGATGGCCTTTTAGATCCATCTTTTTGGAAAGATCTAAGGCATACACTCTTCTTGTCCTGTTGGCCTTCAGGAGAGTGTGTTCATCCAATGCCTTGTCAATCAAACTCAGAACTTTGGATGACAGGATCCTACAGTTCTGGCTTGTGAAAAGGGCAACATGGCCTTTGTCACACATTTGACTGACACTCAAGAGGTTGTACTTGAGATTCTCCACATGGTTAACATCATCAAACCTTATTTCCCCATTGGAAACAAAGCCTTTTCCGATGATGTAACCCTTTGCATCATTGCCAAAAGAAACAAATCCCTTCTTTCCTTGAGAGTAGTCATTAAGAAGGGAACTGCTTCCTGTCATGTGCATGGATCCTCCACTGTCTACATACCAGATGCTTTTAAGGCATGTTGAAGAACCCTGCAAACACAACCATGTGTTAGTTGTCTTGGAGACCCAAACCTGCTTGGTTTTAGGTTTGTTCTCAGCTACAGGTGCAGCACTAACAGTTGTGTTGTGTGTGACAGCTTAGGTGAAGAAGATGGTACAGAAGAGGAACCCTTTGGCTTGGACTTCCTTTTCTGTGATTTCAACACAGGAGCATCTAAGTGGTTGACTCTTCCCACTAGCTGCTGAACCATTATCACCAATTGTGTCTGATTCTGTGATAGGGCTTTCAGCTCTTCAGACACATTGGAGTTTGCTGATGATGAGTTCCTATGTTGTACCATCTTTTTCTGAGCAACCTCAGCTGTTGCCTGAGTTATCCCTATCTTCTTTTTAGATTTAGCTTTGGGCTTAGGGATTTCAGGTTTGGATGTTGCTAATACAAACTTGGTTTCAAACTCATTCTTCATTTTATTGATGCTCTCAGTGATTTGCTCCTTCTGTTTGAGTTTGGAACCCCTTTTGTACCAGCAATCATCAGTAAGATGATTGAATAAGCCACATATCTCACATGGCTTTTTCTTCATCTTATGCTGATCATCAGCTGAAGAGGATTTAACTACTGAAGACTTGTTCTTCAGCTGCTTGTCATCAGTACTAGCAGTTTTCTTCCTAGTGCCTGCTCTCCTGGTATCGTCTCTAGCTGTTTTCAAACCTTTCCTACTGTTAGTTTTCTTCTTTTTAGTGCTAACAGTATTTGAGGTTAGAACTTCAGATGTTGTCACTTGCTCTCCAGTACCTTCAGTACTTCTAGTGACAACTTCTGAGTTGATCAGCCTTTTGGTCATGTGACAGTCTATCTCTGATGATGCTGATTCAGAGGATAGTAAGTCACATGATGAGAAGGATTGGTTATTGCTCTCCCCATCAGATTCAACTTCTGCTCTTGAAATGAAGTCGGTGGGAGGAGCAGTGTGATTATAACCAATGCCAAACTTCACATTGGAAGCAGTTTGCTTGCTCAGAACCATTTCAAAACCCTTGCATGATTGCACCCATCGATCACACTCAACTTGGGTGGTTGCAAGAGTTTCCTTGAGATCTTTGTACTTCTCAAGAAGTACATCTTCTCTAGTTTTAGCATCTTTGATTTGGTAGTTAAGCTTGTAAATCTCATCATTTTTATCTTTTAGAACAACCTCAAAATCAGCTTTTCTTTTGGAAATAGTGTGCTCAAGCTCAAGATTTTTATCTATTAAAGCTACATTTGCTTCTCTAATAGAAGCAAATGCTGCTATGCATGACTCTGAACAAAGCTTGGCTTTTGCCTCAGTGGATACCTGAGATGAGGCATTAGATGATGACCCTTCAGCAGAATCAAGGGCCATCAGAGCAAGATTTCCAAAAGGTTGATCACCACCATGTTGACCGGCACCTTGGAGTAGTGGTTCCTGACCAGATAGCTCTTCTGGTAGACTACTCCAGTCAACAGCAGTTGGGGTGAAAAAGCTTTGTTGTTGAGGTTGTGTGTGGTGATGAGATTGGGAAGAATGAGGCTCTGGAAGAGCATGAGGTGGTTGAGCCGGGGTGCTTGAGTTTGACCAGGCTGAGGCATGTAGTAACAGGGGTAAGGATAAGGCATATGACCCTATGGCACAAAATAAGCAGGTGGTGCTTGTGCCTGAGATGGATGGGAAGAACTATAGGAAGGTTGCCCTTTGTGCTGTGAGCTATTGCTGGGAAAAGTCACAAAGGGTGCAGATGAGTTAGATCCAGATGATCTACACTCTCTTGCAAAGTTTCCAAGCCTTTGGCACTTGTGACACCTCAACTTGCTCTTGTCAAAACCAACTTTGGTTTTGCCAGAGAGTCCTGGGAATTTCCTACCAGTTCTTTTGTAGAACTTCTGAGATCGGATATTTATCATTGCCATTTGGTTCAAAATATCCATCTCTTCCAGATCATCATCTGGAATGCCCTTCAAATCCTCTATCAGAAAACACAAGTTGTCACCACCTCCTCCTGAACTACTGACACCAACAAAAGCTTGTTCTGAGTTTGTAGAGAAATCAATATGCTCATCATAAGAACTTTCTGATGAAGCATATTCTGACTCATGACTTATCAAGGCAGCATTACCTTGGACAAAGTCATCAGCAAGTTTGCAAGAAGATGACAACTTCCTCTTTTGCTCTACCTCTCTCTCAAAAGTGAGTAGTTTCCCATGAAGTTGGGTGAGAGATAGAGTGTCAAGGTCAGCACTAGAGCGTAGGACAATGGTATATGTGTCCCATCTCTCAGGCAATGACCTGAGGAACCTGTTGTTCATCTGGCTTTTGGAGTACTCTTGTTTAACCATCTTTAGCTCAGAGATTAAACAAGAGAACCGCTCAAACTGCTGGGTCAGAGTCTCACCCTTTCTATATGAGAAAGTCTCATATTGTTGGGCAAGGATTTCCCTATTGTTTGCTAAGACCGAATCAGTTCCTCCAAATTGTTCCTTTAGAGCAACCCATAGGTCATGAGCAGACTCATGATGCAAGAGCCCTGAATATATCTCGTTTGGAATGGCCATGGCTAAAATTCCATGGGCTCTGGCATCAATTTCGAACAGCTTTAGATCTTCGTCCGAATATTGTTCAGGTTTCTTGGCAACCTGTTCATTAGACTCCGGGACACTCACCATAGGCTTGTATGGCCCATGCACCACTGACTTCCAACAACCAGCACTGTTGACAGCCAAGTGGTGTAGCATACGTCTTTGCCATATGTTATACTCGTTCCTAACCAGCATCGGAGGCTTGGTTGCGGAACCAGTATTGTGAGGATCATTGGTTGGTGTTGTCATCTCAGGTTTGGTCAAAAACAAGTTTAAACACGACAAACGTAACTCAAAACCACCAAAAGACCTCAAGATGTTGGCCGGAAACAGCAGAAACTCACTCTCTATGGCTAACTTCTTGCAAATTGCTAATTCGATCAAACTGAGAGATCAAAAGAGCAGTTTCAAATGATCAATGGTAAGATCGATCAATGATTAACCTGCTCTGATACCATTTGACAGGATCTCAGCCTCTCGTGTTGATCAATTAGATTATGTTTGCAGCGGATTTAGCACATTAATTAGCAATTAAAGCAAGAACATAAAAGATATTGCAATTAAAGCATAAACATAGAGAGAGAAGAGTTCTGCAAAGCAATAAATGTTCTATTGGTCGCACGTTTCGGCAATTAAAACAGTATGGTTACCCATCCTTTTATAGGCGGCAAAAGGATGGGCATGATGTCCTTTTTCTGACATCACTCAATATTCAAATTACAAGTGACAAAACATAAAACTACTGAAGATGTCAACAACTGACATCTTCTTACAAAAGTTCCTAAGTGCTGACAAAAGTAAACTACTGAAATCCTACAACGACTGAAGAACAAACTCTTCAGTCGTTTATAACTACTGATACTATAACAACTGAAGAACATGCTCTTCAGTTGTTGTACAACTACTGAAAGTAAATAAACTACTGAAAAGGAAAAACCACCACAACAACTGAAGAAGACTTCTTCAGTTGTTGTGACAAACTCTGAGTCTTCAGTACTTAGTCTTCAGACTTGGCTTCAGATGATATAACAACTGATGACTTCAGTAGATATCATCAGTTGTTGTCTTCAGTCTTTGTCTTCAGACTTTGTGCTTCAGTAAAAGGTCTTCAGTTCTTTAGTTCTTCAGCTTTTGATACTTCAGTACTTGGTCTTCAGTACTTGAAGTCTTCAGTACTTGTAAGATCAGTATTTCAGACTTCAGTATTTGGTCTTCAGTACTTTGGAGTCTTCTTCAGCTGATGTTCTTCAGTTCTTTGATCTTCATACTTTGTTCTTCAGACTTTGTCATAACAGCAGAAGGCTGGAGCTAAGATGCTCTCGAGTTTGACATTCAAGCAAGAGAACACAATAGCTGATGATAGTCTTCAGATGTTCTCGAGTCTGACATTCAAGCAAGAGAACATTGTAACTGATGGGAGTCTTCAGCAGTTGTTGCAGTGGCATGTGGGACTTAGAGGTTTTCCTGATCTTGGCTCATTGGTTCTTTTGGTCCAACAAGAATCAAAGGAGGAAATCAACCATGCACTGATTGCTGAGATAGTGGAGGAACATGCTCTTGATGATGGGGACATTTACAGTTTTGATCCTTTCAAGGAGTTCTATGGTGAAGCTGATAATGAAGTTGATAGCAATGGTGAATCTATTGGGTCTGAAGCCATTCAAACGGTTAAGGAATGTGTAGGTGTGTATCAAGCTGTTGTTCAAGAAGAGATTGTTCAAACTGGTCTGGTATAGGAAGCTGTTAAGGAAGAGGTTAAGCTGGCTGGTGAAAACGAGGAGCTGAAAATGAAATCAAGGATTGAAGAACCCAAGAGAGAAGCTGTGGAGGAGTACAAGAGGAACACTCCTTATTGTCAATGTGATCGTGCTCTCGCAGCAGAAAAACTGGTAATGGGTCTCCCTTATGAAATTGTTGAAGACATGTGTTCCTCTGCATGCAAAATTCGTTTGATTGGTATATATAAAGCTAATAGGTTGCTTATAATGAATGAAAATGAATTAAAGAAAACCAATAAAGAGCTTAAACAAAATGAGTCAAAGTATTTTGTTAAATTAAGAGAAGCCTTGAAAGAAAATGAACATTTAAAAAGGACACTTTTGGAAAAGAACTGTGAGGTTAACTATTTAACTGAACAAGTCACACTTGCTGAATTTGAAGTCAGAAAACTTAAAAATAAATTAGAACAGTGGTCTCTTTCGAGCATGAAAAGGGAGGAACTATGCAAAAAACAAAGGGGGGCAAGGATAAAGACCGGTTTGGGTAATGAAAATGATGCATTGGTATATCCTCCACCTAGTACTTTCTGTTATTCTCCTATGCCCACTCCTCATCCATCAAATGATTTGATACAAGAGATTATACAGAATGATACTAATAGCTCTGTTGCAGGTTTAGAGGGAGATAATTCTAAGGAGTTGCGAGAAGGATATGATTATGGTGGCAGTGTTGGTCTCGGGAGCTCTAGTATTAATGATTTTAATTCCAAGAAGTCATTTGTAGACATTAGTTTAAGTAATCATTTTGTGTCTGGTGGAACTATTTTGGATTCAAACTCTGGGAAATGTAATAGTAACTTAGGATGTTCTGTTTCAAACAGTCGTGATGATTTAAATGTTTTAAATTCTGCAGTTAATGTTAATGTGTGTATGAATGATGCAGCTCAACTTTCAGGTCATGTCTTTGAAAGTGAAAGAAAAACTAATTGCTTTAACAAATTCTTCTCTCATCCAATCCCATCTTTTACACCAATAAGGATTTCTAAACCAAAAGGTAAAGAAAAGTCTTCTTCCTCTGAAAATAACAAAGATAAAAGTGAACAAAAACCAGTTAAAGAGAATGTTATGACAGAGAAGTCAAACGAGTCATATGACTCGAACAGTGATTCAGATTCAAGATTGTCTGAATGTGATGAAGTAATATCTATTGATAGAGTTCCTTCATCAAATTGTTCCAAAACGAGGCTGAGATCCCATTGTTTTACATGTGGAAAGGATGATCATTTAATTAAGCAATGTCCTATATCAGGTGGTCTTAATAAACAGAATAAATCCTTTGGAACTAGATTGACAGCTTTTGTACATGGTTTCTTTTGCAGAAAATCTGTTCCTCCAAGACCTAAGTACACTAAGACTTGGCTCCCAATTTCAAAAGTCTAACCAATATTTTTTTATGACATGAACATTCAGAGGCCGCTGTAAATAGTTATTGGCATGTAGATAGTGGATGTTCCCGCCATATGACTGGGTTGAAGGACCTACTGACAAATTTTAGAATAATTGATGGTGGATATGTTGCTTTTGCTGGAGACAAGAAGGGTGGTAAGATGATTGGCCAAGGAGATGTCTCAAATGGTTTCCTGACTTTGGAAAAAGTAAACTATGTTCCAGAATTGGCATTCAATCTTCTCAGTGTATCACAGATCTGTGATAAAGATATTCCCGTGATGTTCCTCGCCAATGAATGTCTATTCTTGAAACCAGAGTTCTCCATCCCTGAAGAGATGGTGATCATGAGAGCTCCAAGGAGAAATGATACCTACTTGTTAAATATGGGATCGAAAGAATCATCTTCCACCGTGACCTGTCTTTTATCAGAAGTTTCTTCCCATGAATCTTTTCAGTGGCATAAAAGATTAGGGCATATCAATTTTAAATTGATAAACAAGTTAGTTAAGAACAATTTGGTCAGGGGACTACCACTGAAAGACTATTCTGTGGTAGAAAAATGTATGGCTTGTGCAAAAGGAAAACAACATAAAAAGCCACATAAACTTAAATTTCAAAACTCGATTGAGCATCCCCTCGAATTGTTACATATTGACTTGTTTGGCCCTATCAGTGTTAAATCAATTGCTAAGAAATCTTATTGTCTTGTTGTGACAGATGATTATTCCAGGTACTCTTAGGTGAGATTTCTGTCTAACAAAAGTGAGACCGCTGAGGAATTGATGAAGTTGATCCCACTGATTGAGGTTCTTGGAAAGAGAAAGATTCAAGCCATCAGAAGCGATAATGGCACAGAATTCAGAAACCACATATTCAATTCATTCTGTGAACAAAAGGGTATTCTCAGACAGTTCAGTGCTGCCAGAACACCTCAACAAAATGGTGTTGCTGAACGTAAGAACAGAACTCTAATTGAAGCAGCTAGAACGATGTTGATCGAGTCAAAGCTTCTGATTATCTTTTGGGCTGAGGCAGTTAATTGTGCAGCTTATGTACTTAACCGGGTATTGATTTTCAAGAGCAAAATGAAGACATCATACCAGTTGTTCCGAGGAATTAAGCCTCTTATTGATTTTCTGCGTCCTTTCGGTTGCTCTTGTACTCTGTTAAATACCCAAGACCAGAAAACGAAGTTTGGTGAAGTCTCTGATGAATGTTTCTTTGTTGGGTACTCAGAAACACAAAAGGCGTATCGTGTGTATAATAAACGATCACGGATTGTGCAAGAGTCCTACTATGTCGACTGGCAAGAATCAAACTCAACAAGCATTGGAAGTGAGCCTGCATGGTTTTATGATTCTACCACTGTCTTCAAGTCATTCAATTTGCCAATTCCCGATGATGATGATGACGTTATTCCTCACTCGTCTGTGAATCTGACTCCACCACAACCGCAACCGTCTGCAGCCACCTCATTACCTCCCACTTCATTTGATATCCCACCTTCACCACCTTCACCACCACTTCCATCATCTGATTCATCATCTCAACCATCTTCATCTAATCCTACGAGCTCATCTACCATACCATCCACCGCTTCATCCATTCAACATCCTCATATCAATCCAATTCCCACAAATCCATCCACTTCCACATCAACACCATAACATAACCCTTCATTGCTTAACACTAATTTTAAAACCTTAAAAGATCACCCTCATGACTACATCATTGGGTCTATCATAGACGGGGTGAGGACTCGGAGTCAAAGTGGATTGATAAATGAGTGCCTTTATACAGCTTTTCTATCTCAGATCGTTCCAAAGAATTACAAGCAAGCACTTGAAGACCCAAGCTGGGTGGACTCTATGCAATCCGAGTTACAATAGTTTACGAAGTTGAAAGTCTGGGAGTTAGTCGATCTTCCTCCAAACAAATGTCCCATTGGTACCAAGTGGGTTTTCCGAAACAAGCCAGATGATCGTGGTGTTGTTATTAGAAATAAAGCAAGATTGGTTGTTCAAGGATTTGCTCAGGAGGAGGGGATAGACTACACTGAAGTGTTTGCTCCAGTTGCTCGTATCGAAGCCATCAGAATTTTTCTTGCACATGCAGCTCACAAGAACTTTAAATTTTTCAGATGGATGTGAAGTGTGCATTTCTGTATGGAAACATTGATGAGGAGATATATGTGTGTCAGCCACCAGGTTTCGAGGATCCAGATTTCCCAGATAAAGTGTACAAGCTAGACAAATCTTTGTATGGGTTGCATCAAGCTCCTGAATCTGGTATGAGACCTTGACGCAGTATCTCCTCAGCAAGGGTTTCTCTCGTGGAACTATAGATATGACACTCTTTAAGAAGGAGGTTTATGGTGAGATGCTGATTGTTCAAGTGTATGTCGACGACATTATCTTTGGATCAACAAATGAAAAGCTGTGTAAAGATTTTGAAGAAGTGATGAAGGATCGCTTTGAAATGAGCATGATGGGGGAGATGTGCTTCTTCTTAGGATTGCAGGTGGAACAGAAACCGGAAGGTATTCTTATTCATCAAGAGAAGTACATCAAGGAAATCATTACGAAGTTTGGCATTGATGATTCAAAGCCAGAACTTACTCCCTTTACTGCTCAAACATGCTTGTCTCCTGATGATAATGGGAAGTCCGTGGATGCTCATCGATATCGCTCGATGATCGGATCTCTCATGTATCTGACTGCAAGCCGTCCAGATATCACATTTGCCGTGTGCTACTGTGCTCGTTATCAAGCCAATCCCAAAGAATCACATGAGCTAGCGGTTAAACGCATTTTTCGTTATCTCAAGGGTTCCTCTCGTTTGGGTCTTTGGTATCCAAAAGGTGGGAACTTTGATTTACATGCTTTTTCTGATAGTGATCATGGTGGTTGCCGGATTAACAGAAAGTCGGTCACCGGTGGATGTCAATATCTGGGTGACTGTCTTGTTTCGTGGCAAAGCAAAAAGCAAACAACAGTGTCCTTATCCACATGTAACACCTGTATTTTTAGCAAGAAATAAAAGAATAAAAGAAAAAGGAAGAAATGGAGAGAAAATAAAAGTCAACTAAAAAGGAGGGACTAAAAGTGCCAAATGGGCAAAGTTGTTATTTATTTTGTACAAAAAGGGAGGCATGGCCGCCCATGTTGCCTGCATTTCCTGTCATTTGATATTTTTAGAGAGAGAAAGCACAAAAGCAGAGAAAACTTTCGGATTTTGAAGAACAAGAAGAAGAGTTCGATTTTTAGGTGAGGTTTAATGTTTTTTTAGTTGTTCTTGGCTAAATTAGCCTCGGTTATGTGCTTATGTGTGTGTATATGTGTTTGAATGCGTGTTTAAAGGATTCCTAGGTGTTAGAACCTTTTGAACAGCTCGGGTGAAGGGTGTAAATTCGAAGAAACAACTAAGGTGAGTTTCTAGACCCCCTTTTTACCTGTTTTAAATGTTTTGGGGCTGGAAAATGCATGTAAGTATGTTTTTATAAAATTTGGGTTTTATACCCGTATGATTTGAATGTATGAATGTATGTGTTTATGTTAAGTTTTGCCTAGAATCATGTGAGCATGTTTAGAACTAGGCATTATGATGTTTGGGACTTGGACTATGAATTAGACACATGAACAGGCTACTAATACGTCTGAAATTTTGCCTTAGAAATATGTCTGAAATTTGGACTTAGAATAAATAAGTATAAGTTGATGAGTCCAATAGTGCTTATACGCCCAACAGGACTCATGAGTCCCACAGTACCCATGAGTCTGAAAACTAAGTAAAAAGGTGAAAAGTCTGAATTCTGGTCGTATGACCAGAAAATATTTTCTAAGTATGGGATGGTACGACCAACAGGGCTAATACGACCAACAGGGCTAAAACGACCAACAGGGGTCATACGCCCAGCAGTGCTCATACGCCCAGAGCCTGAAATTTTTCTAAGTGTAGCTGATGAGTCCGACAGTGGTGAAACGCCTAGAACAGGGCTCATACGCCCAAAATACTTTGACTTTTTAATATATTTCCCTTGGAGTTTGTGCAGTAGGGTTTCACCTGACTGTTGACTAGGACGTTATTGAATGTGAGTGATGATGCTATGTATGATTACGTATGTATGTTGCTATGTATGATGATGAATGTACGATGATGAATGTATGATGAGTGTGTATGTTCCTTGTAATTGTGTATGCTTATCTTTCCGAAACTTTACGAATAACGAGAATGAACTAATGAAGTATTATGTAACGTAAAGTGAAAGATAATGAAAGAGGAACATGATGATGAATGCATGTATTAACAAATGAACGAAAAGAAGAATGATAATGAATACATGCATTAATGAACGAACGAATTATGTCTTGCAAGCATTGAATAACGCGATTGGTCCTTCTCTGTGATTGACCATGGTCATGGTACCTCTACCGCTTACCTCTAGTACCGTGGCATACGTTTTGTTGTTCATATGTTGACTTCGGCCCGGTAGCTAATAACGATCGAGGTGTAGCATATGGTATTGGTACAATTCACCTTTCAATGTGCAAGTAAGTATGAACGGGATTCTTGTCATTCGACCACAGTAATCATAGCCAAGTGCTATGAAGTGGGTAAAGCCTGACAGAATCCATACGAGAAGTTAAAGATAACGATGTATAACGAATGATGAAGATAATAACGAATATTATCTCTGTGTACGTATGATGTATGAACGCATGCATGAAAGGATACTTTTAAATAAGTAAAAGTATGTTTTATTATAAAACTAGAACTCACTCAGCAACGCTGACTTTTATGTGTTTTCCAGTTGGCAGATAGTGTTGCTGAGGATGGCACGAGGCGGCTACTCAGCTCTTTTGGGATGGGATTCTTTTGTTAATGTTTTTGTATTGTAATGCAAACAAACGATATTTTGTAATGGGTGTTGTATTACTTTTCAAAAGCATTTATAGTAAATTCAAAGTTTCCGCTGCATGGTTTTTATTAAGTTATATTAAATGTATGTTTTATGGGTGATGACGAACAACTGTGAGGTGCCCGGGAGCGGGGCCTTACAAGTTGGTATCAGAGCCAAAGTTTAAGTGAAATGGGTAAATTTTTTTAAATAAACCTAAACTTAAACTGAAAATGGGACAGAAAGGAAGAGAATGCCATCTGAGTAGTTGCGTGCCATCAGGTATTTTTATTAAAGTTAATCATGATTTCGTGCGCATGATATGTGTTTATGTGTACTGTTAGACTTAGATACTAATGTAGTCAGGATAGGTAATGCTCGGGGTACGAAGAGTAGAGTAAGTGGCTAATCACAACTGGCCACTGTAATTAGGGACTTACTATACTTGACATAAACTGAGCTATTTCCTTGAATGACCGTGTTGGTGTTTAAATCTTCCAGTGTGATAGAAGATGGTCGGTGGTAGATCATCTAAAGCTTCCCGTGGCGGTGGACGTGGTGATGAACCGCGTAACACGCGAGGAAGACCTAGGACAGAGAAAGTAGTTCATGAGGAAAACGAGACTCCTCATGAGGAGGAGGCTGACGAAAGCGCGAATTTGAGAGCCTCGGTAAAAGAGGCAGTGGTCGAGGAAGTGCACCAGGTCATGCAGACGATCTTACCGTCTGTAGTGAACGAAGTGATAAAGGCAGTACGTAATGATGAGAGACGAGGGAGGAATCGGTCCTCAGGTAGACAGCAACAGACAGAAGCAGAAACAGTATTATCCGATGATGAAGAGGAAGAGGAAGAAGAGCAGTTACGGGAGACAGCCCGGGGTTGTAACTATGGGGCATTTATGAGGTGCAAGCCCCCAACTTTTGATGGTTCTGGTACTCATACTGATGCTCACCAATGGGTGATGGAAATGGAAGTTGTCCTCGATATTAGTGATTGCCAGGAGGACAAGAAGGTGAAGTTTTCTACCCACTCTTTCACAGGGTCGGCTTTGTGCTGGTGGAACAATATAGTCCAAGCCGAGGGTAGCAGGGCTATAGGGAAGATGAGGTGGGCTGAGTTAAAAAGGCTGGTGATTGAGGAATTTAGTCCTCATCGGGAAATGGACAGAGTTGAGAGAGAGTTCCTGCAGTTGGAGGCGGGGACGATGACCCACCAACAATACACCACCAAGTTTAACGAATTGGCGCTGTTGGTACCAGAGCAGGTGACGTCGGTGTCTCGAAAGATCAACCGGTATATTCAGGGGCTGCCAGCTGAAATTCGTTGGCACTTGATTTCTGCCCGACCAAGCACTTTCAGGTCGGCAGTGGATTTGGCGGGAAGGTTATTCGATGAACGGGCTGCGTTGGTAAAGGCTGAGGGTAGCAAGAAGGGAAATGGGGAGAAGAACTGGCAGGGGAAGAGATTTGGTCGGGGTGATACTTCGACGAGTAACAAGAAGGCGAGGGCGGATGATCACCGTGTGGTCGTGACGGGAGCTGGGGTGAGGAAGTGTGGTAAGTGTGGAAGGGAGCACTCAGGGGAGTGCAAATGGGGATCCAACATCTGCTTTAAGTGTGGGAAGACGGGACATATATCAAAGGATTGCCGGATGGGCAAGTGTTTTAACTGTGGGGAAGGCGGTCATATGAGCAGGGACTGTAAGAAGCCGAGGGCTGAGGCTTCAGGGGTAAAGAAGACGGGAAGTGAAGGTCCGAGAGCAAGCGCCAGGGCTTTCACTATGACGCAGGAAGAGGCTAGGACGGACCCCGATGTGGTGTCAGGTACGTTTCTAGTAAATCAAACTCTTGCTTCTGTGTTATTTGATTCTGGTGCTAGTAGGAGTTTCATTTCTGCTACTTTCTGTGCTAAATTGCCTGTTAGTAGTAAATGCATTAGTGAGCCTTTTTATGTAGAAACTGCTATTCGTAAGTCCACTAGAGTTACTGATATGATAGAGGACTGTACCATAGAATTAGAAGGTCATAGGTTTGCTGCTAGATTACATGCGATGCCCCTAGGTGGATTTGATGTAGTACTAGGGATGGATTGGTTGGCAACCTATGAAGCGAATATCGTATGTCGAAAGAAGATGATTAGATTGACGGCATCTGACGGAAGTCGGGTGACAATATACGGTGATCGGGTAACGGTGATTCCGAAGGTGATTTCGATGGCGGTGGCGGGGAAGTGCATGAGGCGTGGGTGCAACGCCTACCTATGTTATGTGGAGGATGTGGAAACGCCAACACCACAACTATCCGACGTTCCGGTTGTGTGTGAGTTTCCAGATGTGTTCCCGGAAGATTTATCGGGATTGCCACCTGACCGTGAAATTGAATTTCAAATTGACTTAATACCCGGTGCCCAACCTGTTGCCAAGGCACCATATCGATTAGCTCCTACGGAGATGAAGGAGTTGATGGAGCAACTGCAGGAGTTGCTTGACCAGGGATTCATTAGACCGAGTATCTCTCCTTGGGGTGCTCCGGTCTTATTTGTGAAAAAGAAGGACGGTAGCATGAGAATGTGTATCGACTACCGTGAATTGAACAAGTTGACCATAAAGAATAGGTATCCGTTACCGAGGATCGATGACTTGTTTGACCAGCTCCAGGGTGCCAGTTGGTTCTCAAGGATAGATCTTCGATCTGGCTACCATCAATTGAAGGTAAAGGAGCAGGACATTCCTAAAACAGCTTTCCGTACGTTATGGACACTATGAGTTTCTCGTTATGTCATTTGGTCTAACTAACGCGCCAGCTGCTTTTATGGATTTGATGAACCGAGTGTGTCGGCCAATGTTAGATAAATCAATGATTGTGTTCATCGATGATATCCTGATTTATTCGAGGAGCGAAGAAGAGCATGCCGGTCACATTTGGGAAGTATTGGAGACTTTGAGAAGGGAGAAACTGTATGCTAAGTTCTCCAAATGTGCTTTCTGGCTACGCGAGGTGCAATTTCTGGGTCACGTGGTAAATGCAGAGGGAATCATGGTGGACCCAGCAAAGGTTGAGGCTGTGATGCAATGGAAATCACCAAAGACGCCATCCGAGATTCGTAGCTTCTGGGGATTGGCGGGCTATTATAGGAGATTTATTCAAGACTTTTCAAAGATAGCCTCACCTTTGACAAAATTGACTCGTAAGGACGTGAAATTCGTGTGGGGTCGAGAACAGGAGACGGCTTTTGAGGAGTTGAAGGCAAGACTAACACAAGCTCCTGTTTTGACTTTGCCCGAGGGGAATGAAGACTTAGTGGTCTATTCAGATGCATCTTATTCTGGGCTAGGTTGCGTGTTGATGCAACGTGGGAGGGTAATAGCCTATGCATCTCGACAGCTGAAAACTCACGAAGTCAACTATCCCACGCACGATCTTGAACTAGCTGCGGTGGTTTTCGCGTTGAAGATTTGGCGGCACTACCTATACGGGACGAAGTGCACCATCTTCACAGACCACAAAAGGTTGAAGTACTTCTTCGAGCAGAAAGATCTTAACATGAGGCAGAGATGATGGTTGGAACTAATAAAGGATTATGATTGCGAAATCCATTACCATCCGGGCAAGGCCAACGTGGTGGCCGATGCCCTTAGTCGAAAAGAACGACCAGAGCCAATTCGGGTGAAGGCTTATCAGCTGATCATGACCCTCGATGTGATGACACAGGTTAAGGAGTTCCAAGACGAGGCTTTGAAAGAAGATCGTCTTAACTCCGAAAGGATGAGAGGCCTAGTTACGGAATTGGGTGAGAACACTCTTGGTGTTAAGATCCGATTTGGGCTAATGTTGATTCCTCGATACAGGGATCTACGTGGTAGAATTATGGACGAGGCCCATAAGACCCGATACTCCATTCACCCCGGTGCTACCAAAATGTACCACGATATGAAGAAAGACTATTGGTGGCCGGGTATGAAACGCGACGTAGTGCAGTACGTAAGTAAGTGTCTGACTTGCTTACAAGTGAAGGCGGAACACCAGAAGCTCTACGGGAAGATCCAACCGTTGGATATACCGAGTGGAAGTGGGAGCACGTCACCATGGACTTCATTACGAAATTACCACGTACCCCAAAAGGGTATGATGTCATATGGGTGATAGTTGACCGATTGACCAAGAGTGCCCACTTCCTACCGATCCGCAAAACGTACTCATCCGAGAGATTGGCGGATCTGTTCATCAAAGAAATTGTAGCTCGTCATGGCGTACCGGTGTCTATTGTGTCTGACCGTGACACCCGGTTTACCTCCAAGTTTTGGAAAAGATTTCATGATGCGATGGGGACGAGACTACACATTAGTACAGCATATCACCCTCAGACAGACGGTCAGTCTGAGAGGACGATCCAAACACTCGAGGACATGCTTCGGGTGTGCGTGATCGATTTTGGAGGAAGTTGGGACAACCACCTGCCGTTAGCGGAATTCTCGTACAATAACAGTTATCATGCCAGCATTGGCATGCCACCTTACGAGATGCTATACGGTAGGAGATGTAGGACGCCCGTGTGCTGGGGAGACATTGAGCAGAAAGAGTTGGGAGGTGTCGAGGTAATTGAAGCAACGACTGAAAAGCTGGAAAAGATCAAAGCCTTCATGAAGGCGGCGAAAGATAGGCAAAAGTCGTATGCTGACAAGAGGCGAAGACCGATAGAGTTCAAGGTTGGTGACCGAGTTATGTTGAAGGTCTCACCTTGGAAAGGAATTATTAGATTCAGGAAAAGAGGTAAGCTAAGCCCGATATACATAGGACCTTTCCGAATTGTCGCACGAGTAGGAGAGGTGGCCTATCGACTTGAATTGACAGATGAGTTAAGTGGAATTCATCACACATTCCATGTATCTCATCTGAGAAAGTGCTTAGCTGATGAAGGCATGGTTGTACCACTGGAGGATATCGAGGTGGATGAGCGGCTCAACTACATGGAGCAACCAGTGGCAATCATTGATCGTAAGGAGAAGAGGTTGAGGAATAAAGTGGTTCCTCTTGTGCGTGTACAGTGGAAGCACAGGAAGGGATCCGAGTCTACGTGGGAGACTGAAGAAGAAATGAGACGGCACTACCCACAGCTGTTTGAGGAATAACAGGTTTCGGGGACGAAACCTATATAAGGGGGGTGGACTTGTAACACCCGTATTTTTAGCAAGAAGTAAAAGAATAAAAGAAAAAGGAAGAAATGGAGAGAAAATAAAAGTCAACTAAAAAGGAGGGACCAAAAGTGCCAAATGGGCAAAGTTGTTATTTATTTTGTACAAAAAGGGAGGCATGGCCGCCCATGTTGCCTGCATTTCCTATCATTTGATATTTTTAGAGAGAGAAAGCACAAAAGCAGAGAAAACTTTCGGATTTTGATGAACAAGAAGAAGAGTTCGATTTTTAGGTAAGGTTTAATGTTTTTTTAGTTGTTCTTGGCTAAATTAGCCTCGGTTATGTGCTTATGTGTGTGTATATGTGTTTGAATGCGTGTTTAAAGGATTCCTAGGTGTTAGAACCTTTTGAACAGCTCGGGTGAAGGGTGTAAATTCGAAGAAACAACTAAGGTGAGTTTCTAGACCCCCTTTTTACCTGTTTTAAATGTTTTGGGGCTGGAAAATGCATGTAAGTATGTTTTTATAAAATTTGGGTTTTATACCCGTATGATTTGAATGTATGAATGTATGTGTTTATGTTAAGTTTTGCCTAGAATCATGTGAGCATGTTTAGAACTAGGCATTATGATGTTTGAGACTTGGACTATGAATTAGACACATGAACTGGTTACTAATACGTCTGAAATTTTGCCTTAGAAATATGTCTGAAATTTGGACTTAGAATAAATAAGTATAAGTTGATGAGTCCAATAGTGCTTATACCCCCAACATGACTCATGAGTCCCACAGTACCCATGAGTCTGAAAACTAAGTAAAAAGGTGAAAAGTCTGAATTCTGGTCGTATGACCAGAAAATATTTTCTAAGTATGGGATGGTACGACCAACAGGGCTAATACGACCAACAGGGCTAAAACGACCAACAGGGGTCATACGCCCAGCAGTGCTCATACGCCCAGAGCCTGAAATTTTTCTAAGTGTAGCTGATGAGTCCGACAGTGGTGAAACGCCTAGAACAGGGCTCATACGCCCAAAATACTTAGACTTTTTAACATATTTCCCTTGGAGTTTGTGCAGTAGGGTTTCACCTGACTGTTGACTAGGACGTTATTGAATGTGAGTGATGACGCTATGTATGATTACGTATGTATGATGCTATGTATGATGATGAATGTATGATGATGAATGTATGATGAGTGTGTATGTTCCTTGTAATTGTGTATGCTTATCTTTCCGAAACTTTACGAATAACGAGAATGAACTAATGAAGTATTATGTAACGTAAAGTGAAAGATAATGAAAGAGGAACATGATGATGAATGCATGTATTAACGAATGAACGAAAAGAAGAATGATGATGAATACATGCATTAATGAACGAACGAATTATGTCTTGCAAGCATTGAATAACGCGATTGGTCCTTCTCTGTGATTGACCATGGTCATGGTACCTCTACCGCTTACCTCTAGTACCGTGGTATACGTTTTGTTGTTCATATGTTGACTTCGGCCCGGTAGCTAATAACGATCGGGGTGTAGCATATGGTATTGGTACAATTCACCTTTCAATGTGCAAGTAAGTATTAACGGGATTCTTGTCATTCGACCACAGTAATCATAGCCAAGTGCTATGAAGTGGGTAAAGCCTGACAGAATCCATACGAGAAGTTAAAGATAACGATGTATAAAGAATGATGAAGATAATAACGAATATTATCTCTGTGTACGTATGATGTATGAACGCATGCATGAAAGGATACTTTTAAATAAGTAAAAGTATGTTTTATTATAAAACTAGAACTCACTCAGCAACGCTGACTTTTATGTGTTTTCCAGTTGGCAGGTAGTGTTGCTGAGGATGGCACGAGGCGGCTACTCAGCTCTTTTGGGATGGCATTCTTTTGTTAATGTTTTGTATTGTAATGCAAACAAACGATATTTTGTAATGGGTGTTGTATTACTTTTCAAAAGCATTTATAGTAAATTCAAAGTTTCAGCTGCATGGTTTTTATTAAGTTATATTAAATGTATGTTTTATGGGTGATGACGAACAACTGTGAGGTGCCCGGGAGCGGGGCCTTACACCACAGGAGAAGCTGAATATATTGCTGCATCAAGCTGCTGTTGCCAAGTGCTCTGGATTCAACACCAGATGAGGGATTATGGCATCAACTTCCTTCACACTCCAATCTTCTGTGACAATGAAGCCGATGTTGGAATTTCCAAGAATCCAATTCATCACACACGAACCAAGCACATCGAAACAAGAATTCACGCCATTCGTGACGCTCAGGAAAAGGGGTTCATTGATATTATTCCTATTGAAACTAGGAAGCAGAAAGCAGATCTTTTCACTAAAACATTTGATAAACCACGTCTTTACGAACTGATCTCCATGCTGGGATTAATATCCTTCTGAAACCTTTTTTTCTGAGTAAAATAACTGTTTGAGATGTATATATGTATATATTTTTCTTATGGTCTTGGTCGTTTGTCTGCTTAGAGAATCCTTGTGTCCCATATATATATATATATTTTTATTTCGTATTCTTAATTTTCCTTTCCTTTCGATATTAAGAAATTTTCTATTAAGTACGCTTTTGAATAAAAATTTTGGGGGAGATTTATGCTAATAAAAAGTTTTAACTTTTATTCTCTCAGGAATTCAAGAAAATGAAGTAAGAAAGAGGGGAACATCTTGCGCTGGGATATGCATGATAGACTCATCCTAAAAACGAAGTAAACAAGTGATCATGCAGCCAAATTAAAGATCATAACTCAGTAATAAGGATTATCCTCATGATACTTTGGTCTGCACAAAGATATAAGTCTTTTCTAAAACTTGGTTGAGAGTTGCTGATTGACATCTTACTCATGTACTGTGTTTACTATTAGGATTAGATTATTAATGCAAAGCTTATGGTGTTTCTCACCGGGATGGTGACTCAGTGATAATGCCCTCTAAGTCAAACATTAAATAATCCCAAATAGCCTATTACTGTACATACTTTCATTACATTTAGGATTAGATTATTGATGCGAAGCTTATGGTGTTTCCCACCGGGATGGTGACTTGGTGATAACGCCCTCTAAGTCAAACATTAAATGATCTCAAATAGCCCATTACTATATATACTTTCATACTTTACATAAGGAAAGATGTGTGTTTATCTCCTCTGCTATGCGAAAGCATTGACCTGGAGTGATGATCTTCTCTGCTATGCGAAAGTATTGACCTGAAGCTCTCATCAACACGACTAGACGATCTTCTTTGCTATGCGAAAGCATTGACCTGAAGCTCTCGTCAATCAGTCAAAGGTTGAGTTTGCATCTCATGAGTATATATCTTGCATTTATGTGTGTTTGCATCTGTATATTATAGTGTCTCATATGTGTATGTGTCAGTCATTGTGTTTGCATTAAGTAGATTCAATATAGTGAGCAGGCAAAAATCAATAATTATGCTCGATAAACCTTGATGTCGAGACTAATTCTTTACCAAATATCAGTGGGGACCAAGTTGCTGAGTTACTAAGACAATTCAGAACATGATAAACAGTTGCAGATCACAAGTTGAAAAGAACAGGGAATGGGTTTAAGCGGACAAACATATCAGCAATCTCGCTAAGTCATGTTCCTCTGAAAAACTTCGAGAAAAAGATGATATTCTATCCTTAAACCGTTTAACTTTAATTTTATTCTAATCTCTTTTATTTTTTTATTTTTATTTTTATTTTTATGCAAAGTCTTATTTTATCGTGGGGCAATAAGGTATTCAAAAGGCAAAATTTTATTTTTTATGATATTTTGTTTTATTTCATTTTATTTTATTTTATTTTAATTTTTTTTAATTAATTTTATCTTATTTTAAAATTTGTTTTTGAATCGGGCGAAATTAAGATTCGCTTTAGCGAACCTATAGTTTCGCCAGTAAGCTCGACCAACTGCATGTCAAACCAACATGTTGAGTTTACCGGGCGAATCTATGTCTTATAAAAGTTACAGTGAAGGTGAAATTCTTCACAGTAACCCTAAAAACAAAATACCCGTTCATCGAGCGAAATTTCAGAGTCCTCTTTTAGTTTTGATTTCCGTTGGATCTGTACGTTATAAAAGCTTTAGGTAGGTGTCGCGAACATCGATGAAGCATTTAATCAGTGTATTTCACTTCGCATTGTGGGATCTGGCATGTTCGCCTGGGTTAGGGTTCGTGAAACCTCGTCCAGCGAACTTGCTGATCTTCAGGCGAATCTGAACGAAAGTTCACTTGAACTCAAGCGAATTTGTAAATTCACCCAACAACTTCGCCTGTTCACTTGAACCGAGCGAAACTATAAATTCACCACAGCGAACTTAATGTTTTCCAACACAATTAAGCTAAAAGTCACTTGAATTTCAGCGAATCTATATAATCGCCTCTGTAAATTAACTAAGGTCGAGCGAATTTGAACGAAAGTTAATATGATTTGAGCGAATCTATAGATTCACCTTAGCGAATTTATAGATTCACCATAGCGAATTTATAGATTCAATTGAGCGAATTTAATTTAATTCTTTTGTTTTTGCTTTCACTTATTCTCACACACTTATTATGTTGTATACTTAGACTTTTCTAATTTGTTTTCAACAATCATGGCTAATTTAAAGTTCGATGAGAAGAACAACACCGTAGCTTTATTGGATGAAGACAATCCCAAAGCTGCAGGGTTCAGAGACTGCATAAAGTGGCTGAAGCAATCTCCGATTTTTCATGCTATAACTCACTCACCATCCATTTACATTTTGCACATCCAAGATTTCTGGAGATCAGCTAAGTTGGATGTTAAAGCTAATCAACACTGTATTCGAGCGAGGATAGAAGGAAATGATATCGCCATTACTGAATAAATCATAGCAAGATTGCTTCGTCTGAAGGAGATCAGGGAGACGAGGTTGAGCTTTCTGAAGATCAAGTCTTGGAGGGATTCAGAAGCATGGGGTATGAGGGACCATCTTTTGGGTCAAAGAAAGAGATAAAGAAATCCATGCTGTCAAAAGAATGGAGATACATTGCTCATATCTTCATCATGTGCTTAGATGATCGGAAAGGAGGATCAGACGGTCTTAACCTTAGATGGGCCAAAGCAATGTTGATATCTTGCAGAGACCAAAAGGCAAATATAGCAAGACTGATCTTTGAGTGCATATGTGACAACATAATGGCACTAAAGAAAGAAAAGTGGCTTTTGTATCCAAGATTTGTTCAGATGTTAATTGATGATTTGATTCCAAACATCCCCAAGCACGGAGAAATCAAAAGACCAACCCCGATGAGCTCTAGAATATTTGCAGATTGTTCCTCTGCGAGGCATGATTTCAGTGGGAAAATCACCCACTTATGGGAAAATATGTACTCTGCTGAAAGATGGGCATACATAAAGAAGGTGATAGAAGCGGAGGAAAAGAGATCTGTTGAGAACAGGGAGAAACAAGAAGAAAAAGTTAAAAAGAGAAAACGGTATGCCAAGGAGAAAGAATACAATTTTGAGGATGAAACTGAGCAAGCAATGGATGAAATGAGAGTTGAGAAGGAGAGGAGAAATAAGAAGAGGGCTGAAGAAAGCAGTCACACTGAGGCATCAGAGAGGAGGACTAAACATAAGCATCAAGCTTTCACCAAAATCCTCCAAGTAAAGATACAAGATCTGAGTTTGATCATGACACGATTAGAAACGTCAGTGCTTCTGTGGCCAATGAGCTAAGCATGATGAAAACAAAACTGATAAATCAAGAGCTGAGAGAAAAGCAAAAAGATGAAGTGATAGAGGGGATGCAGAGAATGTTAGTTGATCAAAATAATTTGATCAAAAGGCTGTTGAAGGAGGTGAATGATTTGAAAGCTGCTGCCGGCCTGCCTAATCAGCTAACTCAACATGAGTTAGATGATCTGACGGACACATCAAAGTATCCATTTCTGAATATGGGTGCCTCTTCAAGGGCAGGAGAGGGCACCTCAGGAGCAGCAACTGGAGGAGCAGAGAGTGAGAATGATAATGTGGAAGTTGTAAATGAAGGTTTTGATGATTTGGGACTTGATATTGAGAAAGACCTAACAGGTGAGGAGGTAGTAGGGGAGAAACAACAAGTTGAGAAAGAAAAACAAGCGGAGATGAAGCTGATAGATGGAGAGGAGGAAATTGAGGAGCAGTTGGTAGATTACAGCTCGGAACCGGAGTTCTAGGAGGTGGATGAACGTCCAGTGACCTATGTGACTGATACTGGGTCAGCTGAAACTGGAGCGGTGGAGTTAGATCAATCTGAGTGGTTTCTTAGAGAGAAGGAGGCTGAAGAAATAACTCCACTGTTCCAGAACATAAAAAACCCCACCAGAAAAGAGAGCGATAAGAAGATTTTCAGCAGGAAATACAACTCTGAGCTGAAATTGTTTATGATTAAGAGAAGGGGAGGGGGAATATCTTACGTTCATAAAATAAAAGCCTTTAAAACCCTCCCAAGATGGGATTTGAGAAGGTTGGCTGAGATTCCTTTGATTGGAGCAGAACAGAGTGAACGAGCCAAGCAGTTGGAGATGGAAATTAAAAGGGGTTTAACTGATAACTTCCAAGCTTTTGGTTTCATGAAAATTGAGAGAAAGAGGTCGAAAAAGGATGTTGACTGGGTGACCGGAAAAGGAAAGATTGTATTTAAACTAAAACCGGCTAAGACTGTGGAACGTATTAGGATACCTAATCCTCTTCCCCCGAGACTGCAAGCATTTGAAAAATGGTTCTATGATAACAACACTAGGGAAGCAGTGATTAGAGTAAAAGGGGGAGCTGAGATCAGATTGTTTGATCCGATGGAGGTATTTTCCTTCTGTGATGAAGACTTAGTGATTCTGTGTGAGAATCACATAAAAGTTGGTGCTGGAGCTGATACATTGAAAGAAGCGAGCCTCTTCATGAGAGTAGCCAACAAGGTTAGGGGACTAAGAGCTGAAGTCCAGGAGTTGGCAAGAAAAATAGTTCAAGCGGACGAAACAAGAATGGACGTGGATGATCTGACGAGGCAGATGGATAGATCGATTGAAAAGAGGTTTGTTGGTGAGGCAAGTGGATCTGGAGCTTATACTGAGGATCAAAGCATGCAAGATCAAGAGAAGGTTGTAGTTGAGGACTCACCAGTTCCAGACATAAGTGAGGCCGGGTTTGCTAAGAACTTTATTGTTGATATTGAATCTGATGAGGCAGAATCTGAAGATGTTACAAATCCATTGGCCGGGATTGAGCTAAGGGCAGGAGCTTTCTTGGAGAACTTTGAAGCCGAAGTTGATTTGGATGGAGCTGATTGAGAAGACCCCTCTAGGTGAGGTCCAACCTAGGGGGAGTATTGATGATATAGATAGGTTGGACTCACCTAGTTTAGTTTAGTTTCTTTCATTTTGGATGTAATAGGACAAATGTTAGATAACTTTGATTTATGTAAGTAATAGTTTAGTTTCGCTCTGATGCAGCGAATCTACTAGCGAATCTACAGATTCGCTAGTAGTCAGCTGAAGAAGGTCACCCGGCGAAATTGTTGCTCGCCGGGTGAACTTACCCGTTGGTCAGGGTAGATTCGCTGTAGCGAATCTACCAGCGAATTTGAGTCTGGTTATATATATGCAGTTGATGTATCTTTGGCAGCAAGTTTTGCCATACCTAATTGAGAAATACTTTTGCATTACTGTGTCATAGCTCGTTTAAGGCTGGAATTGTGTTTGTTTTGTTATCTTTGAGCCTTGTTTATTGATATAGATTGAGTTTGGATCATATGGCTACATATTGAAACTCTTTTCTTCATTTTTGCACTGTTTGATTCTGTATTCTTGAGATATCATGTGATTATCATCTCAATAGCACGTAAATCGATCACCAATGGACCAACATATGATTTTATTAGTTTCTAAAATGTTGCCATCAGCTAATACGATGGTAAACGTATCGGCTAGGGTACACGTAGCTAGGTCAACCAAGGATCTAAAAGCACTAGAGATAAAACTAGCAGTCGCTCCAGTATCAAACAAAACGGTAGCAGGATGATCGTTTACAAGAAATGTACCATTAACCACATCAGGTTCCTTCTGCGCTCCAGTTGGGTCCATCATAAAAGTTCTTCCCTTGGGCTTGTTGGGTCGGGTGTCCCTGTTTCTTGCTAGCTTGGGGCGTTTGTTCCTCATATGCCCTGGATCTCTGCACTCATAGCATTGCTTTCCAGGCTCGTAGGTACAGTCTTTAATGAGGTGACCATGTTACTTGCACAGATAACAAAGCATGGGATTGCACTCCCCTTGGTGATGAAGCTTGCATTTGTCGCAGAAGGGCTTGTGCCTAGATACAACCTCCTTGCATTTCCACCATGGTCACTTCGTCCCGTCACTTTGTCTCGCTTCTTCACTAGGTCTCTTGTTTGAACCGCTACTGCTGCCGACCACCTTCCTAGTATCAAACCACTTCCTCTTTTCTTCCACAGCCTTCTTCTTGTCCTCAGTTTTCCCGTGTTCAGTCCACCAGCTCTAACTAGGTCGTCGGTCAGACTACTGGTAAAGTCGACCGCAGCCTGTATGGTTGTAGGCCTGGATGACCGAACCATGCCCCTCACCCTTGGGTGTAACCCCCAGATGAAGCGGGCCACGCCCTTGGATTCTGGCATCACCAAGTGTGGTACCAGTCGGGACAATGCAAGGAATTGGTTGATGTATTTTGTGTAGTTCGGGCCCCTCATCTCCAGATTCAGAAATCTAGCCTCCAGTTTTCTAGTTGGTTGATCGGGCAGTACTTGTTGGTGATTAGTTCCCTGAACTCAGACCAGTTCATCCTACCAACGGCATCCCAGCCTCGAGGCTGAATGATGGTTTTCCACCATTCAAGTGCCAGTCCCTTTAGAGATTGAGAAGCAAACCTCACCATGTGTTCCAACTTGCATTCATTGATGTCTAACACAGCTTCGATTTCGTCCAGCCACCTATATGTTTCAAGTGCACCCTCCGTGCCATGGAAGTCCTTTGGCATGCAAGCCATGAATGTTTTGTAGGAGCACCCCTTCCTAATAGCTTTAGAGTCCTCATTGTTTGCAGTCCCAGTACCACCTCCGGCGTCATTCCGGTCAGCATTAATTTGAGCAATGATGGTTGGTATGGCGTGCGCAATTTGCTGTGCCACAAGATTTACCATCCTCTCGTCATTTCCTGAGTTAGCATTCCCCCCGATGGGAGTCCCTGGAGGAGTAGGAGGTTGGTTTCCGGTTCGCCTTGTTCCTTCATGACGACCTCGGTATGCTCCTTGCCTTCCGATGCGTGTTCCTCTTCTTGTAGGCATTTTGGTAGTACTATAGATAAAGTCGTTTAGCATCTCATAATTTGTTTCAAACAGTCTATGCATCAATTCCCTACAAGGCTCCCTCTATACGAGGAGAGAGTACGGTGTATAATTACACACAACTTATCAATTTCCACAGATTACCAATTTAAACAGTTTAAGCAGTCATAAAGAATGGCATGGCCCAACACCATGAATAAACAACACATGACAGATAATTATAAATGTTTCAACAGCATTGTATCATAGGAATCAGTTCAAAACAAGACAAAGTTCATAGTATCAGAGTCTAGTCTTACAAAGCGGAAGGTGCCATCACCCCCATGAATAATAATAATAATAATAAAAATAATAATAATAATAATAATAATAATAATAATAATAATAATAATAATAATAATAATAATAATAATGGCAGATAATGATAAGTTTGTTTCCTTCAACTGTTCAAAGACAGATGTTTCTTTCCCCTTCCCCATGTCGCCTTCACATCCACTTCTTTTTCAGCCATCACATCCATCCAGAGCTCTTCTTCCTCTGCTCCAGCTCCAACCTCTGCACCCCGTGCAACGTCATCATAGCTTGGAATTGAGCAGACTAGGAGGTCTTGGTAGCTTGCTTAAGAGTCAGCTCGTGGTGACGGACGGTCTTCAGGAGTTCTTCTAGTGCTGCATCAGTAGGTCCTACTTCACTAGCCTGACGGCTGGATTATGAATACCTATCCCCTGCCAGTACGCTGGGGCCATCGTACATGCTGTGCCTCGGAGGCATCCATGGCTCCTCCTGTGGGTGGCGTCGGAGTGATTCAAACGGCGGTGGTATGGGTATAGGAGTCCTAACAGGTGGTGGAGGAGGAGGAGGCATCCTAAATGAGACCGAAGGTCCAGGTCTAGCACTCTTTCATGGACTAGTGATGTTGCGTGCTCCCCTATTCCCAATGGGCGGGATAGGTGAGCAGGACGGAGCGGCAACATGCGGCGAGTGGGAGCGCGTCCGGCTCCTGGAAGGTGTCGTCGAAGAAGAGTCCTCAGAAGCTTCAGTGTCCTAAGGTATTCTTCATACTCCGTTCGCGGTTTTGCCTTCTTGGTGTCCCCCGTTGGTGCACTACCCTCAGTCGGGTAAGCAGGTGCTTTTCCCTTATCAGCCATCGATCGTTTTCTTGTAAAAAGACATCATGAGTACTTTGGTTTCTCATAGCTCATGATAGTCTTACTAATAATATTATACTCATAGTACTAGTGTAACACCCGTATTTTTAGCAAGAAATAAAAGAAAAAGGAAGAAAAGGAAAGAAAATAAAAGTCAACTAAAAAGGAGGGACCAAAAGTGCCAAATGGGCAAAGTTGTTATTTATTTTGTACAAAAAGGGAGGCATGGCCGCCCATAACCCCTGCACATTTCTTTGCATCAGTTTTTAGAGAGAGAAACAGCAGGGACTTCGATTCTTAGAGAGATAAAGAAGAAGAAACCGGACTCAAGGTAAGAATTGGTGTTTTTAAGTTGTGTTTTGGCTAAGAAACCGAGAATGCATGTTCTTATGTGTGTGTGTTTGTGTTCGGGTTGCACTGTGTGTGTGTGTTTTAGGTGTAGAAGCGACTGGGAAGTTAAGAAAGGGTATCCAAAACCCGAAGACAAACTAAGGTGAGTTCTAGGTCCCCTTTTTACTTGTTTTAAACGTTTTGGGGCTGGAAAATGCATGTGAGTATGTTTTTATAAAATTTGGGTTGATACCCGTATGAAATGAATGTATGTGTGTTTATGTTTATGTTAAGATTTATGCCTAGAATCATGTGTATATGTTTAGAACTAGGCATTATGATGTTTGGGACTTGGACTATGAATTAGACACATGAACAGGTTACTAATACGTCTGAAATTTTGCCTTAGAAATATGTCTGAAATTTGGACTTAGAATAAATAAGTATAAGATGATGAGTCCAATAATGTTTATACGTCCAACAGGACTCATGAGTCCTACAGTACCCATGAGTCTGAAAACTAAGTAAAAAGGTGAAAAGTCTGAATTCTGGTCGTATGACCAGCAAATATTTCTAAGTATAGGATGGTACGACCAATAGTGCTCATACGCCCAACAGGGTGGTCGTATGACCAGATGATATTTCTAAGTATAGGATGAAAAGTCCAATAGGGCTCATACGACCAGCACTGCTCTTACGCCTAACAGGGCTCATACGCCCAGGGGGCTTATACGCCCAACAGGGCTCAAACGTCCAGAACACTTAGAATTTTTACAGAAATTTCCTGCAAATCCGAAGTTCGAGGTTTTGACCAGGGTTGACTAGGGTTAATAAATGATGATGTTTCATGCATGTAATGATGATTATGATTAACCCTTATTATTACTGATGATGCTATGTATGATTACGTATGTATGATGCTATGTATGATGATGAATGTACGATGATGAATGTATGATGAGTGTGTATGTTCCTTGTAATTATGTATGCTTATCTTTCCGAAACTTTACGAATAACGAGAATGAACTAATGAAGTATTATGTAACGTAAAGTGAAAGATAATGAAAGAGGAACATGATGATGAATGCATGTATTAACGAATGAACGAAAAGAAGAATGATGATGAATACATGCATTAATGAACGAACGAATTATGTCTTGCAAGCATTGAATAACGCGATTGGTCCTTCTCTGTGATTGACCATGGTCATGGTACCTCTACCGCTTACCTCTAGTACTGTGGCATACGTTTTGTTGTTCATATGTTGACTTCGGCCCGGTAGCTAATAACGATCGAGGTGTAGCATATGGTATTGGTACAATTCACCTTTAAATGTGCAAGTAAGTATGAACGGGATTCTTGTCATTCGACCACAGTAATCATAGCCAAGTGCTATGAAGTGGGTAAAGCCTGACAGAATCCATACGAGAAGTTAAAGATAATGATGTATAACGAATAATAAAGATAATAACGAATATTATCTCTGTGTACGTATGATGTATGAACGCATGCACGAAAGGATACTTTTAAATAAGTAAAAGTATGTTTTATTATAAAACTAGAACTCACTCAGCAACGCTGACTTTTATGTGTTTTCCAGTTGGCAGGTAGTGTTGCTGAGGATGGCACGAGGCGTCTACTCAGCTCTTTTGGGATGGCATTCTTTTGTTAATGTTTTTGTATTGTAATGCAAACAAACGATATTTTGTAATGGGTGTTGTATTACTTTGCAAAAGCATTTATAGAAAAATTCAAAGTTTCCGCTGCAAGATTTTTATTAAGTTATATTAAATGTATGTTTTATGGGTGATAACGACCAACCGTAAGGTGCCCGGGAACGGGGCCTTACAAGTTGGTATCAGAGCCAAAGTTTAAGTGAAATGGGTAAAATTTTAAAATAAACCTAAACTTAAACTGAAAATGGGACAGAAAGGAAGAGAATGCCATCTGAGTAGTTGCGTGCCATCAGGTATTTTTATTAAAGTTAATCATGATTTCGTGCGCATGATATGTGTTTATGTGTACTGTTAGACTTAGATACTAATGTAGTCAGGACAGGTAATGCTCGGGGTACGAAGAGTAGAGTAAGTGGCTAATCACAACTGGCCACTGTAATTAGGGACTTACTATACTTGACATAAACTGAGCTATTTCCTTGAATGATCGTGTTGGTGTTTAAATCTTCCAGTGTGATAGAAGATGGTCGGTGGTAGATCATCTAAAGCTTCCCGTGGCGGTGGACGTGGTGATGAACCGCGTAACACACGAGGAAGACTTAGGACAGAGAAAGGAGTTCATGAGGAAAACGAGACCCCTCATCAGGAGGAGGCAGACGAAAGCGCGAATTTGAGAGCCTCGGTAAAGGAGGCAGTGGTCGAGGAAGTGCACCAGGTCATGCAGACGATCTTACCGTCTGTAGTGACCGAAGTGATAAAGGCAGTACGTAATGATGAGAGACGAGGGAGGAATCGGTCCTCGGGTAGACAGCAACAGATAGAAGCAGAAACAGTATTATCCGATGATGAAGAGGAAGAGGAAGAAGAACAGTTACGGGAGACAGCCCGGGGTTGTAACTACGGGGCATTCATGAGGTGCAAGCCCCTAACTTTTGATGGTTCTGGTACTGCTACTGATGCTCAACAATGGGTGATGGAAATGGAAGCTGTCCTCGATATTAGTGATTGCCAGGAGGACAAGAAGGTGAAGTTTGCTACCCACTCTTTCACAGGGTCGGCTTTGTGCTGGTGGAAAAATATAGTCCAAGCCGAGGGTAGTAGGGCTATAGGGAAGATGAAGTGGGCTGAGTTAAAAAGGCTGGTGATTGAGGAATTCAGTCCTCATCGGGAATGGATAGAATTGAGAGAGAGTTCCTGCAGTTGGAGGCGGGGACGATGACCCACCAACAACAGACCACCAAGTTTAACGAGTTGGCGCTGTTGGTGCCGGAGCAGGTGACGCCGGTGTCTCGAAAGATTAACCGGTATATTCAGGGGCTGCCAGCTGAAATTCGTTGGCACTTGATTTCTGCCCGACCAAGCACTTTCAGGTCGACAGTGGATTTGGCGGGAAGGTTATTCGATGAACGGGCTGCGTTGGTAAAGGCTGAGGGTAGCAGGAAAGGAAGTGGAGAGAAGAACTGGCAGGGGAAGAGATTTGGTCGGGGTGATACTTCGACGAGTAACAAGAAGGCGAGGGCGGATGATCACCGTGTGGTCGTGACGGGAGCTGGGGTGAGGAAGTGTGGTAAGTGTGGAAGGGAGCACTCAGGGGAGTGCAAATAGGGATCCAACATCTGCTTTAAGTGTGGGAAGACGGGGCATATATCAAAGGATTGCCGGATGGGCAAGTGTTTTAACTGTGGGGAAGGCGGTCATATGAGCAGGGACTGTAAGAAGCCGAGGGCTGAGGCTTCAGGGGTAAAGAAGACGGGAAGTGAAGGTCCGAGAGCAAGCGCCAGGGCTTTCACTATGACGCAGGAAGAGGATAGGACGGACCCCGATGTGGTGTCAGGTACGTTTCTAGTAAATCAAACTCTTGCTTCTGTGTTATTTGATTCTGGTGCTAGTAGGAGTTTCATTTCTGCTACTTTCTATGCTAAATTGCCTGTTAGTAGTAAATGCATTAATGAGCCTTTTTATGTAGAAACTGCTATTGGTAAGTCCACTAGAGTTACTGATGTGATAGAGGACTGTAGCATAAAATTAGAAGGTCATAGGTTTGCTGCTAGATTACATGTGATGCCCCTAGGTGGATTTGATGTAGTACTAGGGATGGATTGGTTGGCAACCTATGAAGCGAATATCGTATGTCGAAAGAAGGTGATTAGATTGACGGCATCTGACGGAAGTCTGGTGACAATATACGGTGATCGGGTAACGGTGATTCCGAAGGTGATTTCGATGGCGGTGGCGGGGAAGTGCATGAGGCGTGGGTGCAACACCTACCTATGTTATGTGAAGGATGTGGAGACGCCAACACCACAACTATCCGACGTTCCGGTTGTGTGCGAGTTTCCAGATGTGTTCCCGGAAGACTTATCGGGATTGCCACCTAACCGCGAAATTGAATTTCAAATTGACTTAATACCCGGTGCCCAACCTGTCGCCAAGGCACCGTATCGATTAGCTCCTACGGAGATGAAGGAGTTGATGGAGCAACTGCAGGAGTTGCTTGACAAGGGCTTCATTAGACCGAGTATCTCTCCTTGGGGTGCTCCGGTCTTATTTGTGAAAAAGAAGGACGGTAGCATGAGAATGTGTATCGACTACCATGAATTGAACAAGTTGACCATAAAGAATCGGTATCCGTTACCGAGGATCGATGACTTGTTCGACCAGCTCCAGGGTGCCAGTTGGTTCTCGAGGATAGATCTTCGATCTGGCTACCATCAATTGAAGGTAAAGGAGCAGGACATTCCTAAAACAGCTTTCCGTACGCGTTATGGACACTATGAGTTTCTCGTTATGTCATTTGGTCTAACTAACGCACCAGCTTCTTTTATGGATCTGATGAACCGAGTGTGTCGGCCAATGTTAGATAAATCAGTGATTGTGTTCATCGATGATATCCTGATTTATTCGAGGAGAGAAGAAGAGCATGCCGGTCACATTCGGGAAGTATTGGAGACTTTGAGAAAGGGAGAAACTGTATGCTAAGTTCTCCAAATGTGCTTTCTGGCTACGCGAGGTGCAATTTCTGGGTCACGTGGTAAATGCAGAGGGAATCATGGTGGACCCAGCAAAGGTTGAGGCTGTGATGCAATGGAAATCACCAAAGACGCCATCCGAGATTCGTAGCTTCTTGGGATTGGCGGGCTATTATAGGAGATTTATTCAAGACTTTTCAAAGATAGCCTCACCTTTGACAAAATTGACTCGTAAGGACGTGAAATTCGTGTGGGGTCGAGAACAGGAGACGGCTTTTGAGGAGTTGAAGGCAAGACTAACACAAGCTCCTGTTTTGACTTTGCCTGAGGGAAATGAAGACTTAGTGGTCTATTCGGATGCATCTTATTCTGGGCTAGGTTGTGTGTTGATGCAACGTGGAAAGGTGATAGCCTACGCATCTCGACAACTGAAGATCCACGAAGTCAACTATCCCACGCACAATCTAGAATTAGCTGCGGTGGTTTTTGCGTTGAAGATTTGGCGGCACTATCTATACGGGACGAAGTGCACAATCTTCACCGACCACAAAAGCTTTAAGTACTTCTTCGAGCAGAAAGATCTTAACATGAGGCAGAGGCGATGGTTGGAACTAATTAAGGATTATGATTGCGAAATCCATTACCACCCGGGCAAAGCCAATGTGGTGGCTGATGCCCTTAGCCGAAAAGAAAGGCCTGAGCCGATCCGGGTGAAGGCTTATCAGTTGATCATGACCTCCGACGTGATGACACAGGTTAAGGAGTTTCAAGACGAGGCTTTGAAAGAAGATCGTCTTAACTCCGAAAGGATGAGAGGTCTAGTGACGGAGTTGGGTGAGAACACTCTAGGTGTTAAGATCCGATTTGGGCGAATGTGGATTCCTCGATATGGGGATCTACGTGAAAAGATCATGGATGAGGCCCATAAGACTCGATACTCCATTCACCCCGGTGCTACCAAAATGTACCACGATATGAAGAAGGATTATTGGTGGCCGGGTATGAAACGTGACGTAGTGGAGTACGTGAGTAAATGCCTAACTTGGTTACAAGTAAAGGCAGAACACCAGAAGCCTTACGGGAAGATCCAACCGTTGGATATACCCGAGTGGAAGTGGGAGCACATCACTATGGACTTCATCACGAAGTTACCACGTACCCTAAAGGGTATGATGCTATATGGGTAGTAGTTGACCGCTTGACGAAGAGTGCCCACTTCCTACCGATCCGCGAAATGTACTCATCTGAAAGATTGGCGGATCTGTTCATCAAAGAAATTGTAGCTCGTCATGGTGTACCGGTGTCTATTGTGTCTGATCGGGACACCCGGTTTACCTCCAAGTTTTGGAAAAGATTTCATGATGCAATGGGGATGAGGCTACACATTAGTACAGCATATCACCCTCAGATAGATGGTCAGTCTGAAAGGACGATCCAAACCCTCGAAGACATGCTTTGGGCGTGCGTGATCGACTTTGGAGGAAGTTGGGACAACCACCTGCCGTTAGCAGAATTCTCGTACAACAACAGTTATCACGCCAGCATTGGCATGCCCCTTACGAGATGCTATAAGGTAGGAGATATAGGACGCCCGTGTGCTGGGAGACATTGGGCAGAAAGAGTTAGGAGGTGTCGAGGTAATTGAAGCAACGACTGAAAAGCTGGAAAAGATCAAAGCCTTCATGACGGCGGCGAAAGATAGGCAAAAGTCGTATGCTGACAAGAGACGAAGACCGATAGAGTTCAAGGTTGGTGACCGAGTTATGTTGAAGGTCTCCCCTTGGAAAGGAATTATTAGATTCAGGAAAAGAGGTAAGCTAAGCCTGAGATACATAGGACCTTTCCGAATTGTCGCACGAGTAGGAGAGGTGGCCTATCGACTTGAACTGCCGGATGAGTTGAGTGCAATTCATCCTACATTCCATGTATCTCATCTGAGAAAGTGCTTAGCTGATAAAGGCATGGTTGTACCACTGGCGGATATTGAAGTAGACGAACGGCTCAATTACGTTGAGCAACCAGTGGCAATCATTGATCGTAAGGAGAAGAGGTTGAGGAATAAAGTGGTTCCTCTTGTGCGTGTACAGTGGAAGCACAGGAAGGGATCCGAGTCTACGTGGGAGACTGAAGAAGAAATGAGACAGTACTACCCACATCTGTTTGAGGAATAACAGGTTTCGGGGACGAAACCTATATAAGGGGGGTGGACTTGTAACACCCGTATTTTTAGCAAGAAATAAAAGAAAAAGGAAGAAAAGGAAAGAAAATAAAAGTCAACTAAAAAGGAGGGACCAAAAGTGCCAAATGGGCAAAGTTGTTATTTATTTTGTACAAAAAGGGAGGCATGGCCGCCCATAACCCCTGCACATTTCTTTGCATCGGTTTTTAGAGAGAGAAACAGCAGGGACTTCGATTCTTAGAGAAAGAAAGAAGAAGAAACCGGACTCAAGGTAAGAATTGGTGTTTTTAAGTTGTGTTTTGGCTAAGAAACCGAGAATGCATGTTCTTATGTGTGTGTGTTTGTGTTCGGGTTGCACTGTGTGTGTGTGTTTTAGGTGTAGAAGCGATTGGGAAGTTAAGAAAGGGTATCCAAAACCCGAAGACAAACTAAGGTGAGTTCTAGGTCCCCTTTTTACTTGTTTTAAACGTTTTGGGGCTGGAAAATGCATGTGAGTATGTTTTTATAAAATTTGGGTTGATACCCGTATGAAATGAATGTATGTATGTTTATGTTTATGTTAAGATTTATGCCTAGAATCATGTGTATATGTTTAGAACTAGGCATTATGATGTTTGGGACTTGGACTATGAATTAGACACATGAACAGGTTACTAATACGTCTGAAATTTTGCCTTAGAAATATGTCTGGAATTTGGACTTAGAATAAATAAGTATAAGATGATGAGTCCAATAGTGTTTATACGTCCAACAGGACTCATGAGTCCTACAGTACCCATGAGTCTGAAAACTAAGTAAAAAGGTGAAAAGTCTGAATTCTGGTCGTATGACCAGCAAATATTTCTAAGTATGGGATGGTACGACCAATAGTGCTCATACGCCCAACAGGGTGGTCGTATGACCAGATGATATTTCTAAGTATAGGATGAAAAGTCCAATAGGGCTCATACGACCAGCAGTGCTCTTACGCCTAACAGGGCTCATACGCCCAGGGGGCTTATACGCCCAACAGGGCTCAAACGTCCAGAACACTTAGAATTTTTACAGAAATTTCCTGCAAATCCGAAGTTCGAGGTTTTGACCAGGGTTGACTAGGGTTAATAAATGATGATGTTTAATGCATGTAATGATGATTATGATTAACCCTTATTATTACTGATGATGCTATGTATGATTACGTATGTATGATGCTATGTATGATGATGAATGTACGATGATGAATGTATGATGAGTGTGTATGTTCCTTGTAATTATGTATGCTTATCTTTCCGAAACTTTACGAATAACGAGAATGAACTAATGAAGTATTATGTAACGTAAAGTGAAAGATAATGAAAGAGGAACATGATGATGAATGCATGTATTAACGAATGAACGAAAAGAAGAATGATGATGAATACATGCATTAATGAACGAACGAATTATGTCTTGCAAGCATTGAATAACGCGATTGGTCCTTCTCTGTGATTGACCATGGTCATGGTACCTCTACCGCTTACCTCTAGTACTGTGGCATACGTTTTGTTGTTCATATGTTGACTTCGGCCCGGTAGCTAATAACGATCGGGGTGTAGCATATGGTATTGGTACAATTCACCTTTCAATGTGCAAGTAAGTATGAACGGGATTCTTGTCATTCGACCACAGTAATCATAGCCAAGTGCTATGAAGTGGGTAAAGCCTGACAGAATCCATACGAGAAGTTAAAGATAACGATGTATAACGAATAATGAAGATAATAACGAATATTATCTCTGTGTACGTATGATGTATGAACGCATGCACGAAAGGATACTTTTAAATAAGTAAAAGTATGTTTTATTATAAAACTAGAACTCACTCAGCAACGCTGACTTTTATGTGTTTTCCAGTTGGCAGGTACTGTTGCTGAGGATGGCACGAGGCGGCTACTCAGCTCTTTTGGGATGACATTCTTTTGTTAATGTTTTTGTATTGTAATGCAAACAAACGATATTTGTAATGGGTGTTGTATTACTTTGCAAAAGCATTTATAGTAAAATTCAAAGTTTCCGCTGCAAGATTTTTATTAAGTTATATTAAATGTATGTTTTATGGGTGATGACGACCAACCGTAAGGTTCCCGGGAACGGGGCCTTACAACTAGTGATGGCATTAGTATTAAGAATCTCTATGTATTCCTTATCAGTGAGATTAGAATCAATTGTTTCTCAAAATAATGTCAGGTAAAACAGTTCATCAAAAAAAATCCATTTCAAATCCTAGTCAAATTAAGTTTCGACGTTCATCAGTATTAAACAGAAAAGCCCAAACATAACTTAGAGGTTCGTGATGGAAATTACGCGTCCGGTAAATTCATGATTACGTTGATCAAGTGTAATCATCAATTTACCCAACCCGATCATTCCAACACTTTCCCACAAGGACAGTCCTAGGGTATCAGGGTTGTAGCCTAGGGTCTACTATGGTATTCCCGACTTCTCCACAACCATTGGCTCTGATACCAATCTGTCACACCCCAGGGCCCCGGTAGGGTGGGACGTCACAGATTAGCAACAAACATACATGGCAGAGGAAACAAACCAATATAGGAGCTCAAAGGGAGAGAACATCACATGGCATTTAAAGTTTTAAAAGACACCGGGCAGGAAACAGATCCAGCCGCAAATGTTTACATAGTTCAACCAAATAGAATAGTCATTAAAACAAATTGTTCAAGTCATGATTTTGGTCACACAAGCAAATGCCATGGTCTCGGGATTGAGTCTAAGTCTTCCATAATAGCTAAGAGTCTTCACTGGTTACCTGAAACATGCTCAAAAGAAAATTGTGTCAACTAAAAAGTGGTGAATTCAAGTGCGTAAAGTTTCAAAACAATAAAAAGGAACTCTTAAAGTCCGCAGTAAAGGTTTTAGAATCAAGCGTGAAAGTTTATGAAAATCTCATTTGATTTTAAAAACATCAATTTTAGTATCAGTCATCGTGGGGTATCACAATCAACCCTTCACTTGGTCCCCGGTTGGCCTCTTCTAAACTTGTGTTTAACCGGATATTCCTGAAGGAAAAAACCAAGCCTCAGAACAGTGAACCATTCCTGCTAGGATGGTTCACCATAGTATCTTATTCAAAACATGTTACATGCCACAAACGACTCCTCAAGATCTCAGTGGGGTACCTCCCTCTAGCGGGAGCACTGTGCGTAGGGGATTCCCCAAATAGATCTATCCACATAAAACAAGCGGTTCACAAAAGAATTAATGATCATAATATAAGTATCAGCAGGTATCCAAAAAGTCCCACATACAAGCATCAAATAAAGCACAATCATAGTTCATAACAAAGAGCATGTTCCATCCCAAAAACAGTAAGTAAAAAGGGATCACTAGAACTCATCTTAGACGTTAAGCAAAGAAATCCTTCATATGCCGGGAATGTCTCAAGTCTAGCACCCTAACATGAATATATTATGTGATTAGCTACTGCTCTAAACCTATTTAAGGTGCATCAAGAGTGTCTAAGCCTTAGTTGGTCGGGTTTGACTTTGATTCGATTAGGGTTTGTATAAAAGTTTCTTTTTATGGAAAGTCAAGGTTTCTCATACAATTAAGGGTTTTTACATTACTATGTCCAAAATATATGATAAATACGCTAATAAAGTGACTAATTTGCTTATTGGAGTCGGTTATGAAGTTTAACAAAGTTTTACAGTTTAGCCCCTGAAGTTTTCAAATTGACAGTTTCTACCCTTAAGTTTGGTTTCTTGTTTTAGATGACCTTTATAACCAAAAATCAGTTTCAAGAACTTAATATAACTTTATTTTAAGAATGTATACTCAAATTTTTATTTTATGGGCTCGGTTTATAATTTACGCGTTTAACGTTGCCGGTTACGGTAAAACCGAAAGGTTTGAGATGGTTGAGTATGGGTTTTCATGTTTTGAGTCTAGGTCCAGTAGATAACTTTTTAAAATCATTTCATATGTTTCTAACCTTTTAAATCACAAAATTTACCCCTAGTAGTGGGAAGACTCGTTTTTACGTTTAAACCGTTAAAACGCGTTTTTAACCGGGTTTGACCATTTTAAAAGCTTGTTTGACCAAACTTTCCACTTTATAAGTTATTTTATTATTTATCCTACTGGAATGCCATGATTTTTATAATTTCTCACCTTATATGCATTTTTCTTAGATTTTCCTAAAAAACGTCTCTCGGTTAGCACCCGTTTTCACTTAAAATTCCATTTAAATTATCTTTTGACCACTAAAAATTCCCATTAACTCCAGAACACTTTATTAATCCTTAATGAACCTGGAATTCTCTTCAAAAAGTTTATAGTTCAAGATTTCTTGTTTTTAAGTTGTTTTAGCTTGTTTTCGGGTCCTGAAAGTGACCAAAATGGGTCTAAACACAACATGTCCTTTGTTCCAGAGATTAAACAATATTAACACTCTTAATATTAATCAAAACCTACTGAAATAACAGTCCCAAATCATGGCCTAGTCATTCTACACATCCATAGCCTTCAAATACATAGAAAATGCCATAACCGACCATTACACTTGTGTAAATCATTGTAACTTAAGTTTATTCATTCCCAAAACTTTATCTAACTTAAAAATCAGCTTGTTGGGGTGTCTAAAAATCATTTTGAGCAGGTTATAACCCGTCTAAGAGGGTTTTCAAGAAAGCGTTTAAGGTGTGTTGTAACTTGTAGAAAGAGTGGTTTTTCATGGTGTTCTAGTGTTAACACCTTTCATTCATGGTGTACAACTATTTTTAACATTCTAAGCAGATTATTAAGAGTTTAATGAGTCATTAGAAAGAAGGTTACAAGGTTGGTTCTTAAAGTTTACAAGATGCACAAGTTGGGTGGTGAGAATCACCCAAAAAGAGGGTTTTCTAGGTGTAACTCTTGTTACACCTATAGATTGACATGTTATACTTGTAGGATACCTTCAAGAACGTGGTAAGCTCTCCAAGAAAAAGGTAGTAGTGAGAGGTTTCTGCTATAACTAGAAAAATAGGGTTTTTAGGTGAACAATGAAGTTAAACTTGAGAAATGACCAAAACCGAACATAGTGAGCTTACACTTGATGTATCTCATAGTTTAGAAGGTGTGGATGGTCGTGGATGGTTAAAATCTCCTTGGACTTGACTGTAGAACCTCGAACAAGAGCTGGAACCTCAAGTATTGCACGTTCCAAGCCTCAAAACATCACCAAAAGGTCACTTTTCTTGCGGTTTGCTGCTGGCCGATGTTATTGTTGTTGTGGTTCGCGACTTGGAGCTGGAATGAGGCTGAAATGGGAGAGTGTTGTGTGTGTTTTCTGGTGTGGATAGTTCTAGAGAGAGGAGAGAGAATGAGAGGAGTGAGGGTCTTGCAAAAGTGAATTGTGCATGTAAGGAGAATGGATGATAGGAAGGTTGTGTGTAGTGGTGGACAAGTGTGGTGATTGGGGGTTCAAGAGGCGGCCGAGATTTGGCTTTTAGTGGGGTTTTCTTTTAAATTTTTATTGTAGACTAATAATATTAGGTGGTATTAATTTGAAATGTAGTGTATAATTATTAGTTAGTAGATAATGTTAGTTGATATCATGTGTATGATCATTCATGCATGATCCAAAATTTCCAAGTGTGTGTATGTATGCATGCTTTTAAATTGTTTCAATTAAGGCTTCGTATTCTAGCTAGGGTGACTAATCAATATTCCTGGGCACAAATTTTCTAAAAAGGCAAGACTTAAAATGACTAAATTCATATAAATCGCATTGAATCATAAAAATAGATCAAATAACAATTGGTGATTCTAACATTCTTGATATAATTAAATTGTTTCCATTATTATTACACATAAGATGGGATATGATGAAATAAATTAGGGTTTAGAATAGTGACCTTGAGACCGGTTGTCACAAATATGTATCTCAGGTCCGAGGATGCAATGATATTCGCCTTTACTCAATCTCTCTTAGGTCTAATCACAATGATTCCATGCAGAAATAATTGAGAGCGGGTTAGTCCTATAACTATATCCCATATATATCAATGAACTTTGGTAGCAACCTCTTGCTCTATATTCATACCTTATGAATATCAACCAATCCAAGTTCATTATAGTCTTACATTCATAGTTGTTCCCACAAGTATGATCGACTACGGACGTTTAGAATAACTTACTTATTCACGGATTTAAAACATGCTAAAATAGAAGAACAAATGAAGGTTATAACCATATAATTAAGTCAAATAACATAAGTTCCAATATCCAAACACAAAATATAAAATCAAATCCAGTCACTAGAATATCGAAGTCCCGTGGCACAAGCATGACCTTCATGCTTTGCCTTTTCAAAGAGCTTTGTGAGTGGATCCGCAATGTTTTTATCAGTGTGAACTTTGCGAATACATATCTTTCCCTTTTCAACTTCATCCCTTACGTAGTTGAATCTCCGCTCAATGTGCCTTGTTTTCTGATGTGCACAGGGTTCCTTGATTTGAGCAATCGCACCCTCGTTATCACAAAGAATCTCCAGAGGATCTTGAATGGAAGGGACTACCCCTAGACCAGCTATGAATTTCTTCAACCACGCAGCTTCCTGTGCTGCCAATGAAGCGGCGATGAATTCTGACTTTGTAGTGGACAACGATTGAGCTTTTCCAAGAAACAGCTCCCCCATTCAGAATAAAGATGTACCCCGATTGAGATCGTGAATCATCTCGATAGGTTTGGAAACTCGCATCCGTGTAACCCTTCACAACGAGTTCCTCTTCACCAGACCCGTAGATCAAGAACATGTCCTTAGTCCTCCTTAGGTACTTTAGAATGTTCCTGACAGCCATCTAATGACTATCACCAGGATTTTGCTGGTATCTACTTGTCATGCTTAAAGCGCATGACACGTCCGGTCTAGTGCATATCATTGCATACATGTGGATCCTATAGTAGATGCATATGGGATTGCCTTCATTCTATTCTGCTCCTCCTTTGAGCTAGGACATTGAGTTGTACTCAATATTGTCCCTCTATGAATAGGTATAGTACCTTTCTTAGAGTTTTCCATCTTAAACCTTTTAAAGATTTTGTCAATGTATGCACTTTGATTTAAACCAATCAGCCGCCTTGATCTATCCCAATAGATCTTTATTCCCAAAATATAGGCGGCTTCTCCAAGATCCTTAATGGAAAAGCAGCTTCCAAGCCAGGCTTTTACACCTTCCATTGTTGGAACGTCATTCCCAAACAGTAGAATGTCATCGACATACAATACTAGGAAAGTTATTGTGCTCCTACTAGCCTTCTTATACACACAAGCCTCATCAGCATTTTTGATGAAGCCAAATTTCTTGACCTCTTCATCAAAATGGTGATTCTAGCTTCTTGATGCTTGTATCAATCCACAGATTGATTTCTTTAACTTGCATACTTTATTAGGATGTTTTGGATCGACAAAACCTTCAGGGTGAACCATATAGACATCTTGCTCAACATATCCATTTAGGAAAGCAGTTTTGACAACCATTTGCCAAATCTTATAATCATAATGAGCAGCTATGGCAAACAATATCCTTATGGACTTTAGCATCGCAACAGGTGAGAAGGTTTCATCATAATTAACCCCTTGAGTTTGAGTGAAACCCTTTGCTACAAGTCTAGCCTTATAAGTTTCCAAGTTTCCATGCATGTCAGTTTTCTTCTTGAAAACCCACTTACTTCTAACTACCTTGGAGTTGAGAGGTGGTACAATAAGTTCCCAAACTTGATTGTCATACATGAATTGCATCTCAACGTTCATGGCTTCAAGCCACTTGTCACAATCCAAATTGGACACTGCATCATGATATGTGGTTGGTTCATCTGAATCTACCACATAGAATCCACACATGAAAAATCCGTATCTTTCAGATGGATTACTAGTTCTACCACTTCTGCGAACGGTTTGTGTGTATTGATCAACCGTTTGATCATCCTCAACATCCTCATGTTGAGTGCTAGTTTTAACCAAATGTGCATCGGGTCGTGGTTCTTGATCCTCCTCAAGATCCACTGTTCTACTGCTAGTTCCTTCCATAAGGAACTTTGCTTCTAAGAACTCACCCTTTCTGGCAACAAAGACCATTTGTTCCAGTGGATCATAGAAATAATATCCCATAGAATCTCTAGGATATCCAATAAAGATACACTTGGTGGATCGGACTTCCAATTTGTTTGTGGTGGGAGTCTTAACATAAGCCTCACAACCCCAGACCCTTAAGTATGATAAGGATGGAAGTCTTCCATGCCATATCTCAAAAGGTGTCCTTTCCACCTTTTTGGTTGGAGCCATATTTAGAATACGGGCCGCGAAGAGCAAAGCGAAACCCCAAAATGATAGAGGCAATGTGCTTCTAGCCATCATAGATCGGACCATATCCAATAAGGTTCGATTCCTCCTCTCAGACACACCATTATGTTGTGGTGTTCCAGGTGGAGTGAGTTGTGAGACAATCCCACAACTCTTAAGATAATCTTGAAAAGCATCACTTAGGTATTCACCTCCTCTATCGGTGCGGAGAACTTTAATCGACTTGTTGAGTTGATTTTCTATTTCATTCTTGAAGATTTTGAACGTTTCAAAAGCTTAATCTTTGTGCCTTAATAAGTACACGTACCCATAGCGACTATAATCATCAGTAAAGGTAATGAAGTATCTTTCACTGTTCCTAGTCATTGGATTAAAAGGACCACATACATCCGAATGTATGATACCTTATAAATCTTTTGCCCTTTCGTTAGTTCCACTAAAGGGTGCCTTAGTCATTTTTTCTTGTAAACAAGATTGACATATATCAAATGAATCACATTCATTTGTTTTTAAAAGACCATTCTTTTGAAGTGTTTGTATACGTTTCTTGTTTATATGACTAAGACGATAATGCCAAAGATAGGTATCACTCAAATCCAACTTGAGTTTCTTGGTGTTAGTTTGGTACAATGAACTATTTAAAGTATTTTCATGAACCAATTCATAAACACCATTAATGGGAATAGCTTTAAAATAGAACATATCATTTAAAGAAACATGAATATCATTTTCAACAAAAGATAATACATAAACATAATGTCTTAATTGGGATACATAAATAATGTTCCTAGTCAAACTAGGAGCATACAAAACATTCTTCAAAGTTACTTCCAAACCACTTGGAAGTTTTAGGATGTACTCCCCACGAGCTTTAACTTTGACTTTGGCTCCATTTCCCATGAAGAGGCTAAAATCCCCTTGATTGAAGTTCCACATCCGGTATTCAATACCCATGTGTTAGAAGATATAACATTAAGATCAATATGAATCATGTAAATTGTACCTGAGGTTTGCCCCGCATCCCTCTTTTCTCTCAACTCTTTAAGATAGACTGGACAATTTCTCATCCAATGCCCTATCTCACCACACTTGAAGCTTGGGTCGTTTGCAGCAACCTTTTGCTTCTTCTCCTTGGGCTTCGGAGGTTCCGCGCTAACAACCATCTTCCCTTTCCCCTAACGTGCCCCTTTCCTTTGACAACAATTGCCTTAGGAGGGGGTTGAGACCTTCTCTTTTTCCCACCTTCATTGATGGCGAGAACAGGTAATGTCACACCCCGGGCGCAGAGAGGCGGGACGTCACGATTAGTAAACAACAACCAAAATGCAGCGGAAACTAAAAAGTGTCACATGATGTATACATTAAAATATTGGCTTTGCTTCCAATTCAAACGGTGCTTCAACCTACAATCTATAGGTGTCGTGATCAATCTCTCAGGAAATATTTCTTGAAGCTTCAGTAACTAAGGCTTCTAGGCTCAACCTTTGTCTTTAACCTCTACCCTCGTATCTTGCTTTGGATTTGGGTAACTTCTATAGCTCCACTATTCTCCCTAGCTGTACCTGAAGACATGCTCAAAAGAAAATTGTGTCAACATAAAGTTGGTGAGTTCAAGTGGTTAAAGTTTCAGAAAACAAAAGGGACCCTTAGAGTCCACAAGTTAAAGTTTTTGTATCTATTGTAGCGGTTGTGGGGTCACAATCAACCCTGCACTTGGTCCCCGGTTGGCCTCTTCTAAACTTGTGTTTAACCGGATATTCCCGTAGGAAAGAACCAAGCCTCAGAACAGTGAACCATTCCTGCTAGGATGGTTCACCGTAGTATCTTATTCAAAACATGTTACATGCCACAAACGACCGCTCAAGTTCTCAGTGGGGTACCTCCCTGTAGCGGGAGCCACTGTGCGTGGGGGATTCCCCAAATAGATCTATTCACATAAAAACAAGCGGTTCACAAAAGAATTAATGATCATGACAAAAGTATCAGCAGGTGTCCAAAAAGTCCCACATACAAGCATCAAATAAAGCACAATCATAGTTCAAAAACAAAAGAGCATGCGTCATCCCAAAAACAGTAAGTAAAAAGGGGAACACGAGAACTCACCTGGTGTCCTTATATAAATTCAGAGCTCGATAAGGAAGAGTGATGACCATCAACAAAGCAATCCTAACTAGAACATATAAGATTCACATTTAGAATTAGCATGATGTTATTACATACGTGCGGTTGAGCTCTTTAGTTAAATTTAAGTTGGTGATTAGTATCCTTAATGTAGTTTAGCTTCTTGTGTATTTGTTAATTGTCATGAATTAACTTGTGTACATTAGGTTAGTTAATGCATTTAATCAAGAGTTGTGTCTTAGTATGAAAAATGTCGAAAAATCAATTTATATCATGAATTCCAAATCTTTATAAATAACTTGCATTAACAATGTAGGTAATATATAATGTTTCAAACAATGTTTATAATGTTCGCATTCATACCATATTTGTTAACTTGGTTGACGCTAAATAATCCAATTATTGATAACAGTTGATGGTATTTTTGATAAAAAGGGTGATACCAATATATTTATTTCAATAGCAATGAGGTTACCAACTATTAATAACAACAAGATGATGTATCATTAATGCAATTTAGGTATTTTACTTTAAATAAAACGTGTAGATGCCGATTAACCTAAATGTTCATTGTATAAATATTTGAATGCACAATCATATTTGTGGGAATTACATCTCTAAGTCTTGTACGATTTAATGTGACATGAGGTAAATTTCTTTGTATAATCAATGACAATGTTATAACTATTTCCCCAAAAATGTAATACTTCATGTATTTATCTAGGTTGATTTTCGAATAGATAACGTTGTTGTTTAAATCTCGAGTCCAAATCATCCATTTAAAATCAGATAATCATAACAAATGACGTTCATTTTTGTTTATAATTCACGTATTTTATAATTTAAGCCTTTAATTAATTAGAGCTCAAATAACACGTATGCAAATTATAATTCAATTTCAAATGTGTTGCGCGTGCGATTATACCTTTCGCTCGGTTCACGTTCGCTAAACCACTCGTCTTCTCCATGTTCTTGTTGTTGGCTATCCGTTGACCTCGGTTGGCCATGCTTGACCAACACCCGTCACGCCACCATATCATTCTAACACAACCACCACCATTATCAACTACAACAACCACAGCCACACCATCGATCAACACCACTATGCCACCACTTAAACATCATTTCAACCACGATTTTCACAATCAGCCTAACCGAATTCAAGACAATCATCAAAACCAAACTTGAAATCCCCCAACCATGAATCACAACCACACCCAACTTCACCATTGCCATTATTCACCATTATAACTAACACATGCACATCTACTAACCACCATTAACAGCCCCAAACACAACCCTAATCACAACCATCATCACAACCGCCAACACCACCACCATTATCGACACTTACCGACCTAACTGACACCAAATCGACTATTTTGACAGCTTTCAACCAACACAACAGCCTATTTCATGGGCCCAGCCACATTGGGCAGCCTTCGGGTGCCCTAATCCGACCACCACCGATCGCCACAACCACGACAGCCAACGTTCACCACAACCGAAAACAACATAAACATAATCACAGTTTTCCTCACCATCCGCAGCCATCACCACCACAACCTACAACAGCCACAATCGCGACCTACACCATCCACCAGCACCACTACCTTGGACCCGATCTGGTACAGATCTAAACATGCAGCCCAAAATCATAACAATCTGCGGTTTGTAGTCCAAGAAAACAAAGGAGGAATGAAGCAGTTCGGTTCTAAGGGAACCTTACCGAGAGAAAAGCAGTGGGGCGGCCTAGTCCACCTTCGGCCACCGTCGCATGTGGTGTGGGAACACCACGATAATACCACCACCATCGCAACCGCACACCACCCTCATCGGCTTCGTCAGACTTCTGGATCCACCACCATCACACGTCTCTACCGCGACCATTCCCACCATCGTGGTCACACTGATATCGCAGCCACCATCATCAACAACCATCATCATCAATCGACATCATAGCCTCCCAACCATGAACCCTCGGCACCACCACTTCGAAACCGTCCTGCACCCGTCATCTTTGCCTACGATTCGTGCCCTTTTGCTGTGTTTTAGGAGAAATTGAAGCTACCATCATGATCGCAGAGATGGGAATCGAAGGGGGAAAAGGGTCACTCGCCGGCACTCGCCAGAATGGGTCGCCGGTGGCCGGTGAGTTGGCCGGATTCGAAGAAAGGGGGAGGGGGAGGTCACGGCGCCTCTTTCTCTCTTCCCTGACTTGTTTTCTTTTTTTTTCTTTGTTTTAAAACCCTAAGATGCAAGTATATTTGTTTATATACTAGGGTTAAGGAATGGGTTCGTTAACGGGTTAGTTCGCGTCGCGTCTGAAACCGTCTCTTGTAACTTTTAAATTTCATTTCAGATTGGTTCTAATTATGAAATGTAATAATATTTTAAGATGATAAGTTTTATCGTATTAAAAACATACCGAATAGTTAAACGGGTTGTAAAGTAACGCGTATTTACCTCGTTTAACGATTTTACGCGTTTTTATCAAATGAGTGTTAATATTATCATTTTGGTATCAAAATATATGCAATTAAGTGTTATAATGATATTTTTAGCATTATCTACCCATGTTGGTCACGTTAAAACCTTATCTGACGAATTCTCGGGTTTTACCTGATCGTAACCCGGTTCGCGTCACGGTCGCGTTTCGGAACGCAGTTATTCCGGACAACGTACCATTCATCAAATTTAATATGATATGATAATAAACAATGATTAGATGAATAATTACAGAGTTACGAGGTTCGGTTGACGTATCAGATAGCAGTAAATGCCGGTGAAAACCGGTATTCACGTTTCAGTTACGAATTTCCGTTGTTTATGCATGATTGATGAAAATCCTTTAGCAAGCATTATTTATGATATTAGTCAAGGTTAACAATGATTTAGATTGTATGACAAGCTATTTTATGAATTTTTGATAGAATTCAGACGTTAGTACGCGTTAAATTGCCGGATTTTACCCGGTATGTGTTATGAATCTGTTTTTAGCTTGGATCCTTCCATAGTTATTTCAAATCACCTAATAATTCATTGTTTCATGGTTTCTTCTTTAATTGGTCCCTAAACGTGTATTTGGGCCTTAAATGGGCCTTTTTATAAGTTCGGGCCCTTATTGGGCTTATTGGGCCCAAAAAGGCTAGTTACATTTTCTGAGTTTTCTTTGATAAGCCCAACTCAATTCAGACTTTTGTTGAGTTTTATAACATTTATAGGTTTTCAATTGGGTCATATTTCAGAGGTGTTACATTCTCCCCTCCTTTTAGAAATTTCTCCCTCGAAATTTTAGTATCGTTAATATTTGTTTCCAAGTGTGATACACTCATGGTATGAATCTTGAGGATTTAGAGTTGTTTAGTTGAGCATTCCAGGACAAATGTTGATGATTATGTGTCAAATAACTGGGTGGGTTTGGATTGAAGTAACTATCCGAATGTTAGAATCATGCTTGACAGAATCAGTAAGTCAAATCATGAACAGATTTTTGGCTTCACAATCAGATCATTTAACAATGGTACAGAATTAACAAGAAGAGATTCTCCACTGTTGTTTAATGCGCCGACCTACTAGGTAGATCTAGCAAGGAGACGATTCCCAAAATTTCGATGGTGTTACCGTCCTCATTGGGAATTTTAAGAACGATTGAAAAGAAGAGGATATTAGCGTGAATGCCATTAATTAGACAGGATAGTCGTGATACAATAGATTAAAGGTTTCAAATCAAGAAGGATTTGGGTTTTCCCAACGAGTACAGATGAATATCTAGGCATCGCACGATCATTTCTATGAAGCTAAGACTAAGAAGTTTTCACGATTTCTAAGAATAGAGAGATTAGGTCATGCACAAAGGTCTTCAACTTTCAAAGCCTACTTTTTAGTTCTCAACTTCCTTTCGAAAAATTTCTTCGATCTCTTCCTTCTATGATTTCATCTTAAGGGGTTGTCCTTTCTTCCACTACGTGCTTCTTCTAGTATGCATCCTTTTCTTGAACGGTTCTGTATATCAGAACCTCAGTCTTCGAGTAGATCCGTTCATCTTATCTGACGCATGACAAGAGTTTCCCCAAAATGGGATGTGCTATATATACATATTCACGTGAACTGACGCTGGTAGAATCACAAGTTCAAGAAGTGATACGGTGTATGTAATAGAAGGAAAGCCTAACTGTAGGTTATCTGCATTTGTCGACGAGGGTAAGCAGATACAAATGCGGTCAGTACTTGTTCTCTCGCATTTGGTAATACGGATGTCTCAGGACAATGCAGATGATGGCCTCCTATTCGTACTTGCCAGCGCGGTTGACATTACCTATTGTCGATCACCCTCTTGTGTTTGGTCTAGTATTCTGATGTGTAGTTGGTAGTGTCGTACCAATAATTTATCCAGATGCATCCTTTTATTTTATGGAAGTTCCAGTTCATGCTTAATGTAGCTCTCCATTTATTTTCTTAATTTCATCGGGTGACTAGAAAGTTGCTTTATACCATTGCATCAACACTCATCCAAAACTTTCTTATTCGCAATCAAATGAATCCCGCTTTTCTCCAAGGATAAAATACCAGTCCTATAGCTACACGAATCAAGTTTTTTGTTAATCCTTTTACAACTTTCTTCTAACCCTAAGCATTGACGCATCTCAATGCGGTTTTTACTTCTTCCCGGAATTTTATAGTTTTAAATTATAGCAATTTGTCTTGAATTTCGTGCTTAGTAGTAGTGGCAAAATGACAGACATGTCTAATTAAGTCTTACAGATCCTATCATGAGACTCCTTATTACATGAGATGTGTAGGTCCTCCCACACGGGCTTAATCACAACCTTCGTACTTGCCATATCTGGTTTCAACTGTTATTTGTGTAGTGTCGTTTTCCTTATAAACACGACTGATAACAATTAAGTTGTAGGTAGCATCTTGAAATTGATTAAGTAGGTTATCATCTCTAGGAAGACGATATCACTTATCCTTGGTGACTTTATTTAACTCTTAGTAGTTTATCAATACTTGGAGCATTCTATTTTCCTTCCGCAAAGAGCATTAAGTTTCCTCAAGACGACATACTAGGTCTTATGAACTGTTTGTCTAACAGCTATCGAATCTTCTTTCCTTCCACCAGCTCCTTAATATAAGCTTCAAGTCCAGTACCTCCATATATATATATATATTTTTACTTCTATTCTCCGTCTCTATTTCCTTAAGAGCAACCTCAACTGTTGTCTTAAGCTACAGAATTGCTGCAAACGTTTTCACAAATTCCTTCATAGTGATTCCCAATTAAGGCCAACCTTCTAGATGACCTCTTCCTCGGTCTATATTCTACAAGGTAACTGTGCCCTGTAGAGGGTCTATTCATGAAGCAAGTAACTCTGTTTAGATTCCACTCCTTTATAATCATATAGATTGTTCCAACGAGATATGGGAGTAAGACTTTTTACTTGAATTTCCAACGTTAGGGAGCGTTCTAGGGTAAGGTATTAGAGAATCACTTTAGGAGACACCCACGCTTACGATCAGGGATGATTATGCAGACCTTCTTTGTCTACAATCTGCTGCATGTCTATCACTTCGTTGTAGTTAGTTCTCAAGTGATTTAACACATGAGATTTCTTGTAGCTGATCTTCTATGCTTCTTATTACATCTTTTGGAGCAATACCATCCTTTAAGTTCAACCATGTGTCTTCCTCATGAATTCTTCATTATTATCGACCGCATCAATTCGAACAAGTTTAGGACTTTATCAAGGTGCTCGCTAGTACCAGAAGGTTAACTACCAATCTAATAACTTATCGTATAGTTCGAGATCGTATTCTACTTCAGATCTTCGCGCTCGAATCACGAACTTATCACTCAGGTAGTAGAGGTCTCCAAGTAGAGATATCTTACAAGGTTTTAAAGTTTTCCGCATCGGCTATCACGCATTTCCGAAGATAAAGGTTATGCTATAGGGATTAAGGTGAGTAGGACTACTCGTTAAGAGAATTAATCGAGAACAGAGGGTGAGTGGAAAGAAAAAAAAATCGGGGATCCACTGAAGTTGTACATTCATATTTTTGTTTTGGAATCTTGAAGGTTAGTTTTTCTCGGCAAATATCCCTGGCACTGGAGCATTTATCTTTGGAGAATCTGAATTTTTAGAACGAGGTTTCATTTCCTATATATTCTGGTGTTCAGAACTTTATCAACGGCCTGGTCAGTTAAAAGCATGGTTAAGATAACTCAACTTAAGTTTCGAGCGAAGATTGCCATTAGGTGACTAACGATTGAAGATGATGAAAGATTTCACGAGTGTAGTACTGAGAAAGGTGATTATCAATAACAATCGGAACTGATATTAAGAATATTCCTTTGAGTTAGGTGGTTTCATTACAATGAATAGGTAGAGAGAAGTCATATTCCTCAAAGGCTTTGAGAAAATAATCAGTGGAATTCTAGAATCCAGAAGATCCTATGAAGTGTGAACTACTAAGAAAGAAAGAAATGACAAGTCTTCTATGTCATTGACCACAAGAGGCGTTTCTTAGAAATTTATTACTCTGGCATGTTTTCCATTGCAGAAGCCTTGTTACAGAGTCTTCCACTATGTTGAGGATGTTTTGACGAATTCAATTTTGGGTAGGAAGGAAATTTCAGGCATCGCTAAAAACAGTATGGCTAAAGTACACGCCCAACGAGGTGAAGTGCCATACTCAGCACAAGACCAGTTATGTTTGAGAACATCATTTAATGATCTTCAGAGTCTGATGGTCTCATCATCATAATTCCAATAGGAGAGTAGAATAAAAGAAAAGAGGAGAAGAGAAAAGGAATAGTTACTGCAACATCGTCCTTGGTAGCTTGTCAAGTGTCAAATGGTTTTCGCCCAACATGGAAGTTTTGGACCTGAAATTATTGAATATATTCAAAATATATGTGTTTATTCTTGTATTTATTGGTTCTTTAAGTGTTTTACATTGATATTAGTTTACATGATAGGGCCCACCAGAATTCAAGTGTACCTGTAAATTCACCATTACGTGTGCACCCGTAATCGTCAATTTACCTTACACTATCATTCTAGTCATTCCCATCATAAGTTCCAAGTTTTGTGTATTTAGGTTCTGGAGTTAATAATTTTCATTTAGTCATCATCTGCAATTAAGCACACTTAGATTCCAATGATGCTAATCATTCAAGTTAACCCAGAAATTGTTTCAAAGTAAGTTTAAGCAAATCAAGCAATAAATGAGCATTCAGGTACATGCTATCCTAGGGAGCAGAACAAACAAAAGGCATCATGGTTAATATCTTTTCTCTAAATTCCAACATGTATCATCTTACAAATGAGGCATAATAGCAAGTATCATCATTCCAAACAAGTATCAGTATAACAGTTGTCTCAGGTAACGACACAAGTCGTATCAAGTGTATAGCTAACAGCAGTTGTTTCATATAGTGACAAAAGTCAACTATGCAATTAGAATAGTATCTCTCCAGGATTTAAGTCCTAATTTATATGCACACCTTTGGTTTCTAACATTCTTAGTACTTGACAATCAGTAGTCCTAAAATTTTGACAATCAGTAGTCCTAAGAGTCAATTCGCAAAAGATTCCATACTTTCATGGTTTACTCGGGTGCACCTATCATATGTAACACCCTAATGTATCAAGGTTTCTTATAGGGTAGAGAATTCTTAATAGGATATATTAAATCCTTAAGGTATCCAGGTTAAAGAAGGGTGTTCTTAGGGAAACCTATTCTTGCTACAAACTTTGGATCACTGTATCGTGGAAACAACCTACTAGGCTGGTCTTATTTATGGTTACAGCTTAGGTATTGCAAAGCAAACCCATATTTCTACACCATTGGTTCAGCAAAGCTCAGAAGAGTCTTCTTACTAAGGATGTCCTATGAGGTTCATATGGTTGTAGTTTAGGTCTCGCGAAGCAGACCTACTTCACTACAACCTTTGGTTCTGATACCAGTCTGTCACACCCCGGGCCCAGAGAGGCGGAACGTCACGATTAGTAAACAACAACCAAAATGCAGTGGAAACTAAATGGTTTATTATAAAGTGTCACATGATGTTTAGATTAAAATATTGGCTTTGCTTCCAATTCAAAAGGTGCTTCAACCTACAATCTATAGGTGTCGTGATCAATCTCTCGGGAAATATTTCTTGAAGCTTCAGTAACTAAGGCTTCTAGGCTCAACCTTTGTCTTTAACCTCTACCCTCGTATCTTGCTTCGGATTTGGGTAACTTCTGTTGCTCCACTATTCTCCCTAGCTGTACCTGAAGACATGCTCAAAAGAAAATTGTGTCAACATAAAGTTGGTGAGTTCAAGTGGTTAAAGTTTCAGAAAACAAAAGGGACTCTTAGAGTCCACAAGTTAAAGTATTTGTGTCTATTATAGCGGTTGTGGGGTCACAATCAACCCTGCACTTGGTCCCCAGTTGGCCTCTTCTAAACATCTGTTTAACCGGATATTCCCGTATGAAAGAACAAAGCCTCAGAACAGTGAACCATTCCTGCTAGGATGGTTCACCATAGTATCTTATTCAAAACCTGTTACATGCCACAAATGACCCCTCAGGATCTCAGTGGGGAACCTCCCTGTAGCGGGAGCCACTGTGCGTGGGGGATTCCCCAAATAGATCTATTCACATAAAAACAAGCAGTTCACAAAAAAATTAATGATCATGACAAAAGTATCAGCAGGTATTCAAAAAGTCCCACATACAAGCATCAAATAAAGCACAATCATAGTTCAAAAACAAAAGAGCATGCTTCATCCTAAAAACAGTAAGTAAAAAGGGGAACACGAGAACTCACCTGGTGTCCTTATATAAATTCAGAGCTCGATAAGGAAAAGTGATCACCATCAACAAAGCAATCCTAACTAAAACATATAAGATTCACGTTTAGAATTAGCATGATGCTATTACATGCGTGCGGTTGAGCTCTTTAGTTAAATTTAAGTTGGTGATTAGTATCCTTAATGTAGTTTAGCTTCTTGTGTATTTGTTAATTGTCATGAATTAACTTGTGTACATTAGGTTAGTTAATGCATTTAATCAAGAGTTGTGTCTTAGTATCAAAAATGTCGAAAAATCAATTTATATCATGAATTCCAAATCTTTATAAATAACTTGCATTAACAATGTAGTTAATATATAATGTTTCAAACGATGTTTATAATGTTCGCGTTCATACCATATTTGTTAACTTGGTTGACGCTAAATAATCCAATTATTGATAACAGTTGACGGTATGTTTGATAAAAAGGGTGATACCAATATATTTATTTCAATAGCAATGATGTTACCAACTATAAATAACAACAAGATGATGTATCATTAACACAATTTAGGTATTTTACTTTAAATAAAACGTGTAGATACCGATTAACCAAAATGTTCATTGTATAAATATTTGAATGCACAATCATATTTGTGAGAATTACATCTCTAAGTCTTGTACGATTTAATGTGACATGAGGTAAATTTCTTTGTATAATCAATGACAATGTTATAACTATTTCCCTAAAAATGTAATACTTCATATATTTATCTAGGTTGATTTTCGAATAGACAACATTGTTGTTTAAATCTCGAGTCCAAACCATCCATTTAAAATCAGATAATCATAACAAATGACGTTCATTTTTGTTTATAATTCACGTATTTTATAATTTAAGCCTTTAATTAATTAGAGCTCAAATAACACGTATGCAAATTATAATTCAATTTCAAATGTGTTGCGCGTGCGATTATACCTTTCGCTCAGTTCGCGTTCGCTAAACCACACGTCTTCACCATGTTCTTGTTGTTGGCTATCCGTTGACCTCGGCTGGCCATGCTAGACCAACACCCGACACGCCACCATATCATTCTAATACAACCACCACCATTATCAACTACAACAACCACAGCCACACCATCGATCAACACCACTATGCCACCACTTAAACATCATTTCAACCACGATTTTCACAATCGGCCTAACCGAATTCTAGACAATCATCAAAGCAGTTAATATCACAACCAAACTTGAAATCCCCCACCGTGAATCACAACCACACCCAACTTCACCATTGCCATTATTCACCGTTATAACTAACACATGCACATCTATTAACCACCATTAACAGCCCCAAACACAACCCTAATCACAACCATCATCACAACCGTCAACACCACCACCATTATCGACACTTACCGACCTAACTGACACCAAATCGACTATTTTTGATAGCTTTCAACCAACACAACAGCCTATTTCATGGGCCCAGCCACATTGGGCAGCCTTCTGGAGCCCTAATCCAACCACCACCGATCGCCACAACCACGACAGCCAACGTTCACCACAACCGATAACAACACAAACATAATCACAGTTTTCCTCACCATCCGCAGCCATCACCACCACAACCTACAACTGCCACAATCGCGACCTGCACCATCCGCCAGCACCACTGCCTTGGACCCCGATCTGGTACAAATCTAAACATGCAGCCCAAAGTCATAACAATCTGCAGTTTGTAGTCCAAGAAAACAAAGGAGGAATGAAGCAGTTCGGTTCTAAGGGAACCTTACCGAGAGAAAAGCAGTGGGGTGGCCTAGGCCACCTTCGGCCACCGTCGCATGTGGTGTGGGAACACCACGACAATACCACCACCATCGCAACCGCACACCACCCTCATCGGCTTCGTTGGATTTCTGGATCCACCACCATCACCCGTCTCTACCGCGACCATTCCCACCATCGCGGTCACACTGATATCGCAGCCACCATCAACAACAACCATCATCATCAATCGACATCATAGCCTCCTAACCATGAACCCTCGGCACCACCACTTCGAAACCGTCCTACACCCGTCATCTTTGCCTTCGATTCGTGCCCTTTTGCTGTGTTTTAGGATAAATTGAAGCTACCATCGTGATCGCAGAGAAGGGAATCGAAGGGGGAAAAGGGTCACTCGCCGGCACTCGCCGGAATGGGTCGCCGTTGGCCGGTGAGTTGGCCGGATTCGAAGAAAGGGGGGAGAGGGAGGTCGCGGCACCTCTTTATCTCTTCCCTAACTTGTTTTCTTTTTTTTCTTTGTTTTAAAACCCTAAGATGCAAGTATATTTGTTTATATACTAGGGTTAAGGAATGGGTTCGTTAACGGGTTAGTTCGCGTGGCGTCTGAAACTGTCTCTTGTAACTTTTAAATTTCATTTCATATTGGTTCTAATTATTAAATGTAATAATATTTTAAGATGATAAGTTTTATTGTATTAAAAACATACCGAATAGTTGAACGGGTTGTAAATTAACGCGTATTTACCTCGTTTAACGATTTTACACGTTTTTATCAAATGAGCGTTAATATTATCATTTTGGTATCAAAATATATGCAATTAAGTGTTATAATGATATTTTGAGCGTTATCTTCCCATGTTGGTCATGTTAAAACCTTATCTGATGAATTCTCGGGTTTTACCTCATCGTAACCCGGTTCGCGTCACGGTCGCGTTTCGGAATGCAGTTATTCCGGACAACGTACCATTCATCTAATTTAATATGATATGATAATAAACAATGATTAGATGAATAATTACGGAGTTATGAGGTTCGGTTGACGTATCAGATAGCAGTAAATGCCGGTGAAAACCGGTATTCAAGTTTCAGTTACGAATTTCCGTTGTTTATGCATGATTGATGAAAATCCTTTAGCAAGCATTATTAATGATATTAGTCAACGTTAAAAATGATTTAGATTGGATGACAAGCTATTTTCTGAATTTCTGATAGAATTCAGACGTTAGTACGTGTTAAATTGCCGGATTTTACCCGGTATGTGTTCTGAATCTGTTTTTAGCTTGGATCCTTCCATAGTTATCTCAAATCACCTAATAATTCATTTTTTCATGGTTTCTTCTTTAATTGGTTCCTAAACGTGTATTTGGGCCTTAAATGGGCCTTTTTATTAGTTCGGGCCCTTATTGGGTTTATTGGGCCCAAAAAGGCTAGTTTCATTTTCTGAGTTTTCTTTGATAAGCCCAACTCAATTCAGACTTTTATTGAGTTTTATAACATTTATAGGTTTTCAATTGGGTCATATTTCAGAGGTGTTACAGGTTAAACCCTTTTACCCATTCCCACCTCGGCCGTTTTGAGCATTGAATGAAGTTCATTTATGCTCTTGTCCCATCCGTTCATATTGTAATTCATGACGAACGCCTCAACCTTTTAGTTAGGCCATTAAGAATCAAATCTGTGGCCAACTCCTTTGAGACAGGATAATTTAGCCTTTGAAGGCGGTTGATGTGGCTTTTAATCTTAAGAACATAAGATGAAACCGATTGGGATTCCTCCATTCGACATGCATGAGGCGCTCGAACCGTTTAGAAGCGCTCCACCCTAGCTTGTTGCTGGAACGTTTCCCGCAACTGGGTGATCATGTCATAAGCTCCATGGAGCTCATACTCCTTTTGGAGGTCTGGTGTCATACTTGCTAACATTAGGCAAGAGACTTGGATGGAGTCTTCCACATATCTAACCCAATCGTTATATGCCACTTCATCCTCCTCGTTGGGTTCATCGGGGATGGGATCTGTGACACACCGTAATTTCAGGGTAACACCATTCAGACTGTTGTCGTTATCATTGTTACATTCTCGTTATTACCCGAAACGTATACAAGCATCGCCACTGACATCATTAAATAAATTATTATATATAATACTAACAATGGTGTTTGTAGAGGATTCAAATAAACGGGATTACTTAAGGAATCCTCTAAATAAACATAGCTTGCCCATTTATGTCGTTATTAACCGAAAGAAATTCGGGAACTCGGGGACTAAGTGCGAGGACAAAACATGAAAAATTGCCAAACTAGGGCTAGGTATATAAACCCCTTACCAGCCCTAATTTTCATTTTCGGTCCCTTTTCTTCCTCTTCTTCACCATCTCCTCCTCCAACTCTCTACCACTTCCTAGCACCAATAATCACCTTGTTTGAGCTCGGTTTCGCTAGGGAAATCATAGCTACTGCTAAGTTCACACATTTACAGCAGGTAGGCGACCTCGGTCGTCCATTTTATTGCGTTTCACTTCTGCGAATTAAGGGGTTTCGGGTGCTCGGTTTCAACCCGGATGCATGAGGTCGTGAGGGTGTGTGTGATGTCAATCAGCATGTGCATTTTACATAGACATGTTAGAAAAGAGTTTCTGGAAGTCCTTGATATGTGAAAACCGTGCACGGAACAGCCGAAGGCTGTTCAGCCCCACCAGCAGTCGCGATCTGCTGCAGTTCGTGACTGTGCCAGTCGTGCGACTGTGCCGTACGACTGGGCGTGTCGTGTGACTGAGTGGTGTGACTGGAGTGAGTCGTGCAACTGAGTCCAGGCGTATGTGCGTGTCGTGCGATTGAATTCATACGATTGAGAGTGTGTGTGATTGAGTCAATCGGATGAATGGGTGCGACTGTGCGTCGCACGACTGAAGGTCCAATTGCACGACTAGCCTAACGATGACAAACAAAGAGAACAACACCTCACTCTTCCAACTCTTTCACACTTGTTACCATTTCCAACATATCCTATCTTCTACACTAGTCTGAGCAGTAAACGAGGGACAACTAAGATATTCAAAGTCTATCAGAGAATCGGACTTAGACATTTAAATGCCTAGAACTTCAAAGGGAAAAGGGCCAAATTGTCTTGATTCCCCGTTGTTATCTTAACCGAATCCCTTGTACAACCTTAGTACAACCTTAGTTATTTGACCCTTGGTATAACAAATATATCTTTGATACCTCTATGATTGATAACACTCGGTACTTGACAAGGTATGTTATCTCGAATAGGAGGAACCATGAGTGACCATGCAAAGGAGATTAGAATCACGGGTGCACACGTAATTGTAATTTGTCATGCATGAGAATTCTGGCAACTCTATTGAGAGATAACGGACATGATCGGTGAAAATTTTCATTTCCATACTTGGAGACATGGGGTCTCGGTTCTCATAAAGCTTCACTATTGATATGCAAACAAATCCTTCATTCCTACTAGTATGATACAATTTATTATTATCAATAATTATTATCCTATTAGTAACCGGTATGTATTGTTAATTGAAGAAATCATGTCTGGAAGAAGAGCTGGACGCTCGGGTGGACGAGGAACCATCAACATGACTCAAGCTGAGTTGAATGCTATCATCAATGAGCGTGTTGCTGATGCACTTGCAGCCTATGAACATGCCCGCAATTAGAACCAGAACAACTAGAATCTGAATCAAGGAGGTCCAACAGTCTGTACCTTCAAGATGTTTATGGAATGTAAGCCTCACTCCTTCAGTGGTTCTGATGGTGCTGTCTCATTACTTCGCTGGCAGGAGAAACTCGAGTCGGTGTTCGCCATGCGCAACTGTCCTGCTGGAGATCGTGTTAAGTATGCCTCTGGCATATTGGAAGGACCATCTCTAACATGGTGGAACTCACAAGTCCAGACCCTAGGGCTTGATGCTGCTAATGGTTTGCCTTGGGATGATTTCAAGATTTTGATGAAGGAAGAATACTACCTGAGGAATGAAGTCCAGAAGCTGGAAAGTTAATTCTGGAATCTTAAAATGATTGGCTCTGAAATTGAGGAATACACGACTCGTTCACACGAGTTGGCTGCTTTATGTCCACAGAAGATGACCCCGGCCTACAAACGGATTAAGAAGTACATTGATGGTCTAGCTCCTCCAATCCAAGCTAGTGTTATGGCTGCTGATCCTGTCACTATTCAGCAGGCTATCCGACTAGCTCACAAACTCACTGATCAGGCATCGGCACTGGGCACTTTTCCTAAACGTGGCGCTGCTTCTGGTTTATCTGATCATAAAAGGAAATGGGATGGTAACAACAACAAGTCTTCATGCTCCATTAACACCCAGCAACAACAGATCAGAAAGTTTGACTCAACAAGAAGCTTCACCAACAAAAATCAGAACAACAACAAGAACAATGGCCAGGGATCGAGCAACTATGCGGGCAAGTATCCGAAGTGTAACCGGTGCAACTTTCATCATCATGGCCAGTGTGATCGACTCCGTCGTCAAAGGGTGGAAAGATGGGATATGCTGCTAAAGACTGCAGGGGTGAACTGATGACTCATCAACAACCCCAACAACAACGCCAGGGCGAAGTGACTAGGGGCTGTTATGAGTGTGGTAAGGAGGGCCACTACAGGAATGATTGCCCACAACTGAAGAGAGGAAACAAGGGCAACAATGAAAGTAATGCTGAAGGTTGTGCTTTTGTGATTGGTTCGGGCAAGGCAAGTGATGATCAAAATGTAGTTACTGGTATGTTTCCCCTGAATGGTTGTTTTGCTTCTATACCGTTTGATACCGGCGCTGACAAGAGTTTTGTTTCCAACAAGTTCATTAAGTTCTTAGATGTAACCGTAGCTGATGTGGAGCCTAGTTACACTGTAGAATTAGTGGATGGAAAACTAATTGAGGCAACCCACATCATTAAGGGATGCAAGCTTGGATTATATGGTCATGAGTTAGATATAGATCTTATGCTTGTCACACTTGGTAGTTTCGATGTAGTTGTTGGAATGGACCCGTTATCCAAGAATCAAGCTGAGATCATCTGTGGTGAGAAAATCGTTTGTGTGCCACTTCCTAGTGGTGAAATTTTATCAGTTCAGGGTGAAAGGAGTGGTAAAGTCTCAGGAATCATCTCCTACATGAAAGCCCAGAAGTGCTTGCGTAAGGGTCATACCGCTTTCCTTGCTACGGTCACTGAAAAAGAAACTGAGGGAAAGAAAATTGAAGATATCCTTGTTGTACGTGATTATCCTGAGGTTTTCCCTGAAGACCTACCCGGTCTCCCACCGCATCGCCAAGTCGAGTTCCAGATTGATTTGGTACCTGGAGCTGCCCTATCTCGAGAACACCGTACAGATTAGCTCCAAAAGAACTACAAGAGCTGTCTACGCAATTGCAGGAACTATTGGATAAAGGGTTTATTAGACCTAGCTCATCACCGTGGGGAGCCCCAGTCTTGTTTATCAAGAAGAAGGACGGAACCTTTCATATGTGTATCGATTATAGAGAATTGAACAAAGCAACGGTTAAGAATCGTTATCCACTCCCGCGCATCGATGATTTGTTCGATCAACTACAAGGGTCGAGTTTCTTTTCCAAGATAGATCTAAGATCGGGTTATCATCAACTAAGGATTCGAGAAGAAGACATTTCAAAGGCTGCTTTCAAAACTAGGTATGGCCACTACGAGTTTTTGGTTATGCCATTCGGGTTGACCAATACGGCAGCGGTTTTCATGGATCTCATGAACCGAGTGTGCAAACCCTATTTGGACAAGTTCATCATTGTCTTCATTGATGATATCCTTATTTATTCAAGGAATAAGGAAGAACATGAGGAACCCCTTAAGATGATTCTGGAGCTGCTGAAAAGAGAACACTTGTATGCTAAATTTTCAAAGTGTGACTTCTGGATACGAGAGGTCCAATTCTTGGGTCATGTGGTCAATGAGAATGGGATACATGTTGACCCAGCAAAGATAGAAGCCATCAAGAACTGGGCTACGCCTAAGACTCTGACTGAGGTACGACATTTTCTCGGGTTGGCTGGCTATTATCGACGGTTCATCGAAGTGTTCTCAAAGATTACCTCTCACCACATTAACTCATAAGGGTACTACATACAGTTGGGGTGACAAACAAGAATCCGCATTTCAGGTGCTGAAGCAGAAACTCTGTACAACACCGATTCTATCCCTGCCTGAGGGAACAGAAGATTTCGTAGTTTACTGTGATGCTTCTATTCAAGGCCTCGATTGCGTGCTAATGCAACGCAATAAGGTGATTGCTTATGCATCCCGACAATTGAAGGTTCACGAGAAAAACTACACGACACATGACCTATTGTTGGGAGCAGTCGTGTTTGCACTCAAGATATGGAGACACTACTTGTACGGCACCAAGTGCACCATTTACACCGATCACTGTTGGGTTTGTTAGAACATATAATCATAGTTTAACCATTTAAACTTTCTGAAAATGCAGCAGAATTACAACTTTATAAACCGTTTTATAAGCTGAAAAATATGTTCATTAGATGACCATATTGATGTATAAAACAAACCCAAAGAACAAAGGATCATTTATGTGAATATGCAAGCTATGAACATATGTAAATCCACATAAAATCACAGCTATATAGAGCTGTGATTCTACCTTACTGCAGCAGCAAAAGTCGACCAAAATGAGATGTTTGATGAAGACGGAGATGCCCAAAATGCAGCCAAGACTTCAAGGATAGAAGTCCTCAAGCTAGTATACCCCAAGCTCCTTGCAAACACCTTCTCTTGTTAGGTAGAAATCACCAAAACAACACCAAAACACTTCAAGAAAACCCTCCTAAGCTGCTGCTGAAACCGTGGGTTTAGAGAGAGAGTTGGGAGAGTTTTCTTTTGGCCTTGTGTTGTACATATATTGAGAAGGAGAGCTGAATTATCTAGTTAGTGGAGAGGGACAAGATTTGCATGTGTGTGTGACAATCAAGGGAATAATCTCTTAGTGGAAACATGCATGTGTTGGATGTTCTTACCAATGGAATCAAACACTATCACACATGCATGTGTGTGTGTTGTGGTGGACGGTTTTCACATGGAAAAATAAGAGATTTTCTTATTCCCTCAATATTAATACACACATATATATATTGCCTACTCTTTTAACTAGTTTATACAATTAACCAACTAATTGTATAAGTAGTATACTCTTATTATTATTTGGGTTTATACAACTAATTTAAATAACACTTTAAATAATATTATTGAACAAAATATCCTAATAAATTGTTCCATCTCATATGCAACTTATTTAGAAAACCCATTTTCTAAATTGGTGTAAATATTTAATTGTATGATCATATCATCAATTAAATATTAATTGGTGTTTGCTAAGCTTGTTATTGGGTATAACCCGACTTGGATCATAACGTACTAACCACGTCAATATTCTAAGTGTCTTGGGCACATAGAATCCTACAATCTCCCACTTGCCCAAGATTCATAGAAGATTGATGCAAGCAGTAAATAACGCCTAACAACGGTTTACTACCCTTAATACGCATGACTTATGGCCATTCAATAACATCATCCCATTAAAGTACCCTACTTGAAATGATTTAGGTGAATCAATCATCTATCCTTTTGTTACAGATGTCATGTTAAATCCAAGGACATAGAATGATCATTCCTTGTTGATTTAACTTAATCAGGCCTTAGACATCTAACTCTCAACGAATAAGTGGAACAAATTCCATCTTGACTACATACGTTTCTCACAAACACCTCGTGTTATAGCTGAACATACCCTTATGTACTGTCCACTATTTCAGGACAGTGAAGAATTAGCTCAAGGTATAATACTTGGTGAATATCAAAACCCAATATGTATCTCAGGTCAGAGGATACCAAATGATATTCGCCTTTACTCAAATTTACTTATGACCAATCGATAAGATTCCATATAGTAAAATTTAAGATGCGGGTTAGTCCAATATTTGTATCCCACAAATATCTATGAACCTTGGTAGCAACCCATTGCTCTATATTCATCCTTATGAATATCAACCAATCCAAGTTCATAATAATCTTACCCTCATACTTGTTCCTACAACTATGAACGACTACGGATATTTAGAGTAATTAATTTACTCATGGATTAAACATGCTAAATTGGAACATTAATTGAAACATTATAACCAAATAATTTTACTCAAATAATAAAGAGTTCCACATATTCAAATACAAAATTTGATCAAGTCCAATCACTAGAATATTGAAGTCCTAAGGCATAGGTATGACTTTCATGCTTTGCCCTTTCGAGGAGCTTCGTGAGTGGATCCGCAATATTTTTTATCAAAGTGAACTTTGCGAATACATATCTTTCCCTTTTTAACTTCATCCCTTATGTAGTTAAATCTCTGCTCATTGTGCCTAATCTTTTGATGTGCATGGGGTTCCTTGATTTGAGCAATCACACCCTCGTTATCACAAAAGATTTCTAAGGGGTCTTGATTGGTAGAGACCACCCTTAGATCGGTAATAAACCTTTTATTCATGCAGCTTCCAAAGCTGCTAATGAGGCGGCTATGTATTCCTATTTTGTAGTGGACAATGCTACTCTATTCATAATAGAGACATACCCGATTGTGATCGAGTCAGTTTGGAAACTCGCATCCGTGTAACCTTTTACAACGAGTTCCTCTTTCTCAGATCCGTATATTAGAAACATATCCTTAGTCCTCCTAAGGTATTTCAACAGCCATCCAATGGCTATTACTTAGATTCTGCTGATATTTTCTTGTCATGCTTAACGCGCATGACACGTCCAGTCTTAGTGCATATCATCGCATATATGATGGATCCTATAGCACACGCATATGGGATGTCCTTTATACAATCTTGCTCATCCTTTGGGCTTGGACATTGAGATGCACTCAATATTGTCCCTCTTTGAATAGGTACCATACCTTTCTTATAGTTTTCCATCTTGAACCTTTTCAAGATTTTATCAATATATGCACTTTGGTTTAGACCTAGAAACAAGGTGCTTGCTTGATTCTTGTGGGTATGCAAGCTTGAGGACACCTTTCCTTGGTGCTTTGGCCGTTCAAGAACTTCATCCCCTTCTTCTTTCTCATGATTTTGGCAGCTCAATAAAGGTAGTTTCATGAGTTTGATATTTGGTTGTTATTTATGCTTGATAGCTAGTTCTTTCACATATATATATGATCCTTTGTTCTTAGGTTTGTTGATGATAATAATATGCATTAAATTTCAATTTATAAAACATATTATTAAGCTTTGTTTCCACTGCGTTTTCATGTTTAAAAGGTTAAACAACTATGATAAGGTGTCTAACAAACCCAACATATGTATACCTTTTCCATGACCGCAACATAATCAGCTGAGTAGAGCTGATTTTTTGTCTGAACTCCTGAGAGAATATCCCCGATGATGTTGTCCAGGGGATGATTCACATTAATCCTAGTTCCGGGAGTTGTAGGAATAGCTACTTTATCATCCAGGTTTTGAATCACATGATCACTTTCTGCGGCTATTGAAGGACTGGGTTCAGATGTTCCAGTTACTTCATGATCAGCTGCAGGTGTACTTTCAGCAGTGGGAACCTGTTCCTCCTGGTTCACATTGACTTCTTCATCATCCGAGGAATCACTTATCTCTAGCTCTCCCCCTGAAAAGGTAGTAGTACCTTTTAATGGAGCGATGATGTTGAGTCTCGAGTAGAGTGTTCAGAACATCATACATCCTTTGAGTGGCCAACACATCATCAGAATAGGAAGAAGGTAGATTGAAGGAATTAAAAAATCCATCATAGTCGAAGAAAAAGGAAGGTCCTTTTCCCACAGGGGGGATGGTGTATCTTTGTACATCAACATTGCACCACACTTCTACTTGACCAGTTGAGCTATTATAAACCCTTTTGTCTGGTATACTGTAGCCAAGGAAGATACCTTCTTCTGTATTCTCGCAGAACTTTCCATTTTGATTCTTCTTTAATAGCATGCAGGGTTTGCGAAAAGGTTCCAGATACTCGATGTTAGGTTTACGTTTCTGGAGAAACTCATAATAAGTTTTTTTCCATGACGTTTGACTACTAAGAGCTGATTTAGAGTATAACACGCATTAGCCACTGCCTTGTTCCAGAGTTGAATAAGCTATTTTGAGTCAGCTAGCATTGTCCTTGCGGTTTCTATCATGCTCCTATTCTTCCGTTCAACAACGCCATTCAGCTGTGGAGTGTAGGCAGAAGAGAATTGATGAACAATCCTTTTCTCTCGACAAAATGCCTCCATCCACTGATTCTTGAATTCTGTCCCGTTCTCTGAACGTATTTTCCTTACATTCAGCTAGTAGAGTGACTCCAATGTCGTAACAAGATGTTTGAATGATTCAAATGTCTCTGACTTCGCTTTTAGAAACATCACCCAAGAAAATCTTAAGTAATCATCCGTCACCACAAAGCATTACCAATCACCACCAATGCTCTTTGTACTAACAGGGCCAAACAGATCCATATGTAGAAGCTCAAGAGGAATCTCTATAGAATGAACTTTCTTTGATTTATGGGACTTCTTTGTTTGTTTCCCTTTCTTGCATGCTATGCAGATGTCTAGGAGCTAGATGTTCTTGACAGTAACTCCGCCCACCAGATCATTCTGAACCAGATGGTTCATCTTCCTGGGATTGATGTGTGCCATTCTCTTGTGCCAGGAAACTGAATCCCTTTTAGTTGCTTTTGACAAGAAACACTAAGCAATAGACTCAGTTATGGAGGCTTTTGAAAGGTCCAAGACATACATGTCATTATATCTTGAGGCTGACATTAGAACTTAGTTTACCTTATCACAAATTTAAAGCCCCACTTCTTATTGTCAAACACAACTTTAAAGGCCTTATCACAAACTTAGGAGAAAGAAAGCAAGTTGTTTTGTAATTGCTGAACGTAGTTTACCTTGTCGAACTTTATCTTCTTGTTTTCCACTTCGCCTTGAGCGTTAATATAACCTCCTTTGTTTCCTGCAAAAGATACATGTCCCCCTTTAATTTGCTTGACGTTGAAAAGGAAAGACAAATTCCCGGTCATGTGCCTGGAAGCCCCACTATCAATAATCCAGGTATTAGTGATAGCGCTGTAGCGGACAACCTGCACAAAGAATAGAAATGATTAGATCAGGTTGGGGACCCAAGCCTTTACTGGCTTGGGTTTCCCAGAGATATCACATATCATGAACTCAACCCACTGACCTTCAGGGGAAGATGACACTTCTTTCTTCTTCTTGTCCTCACTGTCAGACACGTTACTTGATTTTTCTTTCCACAATCCAGTTTTGTGCAAGGTCTGTTTGTGGTAAACAAACGACTGGCTTATGGTATGAACTTTTGGTTCACTAATAGTCCTAGGTTTAACCTTAGTTAACATAGCTTTGCTTTAAGCTTGTCTGTGTTGACTTTGGTATCTTGGAGGAGTATTAGATCTATTTTTGAAAAATCTTGGTTTTTCATTAAAAAGTTAAAATTTTCTTTTGGGTGTCTACTAATGAGGACAATTTGGAGAAATATGTCCCCGTTTTTCACAACTATAGCAGTATCTCCCTTCGATCGGTTGGGGAGATCTTCTATGAGGGATTGACTTTAGTCGGGAGCTGATCTGTTTCTCATCCTTCTTAGATGCTTCACCTTCTTTAACAAACTTAATTGTTTTGACATTTTAAACACATTTTTCAATCTTTTTATCAGGATTTTGATGATCAATACATTTTGGATTTGTTGGTTTAGAATTGTTAGGTTCTAACATAGATATTCGTGAACCCAACCCAACACAATCCTTTTCAACTTTAACGCATAAATCCTCTTTAAGCACCTTATCTTTCAATCCCGAAGTAGTATCCTTCTGTTCAGTGACAGACTGCACAGGTTTACCTGTGGACTCTGGATCACTGACCAGAGGAGTAGTCAACATATGATCCTTACCCGGGTTATTATTTATTGGTCTACATTTAGAATTTAAAAGGATTGCATGTGGTGGTGGTACTACTTTATATCCCAGACCTTCCCCACCATTTCGTTCTTTCACTAAGTTCTAAACTATGTGAGAGGAACTTGCTACACTATGCAGTTATTGTTTTAAAGATTCAATTTCGACTTGCAACACTGCTTTTTCCTTTTTAGTTTCCACTAAAGTTGTTAGATAGAACTTAAAGTCATTTGATTGATTTAGGGTAACAACCTTGGTTTCCCTTAGTTGTGGTAACAACCTTGGTTTCCCTTAGTTGTGTCCCTAGCAGTTCTATCTTTTTTCTAAAGCTGCACTCATTTTGTTTTAAAACACCATCTGCTTCAGTGCATAGTTTTAAATCATTTACCGAATTATCATTGTGTTCTAATAACCTAGCAAATTTTATGCCAATGCTTTCTCTAAATTTATCACATTCAGCACAAGCGTGTTTAACAAATAATTCATCTTTAGAGTATACCTGTGCGGAACTGGACGAATCGGCCATAAAAGCAGAGTCAGACTCTTCAATGACTTGAGATTTAGAGTTTACAGCATTAAACTCTTCTTCAATAAGATGATCTACCACATCCATAGCTTCTTCAAAATCTAAACGCGCATGCTTAGCTATGATGTCTCCCTCCCTCGCAGATCTATCATCCAAATCATCAACTTGTGCTATATTTGATTCTCCCTCAGATACAAATTTGAAGGACCAGTCCTATCCTTCATCGCCTTGAGCAACCATAGCTTTTTACTCTTTGCTTGATGATGCCCTAATCTGCTCTTTGACCTGACGGTTAAACAAAGGAAAGGGGTTGCCATTACCAGTCTTCTTCTGCTTTACAAATTCACGTTTAAAGTGCCCCTTTTCTCTATAGTTGAAGCATGTGACCATGGTTTTATCAAACCCAAATATAGTGTCTTTTGTGGCAACCAAGTTCTACCCCGTCTTCTTTACAAACTTTTTGGCTCTTCTAACTGCACTAGCCAAAGCCCACACAATATCCATACGCTCCAACTCAGTCTCATCTACCTGCTCGTAGTCCTCATCAGCAAGATGACAATTTCCAATCTTCCTTGCCACTAACCTATCATAAGAATGAACCACTGCTGCTAGAAGATCCATGTGCTCTTTGGAAACTTCCACAATAATATTTTCGAGATTCTCGGTCTTCAGCTTGGTAGGGTTGGAATCAGGAACTATGTATTGGGTTCCAGATGAACCTTACGCTTCGCTTCCCGAGGAACTTCTTTGGAAAGGGGCGGATCAATTTGACACAAATGTTGTTTGTCACGGTGCGCCTGATGAGGCTGGAGTAGTAACAGAGTTATACAGTGAAGGATTCTGTGCGTAGGATCCTTTCTTTGACTTGTATTTCAGTCGTCGTTCTTCCACCCTCAACTTCATGATGAAGCCATTTATGTCTAATGTAGCAAAAGTGTCATTTTGTCTCTGATTAGACACAAGTGGATCCCATTTGTCTGGCAGACCATCAGCAAAACTAGAAACTTTGTCTTCCATAGACGTAGTCACACCATGAGTGTGCCGTTCACTCATCAGATGATAAAACTGATCAATGATATCATCTAAGCTCTCATTTCCTATTGGTGAGAAATTATCAAATTCCATATCTCTTTTCTAACGCCTCCCACAGCTTCTTCGAGTGCTTGTTTTCAGAGAATTTATGGAATATATCCTTAGGTATCGACTGAGTCAACAGAGCATACCCTTTCTTTCCAGCGTTATGTAGAACCTTCTATGCTTCATTCATACCCCTCAAAGTCAACTTCACCCCATTTGCACTGAATGGTATAGTATAACCAGCCTCTATAGACGTCCAAAGATTAGGGTCATCACCATTCAAGTAGATCTCAAACTACGTTTCCACTGAGGATAATCATCCAATGTCAACAACTTCGGCGGTTTGTTGTGATTCCCTCTCTCATTTTCCAGAAGAAGAAGATTCTGGATACGCGAGTCTTTTCCGACAATAAACGCATCGAACTGGTCTTCCATTGCTTAAACTTTGACAAACTGGAGACAGGACTGATTCACTTATGCGATTGAGCAAGACAACAGGGTCAATCTTGCGATTGAAGGATGCGAATGAATTCAATCGGGCAATTTGATTAAGTGGTGCAAATGAAGAGTACGATTGAGGTCAACCGACTGGAATAGCTTAACCATGCGAATGAACTATGTGAATGAGTCCAGTCATACGATTGGAAAATGCGAATGGGTTTCAGTCGTGTGATTGAGCTAATCGTGTGACTTAGGCTGCTGTTGCTGGAAAAATCGAATTTTGAACACTTTGACACAAAATACGAAATTTTCAGGAACCCTAATCTGCCGTATGATGAAAAGTTGAAACTTTAACACATGCACTACTCAAGAATATGTTTTGATGCAAAAAAGTGAATCTTTGAGTAAAAACGTTAATTTTAACACCAAAACTAATCGAATCCACGCAAAATCACAAGCCAAAGCTCTGATAACATTTGTTAGGACCGTTTTCGTATGGATTCTACGTGAGATCAGGTAAAACAGCGCGGAATTCTATTAGATTGGTGATCCAATCAGTGAGAACGAACAACCTGATCGACCTAACGATTAAACAAACGTTAAGAACAAGTTGGAATTGATAGGAACGAACTATGAACTTGGATGGACGAACTGGGAAGCTCTAGACGGCTAGGGTATGATAGTATTCGAAGTATTATGTTTTTCCACGAATTATGTGGTATTTATAGGTTTTCAGTATCCATTCGTACGACTGAACCATTGGCATGGTTCAGTCGTGCGACTGACTCATGCGTTTGACCCATACGCACGACTGAAGGTTCAGTCATGCGACTGAGTAAATCTTATGTCTTAGTCATACAAGTGATCCAGTCTCCTGGTTCTGTCATGCGACTGGTCCATAAGTATGGTTCATTCGTGCGTATGGTCCATAAGTATGGTCCATTAGCATGAATAACCAACCTACTAAGTTGAACACATTTCTGAATCATTATTGAATCAGAACTATGTACAACAACCTCAAACCTATATATAATGTTCATAAAAGTAAGTAATACCAATTACAATAAAAATATGATATAAACAAAGACAATTAAACAACAAAATGCGTATCATATTTCATTAATCATTTTCATTACATATGTGTAAGAAATGAAAGACAATTACATTGACGTACATAAACAAGGAACAGTGTATCAACTCCATCACAAAGCCCAAATAAGTCTAATCAACAAACATTGTCTTCTTTTTTGAGAGACATTGATGCATCTTTGGAAGATTATGCAAGTCAAGAAGAAGAATTTGGCACATCTTCATAACATGAGCAGACACAAGAAGAACAAAGTTCTCATGCTGAGCATACAGAAACTGATGAACAAGGTAGTGATATACCTACAGAAGAAGAAATTGAATACTCAAAAGTGTTTCTATTCACTGAGTATAACAAGTTAATAGAGAAGACAAACAATAGATCCAAAAGATTAAAAAAACAAGCTTATAAGCAAAGATAAATAGATAGAGAAGCTCACAGCTAATCAAAAGGCTCAAAAGTTGGTTGTTCAATTCTTGGAACAGGAACTAAAACAATCAAAGGAGAAAATAAATGCAAAAGATCAAGATTTGAACAACACCAGAATAGATGTTGCCTATCTAACATAGCAGATAGATTCTAAAGATGTTGAGATACATGAATTGAAAAAGAAAATTTATGCTTAAGAAGAAGAGATAAAAAGACTGAACAGAGAACTGGATCATGTTGACACTAATCTAAATGAGGTAGAACATTCAGAAGATCAAGAACAAGATGTAAGTGAACACTTGTTTGATCAAATAGTTTCCCAAAGTGAGGAAACAAGCACAAGTGAATTTGAGCAATCAATAATAATTCCTGGAGAATCATTTTCAATGGATGAACTCTTTAGAAAGGTGAACCCTTTTGAAAACATACACTATTCACCCATCCTCAGACATCATTTCCATACTCTAGAAATTCAAACTACTGAAACAAGCATTATGCTTGTAAATCCATTCTCTGATAAACAAAAATAACTAATCAAACAATTTGTTGAATCTTTAACAACACCATCCAAACAATCCAAAGGTGAAGCCTCTTCATCATCAAAGCCTCAATTAAGAACATATGAGAAATGAGAAAGAGGTTGTATCTAGCCTCTTTGAAGAAAGGAAAACAACCAGTTCAAGAACAAGAAAAACCTGATTCTCCTCCTCTCAAGCTCTTAAAATTGAAGTTGAACCAGTTGATGTAGATGAACCAAAACAACAAACGTATGAGGCTGTTGGTCTTAAAGTAGGAGAGATAGATCAATCTCTTGATCAGCAACACGAGTCTATTATCTTCCTTAGTGATTCTGGTGAAGAAGATGAAGAAAGGGATGATGATAAAAACATACAAAATATACAAGAACTCTTTACCAATGATCCTCAAACTTTAATAGGGACTGAGTTAACAACAAGAGGATTTCCTTATGATTCGTTCATACATCTTAACTTGACTAAGGTCAAAGACTTCCTTATAGACTTACAACAAGTCATGAAAGATGAAAAAGAGCAAACATATAGAAGGTATAAAGAAATCAAGAATCAACAAGAGCTTCAAAAGAACTTGCCTAAGGATCCTCAGATAGAAAGGATGACCTACTCCCAGGTTAAAACGTAGTTGAGTCACACAAGAGTACCATACAGGTCATATGCAGAAAGGTCTATATCTTAGATAAGGATTTGGCTAGAGAGATATACAAAGCATGCTTACAAATGCATTAAAACCATACCTTTTTAAGGCTCACCCCATATCTTCTCTTTCAACCTATCACCAAGCACCTCAGATTGATAATGAACTACTGGAAGGCAAAAGCAGACAGAGAAGATAAGCTTCATCTGGCCAAGTTGAGAAGAGAGCAACAACTAGATAGTAAATAAAAAACACAACTCAGATTGATAATGAACTACTGGAAGTAGTTGGATATCCTCTGAGATAATCAGATCCCAAGCTTATCATGAAGAAAATTAAGGGAAACCAATACAATTGCCCAATCACAAAGTCATATTATGATAAAAGTCACTATGAAATTATAATTGGAACAAAACTTGAAGGGAAGGAAGCTTCTAACATCAGACATTTTGATCCATTAGAGATCAAGCTCCTTCATCCTTCATATGTCTCATTTTTGAAGACCAAGACATTCCCTGCAATAGAGGATGTTCTTTGCAACGGAGATTGTTGTTAATTCATTCATATGTCTAGAATTTTGGGAACTACGTATGTAAATGTTGCTCTCAAACAAAAATTAGAAACCAAACAACAACCCTTAACACCATAGAAGGCATAACAGGAATGAGGAAGTCATACAACAACAATGTTGAAATCATGAAGATTAAGCATGTTGTAACCACACTGGTTAGCAACATAGATGTGCAAAGCATAGACGAATCAACACTGGAATAGCTGGTTCATCTAACTATTGAAAGAAAATATGATGACCAGAAGAGTGCAGTGAACTATTTTGTTGAGCATATAGTAAAATGCAGAAATGTTCACATGATTACTCCTTTATGTGATCAAGTCAAAGAAGCAGAAAAAGATCAAGCCACTAAAAAGGATGTTGAAGAATCTTTAAAAGCAACAGAAGAAATACAGAAAAATGTAGAAGAATTTGGTCCTTCTTATTCATAGAGGTTTCTATGAAACAAAGAGACAAAACAAACAAACAAACATGTCTAACCTTTAAAACATGCATAACAATAAATCATTTAATCAAACAAACAAGTAACCATTCAATCAGACATGAAATCAATGAATCATACATGTAATCATGCAATCATAGATGTAACCAAAAAATTATAGTGTTATCAGAACAAACAGTCAATCAAGTCAATCATGCATAACCTACAAATATGCAATCAAACAGTATAAGTATAACACACAATCAGTACAATCATACATGCCAAACAAAAACATACATATTTTACAAACAAACAAAACAATAACAAGCAAACATTAAAAAGGACGTTAACATCATCCTAAGGGGAAGTATTATTGGACTCAACAAGTGCATTGATAAAAGGATAATGCTTGCCATCATCAAATATAATATGTTCTAACATTTAAATAATCATTAACTAACATATTAGCATCATTAACATTCATAACAAACACTAATTATTGTTAAAATTTCTTTTTAGGTTTGTAAATAAAAGAAATTTTGACAAGTGTCGACAACGGATGAAGAACTACCAACAACTAATGTACAAGATGATGCAGCGGATGAAGATCAAGTATAAGTGTCAACAGCGGATGAAGATACTCCACAACGGACGAAGAACACATAGCGGATGCCTGTCCGCAGCGGATGTTCATTCACAATGGATGAACATCCCACAGTGCACAACAAATAATGCAAACACTTCACAGTGGACAACATCCTGTGCACAATAGACGAATTATCTGACATCCACATCGGACATCTTAACTTCCATAACGGACAGCTAATCATCCATAACGGGCAACGTATAGACTTAGTATTTTTATGTAATTTTCGTACATAAGGGTATTTTGATAATTGTATATAGCTATCTGTATATGCATTAAATAGCATAATTCCCTAATTCTTTGTAATCTTTTGAACAATCAATACAAACAAGCTGTTATCAACATTCCAGCATTCAATCAATAGCAATCACACACACTCAAGCAAACACTGATATCATGGCATTAATTATGGGTTTCCGCACCTTGATTATTGTTTGTTGAATTTAATATAACAATCTGTTGTTATTTTTATTGAGAGATTTGAAAAGATCATTAGGGAAATCATCAACATCTCATCTTGTTGTTGTTGTTTTTGTTTTCATCAACTCTCAATAGGGTGAGGTTACCAAATCAACAACCTTCTAGGATGAAGAAGTTTGACAAGTGGTTTTAGGATAACCACACAGGTGAAGTAGTAGTGAGGGTGAACGATGGAGATGATATAAGGTTGTTTGATCCTATGCGGGTATTCTCATTCAGTGATGATGATCTGAAGGTGTTGTGTGAGAATCAGATAGAATTTGGAGCAGGAGAGAGACTAAGGCCTAGGCCAGCTCGTTTAAGAGGGTAGAAAACAAAGCTCGAGGTGTGAGATCAGAGATTAAGATGCTCCAAAAGAGCATGCAGGAACATGTGGATCTGGAGGCAGAAGTAAGAGATTTGGATAGAATGATGGAGCAAGCAAAGACTGGAGCTGATCCTGAAGATCCGGCAGGTGAATACCCCCTAGGGGGGGATTCATGATCAAGAACAGGGTGGTATTCAGTTTGCCATTTTTTATTGTTTAGTCATAGTTTATTATAGCTTAGATATTATTAGAAAATGATCTAGTTTCGATTTATCTTGTTTTGTATTCTATGGCATGCGGAACCTAGTAGTTTAAAATGCCGTAGTGCATACAGTTTTGCAGTATGCGAACCTAGGTCCTGGATATATATGTTTTTTTGTTATTCAGTTTGCAATTCTTGGAAATTTAATGATACTACTTATTTGAGTCTATTGGTCGATTGTGTATTGCTAGGAGCTTATCTTTGTCATCTTTGAGCATTATTCTTCTTTATCCTTATAGATCTTTTTGTAAATGGGTTATGTTTTATTTGTGTGCATGATATATCATTACTTGGTCCCCAAGCTATTAGATATAGTGATATCTTATGGATTTTTGTGTTAAATCTTCATCAAAAGCACGTTCAAATGATGATTTGGACCAACATGAGCTACAAATTTTCATCCAATGCCTTTAGTCGTACGTACGCTGGTGCCTGCAAAGTTGAAGTTATTGAGTATGATTCATTTAGACTCTTTCGACACAATATGCTTAATGTCTGCTAATCAGCATATGCAGATCAACTACCGATCAATAGTGAACTCCTTGTGCTACTGATCGACTTCTACTCAGAAGAAGATTGTCAATGCTAACGACTGCTGTGTTTCACCTTTTGTGACAACAAGTACTAATACTTCCAACTCCGATACATAAATTATCCTTTTGATGTAGAATCTGAACATATAATAGTTTATTCATATAGTAGAGGTAAACATTTTAGCCATTTGATAGTATCTTTTGATTGTAATACTTTGTTTATATTAGATTAATCAATTGAATAATTTGAAAGAACAACTTGTGCATTTACATTTACTCAAAATTTTTATATTATGATATTAAGTATCTAACTTAGATTCTGTATTCGTTTGTTAGCGATCAAAAAGTATGTTTTTGTTAGTATAAACCTGTCTGATTCAACAAAAAATCATGACCTATGCAAATTATGCATTTTCAAAATTTTATAAGACTTAATAATGAAAAATAAAACATGTTAATCCATTGCCAACCCATGTTAAGTATTTAAAATTTCTCAAGTTTAACATATTCAATTACTTAAAATTGTAGGGTTATGTAATAGATTACGTTTTCTAGTTGTAAATCTTATCAAGTGTTTTTGATGTAATTGTAAGTTTACTTTCGATTGAGTCAATGATTATCGAATGCCAATTATTCTTGTCATAAATACAAACCCAAAATACATCAATATATGAGCACATAAGCTTGTGACACTTGGCTTTTTAGAAATAAAATATAATAGTAATAGTAATAAAATGGAAAATTATGTAATAGAGAATGCATCACAATCAAGCATGATCCAAACTTTCCCGCTTGAGTACTAAATATATCCCCTAACTTATTACCACTAGAGAATGTACGACTAGGTTTTCTTTGGATAGGCACTTTTTGAGGATTAAGACATGGAACATGTCATGTATGCCTCCTAGTTCTTCCGGTAATTCTAGTTGGTTAGCAACTGGTCCTATCCTTTTAATTATGATAAATGGTCCAATGTACGTTGGACTTAACTTTCCACTTCCTAAATTGATTTAGCCCCTTCCAGGGTGATACCTTCAACAATACATGATCCCCACTGTAGATGCTGATGGTTCTTTACTGATCCACAAAGATGGGTTGTCCATTGTATTTGTATGGGAACCCATATCTCTGAGACAGATGCCTATTAAGGTAATTCACACCATGAATCAAACGAAGAACCATGTTCCTAGCCGAGACAAGATAAATAGGGCTAGTAACTTCTCAAATATGATCAAAGCAATATTAGATCCTTCATTAGCTGAACCACAACAGCCTCCTGAGCCCGAATCTACACCACCTCCATCAACAGTCCAAGTTCCTGAAAAGCACCTGCAGTAGATGAACCACCAGAATCTTCACAACCTCCACCACCGTCAAACCGTTAAAGTAAATAGGTTGTATACTCCTCAGGGGGAGTATTGTTGGACCCTGAAAGGATCATACATGCCAATTCAAGAGGTGGTTGAAGGTTGTTCTTGTTGGAAGAAATCTGCACAAGTCCAAGATGTAATACGGGTGAAGACAATAGAAGAAAAAGACAAGTGTCAGGTTGTTCGCATTAATCACTACGCATGTGCAAGAACAAACACGGCCAAGTATTTGTTAATCTGCATTTACTAATGCGGATATGCAGAACCAAATACGGCTGATTATTTGTTCATCCGTATTAGTCAATGTGGATGACATACTTAATACGAAAGCACAACATAAGAAATGCTGATGAAGACTAACACATCCGCATTAACTAATGCAGTTGAACATAACAAATGCTCATTATCATTTTGTATTTAGACTAGTATTCTGATGTATAGTTGTTAGGGTAGTTAGTCATTTTGTACAGGCATTGTATCATCCTATAAATAGAATAGTTACTTTTGTAAAGTTTTGACTTTCAAGTTTCTATTTTGTGCTGCAAACCCTAGCACACTTTGTATCTTGTTACCTATACCAATATACAAAGATTTTATTTGTATTTTAAGCATTTAATGTTCTTTGATTCTATATTTCCACTACATAATCAACGACTCAATCAATCTATTCGATCCTAGTTGAGCCACATCCACTCAGATTCTTATCTCGGACCTGCTCAATGGTATCAGGGCCCCGAATCATGAATTCATCTTAAAATCAGTGCAGATATTGAATGAAAAGTGAATGAACTGGTGATTTAGTTGTTTTCTAGAAAGTTTTATTATTCTAATAAGAATTCATACTTAAAATAGTTGAAACTTCATCAACCATCTCTATTCTTCTGACCAACAAACATAAGGACTTGTTCCATTGTTGATTCTCAACAAAAATTTGACAAAAACCACTCATAATCAAAAAATATTGACCTAAAATCAAACAAAAATCGACTGAACAATGGAATGTTCATCAAATTGACTAAAAACCAACTATACTACTGCTACTGTTCACCGAATCTAGACAAGAAAATCTTGACATTGGACTAAATGAACATTATGGACATAAAATCAACTTAATTAATATTCAAACCATCTAATATCAAGTTGATTATAATGGATTTTGCTAACTTTTCTTAACTTGGTCATGCATCTAAACCTCTAATGCTTAAACAAAAGTATGAGTTTAAGCAGGGGAAAATAAGATTTAGAAATTACATTACAGCTGTGGATTCTGACTAGTAGATATCAATCTGCAAAGGACCCTACATTCATGTTTCTCTTAGTGCTGATCAAGTTGATTAATACGAAACTGTTATAATCCCTATTAAGGATCGTAATATAAATCTTGATGACGAGGAATAAAGAAAATCAAGATAGATCTCAAATCCAACTCCATTCTTACTCAGGCTTAGAAAATGGATGTCCTCAACAACTAGAGAAGTATGGAGTAGCCAAAGGTGTTTCGGATGCACTAGTAGTGAGGTGATAGAAATAAACAAAGACAAACTTGTGAACCAATATGAAACCTTTCATCATACTAAGGGTGGATGAATCTCCAAGCAGCTACATCCTTTTGTACAGTTGGTGAATGATTTGGAAATCATGGGGGTTGCATACTAAGAGAAGGAAATGAACAAGAAGATGTAGCACAGTCTGCTAGAAAGCTGGAAGCAGAATCTCATAATGTTGAAGAACACTCTTGACTTCGAGAGCACCGGCTTAGACATCATGATTGCTAAGATTGAAGCTCTTTAGTTAGATGAGAGAAACAGAAATCCTAGTGGACCTCAAGTCATTGACGCATACAAGTTTCCATCAAAAACTCATTCTGTTGAAAATGCGTTTATGACAAATGAAGATGCATTTCTCTTTAACGCCTTTGTGATAGAGGAAGATGATTTTCTATCTTCCAGAGATCAAGTTAGAACTACTTGATTCATTGCTATTTCATAACAATACAAGCCATCATCTTCACCCCATCTACTGCAACACCCACATGCATTCCTAGTGATAAAATATTTGAAGAGCAAAAGGCAACTTACAATGTCTTTGTTTCTAGTCTTAAGGCATATCAGGGAGGATTAGCATATCTGATTCAGGATGGTCTGGAAGAAATAGATCCAGATGATGTTGAAGAAATGGACTTGCAATGGCAGATGTCCATGATTGTAATGAGAGCCAAGAAATTCTTCCAAAAATTGAAGAAGCTGAATTTGAATGAGAATATAAAACTTTGATATGACAAATCCAAAGTAAAGTGATTTAATTGTGGTACGACTGGCCATTTCTCTAGGGAATGCAATGATCCTAAAAGAAGTAGCAATAATTATTAAAGAACTTCACATGGTCAGCCATCATCTCAATCTAATTCAAGCTTTCAATCAAGTAATAAACATCAGTATCAACATTAAAATTAGCACCAACAAAGTCATCGCAGTCAACCCTAACTGACTCATTAAGCTCAGGGAAGCAACCAACCAACCTCTTATGAACTTGTCATCAACAAGATGGAGTTTGTGACTGCAGCCTATATGTGGAGGAAGTCAAGCCTCAATTCCAGAATCATGATCTTATATCTCACATCAATGATGGTCCAACTACAATGCCAACTGAGGAAAAATCGAATCCCTGTAGTGATAAATGCATTCAATAAGTATTGAGATACAGAGAACATAATCACAAGTTGGCTCTTAAAATCAAAGAAGAGAAGGTCAAATTTGAAATGTTAAAACAAGAGATGAAAAGTTTTGAAATTTAAATCAAATCACTTTATATATTGAAAAACTCCATTGTGAAAAGTGCACTCTTGTAGCTGAGAATGAGAAGTTAACTTAATTGTTAACAAAAACCAAAGCTGAGCAATCGACTACGGAAGTGAAGCTTGAAAAGTTTCAGTTCTTTTCTGCTAAGTTGCAAGGGTTACTTGACTAACAGAAAGAGCCAAATAATATGACTAGGAAAGGATACAATTCTTTTCCACCTCTATACAATGACAACTATACGGTTATACCTGAGTCAGTAACTCACTCTGATTCAACTGAACTTAAAGTTATTGAAACTAAAACAATGGTTTCACAAATAACTAATCCTCAAAACAAACCGAGTATTTATATTGATACAAATGAGGATAAAATCAAGTTGAGTCAACCAATCAAAATCAAAGAGTGCTCATACAAACCTGTAATTGTCAAGAAACTAAAAAGCCCAGTCAAAGCCATTATGCCATTTATGAAAATCTTCTAGAAAACCTTAAGATGGCGAAGAATGCTGAATTATCTGTGAAGTACTCTACTGAAAAAAAGACCTGATAGTGAGATTAAATCTCAAAATAATTAAAGCTAATCAAAAAGGTTTCACTGAAATGCAAAGGTAAAGCAACAGGTTCTCCATCATCCAAAGGGAAACCTTCCATGGTTCAAAGATCAAATGTAAAAGCTGAATTTCAATCATCATTAAAGTACAAACAAGGAGTTAGTTTTGACATTTGCAAAAAAGAGAATATAGACCGACTTCAAAAGGAGTCAAGTAAGGGTAAAACAAAGCAAAAGAAGTGTACAAAGACCAAGCACAGTAGAATTGTGAAACAATCTACTAATACTAAGGAGACTAGAGTTGCTTCTTCATTGAAAACAAAATCCGAGACTAATCTAAAATCTGTTAAATCACATGAAGCCTCCACATCAAAATCTAAAGACAAACAAATCTACTATGACATATGTGACATGTCTAATCACAACACAGATGAGTGTTATTTTAATAAACATGGCTCCATGTGTGACATGAATAATCATTCAACTAAAAACTATTATTTCAACAAGTACTATACTGTACGTGATATGACAAATCACAATACATCGGTTTTTTTCTTTTTATAGAAAGGCTTGAGAGTTCCTCAAAACAAGCCTATTTCACCAATTTCAACCTACAAGGCCAATAATAGAAGTCAATTACACATTAAACAAACATGGGTTTCAAATTCTAATAATTAATTCTATGATCAATGGTAGTCAAAGAGTGTCAAAAGGAATCTTAATATAATATTAAACAATCGCTTAATTCTCATCCAAGATTTAAAACAAAAGTGGTTTCTAAAAATAAAAAACATGCCTAATTTCTACATAGAAATAAGGATGAAAGATTTGACTACTCTTCAGACAACTCAGTCGAAATTTATCAAATAAAACCAAAAAGAATTCCACAGAAATTCTTCAAAGCAACAACCTCTAAATCACAACCTATAGGAAAGTATCAAAAGGTTACAACAATGGATAGAAACGGGCAACCCAAGACCATTATGGCTTGGGTTCCACATTCTAACTAGTTCTTTTATGCTTGTATGGTCATCCATAAAAGTCCAACAAGTTATGTTTTGTGGACAGTGGATTCTCCTGACACGTGACTGGAGATAGTTCTCTCCTTCATGACTTCAAGCATATACAAGGAACTACTGTAGCATTTGGTGGAAACTCACAAGGTGGCAGAATTACTAGGGAAGGATCTCTGATGAATGGATTGCCGAGTTTTGACAAAGTGAACTACTGGGAGCAACTGAATTTCAACCTCCTTAGTGTGTCTCAAATCTATGACAAGAAATATTCCACTCAGTTCACAGACACTCATTGCTACATTCTGAAACTAGGATTTCAAATTCCTAAAGAATGGGTTATCTTGAAGAATCCAAGAAAGAATAACACCTATCTGTTGAACCTTAATTCTTCACAACCAATAGAAGAAACAAGCCTTTTGTCTAAAGCATCATTTGATGAGTCACGACTTTGGCATAGACTGTAGGACCGGTTAAGGAATGGTCAATACAATCAGTCTTAAAATAAGAAGAGTGCTAGAGCACTTAACAGATCAAATAGGGAACCATGGCTTAAGAGTTGGATGCAAAGAACACAAATAAGTAAAGAGACAGAAATTAAGAACAATATATATAAGGTTTTCAAGGATGATGTATATTAACCTCAAGTTCTCTTACAAGAGTTATAATGCATAAAAAATATGTTACAAGTCATTGAGATACTTTGTACTACATCCTACAGTTGGCAATACTTAGAATGCTAGTTGGAACATTGAAAGACAACAAAATCAATGTGGAGTCAAAAGGCAGATTACCTTTTAACTAGTGACTATGACATGCCATATCTCACATCCTATTATATTACAAAAATGGGTAAAAGTATATAAAGTAGAAAGTTACAGACCCAAGATTTCAATGTACCGTTGCAAAAGCATGGACCTTTTCACCAACTCATGCAAGTTGGTGAGTCTTCAAAGTTACAGCAGAAAGTTGGTCAGCTTTATGCAAAAGTACATTAGAGAAATCATGTTGATCTCTGTCTTTGAAAGGAATCAGTCTTCACTTCATTTGGGTTTGGAAGAATTTGTCTTTGAAGCTTTGAAAGACTTCATCTTTGGCATCGGAATATTTGGTCTTTTGGCTTTGAAAGCTTTTATACGTGGAGTTATTCTTGTGTACAGTATAAAGCTTTCATATGAACTTTTAGCTTCGAAAGATTTTATACTTTGCATAATTCTCATGCAATGTAAAAAACTTCCATAGCAGTTCTACATGGTACTTGGTGCCTGCATGCAGGAAGCCATTAGGTTGCTTTGGTTGCATCAGCCTCTCTATAAACCTTACAAGCTCCTCCTAGGCTGATGCTACCAAAATAGAGAAGATTGTTCTTCAGTTGATTATCCTTATTAGGGTCAAGGCCATTCCTTTCTTCATCATCTGGTCAGAATTGCTCAGACTTTTATAGTATCTTCTCATATCATGGAGATCATGCAGAGGTTGATCAAGTATGTCTTGCCAAAAGTAGATATCTTGACCACCTTGATATCTGATGACGTACCATCTATCATGATTAACAACAAATGTCCAAGATAGGATGGGTCTTCCAGCTGCAAGTGGCTGTACTAAAGTAGAAGTTGGTTGATAAGTCTCTTGTTGCACCTCCTTAAGATGTTCTGACTCATCCTAAGCTCTAGAAATGGATGCCTTTGCCTTATTAGATACTTTCTTTGTGGCCATCATTTTCTTCCTCTTTAGAGTGTTTAACTGAGAGGGTTGGTCTTGAGTACCAGGTTATTCTGTTGTGCTTCTCTCAGTTGGGTCCTCTTCCCTCACAGGTTCAGAAGGAGAGGGATTAGAACCCTACTGTGTATCAGAAGATGAAGTTGGCTATGAAACAGCTGAAGGTCCAGGTTGTGTTATCTATGGTTCAACCTTAACCTCAACCTTAGGAGGAGCTTGGCTTAGTGGAGAATGCAAGTCCACAAGCTCTCCTTTCTTAATCTTCTGCTTGATCACTCTAATGTGCTCATCTATAGTGGATAGAGACATTAGACCAAGCCTCCTTCTGGAGAATCCATACAGCTTCAAGTAGCTCATCATTCTTTGTCAGTCATGAGAATTCTTTAGGCTCTTTAAGATGATGGACCTTGACTTTGCAGCTTCTTCTCTCATCTTTCTCTTTGCAGCTTTTTATTCATTTATGAACTGTTGTTCAAGCTACTTTAGGTACTCAAATTCAATGTATTCATAAGAGAGTGGAAGAAGTGCAGATGCCTGGTTGAGACATGTGGCACTCAGGTAGCTGATCATATTTTGTCTATGAGCTTCTTTGTTTACCTGAGGTTGTTCAGTTGCCACAACCTCTCTCTCAGGGCTTTCATAAACTAGGGATAGAGAAGGAGCATTCTTGTATAGTCTCTTTTGTCTTCTTTCTTTTTTGACTCTGAGGAGCAACTCTGCATCCTCTACCTCCTTCTTCTCTTTGGTCCGCTCTATGTTTGCTAGTTCATTTAACTTTTCTAAAGGAAGAGAGATGAGTTCATCAATGTTGTAGTTCCTGGTTCCTGGATAGTTTAATCTGGCATCCCTTAACTCATTATCTTGAGTGTTTAGCCTGGGGGTTGTTCTGATTGCAACTTCCATGATGCTTGATGAACCAACTGAACTCTCTGCCCTTAGCTTCCTCTTCCTCTCTCTTTCCTCCTCCTCAATCTCCTCCGGAGTCAATTTTCTTTTCCCTTTGTCACTCACAGGACTTGGTGACCTAGAGTGGAGAGAGTGTTGGGTCACTATAAGGCTGGTGCAACCAAAACCACTTCACATAGTCAATTTTGGTGCTACATTCAAAGGCTTCCGAAGCTAAGTATGAGATCTTCCGAAGTCTGAAGACATCAGCTAAAGACAACAGCTGAAGTCAACAGCTGATGATAACAACTGAAGTCAAAAGATGAAGACAACAGCTAAAGTCAACAGCTGAAGACAACAGCTAAAGTCAACAGCTGAAGATAACAGCTGAAGTCAAAAGCTGAAGACAACAACTGAAGTCAACAGCTGAAGACAACAGCTGAAGTCAACAGATGAAGATAACAGCTGAAGTCAACAGCTAAAAACAACAGCTGAAGTCAACAGCTGAAGACATCAGCTGAAGACTATCTTTCGAAGACAAAGTCTGAAAGAAAGAGCCGAAGACTATCTTCCAAAGACAAAGTCTGAAGAACACTTCCGAAGACAAAGTCTGAAAGAAAGAGCTGAAGACTATCTTCCGAAGACAAAGTATGAAGAACACTTCCGAAGACAAAGTCTAAAGAATGAGCTGAAGACAAAATACACATCCGAAAATAAAGAAAACTCCAAGCCTCGAAAGAAGCAGTCTTCCGAAGTATATGTGGCTTCGGAAGAAGTTATACTTCCGAAGCAATTTAACCTTCGGAAGACATTTCTATGACCAGTAGACATAAGTATGGTCTCTGACAATCTGCTGCAGACCTCTGATAAAGCATGGCTTCTTACCAAAGAGCCATGTTGTTAACCATACTTTATTCTACTGTTCACCTTTTTATGATAGTACATGTTACCAACCTTAGTTGGTGACAAAAGGTAAGTCAGGGACATGTCCTGACTACCAAATCCCAGTTAATATATCCGAGATACCTTAACCTATAGTCTTGTAGTATAGGCTTTTTGGTTATAGGTTTCCAGCTGGGATCAAAGCATATCCGGCTATAGTTAGTATTATATATAGTTCTCATTGTAACTTAATAGATAGAGACATTGTGCCTTGTAAGAGTCTTGTAATCCTTTGAGTTGAGAATCAATATATAAAAGTAATTTGAAAATTTACTTCCTGTGTTTATTATCACTTGATACTTGTTATATTGTTATCAACTCTTCTTAGGACTCTTTCTGAGTGTTGTTCAAGGTGAGTTTAAGAGAAAGAAACCACTTGTTGAGTGACTGGAACCGATCCTGCAATTGGTATCAGAGCTTTGGCTCTTGATTGCGTGATCTAACCATCCAAATCAACTTGTTTTTCACTCCTCCCTACAACCCATTCACTCATATGGCTGCTCTCTCAAAAGCTGATATGGAAACTGGTACCATGACTAAGTCCCCACTGATCACCCCTGAAGATTTTGACACATGGTGCACTAGAATGGAAGGCTTCATCAAGTGTCAAGACTCAAGGGTGTGGGACTCCATTGTTAATGGTCCTTTCATACAAAGCACTACTTCTGCTACTGGTAATCGCATTATTCTAAAAGATGTTGATGATTACTCAGAAGTAGATAGGAAAAGAATAGAGCTTAATCAAAGGGCTATGACTTCTCTTCAAACTGCCCTTCCAAACTCCATCTACAGAGGCTTCAAGAAGTGCAAGGCAGCTAAAGATCTATGGGATGCACTGAAGCTCATGTATGAAGGATCCAAGGAAACTAAAGAGCACAAGAAGGATCTCTTAAAACAGCAGTTTGAGAACTTCACTTTCAAGGCTGGAGTGACCTTGACTCAACAAAACTTCAGATATGTTGAGATAGTGGATACTCTGGTGGATATTGGAGTACCTCTTGAGAATAGAGACATAGTTAGGAAGTTCATGTCTTCCCTTCCTAAACTATGGACACACTACTGTGTTGTAATCAAGAGAACTTCGGACCTTAAAACTCTTTCCCTCACAGATTTGTATGGTATCCTAAGTGTATTCCAGATGGAGATGAACATGCAGAACTCCTCTGGAAACTCCAATAACCAACTGAGTTCAGCCCCTCATGTGGTTGAAAGGGAAATCACAGAACCACAACATCAGTTGCTATGCTACCCTGACAAATCACATAGTGGATCCTACATTACTCTACCTGAGACTCCAAAGTCTCAAAAGGTTCAACACAACTCCTTTCAGAAAAGTTGTGCCTTTGTTTCTGGAAGTGGACACTCTGGTGATTTTCAATATTGCTTTGATGATCTTGAGTGCCAGTCCAGATGATGTGGAGTATGTGGATATTGTCCAACAGATGGCTCTCTTAACTTACAGAGCGAAGAAATTCTTCAAGAGAACTGGAAGGCAATTCCCTCAAAACCCTGTCAACAGCAAGTTTGGGTTTGACAAGAGCAAAGAAAAGTGTTACAACTGCAAACAACTTGGTCACTTTGCTAGGGAATGCAAGGCTCCCAAGAACAACCCGGGAACCCCACAGGCCTCCACACATCCCTCAGCTTCAAAGCATGAACAAAAGTCAACTGAAACAGCTGCAATAGCTCAAGAAGTTGACTAGAGCTTCATGGTACAGGATGTGACTCCCGCTCAAGCACTCATGGCCGGAACAGATGATGATCAGGTATATGAACATCTTTGTACTGCTGCCTGTATTGCTAAAGTTCAACTCTATAAGGATTACAATATGGAAATCAGATTTGATGAGTCTTTAAATATCTTAAAATCTGATTTTAAAAGAGCTGAATCTGATTATCAAAAGAAAATTGAGGAGTTAGAGAAAATTTTGTCTCTTTTATAACGTGAAAAGACCAACTACAAGACTTAAATTAAAGAACTGATATCCAAACTGTCTGAAGTTCAAGCTCAGTTGGTCACTGCTGAGGCTCAGGCTAGGAAGCAAGCTATTGCTGAGCAAAACTTCCAAGCTATTCTTGCAACATCCTGTCATTCCAAAATGTTTTATCAAAACAAAGAAGGGTTGGGAACCAATGAAATAGCTCCACCACACTCTTATGATTCTATCAGACTACCTAGATGTGGTATTGAAGAGCAAGAGGTTCTAACTGCTGACCCTTCTCTATTAGAATCAGAGGATGAGGCAAAAATAGTGGCCACTACAGGGGAGAAACAAGAAGATACATTCATCTCCACCTGTGAAGAACAAATCCTAACCACTAAGGCAAGAACCAGCAGAGCTAAAGCTACTAGAAGGACTGCCAAGAAGGTTGCAGAGTCTAAGCTGAAGATTAACCCAAAGCAAAAGGGTGTCTTCATCTCTGCTGGATTCCAAGTGGTAGGTACTTCTGAGTCAGGAAAGGAGTGTAGTACCAGCACTCCTGTCCTACCAAAGGATCAGAAGTTGAAAGGAAAAGTTGTTGATGAAGAGAAGAAGTCCAAGAAACAGCAACCTTCAAATTCCCAAAAGACTAACATTGCATGCATAATGTGTGGTCTGCACAACCACATGGCTAAAGATTGTTACTACAATCCAGCAAGCACACATTTTGCAAATAATGTTAGAAAAGAAGGAGTCGGGAAGGTTTCTCATTTGGACCATTTCAAACGGTCCAAATGATGAAAAAGGGAAAGTTAGTCTCGGAAGCCAAGTTGCTTTCGGAACAAAGCACTTCTTCCGAAGGGAAAACGGCTTCGGAAGCCAAAGCTTCTAAAGTTTGGAAGAACAAGAAAGCTCCCTTGAAACCATCCCAGAAAAAGACTGCTTCGGAAGAAAAGGTGGTGAAGGCTTCTTCTGAAAAGAAAGAAGCTTCGGAAGAATACCATGCTGCAAAAGCTTCAACAAGCTCATCCTCAAAGATCAACTAAGGGATGGATTGGAAGATCAAGGAAGATGCTGCAGCCCTAACCTCTTCTTCAATGACCTCTATTGAACCCCAATGCATATCTTTTGGTTCAATTATGTCATTATCCTTGGAAGAGCCCAAGACCAGCAAGGCTTGGGCTTCCAAACAAAACTAACCATCTTATCTTATGTGCAGGGACATCCATTCGACAAGAACAAAAATGTTTGGATTGTAGATAGTGGATGCTCCAGGCACATGATAGGGAATAGATCTCTCCTTCTACAATTCCAGAACTATAATGGAGGGCCTGTCCAATTTGGAGGTGAGGATGGAGGATATATTTCTGGCAGAGGAAGTATATCCAATGGCAGAATAAACATTGACAATGTTCACTTTGTCAAATAGCTTGAACACAATCTGTTAAGTGTTTCTTAATTCTGTAATCAAAAGCATCAAATGCTTTTCATAGAACATGAGTGCTTTATCCTCAGATCAGGGATGACAATTCCTCCGGAATTGGTGCTTCTTAGATCTCCCAGGAAAGGGGATATGTATAAGCTAGATATGAACAATGCTTCTCCTATGGGTGAAGTATCATGCTTTCTTTCCAAAGCTGATACTGATGAGTCAACACTATGGCATAAAAGCATGTGTCATGTGAATTTTAAAACAATGAATAAATTGGTTAAAAGTAACTTGGTACATGGTCTGCCTAAAAAGGAATTTTTCTGCAAAGATAACTGTGTTGCATGCCTGAAAGGGAAACAACACAGATCATGTCATAAATCCAAATGTGTCAACCCCATCACTACTCCATTACACTTATTGCATATGGATCTCTTTGGTCCCACAAGTATAATGAGCATTAGAAGGAAATCATACTGCCTTGTGATTGTTGATGATTTTACAAGATTTACATGGGTATTCTTTATAAGAAGTAAAGATGAAACTGCTGAAACGTTAAAATCTTTTTTTTCTTAAAATAGAAAATCAAATTGGATCACAAGGTTAAGATCATTAGAAGTGATCAAGGGACTGAGTTTAAGAACTTTGTTCTTGACTCATTCTGTGACTCAAAAGGGATTGGCAGACAATATATGCTCACAAAAATCCTCAACAAAATGGTGTTGCTGAGAGGAGGAACAGGACACTTATTGAGGCTGCTCGAACCATGTTAGCTGATTCAAAACTACCTCTAACATTCTGGGCAGAGGCAGTTAGCACTGCATGCTATGTGCATAACAAGGTTCTTATAGTTAAGCCCCATGGAAAAACCCCTTATGAGTTATGGAACAAGAGGCCACCGTTCATTGGCTTTCTAAGGTCCTTTGGCTGTAGGTGTACCATACTTAACACAAAAGAAAACTTAGCAAAGATTGCTAAGAAGTCAGATGATGCTATATTTTTGGATACTCTTCTAGCTCCAAAGCTTATAGAGTATACAACATTAAGAATCAATAATTTGAGGAGTCATCCAATATAGTTGTTAATGAGCATACTCCTTGTGTTAGGGGAATGGACCTGATTATATCTTTGATTTAGAATTGTTTCCAAACTATTCTAAATCATCTTGTGAGAATGTTTCAGCTGGAACAGGTGCTCAAGGTGATGCTGATGCTGATGCTGATCAACTATTTAAGCTTCCCAGACCTCTTCCAAAATCTCCAAGAGCTGAAAGGTAACAAGCTTTAACCATTCATAGATCTAATAGTGTAACAATCTCCAGGAATAGTGAAGCTTCAACAAGTGATCACCTGATGAACCCCAAAGCTCTTCAGATGATCCATTACAACACCAGGTTGAAGGAAGTAGTATTCTGAAGGAACAGGCAACTGTTAATACTACTTCACAACCAACCATTGATGATGTTTCTCAATCATTCAATCAGTCCTCATTGAATGACTTTGAAACAACAGCTAGAAAGAGTGATCTAGTTCCTGACCAGAATATGTCCAACCTGGACTTAGCTCTGCAACTGGAAGTGATTCCTCGTCTTAGGATTCACAACACTCATCCAACTGAGAACATCATAGGGAATGTCTCTGAGGGTGTGAGAACAAGAGGGAAAACTCATCATGGGAATGTCTTCTTGTACTCATGCTTCTTATATCAGATGGAACCCAAGAAGGTGGAAGATGCATTAAAGGATAGTAGTTAGGTTGAATCAATGCAGGAGGAGCTGCTTCAATTCAGAAGACAAAAGGTCTGGAATCTTTGCCCACTACCCTCTTGGCAAGTACCCATAGGCACTAAATTGGTTTTTAGAAACAAGAAAGATGATAGAGGCTTGATTATCAAGAACAAGGCAAGATTAGTAGTTCAAGGATACACCCAATAGTAAGGAATTGATTATACTGATGTCTTTGCACCTGTTGCAAGACTTGAGGCAGTTAGGATCTTTCTTGCTTATGCTGCATCCAAGAACTTCACAGTCTACCAACTTGATGTCAAGTGTGCTTTTCTATATGGGGATATAGATAGGGAAATTTATGTATGTCAACCTCCAGGATTTGAAGACCCACAGCACCCCAACTATGTGTGCAAGTTGGATAAAGCTCTATATGGGCTGCATGAAGCACCTAGGCTGTGGTATGAGACTTTGTCTAAGTTTCTCCTGAAGAATGGCTACACAAGAGGTACCATTGTCAAAACTCTCTTCATCAGGAAGACTGGAGAAGACATTTTGCTCGTTCAAGTCTATGTTGATGACATCAAATTTGGTTCTTCAAATAACCAAATGTGTAAGGACTTTGAGAGCACTATGAAGCAGAAATTTGAGATGAGTTCCATAGGAAAAATGGACTTTTTCCTAGGAATTCAGGTGAAGCAATTGAAGGAAGGATTCTACATCAATCAATCCAAGTATGTCAATGACATCTTAGAGAGATTTGAGATGAAGGACTGTAAGCCAGCCAAGACACCCATACCTAGAAACCATAATCTTTGCCCTGACCTTGAGGGGGAGGATACTGATCAACATCAGTATAGAGCAATTATTAGTTCTCTGATGTATCTCACTGCTAGTAGACCTGATATCATATTTGCCACTTGCATTTGTGCAAGATATCAGGCTGCTCCAAAGGTGTCTCACCTAGCTGCTGCAAAGAGAATTCTCAGATACCTCAAAGGAGCACCTAAACTAGGTCTCTGGTATCCAAGAAATAGTGATTTCAATCTCTATGGATATTCTGACAGTGACTATGGTGGCTGCAACATTGACAAGAAAATCAACATCAGGAGGATGTCAATTTCTTGGTGGAAGGATCATTTCATGGCAATGCAAGAAACAATCCTGTATATCTATATCAACTGCTAAAGCTGAATACATCGCTGCTGCTAGTTGCTGTGCTCAGTTGCTGTGGATTCAGAACTAGATGTTAGACTATGAATTCAACTTCATGAGTACTCCTATCCACATTGACAACAACAGTGCTATCTCCATCACAGAAAATCCAGTGAAGCACTCTAAGACAAAGCACGTTGATATCAGGTATCATTTCATTACAGATATTCATGAGAAAAATCTGATAAAGTTAATCAAAGTTGACTCAAATGAACAATATGCTGATTTGTTCACAAAAGCTTTTGATGAACAAAGATTTAAGTATCTCATATCAGCTATTGGGATGATAAACGTTGATTAACTACCTCTTTTGAAAGCTTTTTAATGTGTAATCTCTTGTGTCAATACAATTTAAGCCCTGTTACAAAAGATCTCTTTGAAATATTCCAAGTGTAAATTTCTTCCGAAGAGGAATTGACTCTCGAAAGATATTTCTAAATATCTTCCGAAGAAAAATTCCTCCATGGAAATTTTCTTCTCGGAAGAGTTTTTAGTCTCGAAAGATGTGATTGATTTCACATCAGATCTACTTCCGAAGCTTATAAAATTTTTCATTCGGAAAGCAGCTCTTACCTTCGGAAGCAATGTTTTGCTTCGGAAGAAAGAATTGCCTTCAGAAGACAAATTACCTTCGGAAACAATTTATACTAAGAAAGAGAGTTCTTACTGTGTAACGGATATCTTTTTGGGCCCCACTCTGTAAAAGGTAAAGATTTTGTTGATAATGTCTAATTATTTAAAATTATCCCTTACCGCCACTGTCATTTCATAACCGCCAACTGCCTCCCTACAACCATTACCTAAATTCTTACCATTTAAATAATCCAGACTATTCAATTTCATCTTCTTTTACCGATTTACTGCCCTAGACATTTCCGTCACTGTCAATCCTAAAATTCACCCAAATTCAAGCTCACTTTCTCTTACAATGGTGCTAAACCCTCAGTATAACCAGGTCGCATTACTTGATTCATCAAGAGATGCTGACTTCACCCAAATCATCACCTTTCTTTCTGAATCAACCTACTTCATGATGCTTACTATTAACCCCACCGTTTACTCCAACCACATGACTGAATTTTGGAGTAATGGTCAAGCTGAAATCCTGAATGGGGTTCGCGTCCTGAGAACCTGCATTTGTGGACAGGAGTTGGTCATTAGTGAACAACTCATCTGGGAGCATCTCGAGCTTCATAACGATGGAGCTCCTACTGAGTTTCCCAAAGAAGACTTGGATGGCACCTACTTCCTCATGGGATATGGTGGAGATGTGAGCAGGTCAACCGTCTACAAGTTTAACTTCTCATATCATTGGAAGTTTCTTCTACACATTGTCCTGCACTGCCTATCCAACAAGTCTGGGGGATGGGATCAAATCCCATACCAACTAGGATGTCTAGTTCACGGGTTGGTGAGAGGCCAGCACTTCAACTACTCAAGGTTTGTGTTGACCAACTTAATCGGGAATCTTCAAAGGAACACATTCTTCATGTATCACCGATACATTCAACACATCATCAACTGCGAGTTGGAACAGAGCAAACTTGTCTATACAGCTGCTCTAACTGTTCCTCAAGTGTGGCCTACCATCTTCAAAACTTTGAAGAAGGGGTCCATCAACTTTACTGGAAGGTATACTCCTTTACCTCCACAGATGATTGAGCGCATAGCTCCTGGTGACATCCCTGTTGACCCCACAGGTGATGAACCCACACCAGCAACCCTCACCATGAATGTCCCAATACCTTCTCCACCCATCAAATTCACATATCAGAGATGCCCCAAACAAACCCTTGTTCAATCTACTCTGATTGAACAAGCTCCTCCAATTCAATCCAAAAGGGCTAGAGTGGAAACATGGGCTCCCACTCAGTCCGAGGTCACACCATCCTTCTCCTTTGACCTCAATTTGGGTTTTAAGCCTCCTCAGGCTCAAACCCAAGAGCCCAAAACCCAAACCTTTAGCCCACAGGGTGAGTCTTTACACTCCCCTATGCAGCCAATAAGGGACAGCCCCACAAGAGGCTCAATGCCTATAGACATTGATCTAGGTCCCGGGTCAGTAGGTTTAACCTCTTTATCCTTCACTGACCTTTTAATCCAAACTGATGAAGAGATAACATCTCTCCATGGCCATGAAGTTGATCTGCAACACCCTCTCAAAGATCAACAGAGCCAAGAGAGATCCCTTATCTCTAGCCCCCATCAGCAGCCAACTACTGAGGTGAGTCCCACTGATGTGGAGGGGACTCATGTAGGCTTAACTGCCACTACTCAGAGTCTCTCACTAACCTCTCAGGACAGTGGTAACATCAATCAGACTGAGTCTACGACAACTTTGCCCATTGACATCTCTGAAAGAGACGAATTTGAGCAAAGGTATCCAGGGTGCCAAGAAGCCACATCTGGTGGAGAGACTGAACATACTTGGTATGTTATCTCATCTCCCTGTGATTCTTCACATGAAGATGAGGGATGTATGCAACTCACTCTTCAGTACCTGCTTTCTAAGGTCTCAAACCTTGAATCTCAGGTTAGGATCTTAGAGACCAGGACAGCCACTCAGTAACTTAAGATTGACAATCTCAAGGCTCAACTAGCTGAAAACAGACGGAGAGGTCTGTTAGGCATGTACCTATTCAGGTCTCATTAACTACTTCCTCTAGCTCATCTAGCTCTCAAGATGATGCTACCAAAAAGGGGGAGAAAGATCAGAGACAAACACCTAAGGAACCACTGATCCGGTTCTCTACTTCCTAACTCATTACCCTACCTGAGTCATCTCAATCAACTCTAAAGATTGACTCATAAATGCTTCATGATCTCTACAGACTTTTCACAAAGTTTGTATTGAGATCCTCCATAGAACAGCCCAGCCCTGACACCATACTGATATACTTTGGGGCTGAAGAGCTTCAGAGGCTGACTACACCTTCTATCACTGTGGAGGAAGTTGGTCAACCTAAGGTCCACACGGAACCTGAGATTAACTTCAAAGGGGAAATGGGGACTGATGGCCCAGCAACCGAAACAGTTGGGACAGAACTTGCATTAGCTTCTTCTTTCGAAGCTCAGGCTGAAACTTCTGAAGCTAAAGTTGAAACTTCGGAAGAACAAGATAAGTCCTCCGAAGCTGAGATGGAAGCTGCGGAAGGCTTGTTCCAAATGTCCGAGGAACTGATCATCACATATGTCATTGCTAAAATAGCATTTGAGGTGAGCAGGGAGGACATTTCTGATCTACCTCCATCCTAAACACTAGCTAACCCTCCCTCAATATCCAAACCCTCCATCCAAGAACCACCACAGTCAAGTTCTGTAAAAGACAAAGGAAAGAGAAAATTGACTGCAGAAGAGCTTCAGGAAGAGGAAAGAATTGAAAAGTTAAAGAAGAAAGGTAGATTCTCTGCTAAAAAACTGCTAGCTGCCAGTTCAAAGGCAGCTGCAACCAATCAGAAGGAAATCAACAACAAGAGAAGGGCAGCACTCATTAATCAGCTCATCAACTTAGGAGCTGTCAATGAGGAAATACTCCTGCTACCACTAGAGGAGTTCGTGACTTTGGAGAGGACAACCAGGCTAAGACAAGAAGAAGAAGCCAGGTTGGCCTTGGAGAGAGAAGAAGAAGAACAAAGGAAAGCTGCCTCGCAGCTGAGAGAAGCTAGGATTAAGTTCCTACTCTCAAGAGGCTTTAATCTTCCTGAACTTTCTCTACATGATGATGATATGATCCTGTTGCTCCATAACAAAGAGCAGGATCAAATGGAGAAAGGAATGAAGAAGGCTGCAAGAGAGAAGATGAAGGAGAAGAAGCGGAGGGAAGAGGTAGAGAGGGTCACTGCCACTAAAAAGCTCAGTGAGAAAGCCTGGATGAAAGACTATCTCCGGGCTCATGGATTCTCTGGAAGGTAGGTGGGACCCATGTCCGAAAGGACACTCCAACAAATTATCAGCGAAATAAAGGCTGACATCCGTATGGGAAAGAGGAAGAAGATGTATAGGAGGGGACAGTGAATGATCTCAACCCCGGCCACTCAACCACAGCCAGCCACTCAACCACAACCTACACCAGAAGAACCAATCCCATTTCCCATCAAAACCAAGCCCTTAGATGAAACCTTCACCCCTGAACCTACAACTCTACCCATACCTACTTCATCACCACAACCACCTAAACTTCCCATCCTTAAACCCAAAACACAACCCAGAACCACTAAGCCCAAACCTACCCAACTGATACCCAGACCATCCCCTCAGCCTTCTTAACATCTCTCTCTTGAAGAGTTTAAGGAAATCAAGACAAAGCTCAACAACTGCACAACTCTGAGCAACATCTCCTGTGAGGAAGATCTTATCAACATCACCTATGTTGATGACTCTTCAAGTTCCCTCACACGAGATCAGTTTCTTGATTTGCCTAGAGGAACTTTGGGCCAGGCTGCAATACTTCTTGATCTCAACTCTTATTCTCTAAATGCTAAAGAAAAGAGACTTAGAAGAAAACTGGTGACTCTACTGGACACAAAGAAGGAGGACAGTATTCCTAGTCAGTCTCCTGTGCCTAGGAAAAGTATAATCCAGTGGAGGTTCGATGAAACTTCTCACAACTTTGTTGTGGAAAGAGAGAATGGTGAAATCAACCGGCTTAATGCCACTTCTCTATTGCATCTCAGCAGATTTGACATTACTGAGCTTGCAGAGAAGCCATTCTCCAACCCCTCCAACTCTGAGACTACTGCTGTCATCAGGAATCATCTCAGCAGTATTCACTTGGCTGAGCTTACTGCAAAGGCAAAGATCAATGAAGAGTTGAAGCTGAGAAGATAGGAAGAAAAGGAAAGACCTACCACCAAGGGCGCATCCTTTCTACAGATGGTGGAGGGTCCGAAATTGGAACCAATAGTTAGATGGGAATATAACTATACTTCCCATCAACTAACTCTTTTCAGAGGGCCATAAGAAAGGTTACATGTAATCCAAGGTAATAGACTGGATGTACTGTCTACCAAGGATTTGTACAAACTTCTGAGCACCACATCAGGGAAAAACAAGGAAGCAGATAGATATCTACTTTCCTTGGTGTTGAAATTTTTGAGAAGAAGAAAGAAGTGAAGTTTTGGTAGCATCAGCCTAGGGGGAGTTTGTTGGGTCACTATAAGGCTGGTGCAACCAAAACCACTTCACATAGTCAATTTTGGTGCTACATTTAAAGGCTTTCGAAGCTATGTATGAGATCATCCGAAGTCTGAAGACATCAGCTGAAGTCAACAGCTGATGATAACAGCTGAAGTCAAAAGCTATAGGCAACAGCTGAAGTCAACAGTTGAAGACAACAGCTGAAGTCAACAGCTGAAGATAACAACTGAAGACAAAAGCTGAAGACAACAGCTGAAGTCAACAGCTGAAGACAACAGCTGAAGTCAACAGCTGAAGATGACAGCTGAAGCCAATAGCTAAAAACAACAGCTGAATTCAACAGCTGAAGACATCAGCTGAAGACTATCTTTCGAAGACAAAGTCTGAAAGAAAGAGCTGAAGACTATCTTCCAAAGACAAAGAGTGAAGAACACTTCCGAAGACAAAGTCTGAAAGAAAGAGCTGAAGACAAAGTCTGAAGAACACTTCCGAAGACAAAGTCTGAAGAAAAAGCTGAAGACAAAGTCTACTTCCGAAGATAAAGAAGACTCCAAGCCTTGGAAGAAGCAGTCTTCCGAAGTATAAGTTGCTTCGGAAGAAGTTATACTTCCGAAGCAATTTAACCTTCGGAGGACATTGCTATGACCAGTAGACATAAGTATGGTCTCTGACAATCCGCTGTAGACCTCTGATACAGCATGGCTTCTTCCCAAAGAGCCATGTTGTTGACCATACTTTATTCTACTGTTCACCTTTTTATGATGGTACATGTTGCCAACCTTAGTTGGTAACAAAAGGTAAGTCAGGGACATGTCCTGACTACCAAATCTCAGATAATATATCCAAGATACCTTAACCCATAGTCTTGTAGTATAGGCTTTTTGGTTATAGGTTTCCAGCTGGGATCAATATATATCTGGCTGTAGGTAGTATAATATATAGTTCTCATTGTAACTCAATAGATAGAGACATTGTGCCTTGTAAGAGTCTTGTAATCCTTTGAGTTGAGAATCAATATATAAAAGTACCTTGAAAATTTACTTCCTGTATTTATTATCACTTGATACTTGTTATATTGTGATCAACTCTTTTTAGGACTCTTTCTGAGTGTTGTTCAAGGTGAGTTTGAGAGAAAGAAACCACTTGTTGAGTGACCGAAACCGATACTACAGAGAGCTTTGGCCTTTAATGCCTAATTCAGTAGTCAGGCTTTAGCTAGAGAGAGGTTGTGAAGCACCTTCACCAATTCGTGCCTCACTGAGGGTACATGATGTTGTTGTAGTGATTGACTCTGTGACTATGCCGTCAGGGTTAGTCACTAGGCCTTCACTCAAGGTTTCCCCTTTGAAGCTAATCTTAGGGTCCGCCTCAACATCTAGTAGACCAATGACATTGCTTGCTTGGAATTTTCTTCTTCTATGTTTGAGTTCTTCCATGATCTTGTCTTGAATTCTCTCAGCTAATATGTCATCTTGCATGTTTTGACTTGGGTTGGCAAGTGGCATATTGACTATAGAAAGGCTGTTATAGTAGTTCAAGGTCTGAAAATTAAGGACCACTTTTTGTCCTTGAACTCTATGCAGTATGAGGGCTCTTCTTTCAGCATCACAGCATCACACCTTTACCCATGTATTTCATTTGCGGCTCTAAAAGGTGGATATGACATTACCCTTGGCATACCCTCCTCAAATAGACTCTGGATTAGTGAGTCTACATGAATGTCAATTTGTGGAGGTTGCTGAGTTTGAATAATTGAAGTATGGTTGGTGATCCTCATCGTCTATACTCTGAAAAGGACTCCCATGTTCTGTGATTATAACAACTTCCTCCCCCTTTTTGGTAGCATCACCTACTTGCATAGGTGAACTGGAGGATAACTCAATTACATCCTCTAGTTCTTGTGTTCCTGGTTGAATCCTCCTGAAGGTTCTCCTAACTAGTTGCTCCTTGAGATCAGAAATCTAAAGTTGTTGATCATTGACCATTCTTTGCAAGGTAGTCATTTGAGATTCCAAGTGACTAACCTTATAAACTAAATAGGTGCATGTTTTAGACACTTTTTGTACCTTTAGCCTAAGATTCCCCTCATCTTCATTAGAAGAATCACTAGGGATGAGATAACTGGACCTAAGTCTTCTTCCTCATCACCAGCTTGTTTTTCTTGGTTGCTAGTTTTCCTCTGCTCACTAACAGCTTTAGATGAAGTGTCAATGGGTTGGGTTGCCATGGTTAAGGTCTTAATGATATAATCACTTTCAGAAGTGAGAGCCTCTTCCATATAGGTCTCCTGAACAGGTTCAGGAAGATCAACCTCAGTTGGGGGTAGATGGTGTGGGCTGGATATAGGGGACACAAGAGTACTCATCTTTCTTTAAGCATGGAAAGAGAAGAGAGACACATGGTACTCACTGAGTTCTATATCTTCATCATCATATAATTCTTGGCTGGGCATGGGTTGATTCAAGTCTAAAGGCTAGGGATGGTAACTTTCCCCTGAAGGTTGTTCACTACAGTTTTGAGACTCTGAGTTAAGGCTTAAGGCGTGTTAGGTCATGAGCTCATCAGCCTGAGCATGATGAACCGCATGGCTGATTCTTAGTGACATAGGAGTGGTTTGCTCCTCAAGAGAAGTGGGAGCTCTGGTGTCCACTTCTTCCTGTATAGGTGGTGATATGGGGGCTTACAAAGGTTGTATAACCTGTGCAGGGGTTCGTTTGGATCTTGTTTGATAGGTGAGTGTTGTTTATGGTTGTGTTGGTGGTGTTGAAGTGAATATGTGGGTTCAACACTAGCTGGTGCTGCTAGGTTTTCACCTTGAGCAATGAGCTCTAACATTTTTAGGACCAGGGATGTTTCTACCCCTAAGAAGCCCATAATAGGCATTCTCATTATTTTGAATATGTGGTGCTTCATCTGTCCCAATTTAAGAATATTACTTGTTCCCCTCAACTGTGGGCCTAGTTCACATTTAACAATATGCTGGACATATCTAGGAAACATGTAATAATCTAAGGAGTCTAAGTTTGCAAGCAAATTAGTATGTACAAATTCAGAATACTTGTAGGAGGTACTTTCATTGAGAAGTACTTTCATTGAGAGGAAACCTTCCCTTTGTTGAAGGTTCTAACTGAGAAGACCCCTTCATATCCTATCTACTCAAAAGAATGATTTATAGCAGATTTGGGAAAGGACACCTCACCTTCTTCATCATCCAGCTATAGGTGTGAGTTAATGGGGGCTGAGTGATGAATAGTGTCCTCCCCTGCACTGTCGCAAACAGTGCCTTCTCCCTATCCATGGTGACCTTTTGGCAGGATCATGGTAGGGGAGGTGAAGTAGTTTGACGGAGAAAGAAAGCAACAAACCTCTGATAAACTTGGATCTTTCTCAGAGTTTAACAGAGCAACCTGATTGTGTTGTCTGTGAAGCTGCATGGAGAAATCTGGTTTGTTTCTACGGTTAAGGTTGCCCATTTGTGGTATCTTGGAGGTGAAGAATGATATGAACAAATGCGGTGGATGGGATTTTAGGTTTAGAAAGGTTTCAGATGAAGAATATTGTGAAAGGGGGAGGAACCATTTGGTATATTTATATGAATGGACTTAAGACAAAGTTAATGCAATAGGATAAACTTTGAAGTCCAAATGTCAGTCCAACCTCTGATAAAGTGCCCAAAAAGGTAGTTTTCTTTGAAGTTGAGATTCTTTCGAAGGTAATTTGTCTTTGGAAGATTTAGGAAAATCTTCCGAAGCCAATTTTTTGACTTCGGAAGATATTACTAAGCTTAGTGAAAAAATAGTGTCGGAAGAATAATTACATACGCTGATTGGATCAAATGCATCAATCTGTAACAAATTATATGAACAATTCAAAGAAATACAAACAATTGTAATCAAAACAAGCAAATATCAATAAAATTCTCAGTTCATTGATATAGCAAAGTCAATTACAAGAGTAAGAAAGCAACACATACAAAATTGTTACGACTACTGAATTCTACTCTAGACTAAGCTATTTATACTATCAACAAACTAAAGACTATCTATTTACAATTCTAGTCCCTATACTAAGGCAAAATTATAAAAGACACACTAAGACTAATGTTAATCTTTCTAGAGGACTAACAATACTCCCCCTAAGATTTACGTTTGACTTCAGTCTTCAAAAGTCATCTTTTTCTTTAGTCTTCATTCTTCTTTTCATCTTTTGTCTTCTCTTCTTTATATCATTAATCTTCAAAGAAGTCTTCGGGTTCTTCTTTTACTTTGAACATCGGTTTCTTCTTATACATCTCTATCTCTTTCAAATCATTCTCAATCGATGACTTAAATTTACCAGCAAGCACGGCTTGTTCTGGTTTTGATTCATTTGTTTTTATCTCTATCAACTTCATCCTTTCCAATGTATCCTTTGACATGCATGCAATATCGACATTTGCATACAACTCAACAGGATTTCTACTTTCTTTGCAATACACTTCTAATACTCCTTTTCTTGAAATTCTCATGAATTCAATATCTTTTATTTATCTTTTCACAATGTTAGCATATGCAAGAGCTTTTCTCAATGAGATTCTCTCCATAGCAGCATTCATCACATTGATAATAGAGAGAAAATATTTCTTGTCTTGCTCTGCTATCTCAGGAGATACTTTCTCAAATTTTTGAACAGACAAAAATGAGATATAGCTCGGATGGAGTAATGTCAACTCAAAAGCACCAAACAAAGATATCATGTCCTCATCCTAATGTTCAAGATTTCGGACCAATTTGAGTTCAAAAGTTTCTGTATAGTAAAACCATCTAAGAATAGGTTTGGTCTTTTGATTTCCATCAATCACTTTCAATCTAGGAGTAGTTACTTTCTCAAAATACTTATCAGAAAATTCAACCATAAAGTGCTCTTCTTCCGATTGTAACCCTCTAATCTTCTTATTCTTCTTGAGCATAGAAAAGTATTCGTTGTCTTCTTGATCACATCGAGTCTGAAGGAAATTACTTGTTCTAGCTAGCCCTCGGCTCAGAAGTTCTGCAAACATTTCACCTCTTTTATCTCCAGAAGGGTTAATTAATGGAAGTTTGTTCAGTTCTTTCAAATCTTGAACTGGAAGTTTAATAATGCTCGAGTAAAAGTGATAAACATCATAAACAGCATTTACTCGTTTGATCAGAAAAGCATCAAAAACTTCATCATATTTCCAAGCAATTATTTTAACTTGGTTAGTGAAGTCAGGTGCAATCATAGCATTTAACAACTCTGCTATAGATTGACCTTTTTGCAACACATTTCTAACCAAATCGCCAGTTGACCTTGCACTATCAAAAATGTGCTTTTGATCAGAAGAAGCTTTGTACACTTGTTGTTCAGATTGTGGAAACATTCTGATAGGCTCTTGTCTTCTTTCATGTGCACTTGTCTTCTGTGCCATTTGCTTTATTTCTTGAGGCTTCAAGACTCTTGTTCTTTTGGTGATTTCTAAATACTGAGGATTGTCAGTATCTAGAATGATCATTTTGTTTGATTGTTTCTCAGTTTGTTGAAAACTTTTAACAAGATTTCTCAACGAAACTGACTGGAGTCTTTTCAACCTTTTCCAAGGATAGTTTCTAGCTTGCAACCATGATCTTAACGCAGGAATGCTCATATCAACAGGAACAGGATGGTGCAGCTCTGAACTAGGAATTTCTTCAACATTAATACTTTCTTGTGCTCTGTTCCATTCACCATGTTCCATAACTATCTCGTTAGGATCAACAGGAGCAACAAATTCTGCTACTATGCATTTCTCATACTCATCATTGATTTGAGAAACTGTAAGCCCATCCAAAAATATTCTGTTGTACTTCTTCTTCACAAGATAATTATATCTTTCTTCAAAATCTTGTGGAATGTCATCATGAACTTGCACTTGTTCAAATAAAGAAGTATTTTCAAATTCTTCTTCAATATCTTCATCATCAAGTACTTCATTGAACCACTCATCATCAAATTCTTCTTCAATGTCTTCCAAGGCACCAATTTTCTCTTGACTAACTGGTTCTTAGGCTTCTTGAATCTCTTCTTCAACAATCTCTTCAATTCTTTGAAATTTTGATAAAAATTCAGGTAAAACAGAATAGTCAACTTCATCAATCTTCCTTTTTCCTTTATTCATTTCAACATTTTCCTCAATCTAAATAGGTACAATTTCAGCCACAATCTTAATTTCAGGAGAAATTGGCTTTTGAGATTCTTTTGCTTTAATCAACCCTTCTTTTAACTTCTCAGTTTCTTCAAGCAATTTCTTGTGTTGCTCTTCAAGCATGTCATAATCCTTTATCATTACATCAAAGTTTTTGATCACATCTTCTTTGTCTTTTGCATAAATCACAATATTTTCTTCCTTATTCTTATTTTCTTCCTTTAATCTTTCATTTGCTTCTTTTAGCTCTATCATCTCCTTTTCAAGAGATAAGTTCATCTCTTTCAGCTTTACATTTTCCTTTTTCAAATAATTTATAACTTTCTCTTGAGCAACATTATCATCTTTAAGCTTTTCAATCTCGTCTGCATCCAAGATTTCCTCAGTTTGTACAGACACATTATGTACTATAGAAACTGGCACTTCTTGATTAAACAGAAAAGCATCCATGAAATCATACTCAAAAGTTTGAGTTTGCTCATCAGGCTCATGTTCCACCTCTACATGAATTTCAGCATCTTCATTTTCAACTTCATGAATAATTTCATCTTGTGCATCATCACCCATTATTCCTTCATCATCATGTTGAGCTTCATCAGCTTGCTCAAACATGGTTTTATCACTACTCAATGATTGGTGTATTTCAGCTACACCACCATCATCATCATCATTATCATCAGAACTAGATGAGCTATCATCATCATGATCTTCATCATTCTCATCATCATCATTTTGATCATCATCTTCTTGAGGAGGAATAAGAGGAAATTCATCTATTAAATCAGCTGGATCTATTGGTTCTCCTTCCAATAAATGAAAATGATCCACTGTGATATCCACCTCATCATTAGCCACATTCCTAATATAATCAAACATTGGAACATTTAGAGCACCAGTCAACATTGTGAGTTTCTTGTAAGTAACTTCAGACATGTGTTCCAAGTCAAGTCTATCACCACCTACTCCATAGACATGAATATCTGGATATTCTTCATTGATAATCATTTGAAGAAATCATGGATACATCAGATATTTGTTTCTTATGCCTTTCTCCAAATTAAATAGGAATACATTCAAGATCCATTTTGCCATATTGAATCTTCTATTAGTTGCACTGGCTACTATTGGAGAAGCTATGTCCACTGGGAATGAGTTCCACCCAACACTCCTTTTGGACATACAATGTTGGAAAATGTAACAAAGAAGCTTCCAATGATTGTATACACGAGCTCTGAAGAATTGTTTCTTTGGAAAATGGTCAGGATGACCCATTTCCATGAATGTTTCTCTACATTCATTAAATGTCAACTCAGCAAGATCTTCTGGATTGTTATGACCCAGTCTTAATGCAACTCTTATAGAATCTTCAGATACTTCAATCATTCTATCTCTTGTCACAAAACTTCTCACAACTTTTCTCCCTTCATCATTAACTTCAACTCATGCTGAACTCCAGAATCTTCTGATAAGTCTATCATAGATCACTGTCTGATAACACATTGCATACACATACTTGGTTCTGAGAAGAAATCTAATCCTTTCTTCATAAGATAGAGCATCTTGAACTTCTTCGTTAAGTAAAGCAACAATGTTATGCTTAGGCACAAACTTCGGATCAGCCATCTGCAAAAGTTTAAAGAAATGATATTAGACAATGTGTACATTTTTTTTCAAAAAATTATATTGAATGACAGTTTGATCATGTGATGATATAAGATGTAATAATCTAATGTGTTTAATGAATTTGACTTATAAACTCAACTTGTAATTTAATTATCTTCAATTTAAAAAAAAACATTTATGTTTTTATAAAATTTTATTTTTCAAGTTGAATTTTAAAAAAATTTAAACACATTTGATTATTTTACATTATCAATTTTATTGAAAATTTAAAACCAATATTTGAAATGAGATTATTAATTTTTATTTATTTTCAATTAAAAATAACATTCAACTGTTCATCTTCCTTTTCAAGTTCATCTTCAAACGTTACTGTTCATTGATGAACATTGAACAGTGTCATTGAATAAAATGTAAGATTAACCCAAGTTTAATATAACAAAATGCTCGAAATCATATGACAAACAACATTCAATCATCAATTTTAGTCATTTTTTTCATTTGAATGTTCCAATCTGAGTTTTTGATAAGTTTAGGGTTCGAACGCCCGAATAGGTATTGAACGCCTATCAAAAAATTGTCATTTAAACTCAAAACAGATGAATGTGAATCATAAACATACGTTCACAATCACATAAACACTATTATCAATCTGAGATTAAGTCTCAAATGATTTTTCTTTGAAGAAAGAGGGTAACCGAGAGTTTGAGTGTTCAGGGGAGAAGTCGAATAGGTTTGAAATGAGAATGAAATGAAATTATCACAAGTGTGCTTCTTATACTAAGTGAATTTTAGTTAGGCGGATGAGCACTGTACAGTCGTATAAGTACTGTTCAGGCTCATGGGGTCCTAAATTTCAGCAAGTGTTATGACATATTAGCACTCTTTGTGCATATGAGGTCAGAAGCATCAGAACTGTTCAGTAGCATGAGCACTCTTCAGTAGCATGAGCACTGTTTAGTAGCATGAGCACTGTTCATTAGCATAAGCACTGTTCAGTAGCATGAGGACTGAAATGCCCATACTTAACTTTCCAGAAACATGACAACTGTTCAGGCACATAAGCACTGTTTAGACTCATGAACTTTCTAAAATGCCTAGCACTTTGTGAATTTCACTTGAAAGTTTTATATTCTGAGAAGTCTCAACACTGTGTAGACATATGAACAATATGAAATGCCCAACACTTTGGTAAATTTTCAGACTCATTTCAACTGTTTAGACACATGAGAATTGACATGCCTAACACACTTATAAAATTTTTGAATTTTTTTATGCTCCTATTCAGGCGTATGACCCCTGTTTAGGGACATGAGATGACTTCAATGAGACTTACACTTGTCGATTTTTCAATTCTTCACCTGCACACTGTTTAAACACATTAGTAATATTTCATACTAATATTTAAACAATTTTGCATATTTTTGACTTTCTCTCTAAATTTACACATTTGACCCTCAAAATTTAACTTTTTACATTTTGACCCTTCATTTTAGTTTCAAAAAATACAAACCAATTTTTCTTGTTTTCAACTTTTCAAAGAAGCTTTTTCACTTGTTAAAAATTATGGGATCATTTTATTATAGACAAAAGCTTTACATTTTCAAACACACACATACTTTGAACTTAAAGCATCATCCTTTCAATTCAACATGTTCATTTTGATCTTCTGAGAAAATTCTTATTGTTATTACACCCCCTAAACTTTTATGTTTTTGCAGAACTTAGAAGTTTACCAAGATAACATAAGCATATCACACTTAGCATTGTTATATTGCCTGCACACAAGAAAACATGCATAAAATCAAAATTAAATCAGAATGAAAATCTAATATTTACAATAAAATCATTGATTGCAGTGACATCAGATTAGTGAAGATCAGGACATTAAAATAAAAAATATATGAATAGTCATAGACAATGATAAAATCCTAATCAAGTGTGTTCCAGGTCAGTGACATCACAGCAAAGGAGACACAAGATCTAAGGACAGAAATAAGTGTTGGTGACCGAAATATGCTCACTTACTTGTTCAATTCTTGGATTGATTATGGTGGAATTAGATATGACAAGATGTGACTCAAACTAAGACTTAGAGGATCAACAATCATGAAGATATGCAAGAAAGCACACATTCTTAACTTATTACCTAACAAATATGCATAATCAGAGCTCATGTTAATTAAATTAAGAATGATCATTGATAACCATTTGATCAACTCTAACCATCCATTTGAATGGGTTGTGCACATTGGCAGCTTTTGCATCAAAGGAGAATATCCAGGTCTGTAATGACTTACAATAGAGGATATCTCAGCACTTCAGGTCTATGATGACTCATAACAGAGAAGTGAATGATGCTTGTAACATATCTCATGATTATTCACATTATCATCAGGTGTGAGGGAGGTAGCTTATCAAGCACACAATCTGATAGGCTAATACAACTCAAAAGTACTTAGATGAATACACAAACAAGCATAGAGATTTATTTTAATCACAAGAATTTACTTGTTCAGTATACTAGCATGATATTGTCTACACATCATATCTTGATCATGTCAGACTTTATTAGCGAGTGAAGTATGCAACTGATCTCACTAATGTACTATCATTTCTCACATGAGGCAAACACAGATTCATTCCTAATAAAATGAATTAGAAACAAAAAGAACTCTATTATTAGAGTTTTTGATTTATATTTTTCTATTTGATTTTTGAGTTTTCTATTTTTGTATTTTGTTTTTCTATAAAAGAAAACACACACACAAAGACAATCAGGCAAATAACTATGAAAAGTTACTCTTATGAATACCTTTAGATTTAGGGAGGATTTGATCATGTAAAGATTCAAAGAACTGAAATAAAAGCTTAGAAACCAGGTTTAGACATGGTTAATAAGACCAATTGACTCCACTAAATACTCAAACCTTCCTGGTAGAAAAGCATTAGTAAATAGGTCTACCAACTATTTTTCAGTTGCTATTTGAATCAAAATGATTAAACCTTTTTCAGAATTATCTCTTAGAAAATGATATCGAATTTCGACATATTTTGTTTTTGATTGTTGAACTGGATTAGCTGTAATGAACATAGCAACAATGTTATCAATGTAAATGGGTGTTTTAAGAAAATTGAACCCATAATCTAGCAGTTGGTTTTGCAACCAAATGATTTGAGAACATCCTACTGATGCAACTATGTACTAACCTTCTGCAGTTGAGACAGAAACATTTGTTTGTTTCTTACATTGCCATAAAACTAATCTGGGTCCAAGAAACTGATCACCACCCGTTGTAGATTTTCTGTCTTGACAGCATCCACCATAATCACTATCTGTGTATCCATGTAAGTCAAAATTACCATTGTAAGGATACCAAAGCCCTAAAGCTGGTTTACCTTTGAGATACCTGAATATTCTCTTGACAGTAATTAAGTGAGATTCTTTCGGGTCTGATTGATACCTTGCAAAGACACAAACATCATACATTATGTCTGGCCGTGATGCAGTAAGATATATCAAAGAACCAATCATAGATCTGTATAGAGTTTGGTCTACTGATTTTCCTTTAGGATCAGGCTCAATCTTGGTGTTTACGTCAGCTGGAGTTCTTATAGACTGACAATCATGCAATTTAAATTTCTTTAAGAGTTTTTCAACTAACTTCTCTTGATTGATAAAGATACCATCTGCAGATTGTTGAACTTGCAATCCAAGAAAGAAATTGATTTCTCCCATAGAACTCATTTGGAAACGAGATTTCATGATTTTTTCAAATTCATTGCACAATGTTGGACTGGTAGAACCAAATATGATATCATCTACATACACTTGCACACATAAGAGATCATCATTATCCTTCTTTATGAAAAAAGTAGGATCAATTTTCCCTCTTATGTATCCATGTTGGATTAAGTGTTGAGATAATGTTTCATACCAAATTCTAGGAGCTTGATGTAGGTCATACAAAGCTTTGCTAAGCTTATACACCCGATGTGGAAATTCTACATCCTCAAAACCCGGAGGTTGCTTCACATGCACATCATCAGTGATTGGACCATACAAGAATGCACCTTTGACGTCCATTTGATACACCTAGAATTTCATGAATGATGCATAAGCCAGGAAAACACGAATGGATTCGAGTCTTGCAACTGGAGCAAATACTTCATCATAGTCAATTCCTTCTTCCTGTGTGTATCCTTGTGCAACAAGTCTAGCTTTATTTCGGATTACGATACCATGATCATCAGTCTTGTTTCTAAACAACCATTTAGTGCCTATGACATTTTCTCCTTCAGGTAATTCCACTAACTTCCACACTTCTTGTTTTTGAAATTGAAGAAGTTCTTCTTGCATTGCTTCAATCCAACCATTGTCCTGTAACACCTCAGTGACGTTTTTATGAACAATCTGTGAAAGAAAGCAAGAGTATAAACAAACATTTGCATGTTCAGATTTACTCCTAGTAGTTCTTTTATTCAGAGGACCAATAATCTGTGATGTTGGATGGTTCCTGTGGATGCGAGATGTCGGTATCTCAGTTCCTTAAACATTAACATCTAGATTTGTTTGGTTCAGATTGGAGAGCTGTTGCAATAAGGTAGAAGAATGTGGAGTGAAATTTGGAACTTGAGTCGGTGAATTGAGAAAGTAATCAAGGTTACTATGATCAATTGCATCTCCAGAGATGGAAGATGTGCCAGACTCAGGTTGTCCAATTTATATACCATCATTAGGAATAGGTTGTGATTCTTCTTGATCTGCTGAAACTGAAGATCTGAAGCTGAAGTAGCATGAACATTGTCATTGAATTGTATTGTTGAATCCATGACAAATGAGAAGAATGGATAACCTAGGCGAGCATCATCTGAATCATCAGAATCCGAATCATCATTGAAAGATCCAAGATCTCCTCTTGAGTTCTTCTTACCTGTAAAATCATCAGATTTATTAAACAAGTTAGGTTGAAATGAGTTTGACAAAGAATCTATATCAAATAACCATGCAGGACCATTTGAAACTGATGGAAAAGAATTTTCCAGAAATTTAACATTGAATGTTTCATTAATAGTGTTTGTCCGAGAGTTATAAACTCGATAGGCTTTGGAAATAGATGAATATCACCCATTATCAACATTTTCTTCAAATTTTCCTAAATGATCACTTGAGTTAAGAATCATAACTGGACAGCCAAATGATTTTAAAAAATTTATGTTTGGTTTCTTGTCACACATTAACTCATATGGAGTTTTCTTTTTATCTTTCACGAGCAAGATTCTATTCTGAACAAAACAGGCTGTGGATATTGCTTCGTCCCAGAAAGTGATAAGAATTTTGGCATCAGCTAACATGGACCGGGCAGCTTCAATCAGAGTTCGGTTCTTCCTTTCAGCAACTCTATTTTGTCGTGGAGTTCTGGGAGCACCAAACTGATGAACTATCCCTTTTTCTGCACAAAACAAATCAATGTTAGTATTTTTAAATTCCGTTCCATTATCACTTCTTATTATGTTCACTTTTTGCTCTAATTGATTTTCAACTTTATTTATAAATTTTTTTAAAAGATCTGCAGTTTCAGATTTAGCATGAAGAAAGAAAACCCAAGAAAATCTTGTATAGTCATCTATAATAACTAAACAGTATGATTTTCGACCAATACTCCTAACATTAGTTGGTCCAAAAAGGTCCATATGTAACATCTGGAGTGGCTTGGTGTTTTAGTTTATCAGCTTGGACTTATAAGACGCTCTATGTCGTTTTCCCTTCAGACATGCTGAGCAATGATCAGTTGTTGAAAACTTCTTGGAAGGAAGTCCAATAACATGATTTCCTGCTACAAGCTTGTTCATGTTTTTGAAGTTTGAATGACTGAGTCGTCTATGCCATAGCTGGCTTTCATCATTCGATGCTTTTGCAATCAGGCAAGTTGTTTCTGTTGCAGGATCCACTTGAGACATATCTAGTTTATATACATCTCTATCCCGTGCAGCTTTAACTATGACCCAATCATTGCTAATTTGAAAACCTAGTTTCAAGACATAAGAGAATCATAAAAAAATAGAATAAGATTTGTCACAAATTTGGGAAACACTTAATAGATTAAAGTTCAACTGTGAACAGAAGTTGACTTTATCAAAACTGATAATCCTATTTGACACTGTTCCCTCTCCTGTTATCTTTCCACCTGCATCACCTCCGAAAGCAACGTGTGTTCCATCTTTTAACTTAAAGTCTTGCAACAAGGCTTGATTGCCTGTGATATGCCGGCTACACCCACTGTCAACATACCATGAGTTTATTGGTCTCCGCGGGCGTACCTGCATTCAAAATCATTTTAACATGAGTTAGTAACCCAAGCCGAGATGGTCTTGGGCTTGCCAAATTTGTCAACAATTGTAAACTGTTTAAAATGAAGTTTGTTTACATCAGGTTTCTTTGAAAATTTTGCATTTTCAAATCCTCATTGTAAAACATGTTGATTATCTCTTTGTTGTTTTGATTTCAAAGTATTATATCTGTTTTCAAGATCATCATCAAGAGATCTTGAGCCATTATATGAAGCATTTGAGAATGTTCCATTTTTTATTCTCACAGATCGTGGAATAAACTTTCCTTGATTGTAATGCTGTGATTTGACAAAATATTGATTATCATAATCAGAATTGTTTCTTTTGAAAGATCTCAAACCCAAGGAAGGTTGTTGTTATTGTGAATATTTAAACCCAATATTATGATTTCTTTTAAATTTCGGGTTTACAAATCCTTGATTACTAAATTCCTTCCTTGAAGAGTTCTTTCTAAAGTAGCAATCATTTGTATTATGATTTCTTTCATCACACAATGCACAGTATTTGTTAAAGTAGCAATCAGCAGTTGTGTGATTTGTCATATCATATATATGGCAATACTTGTTGAAGTAACATTCTGAAATGTCATGATTATACATATCACAGATATCACAATACTTCTAAGATTGTTTAAACAACATTTTATTAACCCTTGAAGTGGAATCAACATTTGATTCTTGATTAAATTTTGGGTTAGGCTGATTAATTTTTGGTTTCTTGGGTGTGAATTTGGTTATTTGATTCTTAGGATTTTTCTTTTGGACTTGATCATAATTCTTTGACTTCTTAGATACAAATCTTTTATGCACAGCGGAAGTCTTAGGACCTGAACTTGTTTTCAGATCAGAGTTAGATTTGATCTTGGGTTTAGATGTCATTTTTGTGTGTTCATGTCAAAAGTTCCTGCAGACACAAACTTCACGGGTGTAATTTGAATTTTTTTCTTTCACTGATTGATTGATTTAGCTTTCTTAGCTTTTGCAGCTTTTCTTCTTCTTTGATTTCTTAATCTTGATTATGTTTTAGTGCTTTGAATTTTGATTGAATCTTGAGAAGATTCTTTTTGACAATTTATATCTTCATTCAATTCAATTGAACTTGAATCATCAGAAAAAGTGTTATCTGAGTTAAGCTCTTCACATTTCCCTTTCATTTTGTTATTGTCATCAGTAGATTTTTCAATCTTTTGTTCATTTTGTTCAATAACATTTTCACTTTTTGGTACAAACATCTTTTTCTGTATTTGTTGAGGTTCATAAGATTTGACTTTTATTGGATGACCATGTTTTATCTTTTCTATGTCTTCTTCTTCATAAATTTCAACATTTATCTTTGTGAAATTCTTTTGGTCTTGATATTCTTTATGTTTAGCTTTATTTTCTGGTGAATGATCATGAGTGTTAAAATTTTCTGGTAAGGTGTTTGAGATAGATTTAGGCATAGGTTCATGTGTAAAACCTAATCCTGATTTATCTTTATCCTTTCTTCCATTCACCAGTTGCTCAACAATTTTCTTTGAGCTTTTAACTTTGGCCAAATCAATTTGAGTTGCAGCATGTGCCAATTTTTCTTGTTCAAGAGTTTTGGTCATCTGTTCAAGTTGTTTCTTAACCAGTTCAAGTTCTTTAAGAGTTATGTTCCAAGAAGCTTGAAGAGATATGATCTTGTTATCAGCAATCTTATGATCTCTTTTTAGCTTGTTGTGCTTTAATTCCTCTTGTTTGAGTTTTTCACATATTTTGAATGAGTATGTTCTGTAATGTTCAACCTGTTCAAAACATGCTTTAGTGCATATTTTCTCTGTTACCTTCACTGGTAATTCTGGATAAGAATTTGCAGATTCAGTATCAGAGGATGAGTTAACAACCTTTGGTTGTTCAGATTGTGCCATAAGAACAACTTCTTCAGTGCTTTCTTTTGGATCTGACTTGTCACTCCGGTCATAATCTTCCTCTTGATCTGATTCATCATCTTTCTTAGGATCGTTATCTTCAGACCAGTCTTCATCATCTAGTTCAGCAACCAGAGCTAGACTATTAGTGAGATCAGCAATAAACTGTTCTGCATATGCACTCCAATTATAACCATCCTTGATATTTACAACGAGTGCCTTCTTTGGTTCCTCACTAGTCTTCTCTTATTTAGGTTCTAGCATAGGTAGACTTTGATACCGCTTTTGAAATGTCTTGTTAGCCTGTTGTTGAAATTTTTGACTGTTTGAGCTACCTTGACCATTTCTTCCTTGATTTCTTGGAGCTTTGCACTCTATAGAAAAATGACCATAGCTATTACAGTTAAAGCATCTTGATTTTGATTTATCAAACCCAACAGTTTTGTTTGCACTGGGTTTGTAGTTTGTGTTAGCATATGAGTGCTTTTGTGTCCTATAAGCTATCATGACCATTTGCTAGTTGAGATCCATTTCTTCTACATCATCAGGATCCATCTCAAACAGATCTTGTAGAACTAACTCAACTTGAGTCAGATGCCTTCCTTGGTAAGCTTGAAAGCATGCCATGAAAGCTGTAAATGCAGTCTTTGATTCTTCATCCTGTAAAAGAATATTAATGACATCTTTTATTTTGCTCGGATTGGGAGAATTTGAGAATGGAATTTCAATTTGTGGTTTAGGCATTTGAGCTTTAGGAGGAGACTGTGGTTGTGGTTTAGTGGAATAAGCAGGTGTACTAGTGAAGAATCCTGCTCCCACAAACAAATCACCTTCATCTTCAGGAGTAATCTGATCTTTTGCAAGAAATGCATTCTCTACTGTATTTGCTGGAGAAGCAACATACATATATTGTGATGTTGATGCATGTCTGTCATTGTTTCTTAAACTTTCATCAATCTCCACTGATTCAATCTTTGCAATGAGAAGATCAAGATCCATTGGAAACTTTTCAGTGTGTTTCAACAAAGTAACAGTCTATTTCCATGATGATGGTAGTGCATTCAGAAATTTATTATTCAGATCTTCAAGATCATTCTTGATTCCCAAAGTAGACATTTCTGTTTTAAGTTGCATAAATCTGTTCATCATCTGATTAATTGTTTCTCCTGAGATGTGCTCAAATAATTCCAATTGCCTTTTCAGTTTTTGTTTTTTAAGATCTTGAATTTCCTTTCCTCCTTCACAAATAACCTTCAATGCCCTGTACATTGTATATCCAGTTTGATAGTTTTCAAGCCTGGAGAGTACTTCCAATGGTAGCCCTTTGCACATGAGAGAATAAGCCTTGAATCATTTTTCACTTTTTTAGATCATCTCCATGTAGATTATCTTCAGGATAAGGTTCTTGTGTATCTTTTGTATACACAAAACCTCTGTCTGGACCATCAGTAGTCAGAGGAATATAAGGTCCCTTTTCAATTGATTTCCATAGATCAGTCTCTATGGAATTCAAGTGATGCTTCAACCTAAGAGACCAGTTTTTGAAATCAGCTCTATTTTTATGTTTTGGAACTCTGTTTTCAGAATCTTTTGATTTCACCATTCTTATATTTTTGTTGATTTTCTAAGTTTTTGAATTAAGAAAAGACTTAAAAAAATATTTTTGGATTTTTGACTTTAAAAAAATTCTAGGGACAAGTGTCAAAGAAGATGAGTCTGAACAGTGGTGATACGTCCCAACAGTAAGAAACACCCCAACAGTGATGAAATGCCTCAACAGCTGATATAAGTCTAAGTGATTGCCTTAGAAAAATCCCAACACTTTAACAGTGTTAGAACTCCCAATCAGTAGTGAAACGCCTTCACAGTTGAAACTCCCAAACAGTTGAAACTCCCAAACAGTGGTAATACTCCCACACAGTGGTAATACGCCTAAACAAGTGAAACTCCCACACAGTGGTAATACTCCCACACAGTGGTAATACGCCTAGGGCTAAAAAGTCTGAACAGTTGAAAAACGCCTAAGCAGTGCTCAAACGCTTGAACACTTAGGCAAATTTCAGTGATTTTTCAACCCTAATACGCCACATTCATCATGTCCTTATGAATGTAACGAACTCTGAAATTTCAAAATCTTCCAAATTTTGATGAATTGAACTGAAACTTTACAATTAGTTCATTATGATGCTGATAATCAATCTTCTAACATCAATTTCAGTAATTATCAACAATTTTCCACTCAATTTCAGAAATCTCAGTTCTTAAGCTCAAGAACAACTTCTCGAACACTTTTTCACTGATTCACTCAAATTTGATGAAATATGCTGCAATTTGTGATTCAAATAATGTTTCTGATGATGAAACACAACTCTAATTCACAATATTTCACTTGAATTGTCAATCTATTACAGATTTCAGTGAATTTTTGAAGTTTCTATGCTCGACAAAACTTCAAAAACACTCAACCGAAAGCTCTGATACCATTTTGCAGGTTCGTTTGTTGGTCACTCAACAGATGGTTTTTCTCTCAAACTCACCTTGAACAACACTCAGCAAGAGTCAATGAAGAGTTGATCATAATATAACAAGTAGCAAGCAGTAAATGAACACGAGAAGTAAATTTTCAAGGTACTTTTATATATTGCTTCTCAACTCTAAGTATTACAAGACTCTTGGACTCAAATCTCCCTACCTAATGAGTTACACAGAGAAGATATATATAATACTACCTACAGCCAGATATACTTTGATACCAGCTGGAAACCTCTAACCAAACATCTATACTACAAGACTCTAGGTGAGGTCTTTCAGACATTTTGCCTGAGAGTTGGTAGTCAGGACATGTCCCAGACTTACCTTTTGTCACCAACTAAAGTTGATAACATGTACTATCATAAAAAGTTATATAGTAGAATAAAGTATGGTCAACAACATGGTTCTTTAAGAAGAAGCCATGCTGTATCAGAGGTCTGCTGCGGATTGTCAGAGACCATACTTATGTCTACTAGACATAGCAGTGTCTTCCGAAGGATAAGTTTCTTCAGAGGAATAACTTCTTCCGAAGCCACTTATACTTCGGAAGACTGCTTCTTCCAAGGCTTGGAGTCTTCTTCTGTCTTCGGAAGTAGACTTTGTCTTCTGCTCTTTCTTCAGACTTTGTCTTCGGAAGATAGTCTTCAGCTCTTTCTTCATACTTTGTCTTCGGAAGTCTTCAGACTTTGTCTTCGGAAATCTTCAGACTTTGTCTTCGGAAGATAGTCTTCAGCTCTTTCTCCAGACTTTGTCTTCGGATGTCTTCAGACTATGTCTTTCGAAATCTTCAAACTTTGTCTTCGGAAGATAGTCTTCAGCTCTTTCATCAGACTTTGTCTTCGGAAGTCTTCAGACTTTGTCTTCGGAAATCTTCAGACATTGTCTTCGGAAGATAGTCTTCAGCTCTTTCTTCAGCTGATGACTTCAGCTGTTGTTCTTCAGACTTCGGAAGATCTCATACTTAGCTTCGGAAGCCTTTTGAGTGTAGCACCAAAATGACTATGTGAAGTGGTTTTGGTTGCACCAGCCTTATAATGACCCAACAAACTCCCCCTAGGCTGATGCTACCAAAACTTCACTTCTCTCTTATTCTCAAAACTTTCAGCACCAAGGAGAGTAGATATTTATTTGTGTCCTTGTTCTTCCCTGATGTGGTGCTGAGAAGTTTGTACAAATCCTTGGTAGACAGAATATCCAGTCTGTCACCTTGGATTATATGTACCCTTTGTTATGGCCACTGAAAAGAGTTACTTGATGGGAACTATAGTCATATTACCATCTAACTATAGGTTCCAATTCTGGACCCTCCACCATCTGTAGAAAGGCTGCGCCCTTGGTGGTAGGTCTTTCCTTATCTTCCTGTCTTCTCCACTTCAACTCTTCTTCGATCTTGGCCTTTGCAGTTAGCTCGGCTAGATAAAGACTGCTGAGATAGTTTCTGATGATAGCAGCAGTCTTAGAGTTGGAGGGGTTGGAGAATGGCTTCTCTGCAAGCTCAGCAATGTCAAATCTGCTGAGATGCAGTAGAGAAGTGGCATTAAGCCTGCTAGTTTCACCATTCTCCGTTTCCACAACAAAGTTGTGAGAAGGTTCATCGAACCTCCACTGGATTATAACTTTCCTAGGTCCAGGAGACTGACTAGGAATCTTGTCCTCCTTTCTTGTATCCAGTAGAGTCGTCAGTTTCTTTCTTAATCTCTTCTCTTCAGCATTGAGAGTATCAGAGTTGAGACCAAGAAGTCTTGCAGCCTGGCCCAAAGTACTTCTAGGCAACTCAAGAAATTGACCTAGAGTGAGGGAGCTTGAAGAGTTATAAACATAGGTGATGTTGATAAGGTCTCCCTCACAGGAGATGCTACTCATAGTAGTGCAGTTGATGAGCCTTGTCTTGAGCTCCTTTATTTCCTCAAGAGAGAGATGTTTAGAAGGCTGAGAGGATGATCTTGGTTTCTGTTGGGTAGGTTTAGGTTTAGTGGTTCTAGGTTGTGTTTTGGGTTTAAGGATATGAAGTTTAGGTGGTTGAGGTGATGAGGTAGGTTTGGGTAGAGTTGTAGGTTCAGGGGTGTAGGTTTCATATCGGTTTTGATAGGAAATAGAATTGGTTCTTCTGGTGTGGGTTGTGGTTGAGTGGTTGGCTATGGTTGAGTGGCTGGGGTGAAGACCATTCCCTGTCCCCTCCTATACATCTCCTTCTTTTTTCCCCATACGGATGTCAGCTTTTATTTCACTGACAATTCGTTGGAGTGTCCTTTCGGACATAGGTCCCTCCTGCCTACCAGAGAAGCCATGAGCCCGGAGATAGTCTTTCATCCAGGCTTTGTCATTGGACTTCTTGGTGGAAGTGACCCCCTTTTCTTCCTCCCTCTGCTTCCTCTCCTTCAACTTCTCCCTGGCAGCTTGCCTCCTTTCCTTCTCCATTTGATCCTGCTCTTTGCGGTGGAGCAGCAGGATCATGTCATCATCATGTGGAGATAGTTCAGGAAGACTAAAGCCTCTTGAGAGTAGGAATTTGATCCTAGCCTCTCTCAGCTGCAGGGCTGCTTCCCTTTGTTCTTCTTTTTCCCTCTCCAAGGCCAACCTGGCTTCTTCTTCTAGCCTTAGCCTGGTTGTCCTCTCCAAAGTCACCAACTACTCTAGTGGTAGCAGGAGTACTTTCTCATTGGCAGCTCCTAAGTTGATGAGCTGGTCAATGAGTGTTGTCCTTCTCTTAGTGTTGATTTCCTCCTGATTAGCTGCAGCTGCCTTAGAACTAGCAGCTAGCAGCTTCTCAGTGGGAAACCTACCTTTCTTCTTGAGCTTCTCAATCCTTTCCTCTTCCTGAAGCTCTTCCTCAGTCAATTTCCTTTTGCCTTTGTCTTTGGCAGAGCTTGACTGTGGTGGTTCTTGGATAGAGGGTTCAGATTGAGAGAGAGGTTTAGCTGGTGTTTGGGATGGAGGTATATCAGAAATATCCTCCCTGCTCACCTCAGATGCTATTTCAGCAATAACATCTGTGATGGTCAGTTCCTCGGACATTTGGAACAAACCTTCCGCAGCTTCCATCTCAACTTCGAAACACTTGTCTTGTTCTTCCGAGGCTTCAATGTCAGCTTCGGAGGTTTCAGCCTGAGCTTCGGAAGAAGAGGCTACTGCAATTTCTGTCCCATCTGTTTTAGTTGCTGGGCCATCAGTCCCCATTTCCCCTTCGAAGTTAATCTTAGGTTCCATGTGGACCTTAGGTTGACCAACTTCGTCCACAGTGGTAGAAGGTGCAGTCAGTCTTTGAAGCTCCTCAGCCCCAAAATATATGAGTGTGGTGTCAGGGCTGGGCTGTTCTAAGGAGGATCTCAATACAAACTTTATGAAAAGTCTGTAGAGATCATGAAGCATCTATGAGTCAATCTTCAAAGTTGATTGAGATGACTCAGGTAGCATCATCTTGAGAGCTAGATGAGCTGGAGGAAGAAGTCAATGAGACCTGAACAGGTGCATGCCTAACAGACCTCTCCGTCTGTTTCTCAGCTAGTTGAGCCTTGAGATTGTCAATCTCAAGTTGCTGAGTGGCTGTCGTTGTCTCTAAGATACTCACCTGAGATTCCAGGTTTGATACCTTAGAGAGCAAGTACTGAAATGTGAGTTGCATACTTCCCTCATCTTCGTGTGAAGAATCACGGGGAGATGAGATAACATACCTAGTATATTCAGTCTCACCACCAGATGTGGCTTCTTGGCACCCTGGATAACTTTGCTCAAATTCATCTCTTTCAGAGATGTCAATGTGCAAAGTTGCCATAGACTCAGTCCTATTGATGTTACCACTGTCCTGAGAGCTCATTGAGAGACTCTGAGTAGTGGCAGCTAAGCCTACATGAGTCTCCTCCACATCGGTGGGACTCACCCCAGTAGTTGGCTGCTGATGCGGGCTAGAGATAAGGGATCTCTCTTGGCTCTGTTGATCTTTGAGAGGGTGTTGTAGATCAACTTCATGGCCATGGAGAGATGTTATCTCTTCATCAGTACGGAGTAAAAGGTCAGTGAAAGATAAGGAGGTTAAACCTACTGACCCGGGACCTAGATCAATGTCTACAGGCATTAAGCCTATGGTGGGGCTGTCCCTTGAAGGCTGCATAAGGGAGTGTAGAGACTCACCCTGTGGGCTAAAGGCTTGAGGTTCGGGCTCTTGGGTTTGAGACTGAGGAGGCTCAAAACCCACATTGAGGTCAAATGTGAAGGACGGTGTGACCTCGGACTGAGTGGGAGCCTATGGTTCCACTCTAGCCCTTTTGGTTTGAACTGGAGGAGCTTGTTCAATCAGAGTATATTGAACAAGGGTTCGTTTGGGGCGTCTCTGATATGTAATTTTGATGGGTGGAGAAGGTATGGGGACATTTGTGGTGAGGTTGCTGGTGTGGGTTCATCACCTGTGGGGATAACAGGGATGTCACCAGGAGTTATGCGCTCAATCATCTCTCGAGGTAATGGAGTGTACCGTCTAGTAAAGTTGGTGGACACCTTCTTTAATGTCTTGAAGATGGTAGGCCACACTTGGGGAACAGTAAGAGCAGCTGCACAGACAAGCTTGCTCGGTTCCAGCTCACAGTTGACTATGTGTTGAATGTATCTGGGATACATGAAGAATGTATCCCTTCTCAGGTTTCCAATCAAGTTGGTCAACATAAATCTTGAGTAGTCGAAGCGCAGGCCTCTCACCAACCCATGAACTAGGCATCCTAGTTCATATGGGATTTGATCCCATCCCCCTGACTTGTTAGATAAGCAGTGCAGAACAATGTGTAGCAGGAACTTCCAATGGTATGAGAAGTTGAACTTGTAGACGGTTGACCTGCTCACATCTCCACCATATCCCATTAGGATGTAGGTGCTATCCAAGTCTTCTTTGGGGAACTCAGTAGGAGCCCTATCATCATGAAGCTCAAGATGCTCCCTGATGAGTTGTTCAGTGATGATCAACTCCTGTCCATAAATGCGGGTTCTCAGGACGCGAACCCCACTGAGGACATCAGCTTGACCGTTACTCCAGAATTCAGTCATGTGCTTGGAGTACACGGTGGGGTTGATAGTAAGCGCCGTGAGGTAGGTTGATTCAGTAAGAAAGGTGATTATTTGAGTGAAGTCGGCATCTCTTGACGAATCAAGTAATGCGGCCTGGTTGTGCTGAGGGTTTAGCGCCATTGAAGAGAAAGTAAGCTTGAATTTGGGTGAAATTTCAGGTTTGACAGTGAAGGGAATAGTTAGGGCTGTAAATTGGTAAAAGAAGATGAAATTGAACAGTCTGGATTATTTAAAGGAGATGAATTGTGGTAGAGGCGGTAATAGGGTAAGTGTTTGGGATTATGGTGGTTTTTGGCTATGAAGTGATAGTGGCGGTAAGGGATAATTTTAAATAATCTGACCATCATTTGCAAATTTTTACCTTTTTACAGAGTGGGGCGCAAAGATATCCGTTACAATCTCTCTTTCTGAATGTAAAACATTTCCGAAGGTAATTTATCTTCCGAAGGCAATTTTCTCTTCCGAAGCAAAGCATTGCTTCCGAAGGTAAAAATTGCTTTCCGAGTGAAGAGTTTTATAAGCTTCGAAAGTAGATCTGATGTGAAATCAATCGCTTCTTCCGAGACTAAAAACTCTTCTGAGAAGAAAATTTCCATTTGAGGAATTTGGCTTCAGAAGATGTTTTGTAACAGGGCTTAAATTGTATTGACACAAGACATTACACATTAAAAAGCTTTCAAAAGAGGTAGTTAGTCAATGTCTATCATCCCAATAGCTGATATGAGATACTTAAATCTTTGTTCATCAAAAGCTTTTGTGAACAAATCAGCATATTGTTCATTTGAGTCAACTTTGATTAACTTTATCAGATTTTTCTCATGAGTATCTCTAATGAAATGATACCTGATATCAATGTGCTTTGTCTTGGAGTGCTTCACCGGATTCTTAGTAATGGAAATAGCACTATTGTTGTCAATATGGATAGGAGTAGTCATGAAGTTGAATCCATAGTCTAACATCTGATTTTGAATCCATAGCAAGTTGAGCACAGTAGCTAGCAACAGCAATGTATTCAGCTTCAGCAGTTGATGTAGAGACACAGGATTGTTTCTTGCATTGCCATGAGATAATCCTTCCACCAAGGAATTGACATCCTCCTGATGTTGATTTCTTGTCAATGTTGCAGCCACCATAGTCACTGTCAGAGTATCCATAGAGATTGAAATCGCTATTTCTTGGATACCAGAGACCTAGTTTAGGTGCTCCTTTGAGGTATCTGAGGATTCTCTTAACAGCAGCCAGGTGAGACACCTTGGGAGCAGCCTGATATCTTGCACAAATGCATGTGGCAAACATGATATCTGGTCTACTAGCAGTGAGATACATCAGAGAACCAATAATTGCTCTATACTGATGTTCATCAGTATCCTCCCCCTCAAGGTCAGGGCAAAGATTATGGTTTCTGGGTATGGGTGTCTTGGCTGGTTTACAGTCCTTCATTTCAAATCTGTCTAAGATGTCTGAGAAATACTTAGATTGACTTATGAAGAACCCTTCCTCCATCTGTTTTACCTGAATTCCAAGGAAAAAGTCCATTTTTCCCATGGAACTCATCTCAAATTTCTGCTTTATAATGAGCAATATGTCTTTTCCACTCTTTCTGATGAAAAGAGTCTTGTCAATGGTACCTCTGGTGTAGCCATTCTTCAAGAGAAACTGAGATAAGGTCTCATCCCACAGCCTAGGTGCTTGGTGCAGCCCATATAGAGCTTTATCCAGTTTGCACACATAGTTGGGGTGCTGTGGGTCTTCAAATCCTGGAGGTTGACATACATAGATTTCCCTATCTATATCCCCATATTGAAATGCACACTTGACATCAAGTTGGTAGACTGTGAAGTTCTTGGATGAAACATAAGCAAGGAAGATCCTAACTGCCTCAAGTTTTGCAACAGGTGCAAAGACATCAGTATAATCGATTCCTTCCTCTTGGGTATACCCTTGAACTACTAATCTTGCCTAGTTCTTGATAATCAAGCCTCTATCATCTTTCTTGTTTCTGAACACCCAGGCACGGGTACTTGACCATATGGTAGTGGGCATAGCTTCGAGACCTTTTGTCTTGTGAATTGAAGCAGCTCCTCCTGCATCGATTCAACCCAACTACTATCCTTTAAGGCATCTTCCACCTTCTTGGGTTCCATCTGAGACAAGAAGCATGAGTACAAGCAGACATTCCCATGATGAGTTTGTCCTCTTGTTCTCACACCCTCAGAGACATTCCCTATGATGTTCTTAGTTGGATGAGTGCTGTGAATCCTAAGGCGAGGAATCACTTCCAATTGCAGAGACAAGTCTAGGTTGGACATATTCTGATCAGCAACTGGATCACTCTGTCCAGCTGCTGTTTCAAAGTCATTCACTGAGGACTGATTGAATGATTGAGAAACATCATTAATGGTTGGTTGTGAAGTAGTATTAACAGTTACCTGTTCCTTCAGAATACTACTTCCCTCAGCCTGGTGTTGTAATGGATCACCTGAAGAGCTTTAGGGTTCATAGGGTGATTCACTTGTTGAAGCTTCACTATTCCTGGAGATAGTTACACTATCAGATCTGTGAATGGTTGAAGCTTGTTGCCTTTTAGCTCTTGGAGAATTTGGAAGAGGTCTGGGAAGCTCAAATAGTTGATCTGCATCAGCATCAGCATACCTTGAGCACCTGTTCCAGCTGAAACATTCTCACAAGATTGTTTAGAATAGTTTGGAAACAAGTCTAAATCAAAGATATGATCAGGTCCATTCCCCTTAACACAAGGAGTGTGCTCATTTACAACTATATTGGATGACTCCTCAAATTGTTGATTCTTGATGTTGTATACTCTATAAACTTTGGAGCGAGAAGAGTATCCAACAAAGATAGCATCATCCGACTTCTCAGCAAATTTTGCTAAGTTGTCCTTTGTGTTAAGTATGGTACACCTGCAGCCAAAGGACCTTAGAAAGCCAATGAACGGTGGCCTCTTGTTCCATAACTCATAAGGGGTTTTTCCATGGGGCTTAACTACAAGAACCCTGTTCTGCTTATAGCATGCAGTGCTGACTGCCTCTGCCCAGAATGTTAGAGGTAGCTTTGAATCAGCTAACATGGTCCGAGCAGCCTTAATAAGTGTCCTATTCCTTCTCTCAGAAACACTGTTTTGTTGAGGAGTTCTGGGAGCACTATATTGTCTGGCAATCCCTTTTGAGTTACAGAATGAGTCAAGAACAAAGTTCTTAAACTTAGTCCCTTGATCACTTCTAATGATCTTAACCTTGTGATCAATTTGATTTTCTATTTTAAGAATAAAAGATTTTAAAGTTTCAGCCGTTTCATCTTAATTCTTAAAAAGAATACCCATGTAAATCTTGTAAAATCATCAAAAATCACAAGGCAGTTTGATTTCCTTCCAATGCTCATTATACTTGTGGGACCAAAGAGATCCATGTGCAATAAGTGTAATGGAGTAGTGATGGAGTTAACACATTTGGATTTATGAGATGACCTGTGTTGTTTCCCTTTCAGACATGCAACACAGTTATCTTTGCAGAAAAATTCCTTTTTAGGCAAACCATGTACCAAGTTGTTTTTAGCCAATTTATTCATTGTTTTAAAATTCACATGACACATGCGTTTGTGCCATAGTGTTGACTCATCACTATCAGCTTTGGAAAGAAAGCATGATACTTCACCCATAGGAGAAGCATTGTTCATATTCAGCTTGTACATATCCCCTTTCCTGGGAGATCTAAGAAGCACCAATTCCAGAGGAATTGTCATCCCTGGTTTGAGGATAATGCACTCATGTTCTGTGAAAAGCATTTGATGCTTTTAGCCATAGAATTGAGAAATAATTAACAGATTGTGTTCAAGCTGTTTGACAAAGTGAACTTTGTCAATGTTTATTCTGCCATTGGATATACTTCCTCTGCCAGAAATATATCCTCCTGCCTCACCTCCAAATTGGACAGGCCCTCCATCATAGTTCTTGAATTATTGAAGGAGAGATCTGCTCCCTGTCATGTGCCTAGAGCATCTACTATCTACAATCCAGACATTGTTGTTCTTGTCAAATGGATGTCCCTGCACATAAGATGAGATAGTTAGTTTTGTTTGGAAGCCCAAGCCTTGCTGGTCTTGGTCTCTTCTAAAAGATAATGACATAATTGAACCAAAAGATATGCATTGGGGTTCAATAGAGGTCGTTGAAGAAGAGGTTTGGGCTGCAGCATCTTCCTTGATCTTCCAATCCATCCCTTGGTTGATCTTTGAGGATGAGCTTGTTGAAGCTTTTGCAGCATGGTCTTCTTCCGAAGCTTCCTTTTCGGAAGAAGCCTTCATCACCTTTTCTTCCGAAGTAGTCTTCTTCTGGGATGGTTTCAAGGGAGCCTTCTTGTTCTTCCGAACCTTAGAACCTTTGGCTTCTGAAGCCATTTTCCCTTCGGAAGAAATACTTTCATCCGAAAGCAACTTGGCTTTCGAGACCAACTTTCCCTTCTTCATCATTTGTACCGTTTGAAATGGTCCAACTGAGAAACTTAACCTGACTCCTTCTCTTCTAACATTATTTGCATAATGTGTGCTTGCTGGATTGTAGTAACAATCTTTAGCCATGTGGTTGTGCAGACCACACATCATGCATGCAATGTTAGTCTTCTGGGAATTTGCAGGTTGCTGTTTCTTGGATTTCTTCTCTTCATCAGCAACTTTCCCTTTCAACCTATGATCCTTTGGTAGGACAGGAGTGCTGGTATTACACTCCTTTCCTGAATCAGAAGTACCTACCACCTGGAATCCAGCAGAGATGAAGACACCCTTTTGCTTTGGGTCAATCTTGAGCTTGGACTCTGCAACTTTCTTGGCAGTCCTTCTTGCAGCTTTAGTTCTGCTTCTTCTTGCCTTGGTGGTTAGGATTTGATCTTCACAGGTGGAGATGAGTGTATCTTTCTGTTTCTCCCCTGTGGTGGCCACTATTTTTGCCTCATCCTCTAGTCCCAATGGAGAAGGGTTAGCAGTTAGAACCTCTTGCTCTTCAGTACCACGTCTAGATAGTCTAATAGACTCATAAGTGTGTGGTGGAGCTATTTCATTGGTTCCCAACCCTTCTTTGTTTTGATAAAACATTTTGGAATGAGAGGATGATGCAAGAATTGCTTGGAAGTTTTGCTCATCAATAGCTTGCTTCCTGGCCCGAGCCTCAGCAGTGACCAACTGGGCTTGAACTTCAGACAGTTTGGATATCAGATCTTTAATTTGAGTCTTGTAGTTGGTCTTTTCATGTTTTAAAAGAGACACAGTTTTCTCTAACTCCTCAATTTTCTTTTGATAGTCATATTCAGCTCTTTTAAAATCAGATTTTAAGATATTTGATGACTCAACATCAGATCTGATTTCCGTATTGTAATCCTTATAGAGTTTAACTTTAGCAATACAGGCTGGAGTACAAAGATGTTCATATACCTGATCATCATCTGTTCCGGCCATGAGTGGTTGAGCGGGAGTCACATCCTGTACCATGAAGCTCCAGTCAACTTCTTGAGCTATTGCAGCTATTTTAGTCGACTTCTCTTCATGCTTTGAAGCTGAGGGATGTGTGGAGGCCTGTGGGGTTCCCCGGTTGTTCTTGGGAGCCTTGCATTCCCTAGCAAAGTGACCTAGTTGGTTGCAGTTGTAACACTTTGCTTTGCTATTATCAAACCCAAACTTGCTGTTGGCTGGGTTTTGAGGGAATTGCCTTCCAGTTCTCTTGAAGAACTTCTTCACTCTGTAATTTAAATGAGCCATCTGTTGGACAATGTCCACATACTCCATATCATCTGGACTGAAGCACTCAAGATCATCAAAGCAATATTGAAAATCACCAGAGTGTCCACTTCCAGAGACAAAGGCACAACTATCCTGAAAGGAGTTGTGTTGAACCTTAAGAGACTTTGGAGTCTCAGGTAGAGTAATATAGGGTCGATTATGTGAGCTGTCAGGGTAGCACAGCAACTGATATTGTGGTTCTGTGATTTCCCTTTCAACCACATGAAGGGCTGAACTCAGTTTGTTATTGGAGTTTCCAGAGGAGTTCTGCAATTTCATCTCCATCTGGAATGCACATAGGATACCATACAACTCTGTGAGAGAAAGAGTTTTAAGGTTCGAAGTTCTCTTGATTACAACACAGTAGTGTGTCCATAGTATAGGAAGGGAAGACATGAACTTCCTATCTATGTCTCTATATTCAAGAGGTACTCCAATATCCACCAGAGTATCTACTATCTCAACATACCTGAAGTATTGTTGAGTCAAGGTCTCACCAGCCTTGAAAGTAAAGTTCTCAAACTGCTGCTTCAAGAGATCCTTTTTGTTCTCTTTGGTTTCCTTGCATCCTTCATACATAAGCTTCAATGCATCCCATAAGTCTTTGGCGGTCTTAGACTTCGTGAAGCCTCTGTAGATGGAGTTTGGGAGAGCAGTTTGAAGAGAAGTCATAGCCTTTTGATCTAGCTCTATTCTCGTCCTATCTTCTTCTGAGTAATCATCAACATCTTTTATAATGATGCGATTACCAGTAGCAGAAGTAGTGCTTGGTATGAAGGGACCATTGCACATCCTTAAGTCTTGACACTTGATGAAGCCTTCCATTCTAGTGCACCATGTGTCAAAGTCTTCAGGAGTGATCAGTGGGGATTTTGTCATGGTACCGGTCTCCATATCAGCCTTAGTGAGAGCGGCCATTTGAGTGAGTGGTTTGAATTGAGGAGTGAAAAACAGGTTGATTTGGATGGTAAGATCGCACAATCAAGAGCCTGAGAGCTCTGATACCAATTGCAGGATCATTTGTTGGTCACTCAACAGATGGTTTTTCTCTCAAACTCACCTTGAACAACACTCAGCAAGAGTCAATGAAGAGTTGGTCACAATATAACAAGTAACACGCAGTAAATGAACACAAGAAGTAAATTTTCAAGGTACTTTTATATATTGCTTCTCAACTCAAAGGATTACAAGACTCTTGGACTCAAATATCCCAGTTACACAGAGAAGATATATATAATACTACCTACAGCCGGATATACTTTGATACCAGCTGGAAACCTCTAACCAAACATTTATACTACAAGACTCTAGGTGAGGTCTTTCAGACATTTTGCCTGAGAGTTGGTAGTCAGGACATGTTCCGACTTACCTTTTGTCACCAACTAAAGTTGGTAACATGTACTATCATAAAAAGGTATACAGTAGAATAAAGTATGGTCAACAACATGGTTCTTTAGGAAGAAGCCATGCTGTATCAGAGGTCTGCAGCGGACTGTCAGAGACCATACTTATGTCTACTGGACATAGCAGTGTCTTCCGAAGGATAAGTTTCTTCGGAAGAATAACTTCTTCTGAAGCCACTTATACTTCGGAAGACTGCTTCTTCCGAGGCTTGGAGTCTTCTTCTGTCTTCGGAAGTAGACTTTGTCTTCAGCTTTTTCTTCAGACTTTGTCTTCGGAAGTCTTCAGACTTTGTCTTCGGAAATCTTCAGACTTTGTCTTCGGAAGATAGTCTTCAGCTCTTTCTTCAGACTTTGTCTTCGGAAGTCTTCAGACTTTGTCTTCGGAAATCTTCAGACTTTTTCTTCGGAAGATAGTCTTCAGCTCTTTCTTCAGCTGATGACTTCAGCTGTTGTTCTTCAGACTTCAGAAGATCTCATACTTAACTTCGGAAGCCTTTTGAGTGTAGCACCAAAATGACTATGTGAAGTGGATTTGGTTGCACCAGCCTTATAATGACCCAACACATTTGATATTATCAAATGCATCAATCTGTAAAAAATTATATGAACAATTCAAAGAAACACAAACAATTGTAATCAGAACAAGCAAATATCAATAAAATTCTCAGTTCATTGATATAGCAAAGTCAATTACAAGAGTAAGAAAGCAGCACATACAAAATTGTTATGACTACTGAATTCTACTCTAGACTAAGCTATTTATACTATCAATAAACTAAAGACTATCTATTTACAATTCTAGTCCCTATACTAAGGCAAAATTGTAAAAGACACACTAAAACTAATGTTAATCTTTCTAGAGGACTAACATACGCAAGTTCTCTTCCGAATAGTATTTGGTTTCAGAAGAAATTACTTTCAGAAGAAATTTGTTCTTTAAATACACATAAGTACTTAGAAGCATATTTTGGCTTCGGAAGAAATATGGCATTTCGTTCGCAGGTAAATCTCCTTCAAGGATTTATGTGTTTTACAGACTTAAAATTCTTTCGAAGGCGATGTTAATATCATCCGAAAGAAAATACACTTGGTAACTCCTCAAAATGCTAAGGAATATCATTTGAAAAAGATTTCTCCCGAGATAAACTAGGCTAATGTAGGCGATAAATTAGACAGCTTAGGACACACACATCCTTTTAGAAATAATATAGATTAAGTTTTAAGTAAATCTATTGAATGTTAATCATCCCAATAGTTGATATAAGATATTAAATCTCTGTTCACCAAAAGCTTTTATGAACAAATCAGCATATTGTTCATTTGTATCAACTTTATTTAGTTTTATCTAATCCTTTTACATGATTAACTCTAATTAGATGATACCTGATGTCTATGTGCTTTGTCCTTGAGTGTTGCACAAGATTCTCTAAGATAGAGATGGTGTTATTGTTGTCTATATGGATGGGAGTCTCTTTGAAGTTGTATCCATAGTCCAGCATCTGACTCTGAATTCAAAGTACTTGAGCACAGCAATAATGTATTCAGCTTTAGAAGTTGATGTAGAAACACAGGATTGTTTCTTGCATTCCCATGAGCCTATCCTTCAACCAAGGAATTGACATCCCCCAGGTATGGACTTTGCTGTCATGTTGCAGCCACCATAGTCACTATCTGTATAAGCATACAGATTGAAGTCAGAATTCTTTAGATACTAAAGGCCTAGCTTAGGGGCACGTTTGAGTTATCTAAGAATTCTTTGACAACAACCAGGCGTGACATCTTGGGGTTGCCTTCATATCTTGTGCATATACATGTAGCAAACATAATATCAGGGCTGATCGCTGTAAGATACATATGAGACCCAAATATTACACTATAAAGATAGTCATATAAACACTCTCCCTCAAGATCAGATCCGAATGAATGGTTTCTGGCTATGGGTGTGTTTTCCACCTTACATTCAGTCATGTTGAATCTTGTATGTATATCTTGTACATACTTTTACTGACTTATGAGGATGCCATTGTCAACTTGCTTTACTTGGTTTCCTAGAAAGAAATTGAGTTCCCTTATGGAACTTGTAACACCCGTATTTTTAGCAAGAAATAAAAGAAAAAGGAAGAAAAGAAAAGAAAATAAAAGTCAACTAAAAAGGAGGGACCAAAAGTGCCAAATGGGCAAAGTTGTTATTTATTGTGTACAAAAGGGAGGCATGGCCGCCCATAACCCCTGCACACTTCTTTGCATTCGGTTTTTAGAGAGAGAAACAGCAGGGACTTCAATTCTTAGAGAGAGAAAGGAGAAGAAATCGGATTCAAGGTAAGAATTGGTGTTTTTAAGTTGTGTTTTGGCTAAGAAACCGAGAATGCATGTTCTTATGTGTGTGTGTTTGTGTTCGGGTTGCACTGTGTGTGTGTTTTAGGTGTAGAAGCGACTGGGAAGTTAAGAAAGGGTATCCAAAACCCGAAGACAAACTAAGGTGAGTTCTAAACCCCTTTTTACCTGTTTTAAATGTTTTGGGGCTGGAAAATGCATGTAAGTATGTTTTTATAAATTTGGGTTTTATAACCGTATGATTTGAATGTACGAATGTATGTGTTTATGTTAAGTTTTGCCTAGAATCATGTGAGCATGTTTAGAACTAGGCAATATGATGTTTGGGACTTGGACTATGAATTAGACACATGAATAGGTTACTAATACGTCTGAAATTTTGCCTTAGAAATATGTCTGAAATTTGGACTTAGAATAAATAAGTATAAGTTGATGAGTCCAATAGTGTTTATACGTCCAACAGGACTCATGAGTCTTACAGTACCCATGAGTCTGAAAACTAAGTAAAAAGGTGAAAAGTCTGAATTCTGGTCGTATGACCTGAAAATATTTTTAAGTATGGGATGGTACGACCAATAGTGCTCATACGTCCAACAGGGTGGTCGTATGACCAGATGATATTTCTAAGTATAGGATGAAATGTCCAATAGGGCTCATACGACCAGCAGTGCTCTTACGCCTAACAGGGCTCATACCCCCAGGGGGCTTATACGCCCAACAGGGCTCAAACGTCCAGAACACTTAGAATTTTTACAGAAATTTCCTGCAAATCCGAAGTTCGAGGTTTTGACCAGGGTTGACTAGGGTTAATAAATGATGATGTTTCATGCATGTAATGACGATTATGATTAACCCTTATTATTATGGATATTATTATCAGTGTATCATTATTGTTAACAATATTATTAATAAAATATTGTTAAGTATGGTATGATGCTATGTATGATGATGAATGTATGATGATGAATGTATGATGAGTGTGTATGTTCCTTGTAATTATGTATGCTTATCTTTCCGAAACTTTACGAACAACGAGAATGAACAAATGAAGTATTATGTAACGTAAAATGAAAGATAATGAAAGAGGAACATGATGATGAATGCATGTATTAACGAATGAACGAAAAGAAGAATGATGATGAATACATGCATTAATGAACGAACGAATTACGTCTTGCAAGCATTGAATAACGCGATTGGTCCTTCTCTGTGATTGACCATGGTCATGATACCTCTACCGCTAACCTCTAGTACCGTGGCATACATTTTGTTGTTCATATGTTGACTTCGGCCCGGTAGCTAATAACGATCAGGGTGTAGCATATGGTATTGGTACAATCACCTTTCAATGTGCAAGTAGTAACGAATAATGAAGATAATTACGAATATTATTTCTGTGTACGTATGATGTATGAGTATTACGTAACGTAAGGTGAAAGATAACGAAAAGAAGAATGATGATGAATACATGCATTAATGAACGAACGAATTATGTCTTGCAAGCATTGAATAACGCGATTGGTCCTTCTCTGTGATTGACCATGGTCATGGTACCTCTACCGCTTACCTCTAGTACCGTGGCATACGTTTTGTTGTTCATATGTTGACTTCGGCCCGGTAGCTAATAACGATCGGGGTGTAGCATATGGTATTGGTACAATTCACCTTTCAATGTGCAAGTAAGTATGAACGGGATTCTTGTCATTCGACCACAGTAATCATAGCCAAGTGCTATGAAGTGGGTAAAGCCTGACAGAATCCATACGAGAAGTTAAAGATAACGATGAATAACGAATGATGAAGATAATAACGAATATTATCTCTGTGTACGTATGATGTAGGAACGCATGCACGAAAGGATACTTATAAATAAGTAAAAGTATGTTTTATTATAAAACTAGAACTCACTCAGCAACGCTGACTTTTATGTGTTTTCCAGTTGGCAGGTAGTGTTGCTGAGGATGGCACAAGGCGGCTACTCAGCTCTTTTGGGATGGCATTCTTTTGTTAATGTTTTTGTATTGTAATGCAAACAAACGATATTTTGTAAAGGGTGTTTTATTACTTTGCAAAAGCATTTATAGTAAAATTCAAGTTTCCGCTGCAAGATTTTTATTAAGTTATATTAAATGTATGTTTTATGGGTGATGACGACCAACTGTGGGGTGCCCGGGAACGGGGCCTTACAGAACTCATTTTAGATCTATTCTTCATCCGTTTCTTAAAGTCTTTGCAGAGCTTTAGATTAGTTCACCCAAAGATAATGTCAGCTACATATACTAGAACCAACATCAAGTCATTCCCTTTAATTTTGATGAAGAGAGTTTCATCTATAGTGCCTTTCCTATAGCCATGCTTACAGAGATACAGAGATAACTTCTCATACCAATTCCTTGGAGCTTGGTGCAGCCGATAAAGAGCTTTATCAAGCTTGTAAACATAATCAGGATGATCTGGGTCTACAAAGCCAGGTGGTTGTTTGACGTACACCTCTTTATCAATCACCCCATATAAAAATGCATACTTGAGATCACATTAGTAGACCTTAAAGTCCTTGGATGCAGCAAAAACCAAGAATATCATAATAGCTTCAAGTCTTGCTACTGGAGCAAAGACATCAGTGTAATCAATTCCTTCTTCTTATGTGTACCCTTGAACAACTAGTCTTGCCTTGTTCTTGATGATAAGTCCTCTATCATCCTTCTTATTCCTAAACACTAAATTGGTACCTATGATAGTCTTCCCTTGAGGAAGAGAACACATATTCCAAACCTTTTGTCTCTTGAATTGAGGCAGCTCCTTTTGCATTGCTTCAACCCAACTTCCATCCTTCAAAGCCTTATCAATTTTCTTTGGCTCTATCTAGGACAAGAAACAAGAGTGTAGACAATTATTTTTGTCGTGGGTTTGTCCTCTTTTTCTCACCCCCTTGTAAACATCTCCAACGATTTTTATGGTGGGGTGTGACTTGTGGATCCTAAGTTGAGGGATCACAACAAGTTGTTTAGACATATCTAAATTTGAAAAGTTTAGATCTAGCAATGAAGTATCTTCCACCACATCAGCACACTTATCAAGAGAAGCTTGATCCAATAAGTATGTGACATTATTGATGTTGTCATCAATGGAGTGGTTATCAGCATCAAGAATTCTTGATCACTATCACCACCACTATTGCCTCCTATATTTGAAGTTCCTGCATTTGTGTTTTGTGCCTCTTAATTGGATTTTTCAGGAACTTAAGATGTATCAGCTTGATTTTGTAATTGTTGTGCTGATAGGAACGTCATTTGCAGGGTTAGTTACTACTGGAGTTAAAGATGTAGTCTGTCTTGGTCTTCTCAGCTTAAATCTTAGGTCAGGATCTTCTGTTGATGTGTTACCTGTTGATCTTGAAACATCTTCAGAAGATTTGTTAAAATAGTTGATAACTAAGTCAAGATCAAACAGCCAATCAGGACCACAACCTTTCACACAGGGTGTGTGCACATTGAAGATTACATTGATCGATTCTTCAACTACTCTAGTTCTGAGATTGTATACTCTATAAGCCTTAGCTTGAAAAGAGTATCTAATGAAGTGTCCATCATCTGATTTCTCAGCAAACTTGACTACTTGATCGTTGGTATTCAAGATGGTGAGGGACATCCAAATGACCGGACAAAACCAATGAAAGGTCTTCTTTTGTGCCACAGTTCATAAGGAGTCTTACTATCAGTCTTAACTACCACAACTCTGATCTGCACGTAGCAGGCAGTGTTGGCTGCCTCTACCCAAAAGGTGATGGGCAGTTTAGAGTCAGACAATGTTGGGGTTTGTTAGAACATGAAACATAATTTAACCATTTAAACATTGTGAAAACACAGCGGAAATGAACTTTATAACATAATTTATAAGCTGAAAAATCAAGTTCTATTTTGATATTATAAAGTCACAAACAAACCCATGAACAAAGGACCTTTTATATGTGAATAAGACTAGCTATAATACACAAAACACTCATTATGGACAGCCATAAAGAGGCTGCCATAAACTACCTTTCAGCAGCAAAAAGGAGGTCGAAATGGATGAAGATGATGATGTTTTGAGTAGCTAGCCTTCAAAGTAGATAACCTCAAAACCGTGATACCCACAAGCCCTCCAAACACTTACTTGCTAGGTAGTATAACACCAAGTCCTGTCCCTCTTCTTAAACTCGAAAATCAGACAAGAACAAGCTTCAAGTTCAGCCAAAAAGGTGCTTAGAAAGCAGCCAAAATTTCGAATTCTTAGAGAGAAGAAGGAGAGAAAACCCTTTTTGTATGTGTGAGAGAGAAAGAGAGTGTTAGAATCAATGAATGGTAGAGTGTAGCATTGGTTAAGACTTGCAAGAAAACAAGACATGTTAGGTTCTCCAACGCCCCTTAGGCGGCCGTGAGTTTTGTTTCAAAATGGGTTTCCCACCCATTTTGATCTTTTATATAATTACACTCTTTCAATCATTTAAATTATAAAATTAAAGCTTAGTTTAATTTTATAACATAACACACTTTTATATGTCATTATTTAGCCAACTTAAATAATGAAACAATTAAATATCTCATGAACAAATTAGCCATATAATGTTGTTCTATCACAAAAGCAATATTTAGAAAACCAATTTTCTAAATACGTGTCTATATTTATTGTATGATCTTATCAATAAATAAATGTTTGTTGGTGTTTGTATAGCTGGTTATTGGGTATTACCTAACTTGGATCATAACATACTAACCACATCAATCTTGTATGTGTCTTGGGCATATAAATTCCAACAATCTCCCACTTGCACAAGATTCATAGAAGATTGATGCAAGAAGTAAATACCGCCTAGCAACGGTTTACTACCCTTAATACGTATGACTAAGTGCCATTCAATAACATCATCCTCTTTAGGTACATTACTTGAAATGTTTTAGGTGAATCAATCATCTATCTTTTTGTCACAGATGTCATGTTAAATCCTAGAGACACAGAGTGATCATACTTCATTGATTTAACTTTATCAGGCCTTAGACATCTTACTCTCAACGAATAAGAGGGACAAATCCCTTCTTGACTACATACGTTTCTCACAATTACCTTATATCATAACTGAACTCAGACTTATGTACTACTATATTTCAAAACAGTGAAGAACTGAGCCAATGTATAATATTTGGTAAATATCAAGACCCAATATGTATCTCAGGTCAGAGGATACCAAATGATGTTCGCCTTTACTCAAATTTACTTATGATCAATCAGGAAGATTCCATGTAGTAATATTTCAGATGCAGGTCAGTCCAATATTTGCATCCTACAAATATCTATGAACTTTGGCAGCAACCAGTTGCTCTATATTCATCCTTATGAATATCCACCAATCCAAATTCATAATAATCTTACCCTCATACTTGTTCCCACAAGTATGAACGACTACGGACATTTAGAGTAAACAATTTACCCATGGATTAAACTTGCTAAATTGGAACATTTATTGAAATATTATAACCAAATTATTTTATTCAAGTAATAAGAGAGTTTCAAATATCCAAATACAAAATTACAGATCAAATCCAATCACTAGAATATCGAAGTCCCATGGCACAGGTATGACCTTCATGCTTTGCCTTTTCTAGGAGCTTCGTGAGACGATCCGCAATATTTTGATCTGTGTGAACTTTGTGAATACATATATTTCCTTTTTCAACTTCATCTCGTATGTAGTTAAATCTCCATTCAATGTGCCTAGTCTTTTGATGAGCACGAGTTTCCTTGATTTGAGCAATCGCACCATCGTTATCACAAAAGATTTCTAGGGCATCCGGAATGGAAGGGACAACCCCTAGATTGGCAATGAATTTCTTCAACCATGCAGCTTCTTGAGCTGCCAATGAGGCGGTGACGTATTCAGATTCTGTAGTTGATAAAGCCACCACATCCTGTTTAGAGCTCTTCTAATAGACCGCTCCTCCATTCAGAATGAAAATGTATCCCAATTCAGAATGAAAATGTCATTTCCAAAGAGTAGTATGTCATCAACATACAATACTAGGAAAGTGATAATGCTCCCACTTGCTTTCATATATACACAAGCTTCATCAGCATTCTTGATGAATCCAAATTTAATTACTTCTTCATCAAAATGGTGATTCCAACTTCTCGATGCTTGTTTCAATCCATAGATTGATTTCTTTAACTTGCATACTTTGTTAGGATGTTTTGGATCGACAAAACCTTCAGGCTAAACCATATAGACATCTTCCTCAAAATATCCATTTAGGAAAGCGGTTTTAACATCCATTTGCCAAATCTCATAATCATAATGAGTAGCTATGGCAAACAATATCCTAATAGATTTTAGCATCATAACAGGTGAAAAGGTTTCATCATAGTCAACACCTTGAGTTTGAATGAAACCTTTTGCTACAATTCTACCTTTATAAGTATCCAAGTTTCCATGCATATCAGTTTTCTTCTTGAAAACCCACTTAGTTCCAACTACTTTGGTGTTAAGAGGTGGTACAACCAAGTCCCATATTTGATTGTCATGCATGGATTGCATCTCAACATTCATGGCTCTAACACCTGGAAGTTTGACTTTTTGAAGTGATATGCGACTGAGTCTCAGTCGCATAGAATTCATGCGACTGGGGGTTCAATCGCATGATGCTCGGACGATTGAAGCTCAACCGTATGACTGGAGTTCAATCGCACGATTGAAGGTTCAACCGCATGGAACTCATGCGACTGGAGGTCCAGTCGCATGGTGTTCATGCGACTGAAGGTCCAGTCGCCCCTGGACTTCGGGCGACTGACCTGTACCTATAAAAGAGGAGCAGCTCTCTTCTTTCCCCAACACTTACACGCTTCAGTCGGGAGAAAGAGCAGAGAGCGATAGAGCAGAGAAAGAAAAGAGAGAACGGGGTGATTCGGGCTTGAGATTTGTCGAGAGGCTATTCAAATCGAAGCTCTTCATATTCTCCATGATAATGTCAGTTCTAGGACCCCTCATTTACTTGTTTTCATACGATTTTGGGGCTGGAACACATTCAAACCCGTTTTTGAATAGAGTGTATGTTTGACCCATTTGGGTGGAATCTTGAGTAACGTGTTTATGGTACGAATTAGGACTTGCATTAGCTTTTATGACGTCCTAGTATGAATCCCTGAGGTTTAGGAAGGCTAATTTGGGCTGGAAATGAGTTTGGAAGGGTTTGGGACATGTAAGTCGCGTCTGCAGTTCGTGATAAACTTCAGTCGCTGCCCAGTTAGGGTTATGCGACTGAAGGGCTCAGTCGTACGATTGGGGCTCAGTCGCATGACAGGCCATGCGACTGTCGCGTAGTAGTACAGACGCATGACTGAGGGTTCAGTCATATAGATCCATTCATATAGTAGTACAGACGCACGACTGAGGGTTCAGTCGCATAGATGCCCATTCGCATAGGGTTCATTCGTACGATAGAAGTCCATCCGCACGACTGTATGCCCATTTCGCATGACCCAGTCGCATGGAGGCCATGCGACTGGAGTATGTTCAATCGCCCAAATAGGGCTGATGTGAATGTGGAGGGAAGAGTATGTATGATGTATGTAGGCTAAGTATGATGTAGCCTTATATGATAGTAATGACTGATGATTTGTAAATACCGATGTTCCTCGATTTGATGCATGCTTATCTTTCCACAGTTTTACATGTTATCACTAATAGATGAAATGAAAGTATTACGTAAAGTACAGTGAAAGAGTAATAAAGAAAGTGAAGGAACATTAATAAAAGTTAACAAGTCTTGCAAGCTTACAGGAGTTACATGACTGTGTGTCGTTAGCTCAACTGTGTTGCGGGCTAGCTACCCATTGACGCACACAGGGTCAATCAACTGAGATTGGCAGGACCTCTGAGGCATGCCCCGGATGATCGGGTCGGCCTTGTACACAGTACACATAGCCCTTTCGAGGGATACAGTTGACCCTTCGGGGGATACACATAGCCCTTTCGAGGGATACAGTTGACCCTTCGGGGGATACACATAGCCCTTTCGAGGGATACAGTTGACCCTTCGGGGGATACACATAGCCCTTTCGAGGGATACAGTTGACCCTTTGGGGGATACACATAGCCCTTTTGAGGGAACAGTTGACCCTTCGGGGGATACACATAGCCCTTTCGAGGGATACAGTTGACCCTTCGGGGGATAAACATAGCCCTTTCGGGGGAATACAGTTGACCCTTCGGGGGATATAGATGGCCCGTCATCGATTTCCCATCGCACATATAGTTGGGGTATCGCTCACTGGTCCATACAGAAAGTGAAACATAAAGATAAAGTTTACAGACAAGGCATATAGTACAAAGAACGAACGTTATTTGTTCATATAGTTGTTGCGTGCTAGCATATACAGTACATTATAGTATTTTACAGAAAAGAGTATTTTTATATACTACATATAGAAAGTGTTTTACCATATATTAAACTAGAACTCACTCAGCGACGCTGACTTTTTATGTGTTTCCAGTTGGCAGGTAGTGTTGCTGAGGATGGCACGAAGCGGCTACTCAGCTCTTTTGGGATGGCATCCTTTTGTTAATGCTTTTGTGATGTAATACAACAATAGATATTTTGTCATTGATGTACGTTGTATTAATTGGCAAAAGCATTCATAGTAAAATGAAAGTTTATCAAAGAATTTCCACTGCATGATTTTTATTAAGCTATTGTAAATTATGTATTTTATGTGCGATGAATAACCAACTGTGAGGTGCCCGGGAACAGGGCCTTACAAGTTGGTATCAGAGCCAAAGTTTTAGTGAAATGGGTAAATTTTGAAAATAAACCTAAACTTAAACTGAAAATGGGACAGAAAATGGGAAGAATGCCATCTGAGTAGCTGCGTGCCATCAAGTATTTTCTTAAAGTTGATCATGATTACGTGCGCATGATGTGTGTTTATGTGTACTGTTAGACTTAGATACTAATGTAGTCAGGACAGGTAATGCTCGGGGTGTGAAGAGTAAAGTAAGTGGCTAATCACAACTGGCCACTGTAATTAGGGACTTACTATACTTAACATAAACTGAGCAAATTCCTTGAATGACCGTGTTAGTGTTTGAATCTTTCAGTGTGATAGAAGATGGTCGGTGGTAGATCATCTAAAGCTTCACGTGGTGCTGGACGTGGTGCTGAACCGCGTGCCACGAGAGGAGGACCTAGGGTAGAGAAGGTGGTTCATTAGGAAACCGAGACCCCTCATCAGGAGGATGCAGACGAAAGCGCCAACTTGAGAGCGTCGGTAAAAGAGGCAGTGGTTGAAGAAGTGCACCAAGTCATGCAGACAATCTTACCGTCTGTAGTGACCGAAGTGATTAAAGCTGTCAGAGAAGGTGATAGAAGTGAAAGGAATAGGTCCTCAAGAAGACAGCAACGAACAGAGCCGGAAACGGTTCTATCTGATGACGAAGAGGAAGAGGAGGAAGAGCAGGTACGGGAGACAACACGGGGTTGTAACTACGGGGCATTTATGAGGTGCAAGCCCCTGACTTTTGATGGTTCTGGTACTGCAGCTGATGCTCATCAATGGGTGAGAGAAATGGAGGTTGTCCTCGATATTAGTGAAGTTTGCTACCCACTCTTTCACAGGGTTAGCTTTGTGCTGGTAGGACAATATAGTCCAAGCTGAGGGTAGCAGGGCCATAGGGAAGATGAAGTGGGCTGAGTTAAAAAGGATAGTGATCGAGGAGTTCAGTCCTCATCGGGAAATGGACAGAGTTGAGAGAGAATTCCTGCAGTTGGAGGCGGGGACGATGACCCACAAACAATACACCACCAAGTTTAACGAAATGGCGCGGTTGGTTCCAGAGCAGGTGACGCCGGTGTCTCGAAAGATCAACCGGTATATTCAGGGCCTGCCAGCTGAAATTCATTGGCATTTGATTTCTGCTCGACCGAGCACTTTCAGGTCGGCAGTGGATTTGGCGGGAAGGTTATACGATGAACGGGCTATGTCAGTGAAGGCTGAGGGTAGTAAGAAGGGAGGTGGTGAGAGAAACTGGCAGTGGAAGAGGTTTGGTCGAGGTGATACTTCGACGAGTAATGGGAAAACGCGGGTGGATGACCGCCGGGTGGTCACGTCAGGTTCAGGAGTAAAGAAGTGTGGTAAATGCGGGAGAGAACATAGTGGGGAATGCAGACTGGGGATGAACGTATGCTTCAGGTGTGGTCAGCCTGGCCACATCGCTAGAGACTGTAAGAAGCCTAGGGCTGAGGCTTCAGGGGTAAGAAGACGGGAAGTGAAGGTCCGAGAGCAAGCGTCAGGGCATTCACAATGACGCAGGAAGAGGCTAGGACGGAGCCCGATGTAGTGTCTGGTACGTTTCTGGTGAACCAAACTTTAGCCTCTGTATTATTTGATTCGGGTGCCAGTAGGAGTTTTATTTCTGCTGCTTTCTGTGCGAAATTGCCTGTTAGTAGTAGACGTGTGGATGTACCGTTTGATGTAGAGACTGCTATAGGTAAAACTACCAGAATTTCCGAGGTAATGGAGGGTTGTGATGTAGAATTAGAGGGCCACAAATTTCCGGTTAGACCGTTTGCGATGACCTTGGGTGGTTTTGATTTGGTGCTTGGAATGGATTGGTTGTCGGATTTTGAGGCGAACATTGTGTGTCGCAAGAAGATGATATATTTGACAGCGCCCGACGGTAGATCAGTGACGGTTTATGGTGATCGGGTTACGACGATTCTGATGGTGATCTCAATAGCGGTGGCGGGAGAATGTATGAGGTGTGGATGTAGCGCCTTCTTATGTTATGTAAAGGATGGGGAAACGCCAACACCACAACTATCTGATGTTCCGGTTGTGCGTGAGTTTCCAGACGTGTTCCCGGAAGACTTATCGGGATTACCACCTGACAGAGAGATCGAGTTCCAGATTGATCTAATGCCAGGCGCCCAACCTATTGCCAAGGCACCATATCGATTGGCCCCGACGGAGATGAAAGAGTTGATGGAGCAGTGACAAGAGCTGCCGGATAAGGGGTTTATTAGACCGAGTATCTCACCTTGGGGTGCTCCGGTCCTGTTTGTAAAGAAGAAAGACGGTAGTATTAGGATGTGCATCGACTACCGCGAGCTGAATAAGTTGACGGTAAAGAACACATACCCCTTGCCGATAATCGACGACTTGTTTGATCAACTTCAGGGTGCTAGTTGGTTTTCACGAATAGATCTTCGATCAGGCTACCATCAACTGAAGGTGAAGGAGCAGGATATCCCTAAAACAGCTTTTCGTACGCGCTACGGTCACTATGAGTTCCTTGTCATGTCTTTTGGTTTGACCAATGCGCCAGCTGCTTTTATGGATCTGATGAACAGGGTGTGCCGGCCGATGTTGGATAAATCAGTGATTGTATTCATTGATGATATCTTGATTTATTCGAAGAGTGAGACTGAGCATGCCGGTCACATTCGAGAAGTACTAGAGACGTTGAGAAGGGAGAAATTGTACGCCAATTCTCCAAGTGCGCATTCTGGTTGCGCGAGACTCAATTTCTGGGTCACGTGGTTAATCCGGAGGGAATTACGGTCTATCCGGCAAAGGTGGAAGCAGTAATGCAATGGAGGTCTCCAAAGACGCCATCTGAGATCCGTAGTTTCTTGGGTCTGGCGGGCTATTACACAAGATTCATCCAAGACTTCTCCAAGATTGCTTTTCCACTGACCAAGTTAACCCGGAAGGATGTGAAGTTTGTATGGGGTCAAGCTCAAAAGATGGCGTTTGAGGAATTAAAGACGAGGTTTACCCAAGCTCTTGTTCTGTCGTTGCCCGAAGGAAGTGAGGATCTGGTGGTTTATTCTGATGCTTCCTATTCGGGGTTGGGGTGCGTGTTAATGCAGAGGGGAAAGGTTATATCCTATGCGTCCCGACAGCTGAAAGTTCATGAGGTTAACTACCCCACTCATGACTTGGAGCTAGCAGCTGTGGTCTTCACGTTAAAGATTTAGAGGCACTACCTCTACGGAACGAAGTGCACCATTTTCACAGACCACAAGAGCTTGAAGTACTTCTTCGAGCAAAAAGATTTAAATATGAGGCAGAGGCGTTGGTTGGAGCTGATAAAAAACTATGATTGTGAGATCCATTACCATCCGGGCAAGTCCAACGTGGTGGCTGATGCCCTTAGTCGAAAGGAGAGGCCCGAACCGATACGGGTGAAGGCATACCAGCTGATCATGACCTCGGATGTGATGAAACAAGTCAAAGAGTTTCAAGATGAAGCACTGAAAGAAGATCATCTTAACTCAGAACGAATGAGAGGTCTGGTCGCGGAATTGGGTGAAAACACGTTTGGTGTCAAGACTCGATTTGGGCGAATGTGGATTCCACGATTTGGGGATATACATATGAAGACCATGGATGAAGCCCATAAAACTCGATACTCTATTCATCCTGGTGCTACCAAGATGTATCAAGACATGAAGAAAGATTATTGGCGGCCGGGTATGGAGCGTGATGTGGTGGGGTGTGAGTAAATGCCTCACGTGTTTGCAAGTAAAAGCCGAGCACCAGAAGCCATATGGAAAGATTCAACCTTTGGATATACCGGAATGGAAGTGGGAGCACATCACCATGGATTTCATCACAAAGCTGCCACGTACCCCGAAAGGGTATGATACTATATGGGTGATTATGGATCGTCTGACGAAGAGTGCTCACTTCCTACCGATGCGCGAGACATATTCGTCCGAAAGGTTGGCCGATCTTTTCATCAAAGAGATTGTGACTCGTCATAGAGTACAGGTGTCGATTGTGTCTGATCGCGACACCCGGTTTACATCCAAATTCTGGAAGAAATTCCACGATGCTATGGGGACGAGGTTACATATTAGCACGGCTTATCATCCTCAAACTGATGGTCAGTCTGAAAGGACCATTCAGACTTTGGTGGACATGCTCCAGGCATGTGTTATTGACTTCGGGGGAAGTTGGGGTGACCACCTGCCGTTAGCCGAATTCTCATACAATAACAGCTATCATGCCAGTATTGGCATGCCACCCTATGAGATGCTATACGGCAGGAGATGCAGGACACCCGTTTGTTGGGGTGATATTGGTTAGAAAGAATTAGGGAGCGTCGAAGTGATCGAGGCTACGACTGAAAAGCTCGAAAGGATCAAAGCCTATATGAAGGCAGCCAAAGACAGACAGAAGTCGTATGCTGACAAACGACGCAGACCGATTGAGTTCCAGGTAGGAGATCGGGTTATGTTGATGGTCTCACCCTGGAAGGGTATCATTCGGTTCCGGAAGCGAGGCAAGTTGAGTCCGCGGTATATAGGCCCTTTCGGAATCATTGCTCGAGTAGGAGAGGTGGCCTATAGGTTGGATTTACCAGATGAGTTAAGTGGAATTCACCCGACCTTCCACATATCTCATCTGAGGAAATCTTTGGCAGACGAGGATATGATCGTCCCACTGGAGGATATCGAGGTGGACGAACGGCTCAATTATGTGGAGCAACCAGTGGCGATCATAGACTGAAAGGAGAAAAGGCTGAGAAATAAAACGGTTCCTCTTGTGCGTGTACATTGGCGGCACAGGAAGGGATCTGAGTCAACGTGGGAAACTGAAAAAGAAATGAGGCAGCATTACCCACGATTGTTCAAGGAATAACAGGTTTCGGGGATGAAACCTAAATAAGGGGGTGGACTTGTAACACCCGGAAGTTTGACTTTTTGAAGTGATATGCGACTGAGTCTCAGTCGCATAGAATTCATGCGACTGGGGGTTCAATCGCATGATGCTCGGACAATTGAAGCTCAACCGTACGACTGGAGTTCAATCGCAGGACTGAAGGTTCAACCGCATGGAACTCATGCGACTGGAGGTCCAGTCGCATGGTGTTCATACGACTGAAGGTCCAGTCGCCCCAGGACTTTGGGCGACTGAGCTGTACCTATAAAAGAGGAGCAGCTCTCTTCTTTCCCCAACACTTACACGCTTTAGTCGGGAGAAAGAGCAGAGAGCGACAGAGCAGAGAAAGAAAAGAGAGAACGGAGTGATTCGGGCTTGAGATTTGTCGAGAGGCTATTCAAATCGAAGCTCTTCATATTCTCCATGATAATGTGAGTTCTAGGACCCCTCATTTACTTGTTTTCATACGATTTTGGGGCCGGAACACATTCAAACTTGTTTTTGAATAGAGTGTATGTTTGACCCATTTGGGTGGAATCTTGAGTAACTGTTTATGGTACGAATTAGGACTTACGTTAGCTTGTATGACGTCCTAGTATGAATCCCTGAGGTTTAGGAAGTCTAATTTGGGCTGGAAATGAGTTTGGAAGGGTTTGGGACCCGTAAGTCGCGTCTATAGTTCGTGATGAACTTCAGTCGCTGCCCAGTTAGGGTTATGCGACTGAAGGGCTCAATCGTACGATTAGGGCTCAGTCACAGGACAGGCCATGCGACTGAGGGTTCAGTCGTATAGATCCATTCGCATAGTAGTACAGACGCACGACTGAGGGTTCAGTCGCATAGATCCATTCGTATAGTAGTACAGACGCACGACTGAGGGTTCAGTCGCATAAATGCCCATTCGCATAGGGTTCTTTCGTACGATAGAAGTCCATCCGCACGACTGTATGCCCATTCGCATGACCCAGTCGCATGGAGGCCATGCGACTGGAGTATGTTCAATCGCCCAAATAGGGCTGATGTGAATGTGGAGGGAAGAGTATGTATGATGTATGTAGGCTAAGTATGATGTAGCCTTATATGATAGTAATGACTGATGATTTGTAAATACCGATGTTCCTCGATTTGATGCATGTTTATCTTTCCACAGTTTTACATGTTATCACTAATGGATGAAATGAAAGTATTACGTAAAGTACAGTGAAAGAGTAATAAAGAAAGTGAAGGAACATTAATAAAAGTTAACAAGTCTTGCAAGCTTACAGGAGTTACACGACTGTGTGTCGTTAGCTCAACTATGTTGCGGGCTAGCTACCCATTGACGCGCACAGGGTCAATCAATTGAGATTGGCAGGACCTTTGTGGCGTGCCCCGATGATCGGGTCGGCCTTGTACACAGTACACATAGCCCTTTCGAGGGATACAGTTGACCCTTCGGGGGATACACATAGCCCTTTCAAGGGATACAGTTGACCCTTCGGGGGATACACATAGCCCTTTCGAGGGATACAGTTGACCCTTCGGGGGATACACATAGCCCTTTCGAGGGATACAGTTGACCCTTCGGGGGATACACATAGCCCTTTCGAGGGATACAGTTGACCCTTCGGGGGATACACATAGCCCTTTCGAGGGATACAGTTGAACCTTCGGGGGATACACATTGCCCTTTCGGAGGAATACAGTTGACGCTTCGGGGGATATAGATGGCCCGTCATCCGTTTCCCATCGCGCATATAGTTGGGGTATCGCTCACTGGTCCATACAGAAAGTGAAACATAAAGATAAAGTTTACAGACAAGGCATATAGTACAAAGAACAAACGTTATTTGTTCATACAGATGATGCATGCTCGCATATACAGTACAGTATAGTATTTTATAGAAAAGAGTATTTTTATATACTACATATAGAAAGTGTTTTACTAATATAAAACTAGAACTCACTCAGCGACGCTGACTTTTTATGTGTTTCCATTTGGCAGGTAGTGTTGCTGATGATGGCACGAGGCGGCTACTCAGCTCTTTTGGGATGGCATCCTTTTGTTAATGCTTTTGTGATGTAATACAACAATAGATATTTTGTAATTGATGTATGTTGTATTAACTGGCAAAAGCATTCATAGTAAAATGAAAGTTTATCACAGAATTTCCGCTGCATGATTTTTATTAAGCTATTGTAAATTATGTATTTTATGTACGATGAATAACCAACTGTGAGGTGCCTGGGAACGGGGCCTTACAATGGCCTCAAGCCATTTGTCACAATCCGAATTGGACAACGCATCACGGTATGTGATTGGTTCATCGAAATCTATCACATAGCATCCATCCACAAAAAATCCATATCTTTCCGGTGGATTACTAATTTACCAAATCTGCGAACGTTTTGTGTATATTGATCAACCACTTGATCATTCTCAACATCTTCATGTTGAGTGCTAGTGTCAACCAAACGTGTATCGGTTTGTGATTCTTGATCCTCCTCAAGATCCACAGTTCTACTGCTAGTTTCTTCCGTAAGGAACTTATCTTCTAAGAACTCATCTATCCTGGCAACAAACTCCTTTTGTTCCAATGCATCATAGAAATAGTATCCCATAGAATCTCAAGGATATCCAATGAAGATACACTTAGTGGAACGGCTTTCTAGCTTGTTTGAGGTGGGAGTCTTAACATAAGCCTCACAACCCCATACATTAAAATATGAAAGCGATGGAACGCTTCCATGCCATATTTCAAAAGGTTTCGTTTCCACTTTCTTGGTTGGATCCATATTCAAAATACAGGCCGCTGAGAGCAAAGCGAAACCCCAAAATGCTAGAGGTAGTGAGCTTCTAGTCATGATAGATCGAACCATATCCAATAGAGTTCGATTTTTCCGCTCGGACACACCATTATGTTGTGGTGTTTCTAGTGGAGATAGTTATGATACAATACCACAACTTCTATGATGATCTCTAAAAGCATCACTTAGCTATTCACCTCCGCTATCGGTGCGGAGAATTTTTATTTTCTTATTGAGTTGATTTTCTACTTCATTTTGGAAGATTTTGAACATTTCAACAGTTTCATCTTTGTGTCTTAGTAAGTACACATAACCATATCGACTATAGTCGTCGGTAAAGGTAATGAAGTGTCTTTCATGGTACCTAGTCACTGGCTTAAAAGGACCACATACATCTGAATGTATGATACCAAATAAATCCTTTGCCATTTCGGCTTTGCCACTAAAAGGTGCCTTGGTCATTTTACCTTATAAACAAGATTCACATACATCAAATGAATCACATTCACTTGTTGTTAAAAGACCATTCTTTTGTAGTGTTTGTATTCTTTTCTTGTTTATATGACCAAGACGGCAATGCCAAAGGTAAGTGTCACTCAAATCCGATTTGAGTTTCTTGGTACTAGTTTGGTACAACAAGCTATCATTCATTGTATTTTCACGAACCAATTCATAGATACCATTGATTGGAATAGCTTTAAAGTAAAACACGTCATTCAAAGTAACATGGATTTCATTTCCAATAAATGATAATTCATATCCAAAATGTTTTAATAGGGCTATAGAAATAATGTTCCTAGTCAAACTAGGAGCATACAAAACATTGTACAAAATTACTTCCAAACCATTTGGAAGTTTCAAGATGTAGTCACCACGGGCTTCAACTTGAACTTTATCCCTATTGCCCATGTAAAGGCTAACATCCCCTTTGTTGAAGTTGCTACTTCTTTTGAACCCCTGCAACAAATTGCAAATGTGAGTTCCACATCCGGTATCTAATACCCATGTGTTAGAGGATATTATGTTTAAATCAATATGGATCATGTATATTTTACATGAGGTCTGCCCGACATCCCTCTTTGCTTTCAACTCTTGGAGATGGACAGGACAATTTCTTGCCCAATGTCCAATCTCCCCACACTTGAAGTATGGGCCATTGGAAGCAACCTTTTGCTTCTTCTCCTGTGCTTTGGGTGGCACCCTTGCCACCCCTTTCCCCTTTCCCCATATGGGTCCCTTACCCTTGGCAACTCTTGTCTTGGGTGCGGGATGAGGCCTTTTCTTGTTCCCACCTTCATTAATGGTCAAAACGGGTAAAATCCTTTTACCCATGGCCGCCTTGATCGTTTTGAGCATGGAGTGAAGCTCACCAATGCTTTTGTCCCAAGCATTCATGTTGTAGTTCAACACGAACGTCTCGAACATTTTGGTAAGGCCATTGAGGATCAAATCCGTGGCCAATTCCTTCGAGACGGGACAATTTAGCCTTTCATGGTGGTCAATGTGACTTTTCATCTTAAGTACATAAGATGAAACTGATTGGTTGTCGTCCATACGACGTGCATGAAGTGCTCGAACCGTTTCGAAGCGCTCAACCCTCGCTTGCTGTTGGAACGTTTTCTTCAGTTGGGTTATCATGTCATAAGCTCCGTGATGTTCATACTCCTTCTGGAGTTCCAAAGTCATGCTTGCCAACATAAGTCAAGACACTTGGACGGAGTCCTCAGTGTACTTCATCCAATCGTTATAGGCCTCCTCATCATCCTCACTAGGTTGATCGGGGATAGGGTCATCTAAAACACATGATCGTTTCTCTTGCTTGAGAACAATTCTCAAGTTTCGATACCAATCGATAAAATTGTTATGATTTAGACGTTCCTTTTGGAGAATCACTCGTAAAGATTGGCGGGACGTGGATGAATTATCATGATTATCATTATTATTAGTGGCCATCTACAAAATTTAATAAAGATCAATTTTAGTATTTTCGATATTGTTATTTTAATAATTAATAACTTTTAAGGACATTTTCATATTAAAATCTAGAACCCAACATTACATATAAATAGTGGTTAGGTGACCTTTATCCCACGATTTAAATTAATAAGGTGGTCAACGATTGACAGTTGCAACCATTTGCAACTTCTAGAGGTATGGTATCAACTTGAAACATCATATGTAAAGTCGGCATGTTAATCCCATCAACACCATTTGAAAACCACATCCAAATAACACAAGGTCAAGGGCTAGGTTATGCACCATAATGAACAATGATCATATCATCCAAAACAATAATGAATCCCCACTAAAAACCATGAAATTTCAGCCTAGACAAACTGAAATTTAGGGTTTTATTTTGTCCAAACAAAACAAACAATTTAACATACTTGTCTTTCAAAGTTTAATCACAAGCATGTGTGATATAACATTGAAAGTTTGGGGATTCATAATACATGAACATAGCACCCCTAAAAGGGTTTTAAAGTCCCATAAAATGAATTTTTAAAGGACAAAACAAGCTAGCTATCCATATAACCGGCTCTAGATGCCAATGTTGGGGTTTGTTAGAACATGAAACATAGTTTAACCATTTAAACATTGTGAAAACGCAGCGGAAATGAACTTTATAACATAATTTATAAGCTGAAAAGTCAAGTTTTATTTTTATATTATAAAGTCACAAACAAACCCAAGAACAAAGGACCTTTTATATGTGAATAAGACTAGCTATAATACACAAAACACTCATTATGGACAGCCATAAAGAGGCTGCCATAAACTACCTTTTAGCAGCAAAAAGGAGGTCGAAATGGATGAAGATGATGATGTTTTGAGTAGCTAGCCTTCAAAGTAGATGACCTCAAAACCGTGATACCCACAAGCGCTCCAAACACTTACTTGCTAGGTAGTATAACACCAAGTCCTGTCCCTCTTCTTAAACACGAAAATCAGCCGAGAACAAGCTTCAAGTTCAGCCAAAAAGGAGCTTAGAAATCAGCCAAAATTTCGAATTCTTAGAGAGAAGAAGGAGAGAAAACCCTTTTTGCATGTGTGAGGGAGAAAGAGAGTGTTAGAATCAATGAATGGAAGAGTGTAGCATTGGTTAAGACTTGCAAGAAAACAAGACAAGTTGGGTTCTCCAAGGCCCTTGGGCGGCCGTGAGTTTTGTTTCAAAATGGGTTTCCCACCCATTTTGATCTTTTATATAATTACACTCTTTCAATCATTTAAATTATAAAATTAAAGCCTAGTTTAATTTTATAACATAACACACTTTTATATGTCATTATTTAACCAACTTAAATAATGAAACAATTAAATATCTGATGAACAAATTATCCATATAATGTTGTTCTATCACAAAAGCAATATTTAGAAAACCAATTTTCTAAATAGATGTCTATATTTATTGTATGATCTTATCAATAAATAAATGTTTGTTGGTGTTTGTATAGCTTGTTATTGGGTATGATCTTATCAATAAATAAATAAACATACTAACCACATCAATCTTGTGTGTGTCTTGGGCATATAAGATCCAACAGACAACATTGTTCTTGCAGCTTCAATAAGTGTCATGTTTCTTCTCTCAGCAACAACGTTTTGCTAAGGAGTCGTGGGAACACTATTTTGTCTTGTAATACCCTTTTCATCACAAAATGTGTTAAGGATTTGGTTCTTGAATTCCATTCCTTGATCACATCTTATGATCTTGACCTTGTGATTAATTTGATTCTTAACTTTCAGAATAACATTCTTCAAGATCTTAGGAGTTTCATCCTTAGTTCTAAGGAGGAAATCCTAAGTGAATCTTATGAAATCATATGTGATCACCAAAAATATGACGTCCTTCCTAAACTCATTACACTGGTGGGGACAAAGAGATCCATTTGTAATAAGTATAGGTGAGTAGTGATAGATTTCTTTTCCTTTGGCTTGTGAAACACCGAGTGTTGTTTCCCTTTTAGGCGTGCAACAAAGTGATCATCACTTGTAAACTCATTCTTTGGCATTCAGTTACCAAATCATTCTTAATTAGTATATTCATGTTCTTAAAGTTTACATGGCATATTCTTTATGCCGAAGGAAAGACTCCTCACTATTGGCCTTAGATAGAAGGCAAGAAACTTCTATTGAAGGGGATGTTTCTGCAAATCCATCTTGTACATGTTCCCTTTTCGGGGTGCTCTAAGTAGGATATGCTCTTGAGGAATGACTACCCTAGGCTTGAGAACAATGCACTCATGCTAAGGAAAGAGCATGTTATGTCTCTGGTCAAAAAATTAGGATACACTCAGTAAATTGTACTCAAGCTCCTTATCAAAGTTTACCTTTTTATTGTTGAGCTTACCATTTGTCACCCTGCCCCTTCCTGTAATGTAACCACTAGCATCTCCTCCAAAAGAAACTGGCCCTCCATTAATTTTTCAAAGTTCTAAAGCAAAGATCCATTGCATATCATGTGCCTAGAATAGCCACTGTCAATAATCCTTACATTTCTTTTAGTCTTCAGCTGTTCCTGCATAATAAAAAGAGAATTAGTGTATTTGGAAACCCATGCCACATTGGTCTTGGGCTCTTTGAATTGAACTGAAGATAATGCAATAGTCATGATCCTATACTGAGACTATGGGGATCACTTGCTATTGTAGGTGAAGAATTTTTAGTCATATGGTCTTCCTTTATCTTCTAAACCATCTTTGGAAGATTAGACTTGACTTTCAAAGCATCGGAAGTTTTTACAACTTCATAAGTTTTTGAAACTTGGCCTTCAGAAGATCTTGCTTTCACTGCAGCAAGCTTCAGTGCTTCAGAAGTAATCCTTTCATTCGAGACCAAATTTTCTTTCGAAGGAAATTTTTCACTTGTCTTCATTTTCATTTTAGAGCTTCCAAAAGAAACACAAATTTCATCCAAAGCTTTCTTCTTATTGTTCCTCTCAAAAGTCTTCTTCTTTATTATGTTGCCAGTACTTTTAGGATTGTAGATGCAATCCTTAGCCAGATGAGAAGTACTGCCACAAATAATGCAGTCTATTTGCTTTCTTCTGAGAGTCTTCTTGTCAATGGAAGACTGAGTTTGTTCCCTTTTCATCTCCATCCCCATTTTTGTAGATGTTATCACAGTCCTCTTAAGGTGAAGCTTGCCTTTAGGGGTGGATGGTTCATGCTGTGTAGTAGTGTTACACAGCTGATCAGCCTTCATTCCTTCACAGGGTTGAGTTGAACATGTACTTGAACTCTTGGTACTAGAGTTCAAAGTCATGTCCACATCCTTTACCACTTAAAAACTTGTAGAGATAAAAACTTGTTTTTGCTTGGAGTTGAAGGTGGCCTTGATCTCCTGAGCTCTCTTTGATATCCTCTTTGCTGCTCGGATCAAGTTCTTCCTCTTTGATTTAGTCATCCCCGACTTCTTCCTCTCCTTAGGAGTGTAGTGACCCTTTTTAGGATGATCTTTCTCCCTCTTCCCACATCCATCCTTCACTACCTCCTCTTTATCCTCTTCATCACTATGATCTATGGCTAGCAGCTTATCTTGACTAATTCCACACCTTGGAGATCTTACAGACTGTAGAGTGTGTGGAGGAGTTATCTCAGTAGATCACAGTCCCTGTTTGTTCTAATAACACACTTTGGAATATAGGGATAAGGATATGATGTTCTGGAAGGTCTCTTCTTCAAGAACATGCTTCTCTACCTTGGCTTTGCTGATCACTAGCTCAGCTTAACACTCAGCTATCTTAAATTTGATTTGAGTCCTGTAGTTGGTATGCTCGTATTTAAGAGTTGGGGTACAAAGATGTTCCAATACCTTGGCTTCATCAAGATATGCTATCAGTGCTTGGTTTGGAGACGCATCTTCTACCTGGAAACTCCAATCGAATCCTCCTTCTTCAATAGCAACAGCAACTTGCTGCTTGGGCTTCTCAGCGTGTGGAGCTCCCTTAGTCTAGTTTGGCTTAGGTTGTGCTTTGCCACCATTTGTATTGGGTACCTTACACTCCCTAGCAAAGTGTCCCTTTGGTTACAGTTGTAACACTTAACTTTCCTTTTATCCAGCCTAAACTTTCCACTAGATACATTGCTAGGAAACTTTCTCCATATCCTCTTGTAGCACTTCTTGGCTCTGTGAGTGAGAAGAGCTATTTATTGAACTATCTCTATGCACTCCAGGTCATCTTGATGGATACAGTCCAAGTCTTCAAGGGTGAAGAGAAAGTTTCATGTGCTTTCATCATGTGACACAAAGGCATGTGATGAGCTTGTCTCTTGGAATGGGCTTCCTTTGATGTAGCTCTCCTTTGGTGTCTCAGGGAAGGTAATGAAAGGGCTCTTGGGTGAGTTTTAGGGTAATAGATGAAATGGTGTTGTAGTTCTCTACATCCTTTTCAACCACAAGCAGGGTAGAACTCTGTTGATTGATAGAGTTGCCAGATGGATTTTGCATGTTTATCTCCATCTGGTAACCACTAAGTATGCCCTACAACTAAGTGAGTGTGAGGGTCTTGAGGTTTGCAGTTATCTTACTGACCACAAAATTGTGTGTCCATGGTCTAGGAAGAGAGGACATGAACTTTCTCACATATCCCCGTTCTCTGGTTTGACTCTAACATCCACCGGAGTGTCCCCGCTCTCAACATACATGAAGTATTGTTGAGTCATGGTTTCACCTGCTTTCAAGGTGAAGTACTCAAACTGCTGCTTCAGAAGATTCTTTTGTTTTCTTTTGCATCAGAAGAACCTTCATACATCAGTTTCGGTGCATCACAGAGCTGCTTGGCAGTTTTGCACTTCTTGAAGCCTTTGTAGATGGTGTTTGGAAGAGCACATTAGAGGGTAGTCATGGCTTTCTGATCTATATATATTATTTTTTGATCTTCTTCATAATAGTCAGCCACCTCCTATGGAATCATGCCACCTCCAGCAGCAGCTGAAAAGGTGCATGGAATGTAAGGTCTTTCAGTAATAGACTCCCACACCCTGCTGTCTTGTGACTTGATGAAGCCTTCCATTCTTAGGCACTAAGTGATCAACGGGGACTTTACGAGGGTACCGGTTTCCGTATCAACCTTGGATGCCGCCATTTGAGATGTTAAGTGTTTTGTGAGAACTAAGGAGATTTAAGATGGTGAGATCTTACAATCAAGAGCCTAAAATGCTTTGATACTAATTGAAGGACCGGTTAAGGGATGGTCAATACAAACAGTCTCACAATGAGGAGAGTATCAAAGCACTTAATAGGTCAAATAAGTATCCAGGGTTTAAGAGCAGGATGTGAGGAACACAAGTAAAGAGGCAGAACTTAAGAACAATATATATAAGGGTTTCAAGGATGATGTATATTAATCTTATGTTCTCTTATAAGAGTTACAATGCATAGAAAATAAGTTACAAGACATTGAGATACTTTATACTACATCCTACAACTGACAATACTTACAAAGCCTGCTGGAATATTGAAAGACAACAAAATCAATGTGGAGTAAAATGACAGATTACCTTTTGACTAGTGACTATGACATGCCATAGCTCACATCCTATTATATTACAAAAAGGATAAAAGTACATGAAGTAGAAAGTTACAGACCCAAGACCTTAATGTACAGTTCCAAAAGCATGGACGTTTTCACTAACTCATGCAAGTTGGTGAGTCATCAGAGTTGCAGTGGAATGCCATCCAGCTTTATGCAAAAGTACATCAGAGAAAGCATGTTGATCAGTATCTTCGGAAGAAATTAGTCTTCGCTTCATTTGGCTTCGGAAGACTTTTCCTTTGAAGCTTCAGAAGACTTCATCTTTAGCTTCGGAATATTTGGTATTTTGACCTTAGAAGCTTTTATACAAGAGTTATTCTTGCGTAGAGTATAAAGCTTCCGCAGCAACTTTTACCTTCGGAAGATTTTATACATAGCATAATTCCCATGAAAAGTATAAAACTTTCGTAGTAGTTCTACTCGGTACTTGGTGCATGCATGAAGGAAGCCAGTTGGTTGCTTTGGTTGCATCAGCCTCTATATAAACCTTACATAGACGTTTGGGACACACAAATTTCATAAACATGAATAGATTGTTAAAAGGAAATCATGTCATTTGTTTACCATAAAAGAAATTTCATTTATTGACCACTGTTGTGCATGTCTCAAAGGAAAAGAACATAAATCTTCCTATAATCCAAATAATAAGAGATTTTATCATTAAAATTGAAAATCAACTTCATCAAAAGGTAAAATCAATCAGAAGTGATAACGAGACAGAATTCAAAAATGAAAATCTAAGTTCATTTTGTACACACAAAGGCATTACTCAACTATTCAGTGCAGCTAGAACTCCTTAACAAAACAGGGTAGCTGAAAGAAGAAACAGAACATTGACTGAAGCAGCAAGAACAATGCTGGCCAATGCTAAGCTGTGAATTACTTTTTGGGCTGAAGCAATCAACACATTATGCTTTGTGCAAAATCAAACTTTGATAGTTAAAGAAAGCAATATAACATCTTATGAAATGCTTTTTCATATTGTAGATTATAGTAGGTTGGATAACCGGACATGTCGGTGTTTTGGTCTTTTTGTATTTTGTTAAGTATATGTACTAGCGAATCTATGGGCGAATCTGAGATTCGCCCGGAGTCTGTATAGATGTTGTCCCGAGCGAACTTGTGTTAGGCGCTGGGCGATAATGAGTAGTTTTGGTTAGGCAGATTCGCTGTCCAGCGAATCTGCCAGCGAATATAGATATGATACTATATATTATAATGTTTCTTTTTGTTAATACAACATTGGTCATTTCTATAAACCCTACTTGTGTGTGACGGCTAGGAACATATTTGATTATTATTTGAGTTTATCTATCATTGTTAGACCTTTGTTTGATCTTTATATTGATAAACCACTTGATTCCTTAGAGTTTTCTTCATGTTTGATTGATTACAGTGGGATTTGTGTGTATTTAGATATCATTTGCACTGTTGTTAAGATCTAATGGACCAATAATATGGTATCAAAGCCTTAGTGCTCTTGATAGATTTTGACTTTTGGGGTTTTTGGTTGAAAACACTATTTCATTCATCTCAGATCTATTTTGGGTGTTTTTGATTTGGAAATTGATTGAGGATTGTAGTTTTAGGCTATACGAAGCTTTAGGAATCAATGGATCATTAATTGGTTGTGATTTAAGGTGTTTGTGGGAGATTCCTTGCTGTGAATGGTATTCTGCTTCGTCAGGCGAGTCTACGTATTCATTGAGTGAATCAGTGGATTGAGACAACGAATCTACATAATGTTGTGATTTGGAGTTTAGTGTTTTGACATCAGTGAATCTAGCTAATTTTGAACGAAAGTTCAACATTTTTTCTTTGATAACAAATGAAACTGCTGACGAATCTATTTCTTGAACGAATTTCTGTCATAGCCGAGCGAAACTGCTTAGTGAACCTATGATTTCCGAGCAACAGTCGAGCGAAATTGCTGCCGGCTTGCCGAGCGAATATGTCGGTTTCAATCGGGCGAATTTACGAGCAAATTTACACATTTCCAGCCAATCTATGTTCTGTTAATCAAGATGACAACAACAAATATTACCGTTACTGATTTGGAGAGTGTTGCACTAAATAGGCCACCGAGGCTTATCAATGGAGAAAACTTTGAGGATTGGAAAAGATGTCTGAAAGCTTTTTTCTTTTAAACGAATCACAGTCAGTGGGATTCGATTGTGAATGGACCTTATAGACCAACAACCACTGTTAGAAATGTCACTACACCAAACACTGACACGAGCACATTCATATTAAGACAAATATCAAGTTACTAGACCATGATAAGAAAGGACTTGGAGCTTTGATTCTATGCTTGCATCAGGACATCTACAACAAATTTGCTGAAAACACAATTGCTAAGGATTTGTATGATGCATTGTGTGAGTTTTATGATGAAAATAAGGACTTGAAGAGGAATAAAAAGGCTGAAGCTGAAAAAGAATTCAATTTATTTGTAGGACACAAACATGAAAGCCTTACTGATATCCCAAACCGGTTTCTGTCTGTTTCAAGCAATCTGAAGAAGTAGGATGAGCAATTGGATAATCATGAACAAGTTTCCAAGATTCTACACTCACTTCCACCTCACTGGAGTCTTCAAATCTGGTTGCTCAAGCAGGAGGGGAACTTTGCTGATTATAAGCTCATGGATGTGCTCATCAAATTTAAGTCTTTTGACCTTGATCTCAAGAGGAGAGAATACAACCAGTCAATGGTGCCGGCTACGATTCATCCTCAGAATGTTGCATTGATTTCATCTGCTGCAAACTCTCAGTTCTATGGTGCAGCTTATGGAGGGTAACTAATTATGGTGATTTAGACAAATTGGGTGGTGGTTTATCAAGTGTGGGTTCAAGCTCTAAGGCAGTTAGCACCACTAAAATTCCATTTGACATAATGGCACTGTTCGGGTTGTTTGTTCACAGTTATGAGGCCTTGGTTGCGAGAGAAATGAAGGGAAAAGGGATGGCCATTGAAGATATGTATCAGGCGGATCCTGATGATCTGGAGGAGACTGATATTCACTAGAAAATGGCCATTCTTACCCTTCATGCTAGGAGGTTCATGGAGAGAACCGGCAGAAAAACTTTGGTGGTCAAAGTCAAAATGCTAGACTTGGGTATGATAAGTCCAAGCTAAGATGTTTCAACTGCAAGGAGTTTGGTCACTTCAAGAGAGAATGTCCTTTGCTAATTATCACAGAACCAGTCAACTTAGGAAACTCCAGAGTCATTCCAATCATGGACAAGGAAGTGGCAAAACCAAAGAAAGAAACAACATTGTCCACCAACTTTGACTGAAGTGCTGAAATTAAAGAATCTGAAGAAGATATCAATCATGCCATGATTGCTGAAGTGATTTAATGTGATGATGAGTTTATTGAGAATTTTGATCTATTTAAGGAGTTTTGGGGTGAAGCTTGGATGATGCTGCTGCTGGTGAAGCTATTGGGTCAAAGGATGTTGAAGTTCATGAGGTTATGGAAGGTGTAGTTGTGGTTAATGAAGATGTGGTTCAGTCTGGGCTGGTTTGTGAAGCCGTGGTTTAAGATGAAACTGTTGGGGATGTGCCCGTGGGTGTTGTTGAGGGACAAGCTAGTGTTATGAAAGCTGGGAATGCTGCTGATGAAACAAAGGCTGCTGGCGGTAAAGCTGGTTAAGCTGGAAAGTCCAAGATGGAGATGGAAGCTATGATTGAGGAATCAAAGCAAGCTGTAGTGAAAGAGTACAAAAGGACCACTCCAGTCTGCCAATTTGACCGAGCTCTAGCAGCTGAAAAACAGGTAATGCGTCTGCCTTATGAGGAAATTCGAGATATGTGTTCTTCTGCTTGAAAAATCGTTTAATCGGGATATATAAAGTTAACAAATTATTATTAGATGACAAAAAAGAATTCATAACAAACTGATAAAGAACTTAAAATGAATGAATCATAATAGTTTGTTAAATTGAGAGAAGCTTTGAAAGAAAATGAATATTTAAAAACATCTCTTTTGGAAAAGAACTGTGAGATAAATTACTTAACTGAACAAGTCACACTTGCTAAGTTTGAAAGGAGAAAACTTAAAACTAAGTTAGAACAGTGGAGCATTTCGGGTATGAAACAGGAGGATTTGTGCAAAAGACAACGAGAGGCTAAAATCAAGACCGGGTTTGCTCATGAAGATAATGCATGTGTTTATCCTCCGCCTAGTACTTTCTTTTATTCTCCTACACCCACTCCTTATCCTACAAATGATTTGATACAAGAGATTATACGGAATGATACTAACAGTCTCTTTGCAGGTTTAGAGGGAGTAAACCATAAGGAGATTTGAGAAGAGTATGGTTATGGTGGCAGTAGTGGTCTTGCCAGCTCTAGTAATATTCATTTAAATTCCAAGAAGCCTTTTGTAGACAATAGCTTAAGTCGTTTTGTTCCTTCAAGTACTGTTTCAGATAATGGTTTATGTACCCCTAATTTAGATTGTTCTATTTCAAATATTTATGAATCGAATCGTGATGTTGATAATGTTTGTGTAAATCACAAAGAAAAACTTTTAGGTGATGTCCTAAAAGTCCAACAAAAACAAGCTGTTTTAAAAAGTTCTTTTCTCATCCAATTCCATCTTTTACTACAATAAGGATTTCAAAACCTAATGATAAGGAATTATCTTCTTCAACTATGAGTAAAATTGATAAAATTAAACCAGAACCTGCTAAAGTAAAAGTGACAACAGGTATGTCAAAAGAGCCTTCTAAGACAGGTTTGAAATCTCATTGTTTTAGATGTGGAAAGGATGATCACGTGGTTAAGCATTGTCCTGAGATATTGGTAGTAGTGTGTAGAATAGATCATTAGGAAATAGTTTTAAAAATTTTGTAAATGATATTTTCTACAAAAGATCCACTATTCAGAGACCTAAGTACACCAAGACTTGCGTCCCAATTTCCAAACCTATGTAGTCTTTTCCCAAATGCCAGGAACATCCAGAAAAGTCATAAATAGCTATTGGCATGCTGACAGTGGATGATCCAGGCATATGACAGGGTTGAAGGACTTGTTGACTAACTATAGGATAATAAATGGGGGATATATGGCTTTTCCTGGAGACAAGAAAGGTGGCAAGATGATTGGTTAAGGGGATGTCTTAAATGGCTCAATGACTCTAGAGAAAGTGAACTATGTTCCTGAGCTTGCATTCAATCTTCTTAGTGTATCAAAAATCTATGATAAGGATATTCCAGTGTTGTTCTTGGTTGATGAATGCTTGTTTCTTAAGCCAGAGTTCCCTATTCCTGAAGAACTGGTGATCATGAGAGATCCTAGAAGAAATGATACCTATCTGCTTGATATGGGATCAAAAGAATAAACTTTCATTATGACCTGTCTTTTGTCTAAAGCTTATACTCATAAATCCTTCTAGTGGCATAAACGTTTAGGGCATATTAATTTCCAAATAATAAATAAGTTGGTTAAGAACAATTCCATAAGGGGACTACCACTCAAAGACTTTTTTAGTGGTAGCAAAGTGCATGGCTTGTGCTCAAGGAACGCAGCACAAAAACCAAACAAGCTTAAAATTCAAAATTTCATTTCTCATCCCCTTGAATTGTTACATACTGACTTATTTGGCCCTATCAGTGTTAAATCAATTGCTAAGAAATCTTATTGGCTGGTTGTTACAGATGATTACTCGATATATTCTTGGGTGAGGTTTATAGCCCAGAAAAGTGAGACTGTTGAGGAGTTGAAGAAGTTGATTCCACCGATTAAGGCCATAGGCAAAAAGAAATTCAAAGACATTAGAATCGATAATGAAACAGAATTCAAGAACCATATCTTTGATTTTTCTGTGCATAAAGGGGAATTCTCAGACATTTCAGTGCTACTAGGACACCTCAACAAAATAGTGTTGCTGAAAGAAACAACAAGACTCTAGTTGAAGCAGCCAGAACTATACTAATTGTGTCTACGCTTCTGATTTTCTTCTAGGCAGACGCAGTCAACTATGCAGCTTATGTTCTAAACGGGATTCTTATTATGAAAAAAAAAGATGAAGACGCCTTATCATCTTCTTCGTGGAAACAAGCCACTGATTGACTTCTTCATTTGTTTGGATGCTAGTGTACTCTGCTTAAAACCCAAGATCAGAAGATAAACTTTGGTGTTGTTTTTGATAAATGCTTCTTTGTTGGTTACTCTACTACACAAAAGATGTATCGAGTGTACAACAAACAAGCACGGATTGTGCAAGAGTCATACTATCTCGATTGGCAGGAATCAAATTCAACAAGCATGGGAACCGAACCCGTATGGTTCTATGATTCATCCACTGTCTTCAATTCATTCAATCTTCAAATCCTTGATGATGATGACATCATTCCTCACACATCTGTTCATACTATTCCCCCTCAAGATCCTTTACCACAACCATCACTTAATCCTTCACTTCCAACTTCATTTCACATTCCACCTCCACCACAACCTAATCAAATTCCTCCATATGATATCCCATCTTCATCATAACCTGATTCCATTCCCCCTACTATCCCAATTCCCCCTACAGCTCCTATTGCTCCGTCGCAATATATTCCATCCTAACCTTTCCAACCCGGCTCCACATCTCAAACCAATCCATTAACACTCAACACAAACTTCAGAACCTTGAAAGATCACCCGTATGATTATATTATTAGATCAATCACAGAGGGTGTAAGAACTCGGAGTCAGTATGGGTTGATAAATGAATGTCTCTACACTACTTTCTTATCTCAGATTGTCCCCAAGAATTATAAACAAGCACTTGAAGACTCAAGTTGTGTTGTTCTATGCAAGTGGAGCTATAGCAATTCAGTAAGTTAAAGGTTTGGGAGTTAGTTGATCTTTCTCCAAACAAGTACCCTATTGGTACCAAATGGGTATTCAGGAACAAGCCAAATGATCATGGTGTTGTGGTGAGAAACAAAGCCCGATTGGTGGTTGCACAGGGATACACTCAAGACTGATGAGGTTTTGCACTTCTTGCCAAATTAGAAGCCATCAGACTTTTTCTTGCTTACTCTGTGTCTAACAAAATTCACTGTGTATCAAATGAATGTAAAGTGTGCATTTCTTTATGGCAAAATCTCTAAAGAAGTCTATGTGAGTCAATCACCAGGGTTTGAAGACCCAGATTTCCCTTGTACGGTGTACAAGCTTGAAAAAGTTTTATATGGTATACATCAAGCCCCATGAAAGTGGTATGAGACTCTATCATATTTTCTTCTCGCACACTGGTATGAGAGAGGACAGAATGATCAGACTTTATTTAAAAAAGGAAAAGGACAAGAAATGTTGCTAGTCCAGATCTACGTGGATGATATCATTTTTGGATCAATAAACGAACAACTTTGCAAGGATTTTGAAGACCTCATGCATTCCAAATTCCAGATGAGTGCTATGGATGAGCTTACATTCTTCTTAGGATTACAAGTATAGCAAACAATAGATGGAATCTTCATCAATTAATCAAAAGACATGGAATCCATGTTGAAGAAATTTCATTTTGCAGATTGTCAGTTTATCAGAACTCCTATTGATACAAAAATGATGATAGCTCCAGACTCTAATAGAAAATCAGTGGATAAGACTCTCAATCGATCAATGATTGGGTCACTCATGTATCTAACTGCAAGCAGACCTGACATAATTTTCAATGTATTTGTTTGTGCTAGATATCAAGCGAATCCAAAGGAATCACATGTTAATGCTATAAAGAGGATATTTAGATATCTTAAGGGCAACCCTGCACTTGGATTATGTTATCCAAAGGAAGGTGCAACATCAATGTTGATCTCACAACATAGGTTTATCTCACAAACTCACTTAATCTCAGTCGGTTTGATGGAGCAGAATCTCTAACTATGCTCACGAGTAATATAATAAGTTAATGAAAACACAAAGATCACAGGGATAGATTTTTCAAGATACTTGTATATATTACTTCTCAACTTAAAATTACAAGACTCTTACAAGCATGGTTATATATTTATTATGAGAAACTACATATACTACTATCTACAGTCGGTTGTACTTAGATATCTAGCTGGAATTTATAAATAGACAAATACTACTTTGATAGAAGTAAAGTCTTTAAGATAAAACATTATCCTAAATTAGGTAGTCATGATAACTCCATGACTTACCTTTTTTCACCAACTACGAATGGTAACTTTTCTAACTGATAAGAGATAAACATTGGATTAAAGTATGGTCCACTACATGGTCGTGGAAAAGTGCCATGCAGTATATCTGAAGTTACAACGAATGTCAAAATGACCGTACTTATGTCCGTCGATTCATAATTGGTTCTACCAAAGCTAAATGGATTTGGAGGAATAAGTTCTTCCGAGGCCATTTATACTTCGGATGAATCAACTTCTTTCGAATCTTCTGCAAGTCTTCATGACTTTATTCTTCAGAGGATGTTATCTAGAATCTTCTAAGTTGGTATACTTCAGAAGGAGAACTACTTAGTCTCAGAAGACTGAGTTCTTCCTTTGAAAATTCTTCATACTTGAGCTTCAGAATATCTTTGACTTGTCTTCAGAAGAGCAGCTTTATCTTCAGAAGACCACTTCAGTTGTACATCAAAATCTTCTACGTGTTATTTTTGTTGCACCAGCCTTATATGATCCAACAAATTCCCCCTAGGCTGATGCTACCAAAACTTCAGTTCTTTCTTCTCCTTAAAGTCATCAATAATATGGAAAGCAAATATTTGTCTATCTTTTTGTTCTTCTCTGATGTAGTGGTGAGGAGCTTGTACAAGTCATTCGTAGTTTGTAAATCTAATCTGTTGCTCTGAATGACTTTTATTCTCTGTTGTGTCCTTCTGAAGAGACATAGTTGATGGGAATTTTAGTCATATTCCCATCTAACTATAGGATCCGAAGTTGGACCCTCAACCATCTGTAGGAATGTTCTTCCATTTATGATTGCTCCTTCTTCTTCTTCCTCTTGTTTCTTCTTCAACACTTCTTTAGTCCTATCTTTCTTTGTAAGCTCAGCAAGGTGAAGACTACTAAAACGGTTTCTGATGTGAGTAGCAATCTTAGAGTTGGAGGGATTGCAGAATGGTTTCTCTGCTAACTCAAAATATCAAATCTGCTAGAGTGTAGAAAGATGGTGTACAAAAGTCTCTTTACTTGACCATTCTCCCTTTCCACAACAAAGTTATGTGTATTTTCATCGAACCTCAACTAGACAATTTGGCTTCTAGGATTGAGGTGCTTCATTGGCATCTTGTCCCTTTTTCTTGTGTTCAAAAGACTCACCAGTCTCCTTCTCAACTTCTTATCTTCTTCTTTATGTTTATCTGAGTTGTTTGCAAGAAGTTGGAGAGCTTGGTTTAGTGTACCCTGTCACACCCCTGGGCCCAGGTAGGGTGGAACGTCACAGATTAGCAACACATATATGGCAGCGGAAACAAACCATTAATAGAGCTCAAAGGGAGACAACATCACATGGCATTTAAAGTATTAAAAGAAAACGGGCTGGAAACAGATCCAGACCCAAATGTTTACATATTTCAGCACAAGTTAAATAGTCATTGTATCAAAATTATTCAAGTTCTAAGTTGGGTCACACAGACAATGCCATGGTCTCGGGGTTGAGTCTAAGTCATCCATAAGCTAATAGTCTTCACAGGTTACCTGAAACATGCTCAAAAGAAAAGAGTGTCAACTAAAAAGTTGGTGAGTTCAAGCGTTTAAAGTTTCAAAACAAATAAAAGGAACTACAAAAGTTCACAGTAAAGGTTTTAGAATCTAGTGTGATAGTTTATAAAAATCTCATTCGATTTTAATAACATCGTTTTTAGTATCAGTCATTGTGGGGTATCACAATCAACCCTGCACTTGGTCCCCGGTTTGCCTCTTCTAAACTTGTGTTTAACCGGATATTCCCGTAGGAAAGGACCAAGGCTCAGATTAGTGAACCATTCCTGCTAGAATGGTTCACCATAGTATCTTACTCAAAACCTGTTACATGCCACAAACGACCCCTCAGGATCTCAGTGGGGTACCTCCCTGTGGCGGGAGCCACTATGGGTGGGGGATTCCCAAAATAGATCTATTCACGTAATAACAAGCGGTTCACAAAAGAATTAATGATTATGACTAAAGTATCAGCAGGTATCCAAAAAAAGTCCCACATACAAGCATCAAGTAAGCATAACCATAGTTCATAAAACAAAAGATCATGCCAAACAGTAAACAATATCACAAATAAGAGTTTTAGTTTAAAAGGAGCATGCTTCATCCCTAAAACAAAAGTAAAAAAGGGGAACACGAGAACTCACCTTTGATATTAGGCAACTAGAGATTCTTCGCGTGCCGGGAATAGCTCAAGTCTAGCACCCTAATATGAATATATTAAGTGATTAGCTACTGCTCTAAACCTATTTAAGGAGCAACATTAGTGCCTAAGACTTAAATAGACGGTTTCGGTTTTGATTCGATTAGGTTTGCGTAAAAAAGTTTCCTTTTTAGGAAAGTCAAGGTTTTTCATGGAATCAAAGGTTTCTACCTTACTAGACCAGGGATATATATTAATTATGCCATTTAACGGGGCAAATGAACTTATGGGAGTCGGTTATGAAGTTTTGTAAAATTTACAGTTTTGCCCCTGAAGTTTCAAAGTTGACAATTTCTACCCTTAAGTTTGGTTTCTTGTATTAAGTGTCCTCTATTCTTAAAAATCAGGTTCAAGACCTTAATTCAACTTAGTTTCAATAATTTCTAACTAAAATTTCAGTTTATAGACTCGGTTTCTAAAATACGCGTTTAACGTTGCCGGTTACGGTAAAACCGAACGGTTTAAAATGGTTATTTATGAATTTTCACATTTTTGGAGTCTAAGTCCAGTAGCTATTTATTAAAATCATTTTTATGAGTTTCAAACCTTTTAGATTATAAAAATTTGTTTCTAAAAGTAGAAAGGCTCGTTTTTACGTTTAAACCGTTAAAACGCGTTTTAGTCGGGTTTGACCATTTTAAAGGCTTGTTTGACCAACCATTTGACTTTTGAGGTTATTTTATCTATTAACCTACTGGAAAGTCATGATTTTTATAAGTTGTAACATTTAACCCATTTATCTTAGATTTTCCTTAAAAACGTCTTTCGGTTTACACCCGGTTTCACTTAAAATCCATCTATATTACCTTTTTGACTTCTAAACTTTTCATTGACTCCAGAACACTTTATTTATCCATTTAGAACCTGGAATTCTCTTTAAAACGTTTATGGTCCATGTTTTCCATTTTTAAGTCATTTTAACACGTTTTTCGGGTCCCGAAAGTGACCAAACTAGGCCTATACACATTATGTCCTTTGTTCCAGAGGTCATGCCATGTTATCAAACTTAATATACACCAAAACTTTCTGAAATAACAGTCCTAAACGTTTCCTAGTTGTTCTATACATCCATGGACTTTAAAACATGTAGAAAGTGTCATAAATGACCATTACACTTGTGTAAATCCTTGTATCTTGAGTTTAACCATTACTAAACTTTATCTAACTTAAAAATCAGATTACTAGGGTGTCTTAAAAGTCATTTTGAGCAGATTACAACCTTTGTCTAAGGGGGTTTTCAAGAAACGTCTAGAGGAAGTTGTTACTAGTAGAAGGAGTGACTATTCGAGGTGCAAAGCATGTTTGTACCATATGTAGGTGGTGTACACCCTTGGATACTTCAAAAACAGGTTGTTGTTAGTCTTAAAACCCATTGTTATGCAGGTTACACATTTGGTTTTGAAGGGTTACAAGATTCACAAGTGCATGGTGACAAAAACACCAAAAAGTGGGTTTTCAAGGGGTAAATCGGATTCTACCCCTTGGAATGAGCATTAGGTGAAAAATGAAGACAATCTCAGGAAATGACCAAAACCGACATAGTGAGCTTACACACGATGTATCTTGCGGTTTAAGAGGTGTAGAACGTCGTGGATGGTTGGAATCTTCTTGGATGAGGCTGGAGAAGTCGAACACAAGCTGGAAACCTCAAGCTTTGCACGTTCCAAGCTTCAAAACTTCATCAAAAGTCCACCTTTGCTGCGGTTTGTTGCTGGCCGATTATTGTGCTTATTGTTGCTCACGGTTTTGGGGCTGAAGTGGAGAGGGAATGGAGGGAATTTTGGAGAGGATGAGAGTGTTTCTTCAGGGAATTTTGAGAGAGAGAGAGAGGAGAGTGGAGTGGAGGTGTCTTGCAAAATGAGATGTGCATGAAGAGTGTATGGATGGAAGAAAAGGTGGAAGGTGTGGAAGAAAGCAAAATTTCTCATTGGTGGAGAGGGGGGGCGGCCGAACGTGGCTTGTCCTCTAGTGATTCTTTTATTTATTTTTTTCATAAAACTAACTAATTAAATTGTAGAGTAGTTTTTATAAAAAGGGTAGTATTTAAATTATTAGTTAGTGAATTGCCTTATGCATGGTAATGCATGTTAGGTCCGAAAATTGTAAGTGTGTGTGCACATATACTTTTAATTGTTTCAATTGATATTCTTAATTCTAGCTAGCGTGACTAATTAATATTCCCGGGCATGAATTTTCTAAAGTGACAAGACTTAGAATGTCTAATTTCACGTAAATCACATAGAATCATAAAAATTGATCAAATAAAAATTAGTGATTCTAACCCTCTTGATATAATTGAATTGTTTCCATTATTAGTACTTATAAGACGGGATATGATGCAATTAAATTAGGGTTTAGAATAGTGACCTTGTAAGATCAAGGAATGCATCTCTTGTGGTCAAGGAACAGGAAGAGCCATCAATGCATTTGAGCTTAATAGACTGTTATTCACAAGAGATATCGCTCAATATTCTGTAGTTGGTGAGCTTCCTTTTGAACACCTTGAACTCTTCTATGGATAGGGACTTAGATTTAGGTTTAAGGATATGCGGTGTGGTGGTTGTGAAGAAGCAGTGGATGAGGGTGTAGGTTAGGAAGCTGGTGTGGTTTCACGGGTGTATGGTTTAGTGGTTGGCTTAGTTTTAATGGGGAAGGGAAATTGTGCGGGAATAGGTTTTGTAGGTTATGATTTGGGTGCTGGTTTGGGATTGGGAGCTGGTTTTGGTGCCATCATCTGAATACTTTGTCTTATAGGTACCTCCTGCCTTCTTCCTAAGAGAATGTCAGCATTGTTATCATTGATATGTCGCTATAGGGTCTTCTCAGCCATAGGACCAACTTGCCAGCCGCTGAAGCCATGGGCTTTGAGATAAGCTTTCATCCAGTCTTCATTCCCCCCTTTTTTGCAGCAGCAAGTTGTGCCTCTTCCTCCTCCTTCTTCTCCTTCTTCTACTTCAGCGTCTCCCTGGCATCCTTCTTCCTTTCTTTAATGATCTGGTCTTGCTCTTTAGAGAAAAGAAACAAGGTCGTATCATTATCATGAGGTGCTAACTTCTTTTGAGAATAGCCTCTAGTGCAGAGAATGTCTATCATCCCTATTCTCTCCTTCTCCATAGCCTCCCCCTTTTTCTTCCTCTTCTCCACCTCTATGGCAAACATTGCTACCTCCTCCTTTTCCTTTTGTAGCAAAGTTTCCATTTCCATCTTCATAAGCTCATCAAGTGGGAGTAGACTATTTCTTCATTGTCTACTCCTAGGCTGATTATCATGTCTATAACCTCCACTCTCCTCTGGTTGTTGATACTTTCTTAAAGGGCTGTTACTGCTTTCCTACTTGTAGCCAACAGCTTCCCAGTATCATGTCTACCTTTCTTCTTCATCTACTCCAACCTTTCCTCCTCTAGAAGCTTTCCAGCAGCGAGCTTTCTCTTGCCTTTAGGATAAGAGGAAGATTCAACTTTTTGTTGGGGTGGTGGAGGTTGAACTTGTGATGCATGAGAGATGGGAGTTATAAGGAAGTCCTCACAGTTAACCTCAGAAGCCTAGTCAAGAATGGCCTCTATGATAAACAGATCATTAGACAAAGAAGATAGGTCTATAATTCCTTTTGCGGCTTGGATTTTTTCTTTGGAAGTAATTTGAACTGCATTACTTGTCCCTCTTAAGTCAGTTGCTAGGCTTTTAGTCTATGTCTCCCCTTCGAACTTAATCTCAGGTTCAAGAGAGACCATAGGTTGACCAACTTCCTCCTTAGAGGTAGGTGGTGCATTCAGTATTTGAAGCTCCTCAGCTATAAAATAGGCAATAGGAACATCAAGTGAGGGTTGTTAAAGTAAGGAGCTTATTAGCAATTAGGTTAAAAAATCTACAAAGATCGATAGGCATCCCCGGGTTCACTTGAACATTGATAAGGTGGGTTGTGGAAACATGGTTGTAGGGTGTTATTGTGTTGGATAGAAAGAAGAGATAGCAAAGGTAGGTTCCATATGTCTTTCTTTCTCGAAAATCTCCCCCTTTTTGGTAGCGTCATCATTAGAAGTAGCTGAGCTAGAAGAAGAACTCAAAGAAACTTGAGTTTGTACATGCCTAATAGACTTCTCAATTTGTTTCTCAGCTAGTAGAGCCTTGAGATTTTCAATCTCAAGTTACTGAGTGGAAGACCTATCCTCTAGTCTTAACCTTAGATTTAAGGTTTAAGACTTTAGAAAGTAGTTCTCTTATAATGAGTTGCATACTACCCTCATCTTCTTCTGAAGAATCATTGGGAGATGAGATAACATACCTAGTATGTTCATCATGTTGGGTTTGTTAGAACACTAAAACATAGTTTAACCTTTTAAACTTTCAGAAAACGCAGCGGATGTAAAGGATTATAACATGTTTATAATCTGAAAATTTTGTGTTCTAAATGTAGTTTTAAGATGAAAAACAAAACCCAAAACAATAGGATCTTAAATATGTGAATGGACAAGCTATGAACATACACAAATGTACATAAAATCACAGCCATATGAAGCTGTGATTTGATACCTTTCTCCAGCAGAAAATCGACCAAGATGAAAGAGATTTGAGATGCTTCAAATGGCTAAGAACCCAAGTGTAGAGATCCTCAAGTGTCTATACCCCAAGCTTGTATGCTAACACCTTCTTGTTAGGAAGATTCACCACCAAAAGAAGCTTCAAAACTCTTCAAAACACAGCTGCTTGAACCGTAAGTTTTAGAGAGAAAAGAAAGCAATTTGTGTTGCATGTGATGTGTGTGTATTGAAAGGAAAGAGAGAACATCTCTTTTATCTAGTTAGTGGGTAGACCACCTTGCATGTGTGTGTGTATCAAGGGAATAACCCTTGCATGCCTTGTCTCCCACTCAAAGGGGACGGTTATGTTTAAAAAAGAGAGGATTTCTTTTACAAATTAAACATAAACACACACACATATAACTAGCCTTTTATTACATATATATACAACTAACCTTTTAATTGTATAATCCATACACTCCTATTATTAATTTGTAATGTTATTTAACATACTTAAATAACATTACAAATAATATTATTGAACAAAATATCCTAATAAATTGTTTCATCTCATATGCAACTTATTTAGAAAACCCATTTTCTAAATTGGTGTAAATATTTAATTGCGTGATCATATCACCAATTAAATATTAATTGGTGTAAATATTTAATTGCATGATCATATCATCAATTAAATATTAATTGGTGTTTGCTAAGCTTGTTATTGGGTATAACCCGACTTGGATCATAACGTACTAACCACATCAATATTTTATGTGTCTTGGGCACATAGAATCCTACAATCTCCCACTTGCCCAAGATTCATAGAAGATTGATGCAAGCAGTAAATGACGCCTATCAACGGTTTACTACCCTTAATACACATGACTTATAGCCATTCAATAACATCATCTCATTCAAGTATCCTACTTGATATGATTTAGGAGAATCAATCATCTATCCTTTTGTTACAGATGTCATGTTAAATCCAAGGACACAAAATGATCATTCCTTGTTGGTTTAACTTAATCAGGCCTTAGACATCTAACTCTCAACGAATAAGAGGAACAAATTCCATCTTGACTACATACGTTTCTCACAAACACTTCGTGTTATACCTGAACATACCCTTATGTACTGTCCACTATTTCAGGACAGTGAAGAATTAGCTCAAGGTATAATACTTAGTGAATATCAAAACCCAATATGTATCTCAGGTCGGAGGATACCAAATGATATTCGCCTTTACTCAAATTCACCTATGATCAATCGATAAGATTCCATGTAGTAAAATTTGAGATGCGGGTTAGTCCAATATTTGTATCCCACAAATATCTATGAACCTTGGTAGCAACCCATTGCTCTATATTCATCCTTATGAATATCAACCAATCCAAGTTCATAATAATCTTACCCTCACACTTGTTCCCACAAGTATGAACGACTACGGACATTTAGAGTAATTAATTTACTCATGGATTAAACATGCTAAATTGGAACATTAATTGAAACATTATAACCAAATAATTTTATTCAAATAATAAAGAGTTCCACATATCCAAATACAAAATATACAAATCAAATCCAGTCACTAGAATATTGAAGTCCCATGGCACAAGTATGACCTTCATGCTTTGCCTTTTCAAGGAGCTTCGTGAGAGGATCCGCAATGTTTTGGTCCGTGTGAATTTTGCGAATACATATCTTTCCCTTTTCAACTTCATCTCGTATGTAGTTGAATCTCCGCTCAATGTGCCTAGTCTTTTGATGAGCACGGGGTTCCTTGATTTGAGCAATTGCACCCTCGTTATCACAAAAGATCTCTAGGGGGTCCTGAATGGAAGGGACAACCCCTAGATCGGCAATGAATTTCTTCAACCATGCAGCTTCTTGAGCTGCCAATGAGGCGGCGACGTATTCTGATTCTGTAGTTGATAGAGCCACCACATCCTGCTTGGAGCTCTTCCAAGAGACCGCTCCTCCATTTAGAATGAAGATGTATCCCGATTGTGACCGAGAATCATCACGATCGGTTCGGAAACTCGCATCCGTGTAACCTTTTACAACGAGTTCCTCGTCACCGGATCCATAGATTAGGAACATATCTCTTGTCCTCCTTAGGTATTTAAGCATGTTCTTAACAATCTACAGATGGTATTTTTATCAATCAGGAGAAATTTGTTGATAAACTTTTGAAGAAATTCAAACTGCATGATTGTCAGTCCATAAGAACTCCAGCTAACGTAAACACCAAGATTGAGCCTGATCCTAAAGGAAAATCAGTAGACCAAACATTATACAGATCTATGATTGGTTCTTTGATGTATCTTACTGCATCAAGACCAGACATCATGTATGCTTTATGTGTTTGTTCTAGGTATCAATCAGACCCGAAAGAATCTCACTTAATTGCTGTCAAAAGAATATTCAGGTATCTCAAAGGTAAACCAGCTTTAGGGCTTTGGTATCCTTACGAAGGTAATTTTGAGTTACGTGGATACACAGATAGTGATTATGGTGGATGTTGTCAAGACAAAAATCTAGAACGGGTGGTTGTCAGTTTCTTTGACCCAGATTAGTTTCATGGCAATGTAAGAAACAAACAAATGTTTCTGTCTCAACTGCAGAAGCTGAGTACATAGCTGCATCAGCAGGATGTTCTCAAATACTTTGGTTGCAAAACCAACTGCTAGATTATGGGTTCAATTTTCTTAAAACACCCATTTACATTGATAACACTGCTGCTATGTTCATTACAGCTAATCCAGTTCAACACTCAAAAACAAAGCATATCGAAATTCGATATCATTTTCTAAGAGATAATTCTGAAAAAGGTTTAATCATTTTGATTCAAATAGCAACTGAAAAACAGTTGGCAGACCTATTTACTAAATCTTTTCTACCAGGAAGGTTTGAGTATTTAGTGGAGTCAATTGGCCTTATTAACCATGTGTAAACCTGGTTACAAATTTGAATCTTTTCATGATCAAATACTTTCCTTAATCTGATATTTTCATAAGGGTAACCTTTCATAGTTATTTGCCTGATTATTTGTGTGTGTGTGCTTTCTTTTATAGAAAAACAAATACAAAATTAGAAAACTCAAAACTCAAATAGAAAATTATAAATCAAAAATACAAAAATAGAGTGCTTTCATTTTTCATTCATTATTTTAGGAATGAATCTGTGTTTGCCTTATGTGAGAAATGATAGTACATTAGTAAGATCAGTTGCATACTTCACTCGCGAATAAAGTCTGACATGATCAGGATTTGATGTGTAGACACTATCATGCTAGTATACTGAAAAAGTAAATTCTTGTGATTACCCACATCCTTATGCTTGTTTGCGTATTCATCTAAGTACTTTTGAGTGTATTAGCTTATCAGATTGACTGCTTGTTAAGCTACTCCTGCTCACACCTAATGGTAATGTGACTAATCATGAGATCTATTACAAGCATCATTTACTTCTCTGTTATGAGTCATCATAGACCTGAAGTGCTGAGATATCCTCTGTTGTAAGTCATTACAGACCTGGATATTCTCCTTTGATGCAAAAGATGCCAATGTGCACAACCCATTCAAAAGGATGGTTAGAGTTGATCAAATGGTTATCCATGATCATTCTCTGTTCAATTCAGTAACATGAACTCTAATTATGCATATTTGTTAGGTAATAAGTTGAGAATATGTGCTTTCTTGCATGTCTTGATGATGGTTGATCCTCTAAGTCTTGGTATGAGTCACATCTTGTCATATACTTCTACAATACTCATGCAAGAATTGAAAAAGTAAGTGAGCTGATAGTTTGTGTCAAAAACACTCATTTGCTGTCCTTAGATCTTGTGTCTCCTTTGTTGTGATGTCACTGACCTGGAACACACTTGATCAGGATTTAATCATTGTCTATGACTATCCACATAATTTTTATTTTAATGTTCTGATCTTATCTAATATGATCACACTGCATTCTATGATTCTATTGTAAATATTAGATTTTCATTCTGCTTTCATTTTGATTTTATGCTTGTTTTCTTGTGTGCAGGCAATATAACAACGTTAAGTCTGATATTCTTATGATCTATTGGTAAACTTCTAAGTTTTGAGAAACTTAAAAGTTTAGGGGGAGTAATAAACCAATAAGAATATTCTCAGAAAATCAAAATGATCATGTTGAATTAAAAGGATGATGCTTTAATTTCAAAGCATGTATGTGTTTATCTATGATAAAATGAGCTCATAATTTTTAGCAAGTGGAAAAGCTTCTGTGAAAAGTTGGAATCAAGACAAATATTTTGAAATATTTGGTTGTTCATTTTGAAACTAAGATGAAGGGTCAAAATGTAAAAAGTTAAACTTTGAAGGTTAAAATGTAAATTTGAAATTTTAAGGGTCAAAAATGTAAAAAGTTCATTTTTGAGGGTCAAAAGTGTAAATTGAGGAAAAATAAAAATATGTTATATTGTTTAAATATTAGTATGAAATATTACTAATGTTTTTAAACAGTGTGCAGGTGAAAGATTTGGAAAATACAAGTGCAAAAATGCATGAACAGTTGTTATGTGGCTGAACAGTTGTCGTATGTTCAAACAATTGTTATGTGTATGAGAAGTTGGTTTGTGGATATTTCAGCATCATTATACTACTGAACAGTTCTTATACGACTGAACAGTCCTTATATGTCTGAATAGTTGTCATACGACTGACCTTATACGACCAAACAGTGCTAATACGACTGGCCGTATAATACTGAATAGTGCTCATATGTCTCACACTTGGTAAAATTTGTGACCTAATAAGACTGAACAGTTCTTAAACGACTGTACAGTGCTTATACGGCTAACATTTTTTTACTTAGTATAAAAAGCACACTTGTGTTGTTCATTTCAATCTAATTTCAAAACCCTTGTAAAACCCTCTGACCACTCAAATCACAGATTATTGATAGAGTTTTGTGATTGTAAACGTAAGTTTATGATTATCATTCATCTGATTTCGTGTTTCAATGAAAATTGTGTGATAGGTGTTCGACTCCTGTACGGTCGTTTAACCCTAAACACTTCAAAAAATTTCAGATTAAACTTTCAAATCGAACAAATGTGCAAAATTGATGATTGAATCTTATTTGTCTGGTGATTTCGATCATGATATTAGGTTAAACTTGTTTTAATCTGACATATGATTGAATACCCTGTTGATGTTCTTCGATGAACAGTAACAGGAGATGAAGAACCCGATGAAGAAGATGAACAGATTCATGAATTTTTTTTAATAACAAAATGAAAAATCAATTCAAATTGATAAAAAATCATCAATTCAGGAACTTATGAGTTTTAATAAAATGATATGAGATAAAATAAACAAAAGTGTTAATTTTTAAATCAAAATCAATTTTGAAAATTCATCTTTTTTTAAAATTAAGTGTTTATACTTAAAATTTAAATTTCATGTTGATTTTAAAATTCAAATGAATTTTAACACTTCAGTTTATAATATCTTAAATCATTATATTTCTATACTCACATTAAATCATTTGCTTCAAATACACAGATTGTCTAATATTTTTGATTTTAAATTTTGCAGATGGCTCAGTTAAAGTTTGCACCAAAGCATAACATTTCTGCATTGCTTGATGAAGAAGTACAAGATGCATTATCTTATGAAGAGATGATAAGATTTCTTCTAAGAACAAAATACGTGTATGCAATGTGCTACAAAACTGTGATCTATGACAGACTAATTAGACAATTCTGGAACACTGCCAGAGTTGAAATAGGTGATGAAGGCAGAAAAGTTCTTAGAGGGTTTGTGACCAGAGACAGAATGATTGAAGTTTCTAAAGCTTCTATCAGAAATGCTCTAAGACTAGGTCAAAATGATCCTGAAGATCTCTGTGAATAGACTTTTGAGGAATGCAGAGAAACTTTCATGGCTAAGGGTCATCCAGACCAATTTCCTAAACAACATTTTTTTAGAGCAAGGGTCTATAACCACTGGAAACTTTTATGCTATATCTTTCAACATTGCTTGTCCAAAAGAAGTGCAGGATGGAATTCATTTTCTGTGGACATTGCATCACCTATTGTTGCCTTAATCACAAATCAAAGATTTAATATGTCAAGATGGATACTTAATGGATTTGTGTTTAATTTAGAAAAAGGAACAAGACACAAATACTTGATGTATCCAAGATTCCTCCAAATCATCATCAATGAGGAATATCCAGATATACATGTTTATGGTGTTGGTGGAGATCGGATGGAATTGGAAAATATGTCTGAAATGACATATAAGAAGTTAACAATGATAACAGGTGCTCAGAATGTTCCTATGTTTGACTATATGTTAAATGTAGCAAATGATAAAGTTGACATTACTGTAGAGCATTATCATTTGTTAGAGGGTGAACCAATTGATCCTGCTGATCTGATAGATGAGTTTCCTATAGATGATAATGATCAAGATGATAATGATCAAGATGATAATGATCAAGATGATAATGATCAAGATGATGATGATAATAATGATGATGATAATGGTGGTGTAGCTGAGACACACCAACATATAAGTCATGAACCACCAATGTCTGAGCATGAAAATGAAGCTCAAAATGAAGATGAAGAAATAGTTGGTGATGAAGTTCATAATCAGGAAAGTGAGCATGATGTAGTTGATTATGAAATTGAGCATGAAGAGGCAGAGGCTCAAACAGAGATAGATCATGATATGAATGTTGATAATCAAATTTTTGATTATGAGTTCATTGATTCATTTCAAATTGATCAAAATATACCAGTTTCTACAACTCATGTGGCAGTTCAAACTGATGAGATTGTAGATGTTGATGAACTAGTAAGGCGAAAAGATGAAAATTGTTCAAGTCACAAATTGGTCACACAAACAATGCCATGGTCTCGGGGTTGAGTCTAAGTCTTCCATAATAGCTAAGAGTCTTCGCGGGTTACCTGAAAAATGCTCAAAAGAAGATAGTGTCAACTAAAAAGTTGGTGAATTCAAGTGCTTAAAGTTTCAAAAACAATAAAAGGAACTCTTAAAGTCCACAGTAAAGTTTTAGAATCAAGTGTGAAAGCTCGTGAAAAATGTCATTTGATTTTAAAATCATCATTTTTAGTATCGGTCATCGTGGGATATCACAATCAACCCTGCACTTGGTCCCCGGTTGGCCTCTTCTAAACTTGTGTTTAACCGGATATTCCCGAAGGAAGGAACCAAGCCTCAATTCAGTGAACCATACCTGCTAGGATGGTTCACCATAGTTTCTTAATCAAAAGTTGTTACATGCCACATACGATCACTCAGGATCTCAGTGGGGTACCTCCCTGTAGCGGGAGCCACTGTGTGTGGGGGATTCCCCAAATAGATCTATCCATATAAAGCATACAGTTCACAAAAGAATTAATGATCATGATATAAGTGTCAGCAGGTATCCAAAAGTCCCACATACAAGCATCAAGTAAAGCACAATCATAGTTCATAAAACAAAGAGCATGTTTCATCCCAAAAACAGTAAGTAAAAAGGGATCACTAGAACTCACCTTAGATATTAAGCAAAGAAATCCTTCGTGTGCCGGGAATATCTCAAGTCTAGCACCCTAACATTAATATATTAAGTGATTAGCTACTGCTCTAAACCTATTTAAGGTGCAACAAGAGTGTCTAAGTCTTAGTTGGTCGGACTCGGCTTTGATTCGATTAGGGTTTGAATATGTAGGATTCTATGTGCCCAAGACACTTAGAATATTGATGTGGTTAGTACGTTATGATCCAAGTCGGGTTATACCAAATAACAAGCTTAGCAAACACCAATTAATATTTAATTGATGATATGATCATGCAATTAAATATTTACACCAATTTAGAAAATGGGTTTTCTAAATAAGTTGCATATGAGATGGAACAATTTATTAGGATATTTTGTTCAATAATATTATTTGTAGGGTTATTCAAATTAGTTGTATAACACCAAATAATAATGAGAGTATACTACTTATACAATTAAATGGTTAATTGCATAAACTAGTTACAAGACTAGACAATATATGTGTGTATGTCAAAACGTAATATTTGATATTAAGAAAAGAAAGGTAAAACCATTTTTTCAGCCATGTTTGGCCGTCCCTTTCACATGCACATAATATAGTGCTCTTGTCTTGATAAGAACAAAAAATGCATGCTCATGATGCTCCAGTATGAGATTCTCTGGAAGACACAAATGCGTGGTTGAATAAACTAGAAGTCGCTCTCTCTTTTTCTCATATAACACATGCAAGACAACACAATTCAGCCACTACTCTCTCTCTATCTTACGGATTTGGCAGCAGCATTGAAGGTTTTATGAGAGCTAATTTTGAGCTGATTCATGTTGTTCTTGGTGTGAGGATCTTGCACTCCATGAGGATGATTCTCATTTGCATGCAACACAACAAAACTCCTCTCATCATCTCTCACAAGCTACGGATTTTTCAGCCTGAAAAGAGGGTTTTTAGCAGAAAAATAAGAGGGTTTTCATGTTGTTCTTGGTGTATTCTACCTAACAAGAAGGTGTGTTTGCAAGGAGCTTGGGGTATACTAGCTTGAGGACTTCTATCCTTGAAGTCTTGGCTGCATTTTGGGCATCTCCATCTTCATCAAACATCTCTTTTGGTCGAGTTCTTGCTACTGCAGTAAGGTAGAATCACAGCTCTATGAAGCTGTGATTTTATGTCCATTTACATATATTCATAGCTTGCATATTCACATAAATGATCCTTTGTTCTTTGGGTTTGTTTTATACATCAATATGGTCATCTAATGAACATATTTTTCAGCTTATAAACATGGTTATAATGCTTTACTTCCGCTGCGTTTTCAGAAAGTTTAAGAGGTTAAACTATGATTTTATATTCTAACAAACCCAACAATGGCATCAAGAGCCGGTTATATGAATAGCTTGCTTGTTCTTGTCCTTTAAAAATTAGTTTAAAGGATGATTATAAACTAAGTATAGGCTGATTTTGGGCTGCTATGTTTTGTTTGAATGATTCCCCAAACTTTCAAGGTCATATCACACATGCTAGTGATTAGACCTTGAAAGATATATATTATGAAATGTTGATTGTTTGGACAATGTTTAAAACCCAAAATTTCAGTTTATGTTGGCTGAGATTTGATAGTTTTAAGTGGGGTTTCATTATATGTTTGGATGATATGATCATTGGATGTTAGTGTGCATAACCTAGCCATTGGCCTTGTGTTGTTTGGATGCTTGCAATGTTTGTTTTGGTTTTTTTCAATTGGGTTGTAATATTATTCTTTTGTGCTTTGTTTAAAAATGTAATTTGTCTATTTATTCATTGGGATGTAATAATAGATTAGGAGTGTTTTTCTTTTACTAGAAAATATGTATTAGGATATATATTTTGTAAAAGAAGATGCTCGGGAAGGAAGCACAAGAAGAAGACACAAAGAAGGACTTGAAGCATATGGATGCAAGTTCTAGTGGGAGTAAATGAAGACCTCTATTTTGTATTGTATTCAACCCTTAGGAAAGACCAAACGACCACACTTGTGATGGCAAACAAGTGTGGTCACAATAGTAGCTATGGTTATGCACATTGTGGTTGTTTATATTATGCTTGTTTGGTTGTTTGTTGTATGATTGTTTTTTGATATTTGGATATGCGTAACAAACTCATTAGCAAACTTAAGAAGCTGAAAATTTTTTGTTTCTATTCATTAAGTGGTTAATAAAAGGTTATTAAAAGGATTAATGATTTAATAAAAAGGTTTTATTAGAAATAAACCATAGGATACCTTGCATTTGAAAGCATGCAAATACAAGGTATATATAGAGTTTTCAAAACTAGAATTAATGAAAACCTAAAATCCCTTTTGAAACAAGTTTAACACCATCCTTTTACATGACACTCGAATCACTTGAGAACTATTTTTGGGATAAAGGTCACCTAACCACTTATAGGGAACTTGTGTGTTTGAGGTGAGTCTAACATACTTGGGGGATAATGGTCACCTAACCGCTTGTATATGAAAACTCACACGTGTGTGTAAGTAGGACGACATGAATTGGAAACCATGTGCATAGGGTCACCGAAGCATGGCGTACAATGGTGTTGATGGGATTAAACATGCCAACCAAACATAAGATGTTTAACCGATCCCATAAAGGCTAGAAGTTGCAAAAGGTTGCAATTGTCAAATATTGACTACCTTGTTAAATTAAATAATGGGATAAAGGTCACCTAACCATTATTTGAATGTAACATTGGATTCTAGATTTTAATAATTAATTGTCTATGAGACATAAAAGGGTATTAATAATTAAAATAAAATAAAATTTTAAGAAATACTAATAAAGAACTTTGTAAATTTTGTAGAATGGCCGCAAACAATAATGCTACCACCCCGACCGTCCATACCCTATCACTGAGAATCGTTATCAAAATAAGTAAAGGCCTATGTCCTTGACGATCCCATGTCTCACCAACCAATGCTGTTGATGTTAAGACCTTTTGACGATTGGCTTAAGCACATTAAGGATTATGTAGAAGTTTCCTACCTCATGTTGGGAATATGATTCCCGAACTCCAAAAGGGTTTGGAACATCATAGGGCATATGACATGATAATCTAGTTGAAGGAAATGTTCCTTCAACAAACATTAGTAAGATTGCTTCGAAACGGTTCAAGCACTTTACGCATGTCACATGGAAGAAACCCAATCGATATCATCTTATATATTCTTAAGATGAAAAACCACATTGATAGCCTCAAGATGCTTGACTATCCTATCTCAAAGTAGTAGGCCGAGTATTTGATACTTGATTGACCAACTAAAGGTTTGAGACGTTCATAATAAACTAAAATATGAACGGGTGGGACAAGAGTATTGGTGAAATTCACGCAATGCTCAAAAGCAACCGAGGAAGGGATGGGTAGAGAGGTTCTACCTATTCTCTTGATCAATGAGGGAGACTATAAGAAATGGCCAATCTCGATCCTAAGGCAATTATTTCCAAAAGAAAGGAATACATCAAAGCAAAGGTTAAAGCGAAACCTCAAAGACCTAAGCTTATGAGCCTAAAGTAAAGGAGAACGATCCATGCTTTGAGTATGGAGAGATAGGACAATAAAAGGGAAATTGTTTCTCTTATCTCAAGGAGTTGAAAAATAAGAGGGATGCTAGGCAAAGCTCGAATACAATTTTCATGATTCAAATTGTATTAAATGTCATTTCTTCAAACACATGGGTATTGGATACCGGATGTGAGACTCATACTTGCAATTATTGCAAAGGAGTTCAAAAGAAATGTGCGCTTCAAGGAAGGAAACTCTATTTTGAGACTTACAAATGGTTTGGAAGTTGTTCTCAAAACCTTTGTATGCACCTAGTTTGACTAGGAACATAATTAATGTTTCCTTTTAAAACAATATGGTCATGATTTAAAGTTTGTATATAATGGTATTAAGTTTTATGGATGATGTATTTCATTTTAAGGACATGCCTTTTAATGATATTCATGAATTAGTTTATGATAATTCGTCCCATAATAACTCATTATGCACATTAAACACCAAGAAACTTAAAATCGGTTTAAGTTATTATTATCTTTGACATTGACATCTTGGTCAAATAAATAAGAATTGGATTCAAACACTTCAAAAGAATGGTCTTTTGGAAACAAATGAAAAGAAAGGTAAAACCCTTTTTTCAGCCATGTTTGGCCGTCCCTTTCACATGCACATAATATAGTGCTCTTATCTTGATAAGAACACAAAACATGCATGCTCATGATGCTCCACTATGAGATTCTCTTGAAGACACAAATGCATGGTTGAATAAACTAGAAGTGGCTCTCTTTTTTTCTCATATAACACATGCAAGACAACATAATTCAGCCACTACTCTCTCTCTATCTTATGGATTTGGCAGCAGCAATGAAGGTTTTATGAGAGCTAATTTTGAGCTGATTCATTTTGTTCTTGGTGTGAGGATCTTGCACTCCATGAGGATGATTGTCATTTGCATGCAACACAACAAAACTCCTCTCATCATCTCTCACAAGCTATGGATTTTTTAGCCTGAAAAGAGGGTTTTCAGCAGAAAAATAAGAGGGTTTTCATGTTGTTCTTGGTGTATTCTACCAAACAAGAAGGTGTGTTTGCAAGGAGCTTGGGGTATACTAGCTTGAGGACTTCTATCCTTGAAGTCTTGGCTGCATTTTGGGCATCTCCATCTTCATCAAACATCTGTTTTGGTCGAGTTCTTGCTGTTGCAGTAAGGTAGAATCATAGCTCTAAGAAGCTGTGATTTTATGTGCATTTACATATGTTCATAGCTTGCATATTCACATAAATGATCCTTTGTTATTTGGGTTTGTTTTATACATCAATATAGTCATCTAATGAACATATTTTTCAGCTTATAAACATGGTTATAATGCTTTACTTCCGCTGCGTTTTTAGAAAGTTTAAGAGGTTAAACTATGATTTTATGTTCTAACAAACCCAACAGTATAAAAAGTTTTTCTTTTATGGAAAGTCAAGGTTTCTCATAAAATCAAGGGTTTCTACATTACTAACTCAAGAATATATTGTAAATATGCTATTCAAGAGACTAAAGTGCTTATTGGATTCGATTATGAAGTTTAACAAAATTTTACAGTTTAGCCCCAAAAGTTTCAAAATTAACAGTTTCTACCCTTAAGTTTGGTTTCTTGTATTAGACGACCTCTATAACAAAAAATCAGGTTCAAGGCCTTAATCTAACTTAATTTTAAGAACATATACTCAAAATTTCAGTTTATGGACCCGTTTTATAAATTACGCGTTTAACGTTGCCGGTTACGGTAAAACCGAAGGGTTTAAGATGATTACCTATGAGCTTTCATGTTTTTGAGTATAGGACCAGTAGCTAACTTTTTAAAGTCATTTTTATAAGTTTCCAACCCTTTAAATCACAAAACTTTCCTCTAGTAATGGAAAGACTCGTTTTTACGTTTAAACCGTCAAAACGTGTTTTAACCGGGTTTGACCATTTTAAAAGCTTGTTTGACCAACCTTTCTACTTTATAAGTTATTTTATCATTTATCCTACTGAAATAATATGTTTTTTTATAATTTATAACTTTATACTCATTTTTCTTAGATTTTCCTTAAAAAACGTCTCTCGGTTAGTACCCGTTTTCACTTAAAAATCCATTTAAATTACCTTTTGACCACTAAAAATTCCCATTGACTCCAGAAAACTTTATAAATTCTTAATGAACCTGTAATTCTCTTTAAAAAGTTTATAGCCCAAGTTTTCTTGTTTTTAATTGATTTTAACATGTTTTCGGGTCCCGAAAGTGACTAGAATGGGTCTAAACACGACATGTCCTTTGTTCCAGAGATTAAACAATATTAACACTCTTAATATTCATCAAAACCTACTGAAATAACAGTCCCAAATCGTGGCCTAGTTGTTCTACACATCCATAGACCTCAAATACGTAAAAAAATGTCATAACCGACCATTACACTTGTGTAAATCATTGTAACTTGAGTTTAACCATTACCAAAACATCATCTAACTTAAAAATCAGATTGTTGGAGTGTCTAAAACTTATTTTTGAGCAGGTTATGACCCTTGTTTGAGAGGGTTTTCAAGAAAGTGTTTAAGGTGTGTTGTAACTTGTAGAAAGAGGGCGTTTTCATGGTGTTCTTGTGCTAATACCTACCATTCATGGTGTACAACCATTTGGGACATTCAAAACAGATTATTAGGAGTTTAATAAGCCATTAGAAAGCAGGTTACAAGGTTAGTTCTCAAAGGTTACAAGATGCACAAGTTGGATGGTGAGAATCACTCAAAAAGAGGGTTTTCTAGGTGTACCTCTTGTTACACCTATAGATTGACATGTTATACTTGTAGGATACCTTCAAGAACGTGGAAAGCTCTCCAAGAACAAGCTATTAGTGAGAAGTTTCTGCTACAACAAGAAAGAACAGGGTTTTTAGGTGAAAAATGAATACAAACTTGAGAAATGACCAAAACCGAACATATGGAGCTTACACTTGATGTATCTCACGGTTTAGAAGGTGTGGATGGTCGTGAATGGTATGGAACTCCTTGGATGAGGCTGAAGAATCTCGAGCTAAGGCTGGAACCCTCGGTTTTGCAAGATTCAAGCTTTAAAACTTCACCAAATGGACACCTTCTTTAGGTTTTGATGTTGGCCGATGGATGCAAGCTTGTTCTTCATGATTTTTGCTGCTGAAATGGACTTGGAACCATGGTGTAAGTGTGTGTTTTCTGGAGAGGGAATCCGTGACAGAGTACGGGAAGAGAGATTGAGTGAAGAGTGTGCTTAGAAAGGAATTGCATGGATTAAGAGTGGGTAGAAGAAAAGTGGTGTAGAGGGGAGAGGATTAGAGGAGGGGGGGCAGTTGATTCCCTTGTCCTCTAGTGGAGTTTTTAATTTAATTTTTATCTCACAATAATTATTATTTGGTGGTAATTTGTAGTATATTAGTTGGTAGATGTTGTTAGTTGTGGTGTCTTGTGCATGTCCATGCATGCATGAACCGAAAATTACAAGTATGTGTGTGTGTGTGTGCACAAATTTTATATGGTTCAATTAAGACTAAGTGATTTCTACTTAGGGTGACTAATTAATATTCCCGGGCACTAATTTTCTAAAAAAACAAGACCTAAAATAACTACATTCACAAAAATCACATAGAATCATAAAAATAGATCAAATAACAAATGGTGATTCTAACATTCTTGATATAATTGAATTGTTTCCATTATTAGTACTCATAAGGTGGGATTTGATGCAATAAATTAGGGTTTAGAATAGTGACCTTGGGATCGGTTGTCACATTCTCCCAACGTTTAGGAAATTTCGTCCAGAAATTTTAGCTTCGATTAGAATTTGTATGGGTGGGTTTAAAGAGATGCGAGTAGTTCTTCCTCATCTCGTCTTCACTTTCCCAATTGAATTCCGGCCCTCGTCTCGAGTTCCATCTAACCTTAACCTTGGGTATGCGGCTTGGCCTGAGTTGCTTAACCAAGCGGTCCATGATCTCTATGGGTTCTTCCATGAAGTTCGGCTTATCATTGATTCTTGTCTTCTTCAACGGTAGCTCCAAGGTTTTGTCTACTAGACACTTCTTCAAGTTTGACACATGGAAGGTGTTGTGTATATGACTCAATTTCTGAGATAGTTTTAACTTGTAAGCCACAGGACCAATTCTTGCAAGTATTTCAAATGGTCCAATGTATCTTGGGCTTAACTTGCTACTTTTTCCAAATCTCACGGTTCCTTTCCATGGTGCTACCTTAAGCATTACTCTATCACCTATCAGGAACTCTAATGGTTTGCGTCTCCTATCAGCGTATTTCATTTGACGGTCCCTTGCTGCCCGTAGACGCTCCTTGATTTTGAAAATCTTATCGGTGGTTTCCAATACGATGTCGGGTCCCAGCACTTGGCTATCACCAATTTCGTTCCAATTCAACGGTGACCGACATTTCCTACCATAGAGAGCCTTATACGGAGCTGCATTGATGCTTGTATGGTAGCTGTTATTATAGGAGAACTCCACCAATGGAAGATGGTTATCCCAGTTCCCACCAAAATAAATCACGCAAGCTCTCAACATATCTTCCAAGGTTTGAATAGTCCTTTCGCTTAGACCGTCAGTTTGCGGGTGGTAAGCCATGCTTAAGTCCAGCCGGGTTCCTAAAGCTCGTTGGAGTGATTTCCAGGAACGCGAAGGGAAACGACTATCATGGTCGGAGATTATTGATAGTGGCACACCATGCCTAGCCACTATTTCATTGATATACAGTTGAGCAATTCTTGACATGTCATAGTCTTCCCGAATTGGTAAGAAGTGAGCTGATTTGGTTAGTCTATCCACTATTACCCAAATAGCATCATGACCTCTAGAAGTTCTGGGTAACTTAGTAACAAAATCCATCGTGACGTTATCCCATTTCCATTCTTGGATTTCTGGCTGCAGCAACGTCCTTGATGGTTTTTGGTTTTCAGCTTTACCATGGCACACGTTAGACATTTTCTGATGTAAACAGCGATTGATTTCTTGATTCCAGGCCACCAGAAAAGTGCCTTCAAATCCTGGTACATTTTATCACTTCCAGGGTGAACTGAATACCTAGATTTGTGAGCTTCGTCGAGAATTACCTCTCGAATTCCCCCATGCTTTGGCACCCAAGTTCTCCCTTCGCACTTATATGTACCATCATTTCTTGTTTCAAATCGCTTTTCCATTCCAGTTATCTTTAAAGCTCGTACACGAAGAGGTTTTTCTCTCTCCTTTCTGCTCAAAGCATCTGCCACCACATTGGCCTTACCGGGATGATAACGGATTTCACACTCGTAGTCATTTAACAACTCAACCCATCTTCTCTGATGCATGTTTAACAGCTTCTGGTCCAGAATGTGTTGCAAACTTCGATGGTCAGTGTAAATGATGCACTTCGTGCCATAGAGATAGTGACTCCATATTTTGAGAGCAAACACCACGGAACCTAATTCCAGATCGTGCGTAGTACAGTTTTTCTCGTGATCGTTTAGCAGTCTAGATGCATAGGAAATGACCTTGTTACGTTGCATTAGCACACATCCTAACCCCTGATGCGAGGCGTCACAAAGACTACGAAGTCTTCGACTCCTTCTGGGTGGGCCAGAACAGGTGCACTGCATAACTTTTCCTTGAGCGTCTCAACGGCTTTATCTTGCTCTGGTTCCCACACAAAGGTTTTGTTCTTCTTAGTCAGTGCGGTCAAGGGTTGCACAATGCGTGAGAAGTCCTTTATGAATCGTCGGTAGTATCCGGCCAATCCTAGGAATTGCCTAATCTCAGTGGGAGTTTCAGGAATCTTCCAATTCTTTATGGCTTCAATCTTGGAAGGGTCAACTTGAATCCCATTCTTATTCACTACATGCCCTAGAAATTGGATCTCTCGCATCCAAAATTCATATTTAGAAAATTTGGCATATAGCTGCTTATTCTTAAGTAGCTCAAGAATTAGTCTGAGATGCTTCTCGTGCTCTTCCTTATTACTGGAGTAGATTAGAATATCGTCGATGAACACAATCACAAACTTGTCAAGATATGGGCGGCATACGCGGTTCATGAGATCCATGAATGCTGCTAGTGCATTAGCCAGTCCAAAAGGCATGACTAAGTACTCATAGTGTCCATACCTTGGAAAAGTAGCTTGCTCGGGTATGTCTTGATGTATGGAGCTTGCACTTGATGTATCTCACGGTTTAGAAGGTGTGGATGGTCGTGAATGGTATGGAACTCCTTGGATGAGGCTGAAGAATCTCGAGCTAAGGCTGGAACCCTCGGTTTTGCAAGATTCAATCTTCAAAACTTCACCAAATGGACACCTTCTTTAGGTTTTGATGTCGGCCGATGGATGCAAGCTTGTTCTTCACGATTTTTGCTGCTGAAATGGACTTGGAACCGTGGTGTAAGTGTGTGTTTTCTGGAGAGGGAATCCGAGAGAGAGTAAGGGAAGAGATATTGAGTGAAGTGTGTGTTTAGAAAGCAATTGCGTGGATTGATAGTGGGTAGAAGAAAAGTGGTGTAGAGGGGAGAGGATTAGAGGAGGGGGGCAGCTGATTCCCTTGTCCTCTAGTGGAGTTTTTAATTTAAGTTTTATCTCATAATAATTATTATGTGATCGTAATTTGTTGTATGCATGCATGTCCATGCATGCATGAATCGAAAATTACAAGTATGTGTGTGTGGGCACACATTTTATATGTTTCAATTAAGACAAAGTGATTTCTACTTAGGGTGACTAATTAATATTCTCGGGCACTAATTTTCTAAAAAAACAAGACCTAAAATAACTGCATTCACAAAAATCACATAGAATCATAGAAATAGATCAAATAACAAAGGGTGATTCTAACATTCTTGATATAATTGAATTGTTTCCATTATTAGTACTCATAAGGTGGGATATGATGCAATAAATTAGGGTTTAGTATATTGACCTTAGGATCGGTTGTCACATAGTAGATGTGTATGTGGCTCGTGATTGACTCGAGCCCTCCTCTCCACCACCTTGACCATGATCTTGGTCATCATCATCTTCATCGTCGTCGTCATCTGGGATCATTACCGGCTCAACATCGGCATCGCTGTCATCATGGCGCCACTTCTTTCTGGCTGGTGCGACATAATCAATTTTGGGCAGATGATCAAACAACCTCCTAACCGGGGGTTTCACCTACTTGCCCCGGTAAACCATTATCCTCCCCAAGGTAGTGTCATCCATAACCTCTAGCACTACCATATCATCCTTATTCTTGGGCAGTGAGCGGAGCTTCTTGTCTATAATAATCTATAGGAACCTAGGGTACATGCAGAAACCCTCCTTACCATTCTCCTCTATGTTCTCCCTAAAATACGCGAAGAACATCCACAAAAAACTGAACGGGTGGTTCTGTACCAGTGCAACGAATGCATTCTGGATTTGATCACTCATCTTATCAAATCTTCCTCTCCTTGTCGTGATGCACTTGAGGATCACATGTGCCAAGTACTTAAACCATGAGCACATGTTGCTCTTGTTAAGCACGCCGGCATTGATGTTGCCGACGTACTTGATCCTCAAGAAGCAACCCCTAACTGTCAGGGGATATAGTTTGGTTGGGTAGTCTCCATCCTCACCCAAGTCCAAGACTCCCCTGGCGTCATCTTCCCCTATATCACTATCTAGTCCGAAGATAGAACTTCGGATCCGGTTCGGCTCGACTGAGCGATCGACCACAACATTCTCCCAGAATGCCTGCTGTATGGATCGATACGGTGTGCAGGGAGCTAAAACTGCTCGATATATCCTCGACCGTTGTAGAAAGTTGATGATCCCATCAAACTCTGAAGCGTTCCCAGATGTAGGGTCGAGATAAGCACATATATTGTGCTTAGTGCTCATCGTCCATCTGTCAGCCATTTTGCTGCAACACAAGTAACAAACACGTTAGATCCGTTCACAAGAGAGAACATTTGAGTTAGAACTGATTTTATCCAACTGGTTCTATCATACGATTGAACTGTACGATTGAACCATATGACTGAACTCAGTCGTACGATTAAGCCTCCGACTGAACTTAGTCGTATGCCAAGACATGCGGTTGAGTCAGTTGTAGGACTGAGTCACCGATTAATTCAATCGTGCGATTGAATTATGCGTCTGGCTCTATCGTGTGACTGAGGTTCATTCGTATGTCCTTTCGCATATCCACTGTGTGAGTCCAATATTTTTGAATCTTTGTCAAAACAGTCATGTACACATCAAGACTGGATTCATTAGACGCGCATGGACTCCATAATACACTTATTGTCTTTAAAATACACGTTTAGGTCCATTTAAGTGTTCTAATTTAGTATTCTTTGTCTTGGTTCTTGTTTTAAGTGATTCAGACATTTTGGATCGATTTAACACTCTCATATTGTATGTTTTCAGTCTCATTGTACCTGTAGATGGATAACAATCGGTTAGTGATGCGAAATCAAAGTGAATGGTGGAGAAAAATTTGAAAAGGGTGGGTTTCTAAATCAGCGGTTCTTTAGAGCTTTTTGAAGTCAAGTGTAGGGCTACGACCGACTGAGCCCCTTTTTATACTGTTTTTTGTTTCAGTCGTGCAACTAGACCCATACGTATGATTCATTCGTGCGCGACTGAGGTTCAGTCGTATGACTGACTTAGACTTCTTCAGCCAGTCGTACGATTGGTTCATACTTGTGATCCAATCGTATACTTGACCCATACTCATGGTCCAATCATGTGATTGGCTCATACTCATGGTCCATTCGTGCGATTGGTTCATACTTATGGTCCAGTCGTGCGATTGGTCCATAATTATGATCCAATCGTATGATTGGCTCATACTTATGAGTTTGACTTCATTTGTCCCAACCTTTCAAAAACTTGAATTTGATATATAAAATTAACACCATTGATCATCTCAGACATGATCCTTTTAACTAAAAACTTTTGAACACCTCAGACGTGATCCTTTTAATCAAAAAGTTTGATCACCTCAGACGTGATCCTTTTAATTGAAAACCATTTGATCACCTCAGACGTGATCCTTTTACATGAAAACCTTATGATCACCTCGGATGTGATCCTTTTAACATTTTAGAACCACGCTTTTATCAGATAGTGTTAGGTTCAATTAGTGACATTCACAGATTTCATCTTGTTACATAGTCCAACATTGACTCGATACAAACATAACTAAAGCTAAGGAAATAAACTTTAAACAAACTAAATTATGACTTCTTTTTGTATTTTTCACGCGAGGTGGGTTGAAAACATTTGAAACATTCCTTAAACGATTTCTCCCCATGAGCTGAACAGCTTCAAGCATATTCATCTTATCTAGAAAGATTCATTTGGATCATACAGGCATAAACATAATCATTGGAGATCATCTAAGTGATGCACCTGCACCGATAGAGGAGGTGAATATCTAAGTGATGCTTTTAGAGATCATCTTAGAAGTTGTGGGATTGTCTCACAACTATCTCCACCTGGAACACCACAACACAATGGTGAGTCTGAGAGGAGAAATCAAACTCTATTGGATATGGTTCGATCTATGATGGCTAGAAGCTCATTACCTCTATCATTTTGGGGTTTCGCCTTGCTCTCTGCGGCCCGTATTTTGAATATGGCCCCAACCAAGAAAGTGGAAAAGACACCTTTCAAAATATGGCATGGAAGGGTTCCATCTCTATCATATCTAAAGGTGTGAGGTTGTGAGGTTTATGTTAAGACTCTCAACTCAAACAAGTTAGAAAGCCATTCCACTAAGTGTATCTTCATTGGATATCCTAGAGATTCTATTGAATATTATTTCTATGATCCATTAGCATAAATTGAGTTAGTTGCCAAGAAGGCTGAGTTCTTAGAAGCTAAGTTCCTTATGGAAGGGGCTAGCAGTAGAACTATGGATCTTGAAGAGGATCAAGAACCACAACCCGATACACGTTTGGTTGACACTAGCACTCAACATGATGATCAAATGGTTGATCAATCCACACAAAACGTTCTCAGATCTGGATGAACTAGTAATCCACCCGAAAGATATGGATTTTTTGTAGATGGATGCTATGTGGTAGAATCTGATGAACCAACCACATACCCTGATGCAATGTCCAATTTGGATTATGACAAATGGCTTGAAGCCATGAATGTTGAGATGCAATCCATGTATAACAATCAAGTGTGGGACTTGTTTGTACCACCTCTTAACTCCAAGATAGTTGGGAGTAAGTGGGATTTCAAGAAGAAAACCAATATCCATGGAAACTTGGATACTTACAAAGCTAGACTTGTAGCAAAAGGTTTCACTCAAACTCAAGGGGTTGATTATGATAAGGCCTTCTCGCCGGTTGCAATGCTAAAGTCTATTAAGATATTATTTTCCATAGCTACTCATTATGATTATGAGATTTGGCAAATGGATGTCAAACCTGATTTTCTAAATGGATATCCTAAGGAAGATGTCTATATGGTTCAGCCAAAAGGTTTTTTCGATCCAAAACATCCTAACAAAGTATGCAAGTTAAAGAAATCAATCTATGGATTGAAGCAAGCATCAAGAAGTTGGAATCACCATTTTGATGAAGTGGTAATGAAATTTGGGTTCATCAAAAATGCTGATGAAGCATGTGTATATAAGAAAGCTAGTGGGACCATCATCACTATCCTAGTATTGTATGTCGATGACATCCTACTATTGGGAAATGACGTTCCAACCTTGGAGGGTGTAAAAACCTGGCTTGGAAGTTGTTTTTCCATTAAGGATCTTGGTGAAGTGCCTATATTTTGGGGATAAAGATCTATAGGGATAGATCAAGATGGTTGATAGGTTTAAATCAAAGTGCATACATTGATAAGATCTTGAAAAGGTTCAAGATTGAAAATTATAAGAAAGGTACGGTACCTATTCAAAGAGGAACGATATTGAGTACGACTCAATGCCCGAGCTCAAAGGTTGAGCAAGATAAGATGAAGGAATTCCGTATGCGTCTGCTATAGGATCCATCATGTATTCAGTGATATGCACTAGGCCGTACGTGTCATGCGCTTTGAGCATGACAAGCTGATACCAGCAAAATGCTGGAAATAGCCATTGGATGGCTATTAAGAACATACTTAAGTACCTAAGGAGGACTAAAGATATGTTCCTAATCTATGGATCTTGAAGAGGAACTTGTGGTAAAAGGTTACACGGATGCGAGTTTCCAAACTGATTGGGATGATTCACGATCACAATCGGGGTATATTTTCATCTTGAATGGAGGAGCAGTCTCTTGGAAGAGCTCTAAACAAGATGTGGTGGCATTATCAACTACAGAGTCAGAATACATCGCCACTTCATTAGCAGCTCAGGAAGCTGTATCGTTGAAGAAATTCATTGCCGATCTAGGGGTGGTCCGTTCCATTCAGGACCCCCTAGAAATTCTTTGTGATAACAAGGGTACGATTGCTCAAATCAAGGAACCCCGTGCACAAGAAAAGACTAGGCACATTAAGTGGAGATTCAACTACATAAGGGATGAAGTTGAAATGGGAAAGATATGTATTCATAAAGTTAACATAGAACAAAACATTGCGTGTCCACTCACGAAGCTCCTTGAATAGGCAAAGCATGAAGGTCATACTTGTGCCATGGGACGTCAATATTCTAGTGACTGGATTTGATCTTTAATTTTGTTTTTGAATATTGGAACTTTTCATTACTTCAATAAATTATTTGGATATAATAATTCAACTAATGTTCCTATTTTGCATGTTTAAAATCCATGAGTAAATCATTTACTCAAAATGTCCGTAGTCGTTGATACTTGTGGGAAAAAGTATGAGGGTAAGACTATTATAAACTTGGATTGGTAGATATTCATATGGATGAATATAGAGCAAAGAGTTGCTGCCAAGGTTCATAAATATTTATGGGATGCAAATATTGGACTGACCCGCATCTCAAATATTACTACATGAAATCTTCCTGATTGATCATAAGTAATTTTGAGTAAAGGCGAATATCATTTGGTATCCTCTGACCTGAGATACATATTGGGTCTTGATATTCACCGAGTGTTATACTTGGACTTAGTTCTTCGCTGTTTTGAAACATGGCAGTATGTAAGGCTGAATTTAGGTATAACACGAGGTGATTGTGAGGCACGTATGTAGTCAAGATGGGATTTGTCCCTCTTAATCATTGAGAGTAAGATGTCTAAGGCTTGATAAAGTTAAATCAATGGAGAATAATCACTCTGTGTCTCTGGGATTTAACATGACATCTGTGACAAAAGGATAGATGTTTGTTTCACCTAAAACATTTCGAGCAAGGTACTTCAAGGGGATGATGTTATTGAATGGCTCTAGGTCATACATATTAAGGGTAGTAAACCGCTCTTAGGCGGTATTTACTTCTTGCATCAATCTTCTATGAATCTTGTGCAAGTGGGAGATTGTTGGATCTTATATGCCCAAGACACATACAAGATTGATGTGGTTAGTACGTTATGATCCAAGTCGGGTCATACCCAATAACAAGCTAAGCAAATACCAATAAATATTTATTTGTTGATATGACCAAACAAATAAATATTAACACCAATTTAGAAAATGGGTTTCTAAATTATTACATTTGAAATAGAACAAATTATATGGATAAGTTGTTCATGAGAAATTATTTGTATCATTATTTAAGTAAGTTGAATAATAACAAATAATAGTGTGTTAAAGTTATAAAATTAAAAGGGGGTTTAATTTTATAGACTTATGGGTTAAAGAGTGAAAAATTTTATAAAAATTGAAATGGGTGGGAACCCATTTCAAACAAGTTTCGGCCGCCCAAGGTTGGGGGCATTGGGATTATTTTTTTGTCTTGGTTTTTACAAGACTTAATTCTTTCCAACACTCTACCATTCACACTCTTTCTCACACACATGCAAGAGCTCTCCCTTCTTCCTTTCGAAGCTGAAATTTCGGGATTAGAGGGCTAAAATTTGAATTTCTAGTGGTTGATTTTCGGTTTTGAAGAAGGCACAAGAAGAGGGTTTGGGTGTTGCATCTCCTAACAAGCTAGGTATTTGCAAGAGCTTATGGGTATACAAGCTTGAGGACTTCTCTTTTGGAGGCTAGGCATTCAAGAAGCATCATCATCTTCTTCTCATCCATACAACATCCTTTTGTTCTTGAAAGGTAGTTTCAAGAACATCCTATGGTTGTTCTTTTTTCGTATTTCATAACATTTCATTTCACATACATATGATCCTTGTTCATGGGTTTGTTTTGTGTTAAAAAAAGGTTTATTTTTCAGATTATTAAACCTAATTTTATTAACTTATATCCACTATGTTTTGTAGTTTAAATGGTTAAACTAGCTTTGATAATCATGTTACAAACCCAAAAACACTATCCTTTTCAAGTTTGTCGCTCAAATCCTCTTTAAGCACCATATCTTTCAATCCCAAAGTTGTAGCCTTCTGTTCAGTGATAGACTGCACAGGTTTACCTGTGGACTTTAGATCATTGGCCAGAGGAGTAGTCACCACATGATCCTCAATCGGGTTATCGTTTATTGGTTGACATTTAGTATTTAAAAGGATTGCATGTGGTGGTGGTACTACTTTATATCCCAGATCTTTACCACCATTACGTTCTTTCACTAAGTTCTGAACTTGCAGGACCGTTGAAGGGTATGCACTTACAACACAATAACACTAAGAGGAGAGTGTGCAACAACACTTAACAATTCAAATGGAGAACACAAGCAAATAGTCATTGTATCAACATTTTCCATAAATGTTCAAATTGTTCAAGTCATAATTTTGGTCACACAAGCAAGTGCCATGGTCTCAGGGGTTGAGTCTAAGTCTTCCATAATAGCTAAGAGTCTTCACGGATTACCTGAAACATGCTCAAAAAGAAATTGTGTCAACTAAAAAGTTGGTAAATTCAAGTGCTTAAAGTTTCAAAACAATAAAAGGAACTCTTAAAGTCCACAGTAAAGATTTTAGAATCAAGTGTGAAAGCTTATGAAAAATCTCATTTGATTTTAAAAGCACCATTTTTAGTATCAGTCATTGTGGTCCCCGGTTGGCCTTTTCTAAAATTATGATACCCCACGATGACTGATACTAAAAATGGTGCTTTTAAAATCAAATGAGATTTTTCATAAGCTTTCACACTTGATTCTAAAATCTTTACTGTGGACTTTAAGAGTTCCTTTTGTTGTTTTGAAACTTTAAGCACTTGAATTCACCAAATTTTTAGTTGACACTATTTTCTTTTGAGCATGTTTCAGGTAACACGTGAAGACTCTTAGCTATTATGGAAGACTTAGACTCAACCCCGAGACCATGGCATTTACTTGTGTGTCCAAAATCATGACTTGAACAATTTGATTCAATGACTGTTTTTATTTTATTGAACTATGTAAACATTTGGGGCTGGATCTGTTTCCAGCCCGGTATCTTTTAAAACTTTAAATGCCATGTGATGTTCTCTCCCTTTGAGCTCCTATATTGGTTTGTTTCCGCTGCCATGTATGTTGTTGCTAATCTATGACGTCCCACCCTACCTGGGCCCGGGGGTGTGACAGACTGGTATTAGAGCCAAAGGTTGTAGAGAAGTTGGGAATACCATAGTAGACCCTAGGCTACAACCCTGATACCCTAGGACTGTCCTTGTGGGGAAAGTGTTGGAATGATCGGGTTGGGTAAATTGATGATTACTCTTGATCAACGTTATCATGAATTTACCGGATGCGTAATTTCCATCACGAACCTCTAAGTTATGTTTGGACTTTTATGTTTAATGCTGATTAACTTTAAAACTTATTTTGACTGGATATTTGAAATGGATTTTTAAAGATGAACTGTTTTGCCTGACATTATTTTTAGAAACAATTGATTCTAATATCATTGATGAGGAATACATAGAGATTCCTGATACTAATGCCACCACTAGTACTATGAGTATATTATTATTAGTAAGACTATCATGAACTATGAGAAACCAAATTACTCATGATGTCTTTTTACAGGAAACAAACTATGGCTGACAAGGGAAAGGCACCTGCTTACCCTACTGAGAGCAGTGCACCAACGGGGGACACCAAGAAGGCAAAACCGCACACTGAGTATGGGGAATACCTTAGGAGGTGTGGACACCCAGGATGGATATCCGTCACGCACTGAAGCTTCCGAGGACACTTCTTCGACGACACCTTCCAGGAGCCGGACGCGCTCCCACTCGCCGCATGTTGCCGCTCCGTCTCACTCACCTATCCCACCTATTGGGAATAGGGGAGCACGTAACATCACTCGTCCACGTAAGAGTGCTAGACCTAGACCTTCAGTCTCATTTAGGATGCCACCTCCTCCTCCACCACCGGTTAGGACTCCTATACCCGCACCACCGTCGTTCGAGCCACACCGACGCCACCCACAGGAGGAGCCCTGGATGCCTCCGAGGCACAGCATGTACGACGCTCCTAGTGTACTGGCAGGGGATAGGTACTCCCAATCTAGCCACCGGGCAAGTGACGTAGGACCCACTGATGCAGCACTGGAGGTGCTCTTGAGGACCTTCCGTCGCCACGAGCTGACTCTTCAGCACACTACCCGGACCTCCCAGTCTGCTCAGTTCCAAGCTATGATGGCATCACACGGGGTGTAGAGGTTGGAGTAGGAGCAAAAGAAGAAGAGCTCTGGATGGATGGGATGGCTAAGGAAAAAGTGGATGTGAAGGTGACATGTGGAAAATGGAAGGATATCTGTCTTTGAACAGTTGAAGGAAACAATCTTATCATTATCTGACATTATTATTATTATTATTAATATTATTATTCATGGGGGTGATGGCACCTTCCACTTTGTAAGAGCTAGACTCTGATACTATTGACTTTGTCTTATTTTGAACTGATTTCTACGATACAATGTTGTTGAAACATTTATGATTATCTGTCATGTGTTGTGTATTTCATGGTGTTGGACCATGCCATTCTTGATGACCGTTTAAACTGTTTAAATTAGTAATCTGTGGGAAATTGGAAGGTTGTGTATAATTATACATCGTATTCCCTCCTCATATAGAGGAAGCCTTGTAGGGAAGTGATGCATAGATTGTTTGAAACAAATTATGAGACGCTAAAACAACTTTATCTGTGATACTATCAGAATGCCTACCAGAAGAGGAACACGTATCGGGAGACAAGGAGCCTACTGAGGTCGTCATGAAGGAACAGGGCGAACCAGAAATCAACCACCTACTCCTCCAGAGACTCCTATCGGGGGGAATGCTAACCCAGGGAATGACGAGAGGATAGCAAATCTCGTAGCACAACAAATTGCTCACGCGATACCAACCATCGTCGCTTAGATCAATGCTGACCGGAACAATGCCGGAGGTAGTAATGGGACTGAAAACAACGAGGAATCTGAGGCGTTAAGGAATGGATGCTCCTATAAGACCTTTATGGCATGCAAACCTAAGGACTTCTATGGCACTGAGGGTGCTACAGAGACTTACAGATGGATTGACGAGATGGAGGCTGTACTGGACATCAGCGAATGCAAACTGGACCACATGGTGAGATTTGCTTCTCAATCACTGAAGGGATCAGCATTGGAGTGGTGGAAGACGATCACACAAGCTCGGGGAAGGAATACAACAATGCAAATGAGCTGGACCGAATTCAGAGAGCTGATAACAAACAAGTATTGCCCCGTCAATTTACTTGAAAAGCTAGAATCGGAGTTCCTGAGCCTAGAGATGAAAGGTCCCAATTACACGGAGTACATCAATCGTTTCTTAGCCCTATCCCGACTGGTGCCACACCTGGTGACACCCGATCCAAAGGCGTAGCACGATTCATCTGGGGGCTACATCCTAGAGTTAGCGGAATGGTCCGATCCTCCAAGCCCTTGATTCTACAATCTGCCGTTGACCTCACCAGCAGTTTGACCGATGACCTAGTTAGTGTTGGATGGACTGAGGAAGCTAGAAGTGATGAGAAGAAGAAATTTATAGGAGAGAAAAGAAGGTGGTTTGAAGCATAGAAAGTAGTTGGAAGTAGTAGCGGGTCAGGAAGGAAAAGTTTCGAAGGTGCGAGGCGTGATGATCAGGGAAGCAAGACCCGGAGGCTATATACGGGAACAAGCCCGTTTTGCAACAAGTGCAAGCTACACCATCAAGGGGAATGCAACCCAATGCCCTGCTTTAGGTGCAAAAGGACTGGGCACCTGATCAAGGATTGTACTTTCATTCCAAGGAAGCAATGATATGAATGCGGGGATCCAGGACACATGAGGAGCAAGTGTCCTAAGCTGGGTAGAGATAAGGACGCCAAGCCCAATAAGCATAAGGGAAGAGCTTTTGTGATGGACCCAGCTGGAGCCCGAAAGGAACCTGACGTGGTTAACGGTACGTTCCTTGTAAACAATCATCCTGCTACCGTTTTGTTTAATACTGGAGCGACTGCTAGTTTTATCTCTAGTGCTTTTAGATCCTTGATTGACCTAGCTACGTGTACCTTAGCCAATACCTTTACCGTCGAATTAGCTGATGGAAACATTTTAGAAACTAATGAAATCGTCAAGGATTGTTCAATGAACCTAAATGGAAATACATTTAAAATAGATCTGAAGCTCATTAAGTTAGGAGGATTCGATATGGTTGTTTGCATGGACTGGTTAACTAAGAACAGAGTCGAAATTGTTTGTGATAAACGCCTATTCAAGATACCGTTGAACGACAAGGAAGTGTTAGTGCTGCAAGGAGAAAGGAGTAACACCTTATGCCCCATGATATCCCATTTAAAAGCTACCAAGAGCTTAAGGAAGGGATACCCAACTTTCATAGTCTACGTGATGAAGACCAAAGAGGAGAAGAAGATTTCAGATATCCCAGTGGTTTCTGAATACACTGAAGTGTTTCCGGAAGACCTACCAGGACTTCCCCCGAATCGACAAGTAGAATTCCAAATAGATTTGCTGCCTGGCGCTGCACCGGTAGCCAAAGCGCCGTATTGACTCGCCCCTCTTGAAATGAAGGAACTGATGATGCAAATTCAAGGACTATTGGACAAAGGATTCATACGTCTGAGTGTCTCTCCATGGGGTGCACCGATGTTATTTGTGAAAAAGAAGGACGAAACCTTACGCATGTGCATTGACTACCGGGAGTTAAATAAGTTGACCATAAAGAACCGTTACCCTCTTCCGAGGATAGACGACCTATTCGATCAACTTCAAGGAGCAAGCTACTTCTCCAAGATAGATTTGAGATCCGGTTACCACCAACTGAAGATAAGAGAAGAAGACATACCCAAGACGGCTTTCCGAACTAGGTATGGACACTATGAGTACTTAGTCATGCCTTTTGGACAGACTAATGCACCAGCAGCATTCATGGATCTCATGAACCGTGTATGCCACCCATATCTCGATAAGTTTGTGATTCTGTTCATCGACAACATTCTGATCTACTCCAGTAATAAGGAAGAGCACGAGAAGCATCTCAGATTAATTCTTGAGTTACTCAAGAATGAGCAACTATATGCCAAATTTTCAAAATGTGAATTTTGGATGCGAGAGATCCAATTTCTAGGGCATGTACTGAATGAGAATGGAATTCAAGTTGACCCTTCCAAGATTGACGCTATCAAGAATTGGAAGATTCCTGAAACTCCCACTAAGATTAGACAATTCCTAGGATTGGTTGGATACTACCGACGATTCATAAAAGACTTCTCACGCATTGTGAAACCCTTGACCGCACTGACTAAGAAGAACAAAACCTTTGTGTGGGAACCAGAACAAGATAAAGCCTTAGAGACGCTCAAGGAGAAGTTATGTAGTGCACCTGTTCTGGCCCTCCCAGAAGGAGTCGAAGACTTCGTAGTCTATTGTGACGCCTCGCGTCAGGGGTTAGGATGTGTGCTAATGCAACGCAACAAGGTCATTGCCTATGTATCTAGACTGCTAAACGATCACGAGAAAAACTATACTACGTACGATCTGGAATTAGGTGCCGTGGTGTTTGCCCTCAAATGTGGAGGCACTATCTCTATGGCACGAAGTGCGTCATTTACACTGACCATCGAAGTTTGCAACAAATTCTCGACCAGAAGATGCTAAACATGCGTCAGAGAAGATGGGTTGAGTTGTTAAACGACTACGAGTGTGAAATCCGTTATCATCCTGGTAAGGCCAATGTGGTGGCAGATGCTTTGTAAGGCCCCGCTCCCGGGCACCTCACAGTTGGTCGTCATTACACCTAAAACATATATTTGATATAGACTTAATAAAATAATGCAGCGGGATTGATAAAAAGGTCATTCTCATTTCATCATAAAAGCTTTTACAATGCATTACATCGTGATTTAAATACAAAATACAAGCTTTCTTTAAAACGCCTAACTTTTTACTATGATTGTTGCTGAAGCATATGAAACCAAGGATTTCCTAAGTAATCCCGTTTATGTGAATCCTCAACAATCATAGGGTCGTATACAATGACCTCTAGTGTATAAAATATAAAATTTTTCATCATAAAGGAGATTTCCTTAAGTAGTCCCGTACACCGGAACCCTAAGGAATCTCCTAACGGCATGCAACGTAATGTGTTACGTGCATCATGGGCCCACAACACATTGCGTGGCAGTATTATCAAAAGGAGAATGCCATCCCAAAAGAGCTGAGTAGCCGCCTCGTGCCATCCCCAGCAACACTACCTGCCAACTGGAAACACATAAAAAGTCAGCGTTGCTGAGTGAGTTCTAGTTTTATAATAAACATACTTTATTTACATCATAAACCATTCTTTCACATGATCATACATCATACGTACTCTGAGGTAATGTTATTATTATCTCCTTCATTCGTTCATTAGCTTTCATTCGTGTACCATCCATCGTTCTCATTCGCATTTGGGCATACATTCTTTACGTTCATTCATACGTACACAGGGATAATATTCATTATTATCTTCATCATTCGTTGTACATCATTATCCTTAACTTCTCGTGTGGATCCTGTCAGGCTTTACCCACTTCATAGCACTCGGCTATGACTACTGTGGTCAAATGACAAGGATCCCGTTCCATCCTTACTTGCACATTGAATACTTTTGTACTAATACCATATGCTCTACCCCGATCCGTCTTAGCTACTGGGCCGTGAATCAATAGAGCGTATGCCACAGTACTAGTAGGTTGGCGGTAGAGGTACCATGACCATGGTCAATCACCAAGAAAGACCAATGGACTTATTCAATGTTTGCAAGACTTAATTCATTCATTCATTAATGCATGTATTCATCATCGTTTTACACATTCATTCAATCATTAATACATGCATTCATCGTCATGTTCCTCTTTCTTTATCTTTCACTTTACGTTACATAATACTTCGTTCATTCGTTGTCATAATACATGAGTCGTGAAAGATATACATACATAATCATAAGGAACATAAATGTTTGCAAATCATCAGTCATTAACATCATATAAGGCATCATCGTACTTAGCCTACATACAACATACATACGCTTCTCTCCTCATTCACATCAGTCCTATTTGGGCGATTGAACATACTTCAGTCGCATGGCCTCCATGCTACTGAGTCATGCGATTGGAAACTATGCGAATGGGCATACAGTCATGCGATTGGACTTCTAATCGTGCGAATGAACACTATACGATTGGGCTGCTATACGACTAACCCTCAGTCGTGCGACTGGACTACTATGCGAATGGACGTATGCGACTGAACCCTCAGTCGCAGAGTCTGTCGTGCGACTGAGCCCCAGTCGTCCGACTGAGCCTCAATCGTACGATTGGACATCAATCATTCCTCAGTCATGCGACTGGCCCTCCAGTCGCATAACCCTAACTGGGCAGTGACTGGAGTTCATCACGAACTGCAGACGCGACTTACGGGTCTCAAACCTTTCCAAACTCATTTCCAGCCCAAATTAGCCTTCCTAAACCTCAGGGATTCATACTAGGACATCATACAAGCTAATGCAAGTCCTAATTCGTACCATAAACACGTTACTCAAGATTTCACCTAAATGGGTCAAACATACACTCTATTCAAAAACAGGTTTGAATGTGTTCCAGCCCCAAAATCGTATGAAAACAAGTAAATGAGGGGTCCTAGAACTCACATTATCACGGAGAATATGAAGAGCTTCAATTTGAATAGCCTCTCAACAAATCTCGAGCCCGAATCACCCCGTTCTCTCTTTTCTTTCTCTGCTCTGTCGCTCTCTGCTCTTTCTCCCGATTGAAGTGTGTAAGTGTTGGGGAAAGAAGAGAGCTGCTCCTCTTTTATAGGTACAGCTCAGTCGCCCGAAGTCCAGGGGTGACTGGACCTTAAGTCGCATGAACACCATGCGACTGGACCTCCAGTCGCATGAGTTCCATGCGGTTGAACCTTCAGTCGTGCGATTGAACTCCAGTCGTACGGTTGAGCTTCAATCGACTGAACACTATGCGATTGAACCCCCATTCGCATGAATTTCATGCGACTGAGATTCAGTCGCATATCACTTCAAAAAGTCAAACTTCCGGGTGTTACAAGTCCACCCCCCTTATTTAGGTTTCGTCCCCGAAACCTGTTATTCCTCGAACAATCGTGGGTAATGCTGCCTCATTTCTTCTTCAGTTTCCCACGTCAACTTGGATCCCTTCCTGTGCCGCCACTGTACACGCACAAGAGGAACCGTTTTATTTCTCAGCCTTTTCTCCTTTTAGTCTATGATCGACACTGGTTGCTCCACATAATTGAGCCGTTCGTCCACCTCGATATCCTCTAGTGGGATGATCATATCCTCGTCTGCCAAACATTTCCTCAGATGAGATACGTGGAAGGTCGGGTGAATTCCACTTAACTCATCTGGTAAATCCAACCTATAGGCCACCTCTCCTACTCGAGCAATGATTCGGAAAGGGCCTATATACCGCGGACTCAACTTACCCCGCTTCCGGAACCGAATGATTCCTTTCCAAGGCGAGACCTTTAACATAACCCGGTCTCCCACCTGGAACTCAATCGGTCTGCGTCGTTTGTCAGCATACGACTTCTGTCTGGCTTTTGCTGCCTTCATATAGGCTTTGATCTTTTCAAGCTTTTCAGTCATAGCCTCGATCGCTTCGACGCTTCCGAATTCCTTCTGACCAACATCACCCCAACAAACGGGTGTCCTGCATCTCCTGCCGTATAGCATCTCATAGGGTGCCATGCCAATACTGGCATGATAGCTGTTATTGTATGAGAATTCAGCTAACGGTAGGTGGTCATCCCAACTTCCCTTGAAGTCAATAACGCATGCCCGAAGCATGTCCTCCAAAGTCTGAATGGTCCTTTCCGACTGGCCATCAGTTTGAGGATGATAAGCCGTGCTAATATGCAACCTTGTCCCCATAGCATCGTGGAATTTCTTCCAGAATTTGGATGAAACCGGGTGTCACGATCAGACACAATCGACACCGGTACACCATGACGAGTCATAATCTCTTTGATGAAAAGATCGGCCAACCTTTCGGATGAATATGTCTCGCGCATCGGTAGGAAGTGAGCGCTCTTCGTCAGACGATCCACAATCACCCATATAGTATCATACCCTTTCGGGTACGTGGCAGCTTTATGATAAAATCCATGGTGATGTGTTCCCACTTCCATTCTGGTATATCCAAAGGTTGAATCTTTCCATACGGCTTCTGGTGCTCGGCCTTCACTTGCAGACAAGTAAGGCACTTACTCACATACTCCACCACATCACGCTTCATACCCGGCCACCAATAATCTTTCTTCATGTCTTGGTACATCTTGGTAGCACCAGGATGAATGGAGTACCGAGTCTTGTGAGCTTCATCCATAATCTTCATTCGCAGATCCCCAAGACGAGGAATCCACATAAGCCCAAACCGGGTTCTAACACCCATTGTGTTTTCACCCAACTCCGCAACCAGGCCTCTCATTCTTTCAGAGTTAAGATGATCTTCTTTCAACGCCTCATCTTGGAACTCTTTCACTTGCTTCATCACGTCAGAGGTCATGATCAGTTGGTACGCCTTCACTCGAATTCGCTCGGGCCTCTCTTTTCGGCTAAGGGCGTTCGCCACCACGTTGGCTTTGCCCGGATGGTAGTGGATTTCACAATCATAGTCCATTATAAGTTCCAACCACCGCCTCTGCCTCATATTCAAATCTTTTTGGTTGAAGAAATAATTCAAGCTCTTGTGGTCGGTAATGATGGTGCACTTCGTCCCGTAGAGATAGTGCCTCCAAATCTTCAATGAAAAGACCACGGCTGCTAGCTCCAAGTCATGAGTAGGGTAATTAACCTCATGAACTTTTAGCTATCGGGATGCATAGGCTACAACTTTTCCCCTCTGCATTAACACGCACCCCAACCCCGAATAGGAAGCATCAGAATAAACCACCACATCTTCACTTCCTTCGGGCAACGACAGAACAGGAGCTTGGGTCAACCTCATCTTTAATTCTTCAAATGCCTTCTCTTGAGCTTGACCCCATACAAACTTCACATCCTTCCGGGTCAACATGGTAAGTGGAGAAGCAATCTTGGAGAAGTCTTGGATGAATCTTCTGTAATAGCCCGCCAGACCCAAGAAACTACGGATCTCGGATGGGGTCTTCGGAGACTTCCATTGCGTTACTGCTTCCACCTTTGCCGGATCGACCATAATTCCTTCCGGATTAACCACGTGACCCAAGAACTGAACTTCACGTAACCAAAATACGCACTTAGAGAATTTAGCGTACAACTTCTCCTTTCTCAATGTCTCCAGAACTTCTCGAACGTGGCCGGCATGCTCGGTCTCACTCTTCAAATAAATCAAGATATCATCAATGAATACAATCACCGACTTATCCAGCATCGGCCGACACACCCTGTTCATCAGGTCCATAAAAGCAGCTGGCGCATTGGTCAAACCAAAAGACATGACGAGAAACTCGTAGTGACCATAGCGCGTACGAAAAGCTGTTTTAGGGATGTTTTGTTCCTTCACTTTCAGTTGATGATAGCCCGATCGAAGATCTATTCGTGAAAACCAACTAGCACCCTGAAGTTGATCAAACAAGTCATCGATTCTCGGCAAGGGGTATGTGTTCTTCACCGTCAGCTTATTCAGCTCGCGGTAGTCGATGCACATCCTCATACTACCATCCTTCTTCTTTACAAACAGAACCGGAGCACCCTAAGGTGAGATACTCGGTCTAATGAACCCCTTATACAACAGCTCTTGCAACTGCTCCATCAACTCTTTCATTTCCGTCGGGGCCAATCGATACGGTGCCTTGGCGATAGGTTGAGCACCCGGTATCAGGTCAATCTGGAATTCGATCTCTCTGTCAGGTGGCAATCCCGATAAGTCTTCCGGGAACACGTCTGGAAAATCATGCACAACCGGAACATCAGATAGTTGTGGTGTTGGCGTTTCCACATCTTTCACATAACATAAGTAGGCGCTGCACCCACGCCTCATACATTTTCCCGCCACAACCATTGAGATCACCTTCGGAATCGTAGTAACCCGATCACCATAAACTGTCACTGAACTACCGCCGGGCGCTGTCAAATGAATCATCTTTTTGCGACACACGATGTTCGCCTCATAGTCCGCCAACCAATCCATCCCAAGAACCAAATCGAAACAACCCAAAGTCATCGCAAACGGTTTAACCGGAAATTTATGGCCCTCCAATTCAACGTCACAACCCTCTATTACCTCAGAGATCCTAGTAGACTTACCTATGGCAGTTTCTACATCAAAGGGCACATCAACACGTCTACTACTAACAGGCAGCTTAGCACAGAAGGCAGCAGAAATGAAACTCCTACTGGCACCCGAATCAAATAATACAGAGGCTAAAGTTTGGTTCACCAGAAACGTACCGGACACAACATCAGGGTCCGTCCTTGCCTCCTCCTGCGTCATCGTGAATGCCCTGGCCTTTGCCCTCGGTTCTTCACCTCCCGCCTTCTTCACCCCTAACCCCTCAGCCCTCGGATTTTTGCAGTCTCTGCTCATATGACCATTTTCCCAACAGTTAAAACACTTGCCCATCTGGCAATCCATAGACATATGCCCTGCCTTCCCACACCTGAAACAGATGTTGGATCCCCACTTGCACTCCCCCGAGTGCTCTCTTCCACATTGGCCACACTTCCTTATCCCAGCTCCAGACATGACCACACGGCGGTCATCCACCCTTGCCTTTTTGTTACTCGTCGAATTATCACCTTGACCAAACCTCCTCCCCTGCCAATTTGTCTCACCGCCTCCCTTCTTACTACCTTCAGCCTTCACCACCACAGCCCGTTCATCATATACCCTTCCCGCCAAATCCACTGCCGACCTAAAAGTGCTCGGTCGGGCAGTAATGAAATGCCTGCGGATGTCAGCTGGCAGCCCCTAAATATATAGGTTGATCTTTCGAGACACCGGCGTCACCTGATCCGGCACCATTCTTGCCATTTCATTGAATTTGGTGGTGTACTGTTGGTGGGTCATTGTCCCCGCCTCCAGCTGCAGGAACACTCTCTTAACTTTGTCCATTTCTCGACGAGGACTGAACTCATCGATCACCATCCTATTCAGCTCGACCCACTTCATCTTCCCAATGGCCCTGCTACCCTCGGCCTGGACAATATTGTCCCACCAGCACAAGGCCGACCTCGTGAAAGAGTGGGTAGCAAACTTCACCTTCTTGTCCTTCTGGCAATCACTAATATCGAGGACAGCCTCCATTTCTCTCACCCATTGGTGAGCATCGGCAGCAGTGCCAGTACCATCAAAAGTAGGGGCTTGCACCTCATGAATGCCCCGTAATTACAACCCCGTGTTGCCTCTCGTACCGGTTCCTCCTCCTCTTCCTCTTCATTATCAGATAGAACTGTTTCCGGCTCTTGTTGCTCTTGTCTCCCTGAGGACCTATTCCTCTCTTTTCTTTCCCCTTCCCTGACAGCCTTAGTTACCTCGGTCACCACAGACGGTAAGATCGTCTGCATGACCAGATGTACCTCCTCGACCACTGCCTCTTTTACCGAGGCTCTCAAGTTTGCGCTCTCATCTACCCCCTCCTGATGAGGTGTCTCAGTTTCCTCGTGAACCACTTTCTCTACTCTAGGTCTTCCTCTTGTGGCTCGTAGTTCCGCACCACGTCCGCCACCGCCTCCACCCCGGGAAGCTTTAGAAGATCTACCACCAGCCATTCTCTATCTCACACTGAAAGATTCAAACACCAACACGGTCATTCAAGGAAATAGCTCAGTTTATGTCAAGTATAGCAAGTTCCTAATTACAGTGGCCAGTTGTGATTAGCCACTTACTGTACTCTTCGTACCCCGAGCATCACCTGTCCTGACTACATTAGTATCTAACTCTAACAATAACACATACATCACATAACATGCGCACGTAATACTGATTAACTTTAACAAAAATACCTGATGGCACGCAACTACTCAGTGGCATTCTCTTCCTTTCGGTCCCATTTTCAGTTCAAGTTTAGGTTTATTTTGAAAATTTACCCGTTTCACTTAAACTTTGGCTCTAATACCAACTTGTAAGGCCCAGCTCCCGGGCACCTCACAGTTGGTCGTTATCACACCTAAAACATATATTTGATATAGACTTAATAAAATAATGTAGCGGAATTGATAAAAGGTCATTCTTATTTCATCATAAAAGCCTTTACAATGCATTACATCGTGATTTAAATACAAAATACAAGCCTTCTTTAAAACGCCTAACTTTTTACTATGATTGTTGCTGAAGCATATGAAACCAAGGATTTCCTAAGTAATCCCGTTTATGTGAATCCACAACAATCATAGTGTCATATACAGTGACCTCTAGTATATAAAATATAAAATTTTTCATCATAAAGGAGATTTCCTTAAGTAGTCCCGTACATCGGAACCTTAAGGAATCTCCTAACGGCATGCAACGTAATGTGTTGCGTGCATCATGGGCCCACAACACATTGCGTGGCAGCATTATCAAAAGGAGAATGCCATCCCTAAAGAGCTGAGTAGCCGCCTCGTGCCATCCCCAGCAACACTACCTGCCAACTGGAAACACATAAAAAGTCAGCGTTGCTGAGTGAGTTCTAGTTTTATAATAAACATACTTTATTAACATCATAAACCATTCTTTCACATGATCATACATCATACGTACTCAGAGGTAATGTTATTATTATCTCCTTCATTCGTTCATTAGCTTTCATTCGTGTACCATCCATCGTTCTCATTCGCGTTTGGGCATACATTCTTTACGTTCATTCATACGTACACAGGGATAATATTCATTATTATCTTCATCATTTGTTGTACATCATTATCCTTAACTTCTCATGTGGATCCTGTCAGGCTTTACCCACTTCATAGCACTCGGCTATGACTACTGTGGTCGAATGACAAGGATCCCGTTCCATCCTTACTTGCACATTGAATACTTTTGTACCAATACCATATGCTCTACCCCGATCCATCTTAGCTACTGGGCCGTGAATCAATAGAGCGTATGCCAAAGTACTAGTAGGTTAGCGGTAGAGGTACCATGACCATGGTCAATCACCAAGAAAGACCAATGGACTTATTCAATGTTTGCAAGACTTAATTCATTAATTCATTAATGCATGTATTCATCATCGTTTTACACATTCTTTCATTCATTAATACACGCATTCATCGTCATGTTCCACTTTCTTTATCTTTCACTTTACGTAACATAATACTTCGTTCATTCGTTGACATAATACATGAGTCGTGAAAGATATACATACATAATCATAAGGAACATAAATGTTTGCAAATCATCAGTCATTAACACCATATAAGGCATCATCGTACTTAGCCTACATACATCATACATACGCTTCTCTCCTCATTCAAATCAGCCCTATTTGGGCGATTGTACATACTTCAGTCGCATGGCCTCCATGCGACTGAGTCATGCGATTGGAAACTATGCGAATGGGCATACAGTCGTGCGATTGGACTTCCTATCGTGCGAATGAACACTATACGATTGTGCTGCTATACGACTAACCCTCAGTCGTGCGACTGGACTACTAAGCGAATGGATGTATGCGACTGAACCCTCAGTCGCAGTGTCTGTCGTGCGACTGAGCCCCAGTCGTCCGACTGATCCTCAATCGTACGATTGGACATCAATCATTCCTCAGTCGTGCGACTGGCCCTCCAGTCGCATAACCCTAACTGGGCAGCGACTGGAGTTCATCACGAACTGCAGACGCGACTTACGGGTCTCAAACCTTTCCAAACTCATTTCCAGCCCAAATTAGCCTTCCTAAACCTCAGGGATTCATACTAGGACATCATACAAGCTAATGCAAGTCCTAATTCGTACTATAAACACGTTACTCAAGATTTCACCCAAATGGGTCAAACATACACTCTATTCAAAAACGGGTTTGAATGTGTTCCAGCCAGAAAATCGTATGAAAACAAGTAAATGAGGGTCCTAGAACTCACATTATCACGGAGAATATGAAGAGCTTTGATTTGAATAGCCTCTCGACAAATCTCGAGCCCGAATCACCCCGTTCTCTCTTTTCTTTCTCTGCTCTGTCGCTCTCTTCTCTTTCTCCCGACTGAAGTGTGTAAGTGTTAGGGAATGAAGAGAGCTGCTCCTCTTTTATAGGTACAGCTCAGTCGCCCGAAGTCCAGGGGCGACTGGACCTTCAGTCGCATGAACACCATGCGACTGGACCTCCAGTCACATGAGTTCCATGCGGTTGAACCTTCAGTCGTGCGATTGAACTCCAGTCGTACGGTTGAGCTTCAATCGACCGAACACTATGCGATTGAACCCCCAGTCGCATGAATGTAACACCCGTAATTTCTTATTAAAGAAATTAAAAGAACAAAATAGAAAGAGAAAAGAAAGAAAACAAAAGTCTACTTTTGTTTAAAGGCCAAAAGTGCCAAATGGGCAAACTTTCCATTTATTTTGATACAAAAGGTGGTATGGCCACCCACCCTTGTTCACATCATCACCAACTTCGGATTTTTAGAGAGAGAAAGCACAAGAGCAGAGAATTCTCGGGATTTTTGAAGAAGAACCTGAAAAAGTCGAAGTTTTTGGTAAGAAATCTTGAGTTTTGAAGCTTTAGATGATTCTAGACCCGTAAATGTGCTTATAAATGTGTCTTGTGTGTTCGGGTGGTGTGGTGTGTGTGTTTTAGGTGTTAGAACAGTTGAGGAGGCTCGGGTGAAGGGTGTGAGATTGGAAGAGAACAACAAAGGTGAGTTTCTAGACCCCTTTTTACTCGTTTTTAAGTGTTTTGGGGCTGGAAAATGCATGTAAGTATGTTTTTATGAAGTGGGTATAATACCCATATAATATGTGTATGTGTACATCTATAGAATATGTTTTGGGATGAATGTAGGTTTAAGTTTATGTTAAGTTTATGCCTGGAAACCATGTGTGCATGCTTAGAACTAGGCATTTTGATGTGAGGTAAAAAGTCCAATAGGACTCATACGCCCAACAGGGTGGTCGTATGACCAAATAATTATTCTAAGTGTGAGTTGAAGAGTCCAATAGGACTCATACGCCTAACAGGGTGGTCGTATGACCAGGTGATTATTCTAAGTGTTGGTTGAAGGGTCCAATAGTTCTAAAACGACCAGACTCATAAGTCTGAAAATTTGCTAAGTATGGGGACTTATAAGTCCAACAGGACTCATGAGTCCCACAGTACCCATGAGTCTGAAAACTAAGTAAGGGGTGAAAAGTCTGAATTCTGGTCGTATGACCAGAAAATATTTTCTAAGTATGGGATGGTACGACCAACAGGGTAAAACGACCAACAGGGGTCATACGCCCAGCAGTGCTCATACGCCCAGAGCCTGAAAATTTTCTAAGTGTAGCTGATGTGTCCGACAGTGGTGAAACGCCTAGAACAGGGCTCATACGCCCAAAATACTTAGACTTTTTTTACATATTTTCCTTGGAGTCTGTGCAGTAGGGTTTCACCTGAATGTTGACTAGGACGTTATTGAATGTGAATGATGATGTTTGAATGTAATAATATCCTTTTCTTAATATTATAATTAATATTATGATTAGGTATATTATTAAGAGTATGAATATGTTGGACCAAAAGAACCAATGAGCCAAGATCAGGAAAACCTCTAAGTCCCACATGCCACTGCAACAACTGCTGAAGACTCCCATCAGTTACAATGTTCTCTTGCTTGAATGTCAGACTCGAGAACATCTGAAGACTCTCATCAGCTATTGTGTTCTCTTGCTTGAATGTCAGACTCGAGAACATCTGAAGACTCTCATCAGCTATTGTGTTCTCTTGCTTGAATGTCAAACTCGAGAGCATCTTAGCTCCAGCCTTCTGCTGTTATGACAAAGTCTGAAGAACAAAGTATGAAGATCAAAGAACTGAAGAACATCAGCTGAAGAAGACTCCAAAGTACTGAAAACCAAATACTGAAGTCTGAAGTACTGATCTTACAAGTACTGAAGACTTCAAGTACTGAAGACCAAGTACTGAAGCATCAAAAGCTGAAGAACTAAAGAACTGAAGACCTTCTACTAAAGCACAAAGTCTGAAGACAAAGACTGAAGACAACAGCTGATGATATCTACTGAAGTCATCAGTTGTTATATCATCTGAAGCCAAGTCTGAAGACCAAGTACTGAAGACTCGGAGTTTGTCACAACAACTGAAGTAGTCTTCTTCAGTTGTTGTGGTGGTTTTTCCTTTCAGTAGTTTATTTCATTTCAGTAGTTGTACAACAACTGAAGAGCATGTTCTTCAGTTGTTATAGTATCAGTAGTTATAAACGACTGAAGAGTGTGTTCTTCAGTCGTTGTAGGATTTCAGTAGTTTACTTTTGTCAGCACTTAGGAACTTTTGTAAGAAGATGTCAGTTGTTGACATCTTCAGTAGTTTTATGTTTTTGTCAGTTGTAATTTGAATATTCAGTGATGTCAGAAAAAGGACATCAACCCATCCTTTTGCCGCCTATAAAAGGATGGGTAACCATACAGTTTTAATTGCCGAAACGTGCGACCAATAGAACATTTATTGTTTCGCAGAACTCTTCTCTCTCTATGTTTATGCTTTTAAATTGAAATATCTTTTATCTTCTTGCTTTAATTGCTAATTAATGTGCTAAATCCGCTGCAAACATAATCTAATTGATCAACGAGAGAGGCTGAGATCCTGTCAAATGGTATTAGAGCAGGTTAATCATTGATCGATTTCACTATTGATCATTTGAAACTGCTCTTTTGATTTCTCTGTTTGATCGAATTAGCAATTTGCAAGAGTTAGCCATAGAGAGTGAGTTTCTGCTGTTTCCGGCCAAAATCTTGAGGTCTTTTGGTGGTTTTGAGTTACGTTTGTCGTGTTTAAACTTGTTTTTGACCAAAACCTGAGATGACAACACCAACCAATGATCCTCACAATACTGGTTCGGCAACCAAGCCTCCGATGCTGGTTAGGAACGAGTATAACATATGGCAAAGACGTATGCTACACCACTTGGCTGTCAACAGTGTTGGTTGTTGGAAGTCAGTGGTGCATGGGCCATACAAGCCTATGGTGAGCGTCCCGGAGTCTAATGAACAGGTTGCGAAGAAACCTGAACAATATTCAGACGAAGATCTAAAGCTGTTCGAAATTGATGCTAGAGCCCATGGAATTTTAGCCATGGCCATTCCAAACGAGATATATTCAGGGCTCTTGCATCATGAGTCTACTCATGACCTATGGGTTGCTCTAAAGGAACAATTTGGAGGAACTGATTCGGTCTTAGCAAACAATAGGGAAATCCTTGCCCAACAATATGAGACTTTCTCATATAGAAAGGGTGAGACTCTGACCCAGCAGTTTGAGCGGTTCTCTTGTTTAATCTCTGAGCTGAAGATGGTTAAACAAGAGTACTCCAAAAGCCAGATGAACAACAGGTTCCTCAGGTCATTACCTGAGAGATAGGACACATATACCATTGTCCTACGCTCCAGTGCTGACCTGGACACTCTATCTCTCACCCAACTTCATGGGAAATTACTCACTTTTGAGAGAGAGGTAGAGCAAAAGAGGAAGTTGTCATCTTCTGACAAACTTGCTGATGACTTTGTCCAAGGTAATGCTGCCTTGATAAGTCATGAGTCAGAATATGCTTCATCAGAAAGTTCTTATAATGAGCATATTGATTTCTCTACAAACTCAAAACAAGCTTTTGTTGGTGTTAGTAGTTCAGGAGGAGGTGGTGACAACTTGTGTTTTCTGATGGAGGATTTGAAGGGCATTCCAGATGATGATCTGGAAGAGATGGATATTTTGAACCAAATGGCAATGATAAATATCCGCTCTCAGAAGTTCTATAAAAGAACTGGTAGGAAATTCCCAGGACTCTCTGGCAAAACCAAAGTTGGTTTTGACAAGAGCAAGTTGAGGTGTCACAAGTGCCAAAGGCTTGGACACTTTGCAAGAGAATGTAGATCATCTGGATCTAACTCATTTGCACCCTTTGTGACTTTTCCCAGCAATAGCTCACAGCACAAAGGGCAACCTTCCTACAGTTCTACCCATCCATCTCAGGCACAGGCACCACCTGCTTATTTTGTGCCACAGGGTCATATGTCTTATCCTTACCCCTGTTACTACATGCCTCAGCCTGGTCAAACTCAAGCACCCCCGGCTCAACCACCTCATGCTCTTCCAGAGCCTCATTCTTCCCAATCTCATCACCACACACAACCTCAACAACAAAGCTTTTTCACCCCAACTGCTGTTGACTGGAGTAGTCTACCAGAAAAGCTATCTGGTCAGGAACCACTACTCCAAGGTGCTGGTCAACATGGTGGTGATCAACCTTTTGGAAATCTTGCTCTGATGGCCCTTGATTCTGCTGAAGGGTCATCATCTAATGCCTCATCTCAGGTATCCACTGAGGCAAAAGCCAAGCTTTGTTCAGAGTCATGCATAGCAGCATTTGCTTCTATTAGAGAAGCAAATATAGCCTTAATAGATAAAAATCTTGAGCTTGAGCACACTATTTCCAAAAGAAAAGCTGATTTTGAGGTTGTTCTAAAAGATAAAAATGATGAGATTTATAAGCTTAACTGCCAAATCAAAGATGCTAAAGCTAGGGAAGATGTACTTCTAGAGAAGTACAAAGATCTCAAGGAAACTCTTGCAACCACCCAAGTTGAGTGTGATCGATGGGTGCAATCATGCAAGGGTTTTGAAATGCTTCTTAGCAAGCAAACAGCTTCCAATGTGAAGTTTGGCATTGGTTATAATCACACTGCTCCTCCCACAGACTTCATTTCAAGAGCAGAAGTTGAGTCTGATGGGGAGAGCAATAACCATCCTTCTCATCATGTGACTTACTATCCTCTGAATCAGCATCATCAGAGATAGACTGTCACATGACCAAAAGGCTGATCAACTCAGGAGTTGTCACTAGAAGTACTGAAGGTACTGGAGAGCAAGTGACAACATCTAAAGTTCAAACCTCACATACTGTTAGCACTAAAGAGAAGAAAACTAACAGTAGGAAAGGTTTGAAGACAGCTAGAGAGGATACCAGGAAAGCAGGCACTAGAAAGAAAACTGCTAGTACTGATGACAAACAGCTGAAGAACAAGTCTTCAGCAGTTAAATCCTCTTCAGCTGATGATCAGCATAAGATGAAGAAAAAGCCATGTGAGATATGTGGCTTGTTCAATCATCTTACTGATGATTGCTGGTACAAAAGGGGTTCCAAACTCAAACAGAAGGAGAAAATTACTGAGAGTATCAATAAAATGAAGAATGAGTTTGAAACCAAGTTTGTATTAGCAACATCCAAGCCTGAAATCCCTAAGCCAAAAGCTAAATCTAAAAAGAAGGTAGGGATAACTCAGGAAACAGCTGAGGTTGCTCAGAAAAAGATGGGTCTACAAACACCTGCACAGATATTATAGTTTATCAAGAGCTCATGAATCACCCCACTTCACAAATCATTGGTGATATCCATGCTGGAGTTTCAACCAGGAATCAATTGTCCAATTTCTGCTTCTATGCTCTCTTCATCAGTCAGCAAGAGCCAAAGAACTATCATATTGCTTTAAGAGACAATGGATTGGTGGAAGCTATGCAGCTTGAGCTTCTTCAATTCAAGAAACAGCAAGTGTGGGAGCTTGTTCCATTACCCAAAGATAAGTGTGCTATAGGCACCAAGTGGGTATTCAGGAACAAAACAGATGAGAAGGGCCAAATTGTCAAGAACAAGGCCAGACTGGTTGTCCAAGGTTTGCACAGGAGGAAGGCATCGATTATGATGAGACCTTTGCACCTGTGGCCAGACTGGAAGCAATCAGACTGTTCTTAGCTTATGCTGCCTTTCACAGTCTCAAGGTTTATTAAATGGATGTCAAAAGTGCTTTCCTATATGGAAAAATAAAAGAAGAGGTTTATGTGTGTCAACCACCAGGCTTTGAGGACAATAAACATCCTGATTGGGTGTACAAGCTTAATAAGGCTCTCTATGGGCTGAAGCAAGCACCTAGAGCCTGGTATGAGACACTCTCAACCTTTCTTCTAGAGAATAAGTTCACTAGAGGCACCATTGATAAAACCCTATTCATCAAGACTGTGGGACAACATAAGCTCCTTGTTCAGATTTATGTTGATGATATCATCTTTGCATCCTCTGATCCAAAGTTGTGTGATGAATTTACAAAGCTTATGAAGCTGAGATTTGAAATGAGTGCTATGGGAGAATTACAGTACTTTCTGGGTTTGCAAATCAAACAACTGGATGATGGAATCTTCATCCATCAGTCCAAGTATACCAAAGAGTTGTTGAATAAGTTTGATTTACAATCCTGTAAGCCCTGTTCTACTCCCATGAGCAGCATCACACAACTAGATGTAGATCATAAAGGTAAAGCGGTTGATGAAACCCTTTACAGATGTATGATTGGGTCCTTGATGTACCTTACAGCTTCTAGACCAGACATCATGTTTTCAACATGTGCTTGTGCTAGATTTCAGGCTGCACCTAAAGAATCTCATTTGATTGTAGTCAAAAGGATCTTTAGATATCTGCAAGGTACCCAATCACTAGGTCTTTGGTATTCAGCTGGGCATTCTTGCAAATTAGTTGCTTTCTCTGATAGTGACTATGCAGGATGTAAAGTCACCAGAAAATCCACTTCTGGTGGTTGCCAATTCCTAGGCAATTGTTTAGTTTCTTGGCAGAGTAAGAAACAAACATCCATTGCTACATCCACTGCTGAAGCTGAGTATATTGCTGCTGCAAGCTGTACCTCTCAGATACTCTGGCTTCAGAACCAACTTCTGGATTATGGCATTACTGAGACTAAGACTCCATTATTAATGGATAGTGCTTCAGCTCTCTGTATTGTTAAGAATCCAGTCCAGCACTCAAGGACCAAACATATTGAGATCAGACATCATTTTATCAGGGATTGCTATGAGAAAGGTCTGATTGATCCTAAGTTTGTACCTAGTGCTGATGAGCTTGCAGACATTTTTACTAAGCCTTTAGATAGTGCCACATTCCAAAATTTGGTACTAAGGCTTGGTATGCTGCAGCTTGATTGATTTGACCTATGCTGGTTCTTGTAGTTTACAACTACTGAAAAGCAAAGGTCAAATACAAGTACTGATGAGTAATTTAGTCTTCAGCTCTTTCACAATTACTGAAGACTAAAATGACTCAAAGTACTGATGTACATTATTTATTGAAAAACAATTGATGTAGTGAGGTGGATTACAACTACTGATGTATGATTTTCAAATAAATAAGTACTGAAGAACAAATTTTGCTCATAAGTACTGATGTGTAATCTTACACAAATACTGAAGACAAAATTTGTTCACCAGCTCTGAAGAATATTTCATCAGCACTTGTGAACATCTGATCACAAGAGCTGAAGGCATAAATATTCACAAGAGCTGAAGGGTCAATGAAACATCTGAAAATCAGCCAAAGAGCTGATGAGTAAGTGTGGAGGCTAGTATGAAACAACTGATTTGACGGAAACAGCTGATGAGTCATTTCTCATCAGCTGATAACAACAGCTGATGTTTCATACAAACAACTGAAGGACAAAAGCATGTCTTCAGTAGTTCACAACTACTGACATCAGTAGTTCACAACTACTGAAGGCTAACACAGTCCTCAGTTGTTTACAACAACTGAAGCAATACCATGTCTTCAGTAGTTCACAACTACTGATCTCAGTAGTTTACAACTACTGAAGGCTAACACCAAGTCTTCAGTTGTTCCAACGTCTGAAGAAGAATACTAGGTCATCAGTAGTTCATAACTACTGACGACTGACAGTAACTCTTCAGACGTTCACAACATCTGAAGGACAAAACCAAGGTCTCAGTAGTTTCAACTACTGAAGACTAATACCAAGTCCTCAGATGTTACAACCACTGAAGGTTAAAACCACGTCATCAGTTGTTACAACAACTGATAACTAACACCAAAACCTTCAGTAGTTTTCTTTCAACCTTTAACCTACCCTATAAATACCCCACCTTCAGAGCATTTACTCCTCACTTGACCTAATCCTTACAAACCTCTAAAATTCCCATACACCATTAATGGCGAACATGCAACTGAAACCTCGACACAACAATGTCGCCCATCTCACCAAATCGCCATTATGGCCCAAATTTCACCAAGCCGTCGATCTTATGCATGACTAACCTTACAAAACAGCTTTTCTCTTGAACCCCACCATATACACCGACTCCTTGACGGAGTTTTGGACAAATGTCACTGTCCAAACCGGAGAGCAGAATGCCGAGGTCTCCCTCCGGTCCTCCGTCAACGGCAAACCCGTGGTTATCACTCAAGCTACACTACGCCAAACCCTAGAGCTGGAGGATGCCACTCACCCAACTTCCTACCCCAAAGGTACCCTGGATCTCTCCTTCACATCTCATGACTATCAGGGTAACCTCTCCGCCTCCACCTTGTTGAAGAAACACTTTCCTGACCCTCAACGATTGATCTTCCACATGGTGAATGTATGTCTGGCTCCCAAGACCTCTTCGTGGGACCAGATGTCCACAAGGTGGCAGCAGGTATTGTATTCTATCCTTGAGAAACAACCTTTAAATTTTACTGATCTTTTATTTTTGGAACTCAAGGACATGGCCACAAAACCTTTTTCTAACCGTTGGAACTTGTATCCACGGTTCATAATGGCCATGATCGAATACCAGCTACAGGCTGAGGGACTAGTTGGCACTGGGGTCCCTGCCATGGCTGTTCAAGCTGAGGTATACTCTAGGCACAACACTGACCAAACACTGAAACAGGCTGGCCGGCTGCGAAAACCCACGCAGCTGGAACCCACAGCCTCCACCTCCAAATCCAAAGTCCCCACCAAGCCAAAAGCCAAAAAGAAGCCCAAAGGCTACTCAGGGAGATGAGTCCCCTAAGGATGCCCCTGCCACACAAAGGCAGGATGTGCCTGCTGGTTCGATTCTCCCAGCAGGTACCACGACTCCACCCACCACAACCGCACAGGCTTCCTCTCAACAGGAGCCTGATGCAACCAAATTTGGGGCAACCACATTACTGGGGTCTCTCTCACTTGAGGAGACTGCCATTGAAGAGCACAGTCCTCCCCATGTGTACACTGCTTCTAGCCCACATACTGAGGAGACCGCCCCACTAAGCCCAACATTGGTAATAGCCAAAGTGCTGACCGATCTGAGCACTCCACCCTCTCCCCAGAAACCTATTACACCTGGGGAGACTCCAACCGAAGAGGGGGTGAGCACAAGTGCTGATCGGAGCCCACAGCACAGAGAATCAGTTCACTCTCCCAGTGTGGCTAGGGAGAGAGAACAATCTGGTGAGGCTGCCACTTCCCCTGCATCAACATCTGAGAAGGGTGAAGCTGGTAACATCACTAAGACCTCACCAGAGGCAATGGCCGATGGTGGATCCAATCCGGAGGCCAGAAGTCCCCAGTACCATGAACAAGGGGCACATGTCATTACTGAGCCACACTCAGGACATGTTCATCCTGACAATGTCAGGAGGTCAGGTGATTCAGCTTATGCTGATGATGACCTGAGATTCTTTTACGATGTAGTAGCTCAAAACATTATCCTTGAGGATGAGATAAGCAGACTCAAAGAGCTGCTTGCTCAAATGACTCAGGATAGAAGTCCATCTGCCACCACTACCCCACAGATGGCACCTTCACCCGAAGGTCTCACAAACACTGAGCCACTCCCACAAACTCAGCCACCAGCCCCTGCTTCTGGCACTAGCTCTCAGGGTCAGAACCCCCCTGAGCAGCTGGATGCTATCCTCCAGAAATCCCTACCTCTCATCACACCCATGCTTAAAGATATAGATATTCAAACCCTTGATGAGAGGCTTCCCACATATATACAACCCATGGTGGAGGTTGCCATATCTAAGGCTCTTGCTGATAGTCAAACCCCAACCAATGCACCCAAAAGGGGGAGACATCAGTGCAAGACAAGAGGAAGAGGGGAGAGGAGGAGAAAGAGGCAGAAAAAGAGGTGGTGGTAGAGAGGGAGATGGCTGAGGAGAGTAGTAGGGTGAGGGAGAAGGGGAAGAGAAAAGTGAGGGAGGTAGAGCAAATAGAAGTGGCTGAAATCCAAAAGGATTTCAGTATCACTGATAAGAATAAGGGAGAGGGAAAGAAGGTGGCTGATCCTGATCTAGCAGCCCTTGTCAAGGAGGCTGATGCTGAGCATAACCGTTCAATGAACAAAGTCATTGAACAGCTGTTCAGGCAAGGCTTTGACAAGGACACTGCCTTGCTAGATCAAGAGATCAGGAATATGGAGAGGAGAGAGATTGAGTACCGATGGACTACTCATAGCCAAGAGGAAAGACAGAAACTTGAGGCTATGAGTAGGTTCACTTCGAAGTACCTGGGCAGACCAGTCCTTGATGTTAAGGCATGGACCAGGGACAAACTCTTGGCAATAACCATCAAGATTTGTTCGGCTGGTGATTTTACTAAGGGACTGGTCGCTGAGGCCCTATCTGAAGCCGGTGCTGGGAACAGGACACTGCTAGTAAAGCTAACCAAACCAGCCCTTATCTCCAGGCTGCTAGCAGTGCCTGCCAACATTCCCACACCAACAACCCAACCACAACCCACAAAACCAACTCCTTTACCACCAAAACCCGTAGCCAATGATCCACCCTTGAACAAGAAGAGAAGGGTGCTGAGGCTGTAAGATGAAGAAGAGGAGGATGAGGAGGATAGCCTGCCACTTTCAGCAGTTATACCTCTACCCAAAGCTAAACTACAAACCATCACTCCCACCTCACAGCAGGACACTGTGAAGGTAAAGTTAGAAGAGGAGGAGCAGCAGAAAAGACATGATGAGGAAATGCTAAAAAGCATTGACAAATGTTATACTGCTACCACCTCTATAATAAACATGCAGAGAGAAGCTCTGAGACTATTCACCCTCAAACAAACCTTTTAATATGAAAGGGAGAGGGTGAGAACTTGGCCTGACCCAAGGGTGGCTCACAAGATAGTCAAGAAGGACATGCCTGTGAGATACAAAAGCCAACTAAAGAGAATCGTAGATGAAGAGATCTCTGTGGCTATTGTAATAACACCCTGGGAAATAGTAGATGAATTCGAGAAAGCTTATAGAGCCGGCCAATCACCCTTTTCAATGCTAGATAATAGGGTGGTTAGGAAGGGTCTGGTCTATAAGAAGCTTGAGAATTTCCGTTGGAATGAGCTCACTCTGTTGTTGGAGGGTAAACACCCTGATGAATTTGCATACAGGCAAATCACAACAGTTGAGCTCAAAAATGGAAGACAGGTCAAGTTCATCTCAGAGCTGTACGGTCAAGAGGGGTTGTTCGAAGGTGAGCCTGAAGACCTGTCCAAAGAAGAACAAATGATCTTTCTTCAGGCTTACTGTCGAGAATCCTACCGGCTTGTACGTGGGAGGTAGATCTCATGGATGGGGCAACAGCTCTGTGTCCAATTCCCCAAGACAGAGCTCCCATCCATACTTAGCCAAACAAACTCTTGAGACTACCTCTCTGGCCAATGCTTATCTGGGTCAACTTCTAATCTGATCTAGAAGGAAATAGACCAATCTTTATGCCATCAATAAGTGGGACATCCAATAATTAGAGGTTTTGGCTACATTGGTTCAGGGGGAGTTTGTTGGACCAAAAGAACCAATGAGCCAAGATCAGGAAAACCTCTAAGTCCCACATGCCACTGCAACAACTGCTGAAGACTCCCATCAGTTACAATGTTCTCTTGCTTGAATGTCAGACTCGAGAACCTCTGAAGACTCTCATCAGCTATTGTGTTCTCTTGCTTGAATGTCAGACTCGAGAACATCTGAAGACTCTCATCAGCTATTGTGTTCTCTTGCTTGAATGACAAACTCGAGAGCATCTTAGCTCCAGCCTTCTGCTGTTATGACAAAGTCCGAAGAACAAAGTATGAAGATCAAAGAACTTAAGAACATCAGCTAAGAAGACTCCAAAGTACTGAAGACCAAATACTGAAGTCTGAAGTACTGATCTTACAAGTACTGAAGACTTCAAGTACTGAAGACCAAGTACTGAAGCATCAAAAGCTGAAGAACTAAAGAACTGAAGACCTTCTACTGCAGCACAAAGTCTGAAGACAAAGACTGAAGACAACAGCTGATGATATCTACTGAAGTCATCAGTTGTTATATCATCTGAAGCCAAGTCTGAAGACCAAGTACTGAAGACTCAGAGTTTGTCACAACAACTGAAGAAGTCTTCTTCAGTTGTTGTGGTGGTTTTTCCTTTTCAGTAGTTTATTTCATTTCAGTAGTTGTACAACAACTGAAGAGCATGTTCTTCAGTTGTTATAGTATCAGTAGTTATAAACGACTGAAGAGTGTGTTCTTCAGTCGTTGTAGGATTTCAGTAGTTTACCTTTGTCAGCACTTAGGAACTTTTGTAAGAAGATGTCAGTTGTTGACATCTTCAGTAGTTTTATGTTTTTGTCAGTTGTAATTTGAATATTTAGTGATGTCAGAAAAAGGACATCAACCCATCCCTTCGCCGCCTATAAAAGGATGGGTAACCATACAGTTTTAATTGCCGAAACGTGCAACCAATAGAACATTTATTGTTTCGCAGAACTCTTCTCTCTATGTTTATGCTTTTAAATTGAAATATCTTTTATGTTCTTGCTTTAATTGCTAATTAATGTGCTAAATCCGCTGCAAACATAATCTAATTGATCAACGAGAGAGGCTGAGATCCTGTCAGAATAATATTATTTATAATATTATTAGTATTATTATTATTAATACGCTTATTAATAATAATACTGTATGTTTCTATGTGGAATGATCATGATCAATAATTATTATCATTAATAAAGTGAAAGATTAATGATAAAGAGGAATGGAACGTGAGCGAATGAACGAAAGTCTTGCAAGCAAATGAATGGAGGTGCACACCCCTGGCAGGTGTTAGCTCAACTGTGATACGGGTTCGCTACCCCGAAGGATGCACACAGGATCAATCCTTGAGATTGATATAGACGTGAGTGACTTGGTGTCACAACAGACTCACAGGAATGTAGGTCAATCTTCGTGATTGGCTTAGAGGTGAGTGACTTGGTGTCACAACAGACTCACAGTATGTAGGTCAATCTTGGTGATTGGCTTAGAGGTGAGTGACTGGGTGTCACAACAGACTCACAGTATGTAGGTCAATCTTGGTGATTGACTTAGAGGTGAGCGACTTGGTGTCGCAACAGACTCACAGCTTAATTAAAGAGGAATGATAAAAGTACGAATTGAACGATGATGAAGATAATGAAAGTATTACCTATGTGTACGTACGATGTATGATCACCTGTGAAAATGAGGAACGGTTTTTGAACGAAAAGTAAAGTATTTTAACTATAAAACTAGAACTCACTCAGCAACGCTGACTTTTATGTATTTTCCAGTTGGCAGGTGACAGGTTGCTGAGGATGGCACACGGGGGTGGCTACTTGGCGGGCAAGACTGACATCCATTATGTTTTGACGATACTGTTGTTTTGTAATTCATTCAATTAAATATTTTGTGACTTGTGAACTAAAATGTATTGCTTAACAACAGTGTTTTAAATGAATGGATGGTTTTTGTTTAAATAATTCCGCTGCTTAAAATTATATTATGTATGTTTTATGCTATGAATGACCAACTGTGAGGTGCCCGGGAAGGGGGCCTTACAAGTTGGTATCAGAGCTAAAGTTTAAGTGAAAAGGGTAAATTTTCCAAATAAACCTTAACTTAAACTGAGAATGGGACAGGAAGAGGGATGTCAGCCCGAGTAGCCATGTGCCATCAGGTATTGTTTTCTTAAAAATTAACCAGACTTATGTGTGTGTGCTATATGGATTATGTGTTCTTAGTAGATTCAGGTACTGATGTAGTCAGGATAGGGAATGCTTGGGGTGTGAAAAGTAAAGTAAGTGGCTAATCACAACTGGCCACTGTAATTAGGGACTTACTATACTTGACATAAACTGAGCTGTTCCTTGAATGACTGTTTTAGTGTTTGAATCTTATAGTGCATAGGAAAATGGCTGGGAAGAAACCTTCTAAGGCTGCTAGAGGTAGAGGTCGTCCGCGTACGACTAGGAACAGTACTAAAGCTCCTGAGACGACTCCTGTGAACCCTGAGGTTCCTAACTGGAATGAAGAAACCGAGAATGCGAGCCTGAATGCCTCAGCTAGGGAGGCGATTGCTGATGAGGTACACCAAGTCCTGCAGGCAGTTATGCCATCTGTGGTGACTGATGTTATTCGTGCTGTGAGGAATGAGGAAAGGAAGGAGAAGGAGGATAGGAGAGGGTCAACTGGGAAGGAAATCAAGGGAGGAGAGGAACGACCAGATCCAGAGATAGTAGTATCTGATGAAGAGGAAGATGATGTGGTAGGGGTGACGACTAAGGGATGCAATTACGGGGCATTCCAGAGGTGCAGGCCCCCGATTTTGACGGAAATAGCAATGCTGCTGCTGCTCACCATTGGGTAAGGGAGATGGAGGCGGTACTCGAGATCAGTGAGTGCCGGGAAGATCAGAAGGTGAAATTTGCCACCCACTCTTTTACCGACTCAGCACTATGTTGGTGGGACAATATTGTCCAAGCTGAGGGCAGCAGGGCTATAGGCAAGATGAAGTGGCCCGAGTTGAAGAAGTTGGTAGTTGAGGAATTCTGTCCTCACCGGGAACTTGACAAGATTGAGAGAGAGTTCCCGCAACTCGAGGCGGGAACCATGAACCACCAGCAATACACTGCCAAGTTCAATGAGATGGCGAGGCTGGTGCCAGATCAGGTGACACCGGTATCTCGCAAGATTAACCGGTATGTACAGGGGCTGCCAGTCGACATTCGTAGGCATTTGATTGCTGCACGACCAAGCACCTTTAGGTCGGCAGTAGACTTAGCTGGGGGGCTCTATGACGAGAGGGAAGTGATGGTGGTGGAGGCAAAGAAAACCGGTGGTGCTAACCGGAACTGGAATAGGAAACGGTTCGGGCGTGGTGGGTTTACCCCGAATAACAAGAAGGCGAGAAGGGATGACCGTAGGGTGGGGTCACCAAGCTCGGGACCCAAAAGATGTGACAAGTGTGGTAAGGAGCACGGTGGTGAATGTAGGTGGGGGTTAAACGTCTGTTTCAAGTGTGGGAAATCCGGTCATATGGCTAGAGACTGTAAGGCTGCGAGGTGTTTCAACTGCGGCGAAGTGGGTCATATGAGTAAGGATTGCAGGAAGTCGAGGTCCGAGAGTTCCGGGGGAAAGAAGGTGGCCGGGACTGAGGGGCAGAAGACGAGTGCCAGAGCTTTCACCATGACCAGAGGGGAGGCTAGGACGGACCCCGATGTTGTGTCAGGTACGTTTCTAGTAAATCCGACTCTTGCTTCTGTGTTATTTGATTCTGGTGCTAGTAAGAGTTTAATTTCTGCTACTTTCTGTGCTAAATTGCCTGTTAGTAGTAAATGCATTAGTGAGCCCTTTGAAGTAGAAACCGCTATTGGTAAGTCCACTAGAGTTACTGACGTGATAGAGGACTGTGCCATAGAGTTAGAAGGTCATAGGTTTACTGCTAGATTACATGTGATGCCCCTAGGTGGATTTGATGTAGTACTAGGGATGGATTGGTTGGCAACCTATGAAGCGAATATCGTATGTCGAAAGAAGATGATTAGATTGACGGCATCTGACGGAAGTCTGGTGACAATATACGGTGATCGGGTAACGGTGATTCCGAAGGTGATTTCGATGGCGGTGGCGGGGAAGTGCATGAGGCGTGGGTGCAACGCCTACCTATGTTATGTGAAGGATGTGGAAACGCCAACACCACAACTATCCGACGTCCTGGTTGTGTGTGAGTTTCCAGATGTGTTCCCGGAAGACTTATCGGGATTGCCACCTGACCGCGAAATCGAATTTCAAATTGATTTGATACCCGGTGCCCAACCTGTTGCTAAAGCACCGTATCGATTGGCTCCGACTGAGATGAAGGAGTTGATGGGGCAACTGCAAGAGTTGCTTGACAAGGGCTTCATTAGACCGAGTATCTCTCCTTGGGGTGCTCCGGTCTTATTCGTGAAAAAGAAGGACGGTAGCATGAGAATGTGTATCGACTACCGTGAATTGAACAAGTTGACAATAAAGAATCGGTATCCGTTGCCGAGAATCGATGACTTGTTCGACCAGCTCCAGGGTGCCAGTTGGTTCTCGAGAATAGATCTTCGATCTGGCTACGATCAATTGAAGGTAAAGGAGCAGGACATTCCTAAAACAGCTTTTCGTACGCGTTATGGACACTATGAGTTTCTCGTTATGTCATTTGGTCTAACTAACGCGCCAGCTGCTTTTATGGATTTGATGAACCGAGTGTGTCGGCCAATGTTAGATAAATCAGTGATTGTGTTCATCGATGATATCCTGATTTATTCGAGAAGCAAAGAAGAGCATGCCGGTCACATTCGGGAAGTATTGGAGACTTTGAGAAGGGAGAAACTGTTTGCTAAGTTCTCCAAATGTGCTTTCTGGCTACGCGAGGTGCAATTTCTGGGTCACGTGGTAAATGCAGAGGGAATCATGGTGGACCCAGCAAAGGTTGAGGCTGTGATGCAATGGAAATCACCAAAGACGCAATCCGAGATTCGTAGCTTCTTGGGATTGGCGGGCTATTACAGGAGATTTATTCAAGACTTCTCCAAGATAGCCTCACCTTTGACAAAATTGACCCGCAAGGACGTGAAATTCGTGTGGGGTCGAGAGCAGGAGACTGCCTTTGAGGAGTTGAAGACAAAACTAACACAAGCTCCTGTTTTGACATTGCCCGAGGTGAATGAAGACTTAGTGGTCTATTCAGATGCATCTTATTCTGGGCTAGGTTGCGTGTTGATGCAACGTGGAAGGGTAATAGCCTATGCATCTCGACAACTGAAAACCCACGAAGTCAACTATCCCACACACGATCTAGAACTAGCTGCGGTGGTTTTTGCGTTGAAGATATGGCGACACTATCTATACGGGACGAAGTGCACTATCTTCACAGACCACAAAAGCTTGAAGTATTTCTTCGAGCAGAAAGATTTAAACATGAGGCAAAGGCGATGGTTGTAGCTCATAAAGGATTATGACTGCGAAATCCATTACCATCCGGGCAAGGCCAACGTGGTGGCCGATGCCCTTAGCCGAAAAGAAAGGCCTGAGCCGATCCGGGTAAAGGCATATTAGCTAATTATGACCTCAGATGTAATGACTCAGGTTAAGGAGTTTCAAGACGAGGCTTTGAAAGAAGATCGTCTTAACTCCGAAAGGATGAGAGGTCTAGTTACGGAATTGGGTGAGAACACTCTTGGTGTTAAGACTCGATTTGGACGAATGTGGATTCCTCGATACGGGGATCTACGTGGTAGAATTATGGACGAGGCCCATAAGACCCGATACTCCATTCACCCCGGTGCTACCAAAATGTACCACGATATGAAGAAAGACTATTGGTGGCCGGGTATGAAACGCGACGTAGTGGAGTATGTAAGTAAGTGCTTGACTTGCTTACAAGTGAAGGCGGAACACCAGAAGCCCTACGGGAAGATCCAACCGTTGGATATACCCGAGTGGAAGTGGGAGCACATCACCATGGATTTCATCACGAAGTTACCACGTACCCCAAAAGGGTATGATGCCATATGGGTGATAGTTGACCGCTTGACAAAGAGTGCCCACTTCCTACCGATCCGCGAAACGTGCTCATCTGAAAGATTGGCGGATCTGTTCATCAAAGAAATTGTAGCTCGTCATGGTGTACCGATGTCTATTGTGTCTGATCGCGACACCCGGTTTACCTCTAAGTTTTGGAAGAGATTTCACGATGCAATGGGGACGAGAATACACATTAGTACAGCATATCACCCTCAGACAGACGGTCAGTCTGAGAGGACGATCCAAACACTCGAAGACATGCTTCGGGCGTGCGTGATCGATTTTGGAGGAAGTTGGGACAACCACCCACCGTTAGCAGAATTCTCGTATAACAACAGTTATCATGCCAGCATTGGCATGCCACCCTACGAGATGCTATACGGTAGGAGGTGTAGGACGCCCGTATGTTGGGGAGACATTGGACAGAAAGAACTAGGAGGTGTTGAGGTGATCGAAGCAACAACTGAGAAGTTGGAAAAGATCAAAGCCTTCATGAAGGCGGCGAAAGATAGACAAAAGTCGTATGCTGACAAGAGGCGAAGACCGATAGAGTTCAAGGTTGGTGACCGAGTCATGTTGAAGGTCTCGCCCTGGAAGGGAATCATTAGATTCAGGAAACGAGGTAAGCTAAGCCCGAGATATATAGGACCTTTCCGAATTGTCGAACGAGTAGGAGAGGTGGCCTATCGACTTGAATTGCCAGATGAGTTAAGTGGAATTCATCCCACATTCCATGTATCCCATCTAAGAAAGTGCTTAGCTGATGAAGACATGGTTGTACCACTGGAGGATATTGAGGTGGATGAGAGGCTCAACTACGTGGAGCAACCAGTGGCAATCATTGACCGTAAAGAAAAGAGGTTAAGAAATAAAGTGGTTCCTCTTGTGCGTGTACAGTGGAAGCACAGGAAGGGATCCGAGTCTACGTGGGAGACTGAAGAAGAGATGAGACAACACTACCCACATCTGTTTGAAGAATAACAGGTTTCGGGGACGAAACCTATATAAGGGGGTGGACTTGTAACACCCGTAATTTCTTATTAAAGAAATTAAAAGAACAAAATAGAAAGAGAAAAGAAAGAAAACAAAAGTCTACTTTTGTTTAAGGGCCAAAAGTGCCAAATGGGCAAACTTTCCATTTATTTTGATACAAAAGGTGGTATGGCCACCCACCCTTGTTCACATCATCACCAACTTTGGATTTTTAGAGAGAGAAAGCACAAGAGCAGAGAATTCTCGGGATTTTTGAAGAAGAACCTGAAAAACTCGAAGTTTTTGGTAAGAAATCTTGAGTTTTGAAGCTTTAGATGATTCTAGACCCGTAAATGTGCTTATAAATGTGTCTTGTGTGTTCGGGTGGTGTGGTGTGTGTGTTTTAGGTGTTAGAACAGTTGAGGAGGCTCGGGTGAAGGGTGTGAGATTGGAAGAGAACAACAAAGGTGAGTTTCTAGACCCCTTTTTACTCGTTTTTAAGTGTTTTGGGGCTGGAAAATGCATGTAAGTATGTTTTTATGAAGTGGGTATAATACCCGTATAATATGTGTATGTGTACATCTATAGAATATGTTTTGGGATGAACGTAGGTTTAAGTTTATGTTAAGTTTATGCCTGGAAACCATGTGTGCATGCTTAGAACTAGGCATTTTGATGTGAGGTAAAAAGTCCAATAGGACTCATACGCCCAACAGGGTGGTCGTATGACCAAATAATTATTCTAAGTGTGAGTTGAAGAGTCCAATAGGACTCATACGCCCAACAGGGTGGTCGTATGACCAGGTGATTATTCTAAGTGTAGGTTGAAGGGTCCAATAGTTCTAAAACGACCAGACTCATAAGTCTGAAAATCTGCTAAGTATGGGGACTTATAAGTCCAACAGGACTCATGAGTCCCACAGTACCCATGAGTCTGAAAACTAAGTAAGGGGTGAAAAGTCTGAATTCTGGTCGTATGACCAAAAAATATTTTCTAAGTATGGGATGGTACGACCAACAGGGTAAAACGACCAACAGGGGTCATACGCCCAGCAGTGCTCATACGCCCAGAGCCTGAAAATTTTCTAAGTGTAGCTGATGTGTCCGACAGTGGTGAAACGCCTAGAACAGGGCTCATACGCCCAAAATACTTAGACTTTTTTTACATATTTCCTTGGAGTCTGTGCAGTAGGGTTTCACCTGAATGTTGACTAGGACGTTATTGAATGTGAATGATGATGTTTGAATGTAATAATATCCTTTCTTAATATTATAATTAATATTATGATTAGGGATATTATTAAGAGTATGAATAATATTATTTATAATATTATTAGTATTATTATTATTAATACGCTTATTAATAATAATACTGTATGTTTCTATGTGAAATGATCATGATCAATAATTATTATCATTAATAAAGTGAAAGATTAATGATAAAGAGGAATGGAACGTGAACGAATGAACGAAAGTCTTGCAAGCAAATGAATGGAGGTGCACACCCCTGGCAGGTGTTAGCTCAACTATGATGCGGGTTCGCTACCCCGAAGGATGCACACAGGATCAATCCTTGAGATTGATATAGAGGTGAGTGACTTGCTGTCACAACAGACTCACAGGAATGTAGGTCAATCTTCGTGATTGGCTTAGAGGTGAGTGACTTGGTGTCACAACAGACTCACAGTATGTAGGTCAATCTTGGTGATTGGCTTAGAGGTGAGTGACTAGGTGTCACGACAGACTCACAGTATGTAGGTCAATCTTGGTGATTGACTTAGAGGTGAGCGACTTGGTGTCGCAACAGACTCACAGCTTAATTAAAGAGGAATGATAAAAGTACGAATTGAACGATGATGAAGATAATGAAAGTATTACCTATGTGTACGTACGATGTATGATCACCTGTGAAAATGAGGAACGGTTTTTGAACGAAAAGTAAAGTATTTAACTATAAAACTAGAACTCACTCAGCAACGCTGACTTTTATGTATTTTCCAGTTGGCAGGTGACAGGTTGCTGAGGATGGCACACGGGGGTGGCTACTTGGCGGGCAAGACTGACATCCATTATGTTTTGACGATACTGTTGTTTTGTAATTCATTCAATTAAATATTTTGTGACTTGTGAACTAAAATGTATTGCTTAACAACAGTGTTTTAAATGAATGGATGGTTTTTGTTTAAATAATTCCGTTGCTTAAAATTATATTATGTATGTTTTATGCTATGAATGACCAACTGTGAGGTGCCCGGGAAGGGGGCCTTACAATGAATTTCATGAGACTGAGACTCAGTCGCATATCACTTCAAAAAGTCAAACTTCCGGGTGTTACATGCTTTGAGCAGAAAGGAGAGAGAAAAACCTCTTCGTGTACGAGCCTTAAGATTAAGTGTGTACACTGACCTAATTGCAAGGCTGAAAGAAGCTCAAAGTGAAGCGTTAAAAGAGGAAAATTTAGCAGAAGAAGTTTTAACTGGAATGGAAAAGCGATTTGAAACAGGAAATGATGGTACGTATAAGTGCGAAGGGAGAACTTGGGTGCCAAAGCATGGGGGAATTCGAGAGGTAATTCTCGACGAAGCTCACAAATCTTGGTATTCAGTTCACCCTGGAAGTGATAAAATGTACAAGGATTTAAAGGCACTTTTCTGGTGGCCTGGAATTAAGAAATCAATCGCTATTTATGTCGGAAAATGTCTAACATGTGCCATGGTAAAAGCTGAAAACCAAAAACCACCAGGGACGTTGCAGCAGCCAGAAATCCCAGAATCGAAATGGGATAACGTCACGATGGATTTTGTTACTAAGTTACCCAGAACGTTTAGAGGTCATGATTCTATTTGGGTAATAGTGGATAGACTAACCAAATCAGCTCACTTCTTACCAATTCGGGAAGACTATGACATGTCAAGACTGGCTCAACTGTATATCAATGAAATAGTGGCTAGGCATGGTGTGCCACTATCAATAATCTCCGACCGTGATAGTCGTTTCACTTTGCGTTTGTGGAAATCACTCCAATGAGCTTTAGGAACCCGGCTGGACTTAAGCACGACTTACCAACCGCAAACTGACAGTCAAAGTGAAAGGACTATTCAAAGTATAGAAGATATGTTGAGAGCATGCGTGATTGATTTTGGTGGGAACTGGCATAACCACCTTCCATTGGTGGAGTTCTCCTATAATAACAGCTACCATACAAGCATCAATGCAGCTCCGTATGAGACTCTCTATGGTAGGAAATGTCGGTCACCCTTGAGTTGGAATGAAATTGGTGACAGCCAAGTGCTGGGACCCGACATCGTATTGGAAACCACCACTAAGATTTTCAAAATCAAGGAGCGTCTACGGGCAGCAAGGGACAGTCAGAAGAAATACGCTGACAACATACGCAAACCATTAGAGTTTCAGATAGGTGATAGAGTAATGCTGAAGGTAGCACCATGGAAAGGAACCGTGAGATTCGAAAAAGAGGAAAGTTAAGCCCAAGATACATTGGACCATACGAAATACTTGCAAGAATTGGCCCTATGGCTTACAAGTTGAAACTACCTCAGGAATTGAGTTATATACACGACACCTTCCATGTGTCAAACTTGAAGAATTGCCTGGTAGACAAAAACTTGGAGCTACCGTTGAAGAATTGCAAGAATCTGTTTTGAATGTTACAAAGGGTTGTACACCATGAATGGAAAGTATTAGCACAAGAACACCATGAAAAACCCCTCTTTCTACAAGTAGCAACCTCTTTAAACACTAGTTTGAAAACCCTTTTAGAAAAAGGTCATAACCTGCTCAAAAATAAGTTTTAGACACCCCAACAATCTAATTTTTAAGTTAGACCATGTTGTGGTAATTGTTAAACTCAAGTTACAATGATTTACACATGTGTAATGGTCGATTGTGACACTTTCTATATATTTGAAGTCTATGGATGTGTAGAACACCTAGGCCATGATTTGGGACTGTTATTTCAGTAGGTTTTGATGAATATTAAGAGTGTTAATAATGTTTAATCTATGGAATAAAGGACATGTTGTTTATAGACCCATTTTAGTCACTTTCGGGACCCGAAAACATGTTAAAATTACATAAAAACAAGAAAACGTGGGCTATAAAATTTTTAGATGGAATTACAGGTTCATTAAGGATTAATAAAGTGTTCTGGAGTCAATGGGAGTTCTTGGTGGTCAAAAGGTAATTTAATCGAGAGACGTTTTTGAGGAAAATCTAAGAAAATGGGTATAAGGTTAGAAATTATAAAAATCATGTTATTTCATTAGGATAAATGATAAAATAACTTATAAAGTAGAAAGGTTGGTCAAACAAGCTTTTAAAATGGTCAAACCCGGTTAAAAACACGTTTTAACGGTTTAAACATAAAAACGAGTCTTTCCACTACTAGAGGCAAATTTTGTGATTTAAAAGGTTGAAAACTTATAAAAATAACTTTAAAAAGTTAGCTACTTCTCCTAGACTCAAGAAAAACGTGAAAACTCATAGGTAACCAACTTAAGCCCTTCGGTTTTACCGTAACCGGCAACGTTAAACGCGTAATTTATAAACTGAGTCCATGAATTGAAAATTTGGGTATATGTGCTTAAAATTAAGTTAGATTAAGGTCTTGAACCTTATTTTTGGTTATAAAGGTCATCTAATACAAGAAACCAAACTTAAGGGTAGAAACTGTCAATTTTAAAACTTTAGGGGCTAAACTGTAAAATTTTGTTAAACTTCATAATCGACTTTAATAAGCACTGTAGTCACTTGAATAGCATATTTACCATATATTCTTGACTTAGTAATGTAGAAACCCTGGATTGTATGAGAAACCTTGACTTTCCATAAAAGGAAACTTTTTATACAAACCCTAATCGAATCAAAGCCGAATCCGACCAACTAAGACTTAGACACTCTTGTTGCACCTTAAATAGGTTTAGAGCAGTAGCTAATCCCTTAATATATTCATGTTAGGGTGCTAGACTTGAAATATTCCTGGCACATGAAGGATTTCTTCGGTTAATATCTAAGGTGAGTTCTAGTGATCCCTTTTTACTTACTGTTTTTGGGATGAAACATGCTCTTTGTTTTATGAACTATGATTGTGCTTTACTTGATGCTTGTATGTGGGACTTTTGGATACCTACTGATACTTATATCATGATCATTAATTCTTTTGTGAACCGCTTGCTTTATATGGATAGATCTATTTGGGGAATCCCCCACACACAGTGGCTCCCGCTACAGGGAGGTACCTCACTGAGATCCTGAGTGATCGTATGTGGCATGTAACAAGTTTTGATTAACAAACTATGGTGAACCATCCTAGCTGGTATGGTTCACTTATTTGAGGCTTGGTTCCTTCCTTCCTTCAGGAATATCCGGTTTAAACACAAGTTTAGAAGAGGCTAACCGGGACCAAGTGCAGGGTTGATTGTGATACCCCACGATGACAGATACTAAAAATGGTGCTTTTAAAATCAAATAAGATTTTTCATAAGTTTCACACTTGATTCTAAAACCTTTACTATGGACTTTAAGAGTTCCTTTTATTGTTTTGAAACTTTAAGCACTTGAATTCACCAACTTTTTAGTTGACACTATTTTCTTTTGAGCATGTTTCAGGTAACCCATGAAGACTCTTAGCTATTATGGAAGACTTAGACTCAACCCCGAGACCATGGCATTTGCTTGTGTGACCAAAATCATGACTTGAACAATTTGATTCAATGACTGTTTTTATTTTGTTGAACTATGTAAACATTTGGGGCTGGATCTGTTTCCAGCCCGGTGTCTTTTAGAACATTAAATTCCATGTGATGTACTCACCCTTTGAGCTCCTATATTGGTTTGTTTCCGCTACCATGTATGTTGTTGCTAATCTGTGACGTCCCACCCTACCTGGGCCCGGGGGTGTGACAATTTCTGAACTGAAAATGGTTAAACAAGAGTATTCAAATAGCCAGATGAACAACCAATTCCTCAGATCCCTGCCTGAGATATAGGACACTTACACCATTGTCCTACGCTCCAGTGCAAATCTGGGTACTCTATCTCTCACCCAACTTTATGGAAACTGCTTACATTTGAAAGAGAGATAGAATAGAAAAGGAAGTTGTCATCATCTGGTAAGCTCACCGATGACTTTGTATCAGGCAATACTGCACTGATAGGTCAGGAGTCAGAATATGCTGCATCAGAGAGTGCCTATGATGAGCATATTGATTTCTCTACTAATACTGAACATGCTTTTGTTGGTGTTGATGGTAGTTCAGCTGGTAGCAGTGATAACTTATGCTTTTTGATGGAGGATCTAAACGGCATTCCAGATGATGATCTGGAAGAGATGGATATTTTGAGACAAATGGCAATGATTAATATCAGATCTCAAAAGTTCTACAAAATAACTGGTAGGAAATTCCTTGGACTCTCTGGCAAAACCAAAGTTGGTTTTGACAAGAGTAAGTTGAGGTGTCACAAATGCCATAGGCTTGGACACTTTGCTAGAGAGTGTAGATCATCTGGATCTAACTCATGAGCACCCTTTATGACTTTCCCAAGCAATAGCTCACAGAACAAAGGGCAACATTCTACCAGTTCTGGTCATCCATCACAAGCTCAGTCATCACCTGCATATTTTGTCCCTCAAGGTCATATGCCATATCCTTACCCCTGCTTCTACATGCCACAGACCAGTCAAGTTCAAGCACCCATTGCTCAACAACCATATGCTCTTCTTGAGCCTCAACCATCCCAATCTCATCAACAATCTCAACCTCAACAACACAGCTTTTTCACCCTAGGAGTTGTTGACTGGAGCAGTTTAACAAATGATATGTCTGGTCATGAACAACTGTTTCCTGGTGCTGGTCAACATGGTTGTGACAATCCTTTTAGAAACCTTGCTCTCATGGCCCTAGAGTCTGCTGATAGCTCATCCTCCAATGCCTCCATATCACAGGTATCACAGCTATCCTCTGAGGCCAAAGCCAAGCTATGTTCTGAATCATGCATAGCCACATTTGCATCTATTAGAGAAGCAAAGTACTGAAGTGCATTGTTTGTTGAAAATAGCTGATGTAGTTACAACTACTGATGTGGTTATAACTACTGATGCCTAGTTTTCACAAATAAGTACTGAAGAACAAATTTTGTCCACAAGTACTGATGAGTAATTTTACACATAAGTACTGAAGACATTATTTGTTCACAATCTCTGAAGAAAAAATATTCACAAGAGCTGAAGGCCAATGAAACATCTGAAATTCAGACAAAGTCTGATGAGTAAATGTTGAGGTCAGGATGAAACAACTGAATTGATGATAACAGCTGATGAGTAACTTTACTCTTCAGCTGATTCAAACAACTGATGTTTCATTTCAAAACAACTGAAGGACAAAACCATGTCTTTAGTAGTTTATAACTACTGATGACTAACACCAAGTCCTCAGTTGTTTACAACATCTGAAGGACAAAACCATGTCTTCAGTAGTTTACAACTACTGATGACTAACAACAAGCTTTCAGTCGTTTACAACCTCTGAAGGTTAAAACAATGTCATCAGTCGTTTCAAACAACTGATGACTAACACCTAAACCTTCAATCGTTCCCTTTCAGCTGTTTCATAACCATTAGAAATACCTAACCCTAACTTCAGAGTTTTTTATTCTCTCATAACCTAACGATCAAAAACTCTGAAACCTCTCTCCTACCATTAATGGTGACCATACAACTCAAACCCAGACACAACTGTGTTGCCTATCTTACCAAATCACCATTTTGGAGCAAGTTTGATAATGCCATTGATCTCATGGTCGATTCCCAATACCAAACGGCCTTTCTCCTAAATCCGACCATCTATGCCGAATCATTACAACAGTTCTGGAAAACGTCACCCTCACTGGGGAGAATGATACCGAGGTCTCTCTTCTGTCATTTGTCAACAACCAACAGGTGGTCATCACTCCTACAATACTTCGCCAAACCCTAAAACTGAATGATGCCACTTTCCCCGCTGGCTATCCAAAGGGCACCACTGATCTATCCTTTGCCCATCATGGATATCAGGGTGATCTACATGCTTCTACCTGTAGGATTCTATATGCCCAAGACACGTAGAATATTGATGCGGCTAGTATGTTATGATTCAAGTCGGGTTATACCCAATAACAAGCTTAGGAAACACCAATTAATATTTAATTGATGATATGATCATGCAATTAAATATTTACACCAATTTAGAAAATGGGTTTTCTAAATAAGTTGCATATGAGAAGAAACAACTTATTAGAATATTTGTTCAACAATATTATTTGAAGTGTTATTTAAATAAGTTAAATAACACCAAATAATAATGAGAAATTATAACTTATAAGTTAATTGGTTAATTTTATAAGTTATAAAACTTGTACATACCATTAAATGGTAATTGTATGTCTAGTTGCAAGACCATTTTAATGTGTGTGTATGTGTTTAATTTAAAAAGGGAAAATCCATTTTGAATGAGTTTTTGGCCGTCCCCCCTCTATTTTCTCATTGGACCATTTTGTTTTGAGAACCACACACACATTAAGTGGTCTTGGGGTTCTCCTTTTCTCTACCATTCGCAATACATGCAAACAAGAAAAGCTCTCTATTCTCTCTCAAAAATCTCGGTTCTAGCACCTGAAAGTTGAGGGTTCTTGGAGCTTTTGTGGTGTTTCTTCCTAACAAGAAGGTGTGCTTGCAAGATAAGCTTGGGGTATACACACTTGAGGGTTCCTCCTCTTGGAACCTTGGTCGATTTCATCTTCCCACATCATCAAATTTGCTGCTGGAAGTTCACTATCTTGAAGGTCTTTTAGCAGCTTTCATTTTGGTGTTTTAGGTGTCCAAATCCAAGCAAGAATGATGCTTACTTAGAGCTTTGTGGGAGTCAACATTTGAGGACATCCAACCTTGAAGCTTTGGCCATATTTCAGCCTTCTAACTTCTTTATTTGGTCGACTTCTAACTGTTGAAACAGGTAGTTTGGCAGCCCCTTTGTGGCTGCCATATTGTGTTGTTTTTATGTACACATAGCATGTTTATTCACATATAATGATCCTTTGATTTATGGGTTTGTTTTAAACACTTATATGGTCACCTTAAGAATATAATTTTCAGCTTATAAAATCGGTTTTAAAGTTGTTATTCCGCTGCGTTTTCTGAAAGTTTAAATGGTTAAACTTGGTTTTATGTTCTGACAAACCCATCAGTGGCATCAAGAGCCTGTTATGTGGATAACTTGCTTGTTTTTGTCCTTTAAAATCGGTTTTAGAGGATGATTATAAACTCAAAATAGGCTGATTTTGGTTGATTGAATAAACCCCATGTCTTTCAAAGTTATATCTTCATGCTTATGATTAAACTTTGAAATATAGAAATATCAATTGGTTGACATGTTTGGTTGTTGTTTGTTTGGACAAACAAACCCGAATTTTCAGTTTATGTTGGCTGAAAATTTAGGGTTTAATGGGGTTTATTTTGTTTGTTGAATGATGTTTATGATTGTTCATATGACAGTGCATAACCTAGCTTAAGACCTTGTGTTGTTTTGGTTTGGATTGAATGTATTTATTTGATTATATTCATTCAATTTGGTTGTAAAGTTTTGTGGTTGTATTTTGTCAATTTATTCATTGGGATGTAATAATAGATTAGGAGTATTTTTCTCTTACTAGAAAATATGTATTAGGATATATATTTTGTAAAAGAAGATGCTTGGGAAGGAGGAACAAGCGGAAGACACAAAAGAAGAACTTGAAGCATATGGATGCAAGTTCAAGTGGGGGGCTAAGAAGACCTCAATTTTGTGTTGTATTCAACCCTTAGGAAAGACCAAATGACCACACTTGTGATGGAAAACAAGTGTGGTCACAATAGTAGCTAAGGTTATGCACATTATGGTTGTTTATGTTTATGCTTGTTTGAATGTTTGTTATTTGATTGTATGGTTGAAATTTTGACATGCATTACAAACTAATTAACAAACTTAACAAGCTATAAAAATGATGGTTCTTAATCATTAAAAGGTAATAAAAGTTTATTAAAATGATTTAATGATTTTAAAGATTAAAATAGGTTTTAATCAAAGGACCATAGGGTACCTTGTATTTGAAAGCATGCAAATACAAGTACATAGAGTTTTCTAAACTAGAATTATGAAATCTCTAAACATTTGAAAAACAAGATCAACACCGTCCTTTTACACAACACTTAAGTCACTTGGGAACTCTTAGTGGGATAAAGGTTACCTAACCACTTTGAGGGAACCTATGACTTAAGGTGAGAATGCCATATTCGTGGGATAAAGGACACCTAACCACTCATTTTTGCAAACTCACACGTGTGTGTAAATAGGTTGTCTTGATTTGCAAACCATGTTGAATGGATCACCTACAATATGGTTTCCAAATGGTGTTGATGGGATTAACATGCCGACTTTACATATGATGTTTAAAGTCGATCACATACCTCTAGAAGTTGCAAATGGTTGCAACCGTCAATTGTTGACCACCTTATTAATTTAAATTGTGGGATAAAGGTCACCTAACCACAATTTAAATGTAATGTTGGGTTCTAGATTTTAATATAGAATGACCTTAAAAGGCATTAATTATTAAAAGTAGTAATATCGAAAATACTAAAATAGATCTTTGTTAAATTTTGTAGATGGCCACCAATAATGACAATCACGATAACTCATCCGCGTCCACCCAATCACTATGAGCGATCCTCCAAAAGGAATGTCTAAATCATAACAAGTTTATAGATTGGTATCAAAACTTGAGAATCGTTCTCAAGCAAGAGAGAAGATCATATGTTTTAGACGACCCTATCCCCGATCAACCTACTGAGGATGATGAGGAGGCCTATAACGATTGGCTGAAATACACTGAGGACTCCATCCAAGTGTCTTGTCTCATGCTAGCGAGCATGACTCCGGATCTCCAAAAGGAGTATGAACATCATGGAGCTTACGACATGATAACCCAGCTGAAGGAAACGTTCCAACAGCAAGCAAGGGTTGAGCGCTTCGAAACGGTTCGAGCACTCCATGCATGTCGTATGGACGACAGCCAATCTGTTTCATCTTATGTACTTAAGATGAAAAGTCATATTGACCGCCTCGAGAGGCTAAATTGTCCCGTCTCGAAGGAATTGGCCACGGATTTGATTCTAAATGGCCTTACCAAGAAGTTCGAGACATTCGTGTTGAACTACACATGAATGCATGGGACAAAAGCATTGGTGAGCTTCACTCAATGCTCAAAACGGCCGAGGCGGCCATGGGTAAAAGGGTTTTACCCGTTCTCACCATCAATGATGGTGGGAACAAGAAAAGGCCTTATCCCGCACCCAAGGCAAAAGTTGCCAAGGGTAAGGGGCCCATTTTGGGAAAGGGGAAAGGGGTGGAAAGGGCGCCACCCAAACCACAACAGAAGAAGCAAAAGGTTGCTACTAATGACCCATGCTTCAAGTGTGGGGAGATTGGACATTGGGCAAGGATTTGTCCCGTCCATCTCCAAGAGTTGAAAGCAAAGAGGGATGCCGGGCAGACCTCAGGTACAATATACATGATTCATATTGATCTTAAGGTTACATCTTCAAACACATGGGTATTAGATATCGGATATGGAACTGATATTTGCAATTTGTTGTAGGGGTTCACAAGAAGTAGGGACTTCAATCAAGGGGATGTAAGCCTCTTCATGGGCAATGGAACTAAAGTCTTAGTTGAAGCTCGTGGGGACTACATCCTAAAACTTCCAAGTGGCTTGGAAGTTATTTTGAAGAATGTTTTGTATGCTCCTAGTTTGACTAGGAACATTATTTCTGTATCCCAATTAAGACATTATGATTATGTATTATCTTTTATTGAAAATGATATTTATGTTTCTTTAAATGGTATGTTCAATTTTAAAGCTATTCCCATTAATGGTATTTATGAATTGGTTCATGAAAATACTTTAAATAGTTCATTGTACCAAACTAACACCAAGAAACTCAAGTTGGACTTGAGTGATACCTATCTTTGGCATTGTCGTCTTAGTCATATAAACAAGAAACGTTTACAAACACTTCAAAAGAATGGTCTTTTAAAAACAAATGAATGTGATTCATTTGATGTTTGTGAATCTTGTTTACAAGGTAAGATGACTAAGGCACCTTTTAATGGAACTACCGAAAGGGCAAAAGATTTATTAGGAATCATACATTCGGATGTATGTGGTCCTTTTAAACCAATGACTAGGAATGGTGAAAGATACTTCATTACCTTTACCGACGATTATAGTCGCTATGGGTATGTGTACTTATTAAGGCACAAAGATGAAGCTTTTGAAATGTTCAAAATCTTCAAGAATGAAGTAGAAAATCACCTCAACAAGTCAATTAAAGTTCTCCGTACCGATAGAGGAGGTGAATACCTAAGTGATGCTTTTCAAGATCATCTTAGGAGTTGTGGGATTGTCTCACAACTCACTACACCTGGAACACCATAACATAATGGTGTGTCTGAGAGGAGGAATCGAACCTTAATGGATATGGTTCGATCTATGATGGCTAGAAGCACACTGCCTCTATCATTTTGGGGTTTTGCTTTGCTCTCCGCGGCCCGTATTCTAAATATGGCCCCAACCAAAAAGGTGGAAAGGTAACATTTTGAGATATGGCATGGAAGAGTTCCATCCCTATCATACTTAAGGGTTTGGGGATGTGAGGCTTATGTTAAGACTCCTACCCCAAACAAATTGGAAGTCCGATCCACCAAGTGTATCTTTGTTGGATATCCTAGAGATTCTATGGGATATTATTTCTATGATCCACTGGAACAAAAGGTGTTTGTTGCCAGTAAGGGTGAGTTCTTAGAAGCAAAGTTCCTTATGGAAGGAGCTAGCAGTAGAACAGTGGATCTTGAGGAAGATCAAGAACCACAACCCGACACACGTTTGGTTGAAACTAGCACTCAACATGAGGATGTTGAGGATGATCAAGGGGTTGATCAATGCACGCAAGACGTTCGCAGAAGTGGTAGAACTAGTAATCCACCTGAAAGATATGGATTTTTCATGGTTGGATGCTATGTGGTTGATTCAGATGAACCAACCACATACCATAATGCAATGTCTAATTTGTATTGTGACAAATGGCTAGAAGCCATGAACGTTGAGATGCAATCCATGTATGACAAACAAGTTTGGGAACTTGTTGTACCACCTCTTAATTCCAAGGTAGTTGGAAGTAAGTGGGTTTTCAAGAAGAAAACCGATATGCATGGAAACTAGGATACTTATAAAGCTAGACTTGTAGCAAAGGGTTTCACTCAAACTCAAGGGGTTGACTATGATGAAACCTTCTCACCTGTTGCGATGCTAAAGTCTATAAGGATATTGTTTGCCATAGCTGCTCATTATGATTATGAGATTTGGCAAATGGATGTCAAAACCGCTTTCCTAAATGGATATCTTGAGGAAGATGTCTATATGGTTCAGCCTGAAGGTTTTGTCGATCCAAAACATCTTAATAAAGTATGCAAGTTAAAGAAATCAATCTATGGATTGAAACAAGCATCGAGAAGCTGGAATCATCGTTTTGATGAGGAGGTAAAAAATTTGGCTTCATCAAAAACGCTGATGAGGCTTGTGTATATAAGAAGGCTAGTGGGAGTACAATAACCTTCCTACTGTTGTATGTTGATGACATAGTACTATTTAGAAATGACATTCCAACCTTGGAAGGTGTAAAAACCTTGCTTGGAAGTTGTTTTTCCATTAAGGATCTTGGTGAAGCCGCCTATATTCTAGGAATAAAGATCTATAGGGATAGATCAAGGCGGTTGATTGGTTTAAATCAAAGTGCATACATTGATAAAATCTTGAAAAGGTTCAAGATGGAGAGCTCTAAGAAAGGTACGGTACCTATTCAAAGAGGAACGATATTGAGTACGACTTAATGTCCAAGCTCAAAGGATGAGCAAGATAAAATGAAGGCAATCCCATACGCATCTGCTATTGGATCCATCATGTATGCGATGATATGCACTCGACCGGACGTGTCATGCGCCTTGAGCATGACGAGCAGATACCAGCAAAAACCTGGAAACAGTCATTGGATGGCTGTTAAGAACATACTTAAGTACCTAAGGAGGACAATAGATATATTCCTAATCTATGGATCTGGTGATGAGGAACTCGTTGTAAAAGGTTACACGGATGCGAGTTTCCAAACCGATCGTGAAGATTCACGGTCACAATCGGGATATATTTTCATTCTGAATGGAGGAGCGGTCTCTTGGAAGAGCTCCAAGCAGGATGTGGTGGCTCTATCAACTACAGAATCAGAATACATCGCCGCCTCATTGGCAGCTCAAGAAGCTGCATAGTTGAAGAAATTCATTGCCGATCTAGGGGTTGTCCCTTCCATTCAGGACCCCCTAGAGATCTTTTTTCATAACAAGGGTGCGATTGCTCAAATCAAGGAACCCCGTGCTCATCAAAAGACTAGGCACATTGAGCGGAGATTCAACTACATACGAGATGAAGTTGATAAGGGAAAGATATGTATTTGCAAAGTTCACACGGATCAAAACATTGCGGATCCTCTCACGAAGCTCCTTGAAAAGACAAAGCATGAAGGTCATACTTATGCCGTGGGACTTTGATATTCTATTGATTGGATTTGATCTGTAAATTTTGTATTTGGATATCTGGAACTCTTTATTATTTGAATGAAATTATTTGGTTATAATGTTTCATTTAATGTTCAAATTTAGGATGTTTAATCCATGAGTAAATTGTTTACTCTAAATGTCCGCAGTCGTTCATACTTGTGGGAACAAGTGTGAGGGTAAGATTATTATGAACTTGGATTGGTTGATATTCATAAGGATGAATATTGAGCAATGGGTTGCTACCAAGGTTCATAGATATTTGTGGGATACAAATATTGGACTAACCCGCATCTCAAATTTTACTACATGGAATCTTATTGATTGATCATAAGTAAATTTGAGTAAAGGCGAATATCATTTGGTATCCTCTGACCTGAGATACATATTGGGTTTTGATATTCACCAAGTATTATACCTTGAGCTAATTCTTCACTGTCCTGAAATAGTGGACAGTACATAAAGGTATGTTCAGGTATAACACGAGGTGTTTGTGAGAAACGTATGTAGTCAAGATGGAATTTCTTCCTCTTATTCGTTGAGAGCAAGATGTCTAAGGCCAGATTAAGTTAAATCAAAAAGGAATGATCATTCTGTGTCCTTGGATTTAACATGCCATCTGAAACAAAATGATAGATGATTGATTCACCTAAATCATTTCAAGTAAGGTACTTGAATGGGATGATGTTATTGAATGGCTATAAGTCATGCGTATTAAGGGTAGTAAACCGTTGTTAGGCATTATTTACTGCTTGCATCAATCTTCTATGAATCTTGGGCAAGTAGGAGATTGTAGGATTCTATATGCCCAAGACACGTAGAATATTGATGCGGTTAGTACGTTATGATTCAAGTCGGGTTATACCCAATAACAAGATTAGTAAACACCAATTAATATTTAATTGACGATATGATCATGCAATTAAATATTTACACCAATTTAGAAAATGGGTTTTCTAAATAAGTTGCATATGTGAACCAGCTAAATGCTGAGGGACTTGTTAGCCTTGCAGTCCCTGCTATGGCTGTATTACCTGAAGTATACTCCAGGCACAACTCTGACCAAACACTGAAACAGGCTGCCAAGCTGCTAAAACCCAAGCAGCGGGAACCCATAGCCTCCACCTCCAAATCTAAAGTCCCCACCAAACCCAAATCCAAAAAGCCCAAAAGGCTACTCAGGGAGATGAGTCCCCTGAGGATGCCCCTGCACAACAAAGGCAGTAAATATCTACTGGCATTAATCCCCAGTAGATACAAGGACTCCACCAACCTCAACCGCTCAGGCATCCTCTTAACAGGAGCCTGAAGCAACCATTTTCGGGGTAGCCACATCTCTGGAACCTTTCTCACTTAAGAAGGTTACCATTGAAGAGCACCACTCTCCCCAGGTGCAAACTGCTTCACCCTAATCTCCCAATGCAACCGCCCCTCAAAATCCAACCCTTATTATTGCAAAAATGCTGACTCAGCTCAACACTCCCCCCTCTCCCCAGGAACCTATAACAACTAGGCAAACCCCAACCAATGAGAGTGAGGAACAAAGTGTTGCTGAGAGCCCACAGCATAGGGATTATTATGTTCAATCTCCCAGTGTGGCAGAGGAGATAAGAACATCTGGTGAGGCTGCCATTTCTCCTACTTCAGCACATGAACAGGATGAAGCTAGTAACATCTCTAAGTCCTCACCAGAGGCAACTACTGATGAAAGATTTAATCCTGAGGCAGGAAGTCCCCAGTACCAAGACAAAGGGGCACATGTGGATACTGAGCCACACTCAGCACATGTACACCCTGATCCAATCAAGAGGTCAGGTGATTCAGCTACAGCTGATGATGACCTGGGCTTCTTTTATAATGTTCTAGCCCAGAACACTATTCTTGAAGAGGAGGTAAGTAGATTAAAAGAGCTACTTGCCAAACTCTCTCAAATATCAAGTCCATCTGCCACCATAATAACCTATTAGATGGCACCTTCATCTGAAGTTCTCATAAACACAGAGCCACTCCTAAAATCTCGACCACCAGCCTCTGCTACTGGCACTATTTGTCAGGGATAGAACCCCCCTGAGCAAATAGCTACTATCTTTCAAAACTCCCTGCCTCTCATCACACCCATTATCACTGACATTGTGATTAAAACCCTTGATGAGAGGCTTCCCTCTACTATACAGCCACTGGTGGATACTGCTGTGACTAAGAAGCTTTCTGATGGTCAAACCCTTGCAACCAATGCAACCAAAAAGGGGGAGACTCAGTCAGTGAAAGCCATCAAGAGAAAGAGAGTGGGGGAGGAAAAAGAGAAAGAGAAAGAAACTGAGAAAAAGGTGGAAATGGAGAAGGAGTTGGTTGTGGAGACTGAGAAAGAGAAGGAGGTTGAGAAGTGAACTGACATGGAGAAAGTGACTGAAAGTGCAAAAGACTTTCATGTCACATACAAGAAGAAGAGGGGAGAAAAGGAGTCTGAGAAGAAGTTGGATGAGATGATAAAGGAAACTAATGCCTGATGCCCAACACAGCCGATCAATGGATAACATCATTGATTAGTTGTTTAGGCAGGGTTTTGATACTACTCAACTTGACTCAGAGATCCGGAAGTTAGAGGTACAAGAGATAGAAAACCGATGGACTTGCTATAGCCAAGAAGAGAAGGAGAGACTTGAGGCTATGGCAAGATTCACTTTGAAGTATCTGGGGAGATCAGTCCTGGAGATCAAGTCATGGCCCAGGGACAGCATCATGGCAATAACCACCAAGATCTGCTTGTCTGAGGTATTTACCAAGGGGCTGGTCATAGAAGCCCTAAGTGAAGCTGATGCTGGGAGCAGGACTGAGCTAGACAAACAAACCAAAACCTCACTCACATCCAAACTGCTAGAATAGCCTGCCCAATCTCCCACACCAAAACAATCCACATCAAAACCCACAAAACCAACTCCCTTGCCCACAAAACCAATAGCCGATGATGCACCCTTGAAGAGGAAGAGAAGGGTGTTGAGGCTAGAAGAAGAAGTAGAAGAAGATGATGAGGAAGAATATAGGCTACCAATCTCGACTGTCATGTCATTGCCTAAGGCCAAAAGTCTCCTCTAACAATTACTCCTGAGCTCCAAAGACAAACAGTTAAAGTGAAGGTAGAAGAAGAAGAGCATCACAAACTACATGATGAGGAGTTGTTGAGAAGGGTAGACAAAGCATATGCAGCCTCCTCATTAATCATAAGCATGAGGAAGCAAGCTCAGAGGTTATACACTCTCAAGCATACACTCTAATATCAGAAAGAGAGAGTGAGGATTTGGCCTGATCCCAGGGTGTCTTATAGGATCCAAAAGAAAACCATTCCTCAGAGATACAATGGGCAAGTGAAAAAGATTGTAGATGCAGTGATCACACTTGCCATTGTAGTATCACCCTCGGAGATCCTTGAAGATTTCAAGAAGGCCTATACGTCTAATACGCCCCCACAAAAGATGCTGGAAAATAGAATGGTGAAAAAGGGGCTGGTGTATAAGAGGCTTAAGGAAATCAGGAAGGATGAGCTCCACTTACTACTAGAGGGTAATCACCTTGATGAGTTTGCATACAGAGAGATCACAACAGTGGAGCTCAAGAAAGGAAAGCATGTCAAATACCTCATTGAGTTCTATGGGCCTGAAGGATTCTTTGAGGGAGAGGCAGAAGAGCTCACCATGGAGGAACAGATAGTATTTTTGGAAGCCTACACTAGAGAATCATATAGGCTCATAGTTGGGAAGTAGGTCTCATGGATGGGGTAACAGCTCTATGTCCAGTTCCCCAAAACAGAGTTCACATCCATCCTTTGCCAATCAGATCTTTGAAGACTTCTTCCTAGGCCTATGCTGATATGGGTCATTCTAAGCTGATGCAGAAGAAAAAGACCAATCATTTTGCCTCAATAAGTGGGACATTCAATAATCTTAAAGGTTTTGGCTACATTGGTTCAGGGGGAGTTTGTTGGACCAAAATAACCAATGAGCCAGATCAGAAAAACCTTTAAGTCCCTCAAGACATCACTACAACTACTGAAGGCCTCATCAGCTGTTTGACAAAGACTGAAGAGTTCATCAGCTGAAGACTAAAGTACTGAAGACCATCAGCTGAAGTACAAAGACTGAAGACAAAGACTGAAGACATCAGCTGATGACAACAACTGAAGACATCAGCTGATGACAACAACTGAAGTTCAAGTCTGAAGTCCAAGTACTGAAGCCTTCAGAGTTTGTCACAACAGCTGAAGAAGTATTCTTCAGTTGTTATGATGATTTCCTTTCAGACTTTTCTTTCCAGTAGTTTCATTTCTATTTCAGTACTTGTAAAACGACTGAAGAGCATGTTCTTCAGTCGTTGTAGTTTCAGTAGTTGTAGTTTCAGTAGTTTCTTATCAGTAGTTGTAGAGATAGTTTACACTTGTGTTTTGTAAGATGTTAGCTGTTTGACATCTTCAGTAGTTGTGTATCTATCAGTAGTTTGTTGTAATAACAGTTAGATGTCACTGTCAAGTGACATCAGCTGACGTCATCTTTCCCTATAAAAGGAAAGATAACCTAATTGTAATGTGCCAAAGCTTATATTGAATGAAATACATCTTTTGTGCAGAAACTCTCTCTTATTCAATAACCATACTATTACATTGCTATATCTCTTGTGTTCTTGTTTGAATTTGTCTAATTCGTGTACTAACTCTGCTGCAAATCTAATCTAATTGATCAAACTTGATGCTGAGATCCTTTCACATACCTGCCCGGATGGTTCACCATAGTTTCTTAACAAAACCTGTCACATGCCACAAACGACCCCTCAGGATCTCACTGGGGTACCTCTATGCAGCGGGAGCCATATGAGTCAGTAATGAAGTTTGGCAAAATTTTACAGTTTAGCCCCTCATGTTTCAAAATTGACAGTTTCTTCCCTCAAGTTTCAATTCATGTTCTAAATGACTTTTATGACCGAAAATTAGACTCTTAAAGTAAAAATTGACTTATTATTGGGTAAGTGTTCCAAATTTCTAGAATATGGTTCCGGTTTAAAAACCTACGCGTTATCGTTCCCGGCTACGGTAAAACCGGAGAGTTTTAACAGTTAATTAGGGATTTTTCATAAATCTGAGTCTTGGACCAGTAGGTACCATTTTAAACATATTTTTATTAGCTTCAAGTCGCTAAATTACAAATTTTTTTCTCCTAATAGTTGAAAGCCTCGTTTTTACGTTTAACCCGTTAAAACGCGTTTTTACCCGAATTTGACCATTTAAAAGCTTGGTTGACCACTATTTCAAATCCTTTAGGTCTTTTAATGCTTAACTTACTGAAACGACTCCTGGTTAATCCTTTAGGTCTTGGACCAGTAGGTACCATTTTTAAACTCCTTTTCTTGGATTTTTCCCAAAAACGACTCCCGGTTAATACCCGTTTTTAGTTAAAAATCCATTTAACTTCCCTTTTTTACCATTTAGTCAATAAATCAGTTTTAAAACACGTTGTTACCCCTTATAGAGCCTGGAGTACTTTTTAAAATGGCTAAAATCCATGCTTTTTTGTTTTACATTTGTTTTACCTCATTTCGGGTCCCGAAAATGACTAAGGTGGGTCTACTCTTAACATGTCTTTAATTTCCAGAGGTTGACCACTTAACACACAATTAATATTCAACAAAAATTTCTGAAATCATGTCTCGAAGTCATGGCTAGGTCACCAAAACCACAATGAACCATCAACTTAATGATTTAGCCATAAACGGCCATAACACATGTGTAAATGGTTATAACTTGAGCTTAAACATTACAAAAACCTCATTTAACTTCAATATCAGATCATTAAGGTGTTCCAAAGTCGTTCATGTGCAGGTTATGAACTTTGGTTGAGAGGATTTTCAAACAAGTGCTTAAATGGTGTTGTTTCATGTACAAAGAAGGTTTCCAAGGTGTAACCCGTGAAATGACCACATGTTCGAGTTGTTGTTGTTTTTTGAGTGTGGCTGAGAATGGAGAGGATTTGAGAGATTTTGCGAGTAAGAGTGTGTGTGTTCAGCTGGAGATTCTGAAAATGTGAGGGAGATGGAGTGTATGAAGTGGTGTGAAGTGTTGCATGCAATGTGAGTGGGTAGAAGGGGAGGTGGTGTAGAAGGGCGGTGAATGGTGGAGAGAGGGGCGGCTGATTTGGCCTTTAGTGGGAGGTTTTCTAATTAAATTTTTAAATGTAAAATAATTATTATGTCATTTTATTTTTGTAGTGTAGTAGTTAAATGGTAAGAGTTTTTAGTTAGTAGGTATCTTGTGCATGGTTATGCATGCATTAGCCAAATGTTTTCAAGTGTGAACATACGCACTCATTTTAATTGCTTCTATTAGAGTCTCGCATTCTAGCTAGGGTGACTAAGTAACATTCCCGGGCACTAAGTTTCCTATGTAAAAAAATTTTTGCATTTACAAAAGTCTCCATAAAACACAAGTCATAGAGGGGAAGAGATGCGACTAAAATAACTCAACCGCATTAATCTGGTGCGGCTAAGTGCTCATCCGCATTAACCAAATGTGGCCGAAGCACTCATTCGCATTGACTACATATGAACGAATCTGTCAATCGCATTGACCAAATGCGGAAGGATTTCTCAATCGCCTTGACCAATGCGGAAGAATACCTTATTCGCATTAACCAAATATGGATGACCATGGGAAAAATTCTAAAAAGAATCCATTTAGGGCTAAGGCACCCAATTGAATAGTCCACAAGGATGAAACTAACATGCAAAATAGTATTAATAACATGAGCCGAACGGGAAAAGATGCAAGTTGATAGGGTTGGAGTTATGACCTAAAGGGCGGTTGTTACATTCTCTCACCGTTTAGGAAATTTCGTCCCGAAATTTTAGCTTCGATTAGAATCTAAACTGGTGGGTTTGAAGAGGTGTGGATAATTCTTCCTCATCTCATCTTCACGTTCCCAAGTGAATTCAGGTCCTCGTCTCGAGTTCCATCTAACCTTGAACTTGGGTATGCGGCTCCGCCTGAGTTGCTTAACCAAGCGGTCCGTGATCTCTATGGGTTCTTCCACGAAGTTCAGCTTATCATTGATTCTTATCTCCTTCAACGGTAGCTCCAAGGTTTTGTCTACCAGACACTTCTTCAAGTTTGACACATGGAAGGTGTCGTGTATATAACTCAACTTCTGTGGAAGTTTCAATTTGTAAGCCACAGGACCAATTCTTGCAAGTATTTCGAATGGTCCAATGTATCTCAGGCTTAACTTTCCTCTATTTCCAAACCTCACTGTTCCCTTCCATGGTGCTACCTTCAGCATCACCCTGTCGCCCACTTAAAACTCTAATGGTTTTTGTCTCCTGTCAGCGTATTTCTTCTGACGGTCCGTTACTGCCCTTAGACGCTCCTTGATTTTGAAAAACTTATAGGTGGTCTCCAACATGATGTCGGGTCCCAATACTTGGCTATCACCAATTTCATTCCAACTCAATGGTGACCGACATTTCCTACCATAGAGAGCCTCATACGGAGCTGCATTGATACTTGCATGGTAACTGTTATTATAGGAGAACTCCACCAACGGGAGATGGTTATCCCAGCTCCTACCAAAGTCAATCACGCATGCTCTCAGCATGTCTTCTAAAGTTTGAATAATCATTTCGCTTTGACCGTCAGTTTGCGGGTGGTAAGCAGTGCTTAAGTCCAGACGGGTTCCTAAGGCTAGTTGGAGTGATTTTCAGAAATGCGAAGTGAAACGGCTATCATGGTCGGAGATTATTGATAGTGGCACACCATGCCTAGCCACTATTTCATTGATATACAGTTGAGCCAGTGTTGACATGTCATAATCTTCCCGAATTTGCAAGAAGTTAGCTGATTTAGTTAGTCTATCCACTATTACCCAAATAGCATCATGACCTCTAGACGTTCTGGATAACTTAGTAACAAAATCCATCGTGAATTTATCCCATTTCCATTCTGGGATTTCGGGTTGCTGTAACGTCCCTGACGGTTTTGGGTTTTCAGCTTTTACCGTGGCACAAGTTAGACATTTTCCGACATAAACAGCGATTGATTTCTTGATTCCACGCCACCAGAAAAGTGCCTTTAAATCCCGGTACATTTTATCACTTCCGGGGTGAACCGAATACCTAGATTTATGAGCTTCGTCGAGAATTACCTCTCCAATTCCCCCATGCTTTGGCAGCAATGTTCTCCTTTCGCACTTGTGTGTACCATCGTTTCCTGTTTCAAATCACTTTTCCATTCCAGTTAACCCTTCTCCTACTAAATTTTCCTCCTTTAACGCTTTACTTTGAGCTTTTTTCAGCCATGCAATTAGGTCCGTGTACACACTTATCCTTAAGGCTCGTACACGAAGAGGTTTTTCTCTCTCCTTTCTGCTCAAGGCATCTGCCACCACATTGGCTTTACCGGGATGGTAACAAATTTTGCACTCGTAGTCGTTTAACAGCTCAACCCATCTTCTTTGTCGCATGTTTAGCATCTTCTGGTCAAGAATGTGTTACAAACTTCGATGGTCAGTGTAAATGACGCACTTAGTGCCATAGAGGTAGTGCCCCCACATTTTGAGAGAAAACACCACGGCACTTAATTCCAGATCGTGCGTAGTATAGTTCCTCTCGTGATCGTTTAGCAGTCTAGATGCATAGGCAATGACCTTGTTGCGTTGTATTAGCACGCATCCTAGCCCTTGACGCGAGGCATCACAATAGACTATGAAGTCTTCGACTGCTTCTGGAAGGGCCAGAACAGGTGCACTGCATAACTTTTCCTTAAGCGTCTCAAATGCTTCATCTTGTTCTTGTTCCCACACAAAGGCTTTGTTCTTCTTAGTCAGTGCGGTCAAGGGTTGCACAATGCGTGAGAAGTCCTTTATGAATCGTCGGTAGTATCCGACCAATCCTAGGAATTGCGTAATCTCAGTGGGAGTTTCAGGAATCTTCCAATTCTTTATGGCTTCAATCTTGGAAGGGTCAACTTGAATCTCATTCTCATTCACTACGTGCCCTAGAAATTGGATCTCTCGCATCCAAAATTCACATTTAGAAAATTTGGCATATAGTTGCTCATTCTTGAGTAACTTAAGAATTAGTCTGAGATGCTTCTCGTGCTCTTCCTTACTACCAGAGTAGATTAGGATGCCGTCTATGAACACGGTCACAAACTAGTCGAGATAAGGGCGGCATAGACGGTTCTTGAGGTCCATGAACGCTGCTGGGGCATTAGTCAGTCCAAAGGGCATGACTAAGTACTCATAGTGTCCATACCCAGTTCGGAAGGCCGTCTTGGGTATGTCTTCTTCTCTTATCTTTAGTTTGTGGTAACCGGATCTCAAATCTATCTTGGAGAAATAGCTTGCCCCTTGAAGTTGATCGAATAGGTCGTCTATCCTCAGAAGAGGGTAACGGTTCTTTATGGTCAACTTATTTAACTCCCGGTAGTCAATGCACATACGTAAGGTTCCATCCTTCTTTTTCACAAATAGCACCGGGGCACCCCATGGAGAGACACTTGGTGTATGAATCCTTTGTCCAGTAGTTCTTGAATTTGCACCATTAGTTCTTTCATTTCAGGAGGGGCGAGTCGATACGGCGCCTTGGCTACTAGTGCAGCGCCATGCAGCAAATATATTTGGAACTCAACTTGTCGATTCGGGGGAAGTCCTGGTAGGTCTTCCGGAAACACTTCTGGGTATTCAGAAACTACTGGGATATCTGCAATCTTCTTATCCTCTTTGGTCTTTATCACGTAGACTATGAAAGCTGAGCATCCCTTCCTTAAGCTCTTGGTATCTTTTAAATGGATATCATGGGGCATAAAGTGTTACTCCTTTCTCCTTGCACCACTAACACTTCCTTGTTGTTCAAGAGTATCTTGAGTAGGCGTTCATCGCATACAATTTCGACTCTATTCTTAGCTAGCCAGTCCATACCAACAACCACGTCAAACCCTCCTAGCTTAATGGGCATCAGATCTATTCTAAATGTGTTTCCCTCAAGATTCAATAAGCAATCCTTGATGATCTCATTAGTTTCTAAAATGTTACCGTCGGCTAATTCAATGGTAAACACGTTGGTTAAGGTACACACATCTAAGTCAATCAAAGATCTAAAAGCATTAGAGATAAAACTAGCAGTCGCTCCAGTATCGAACAAAATAGTAGCAGGATGGTTGTTTACAAGGAACGTACCGTGAACCACATAAGGTTCCTTTCGAGCTCCAGCCGGATCCATCACGAATGCTCTTCCCTTAGGCTTGTTGGACTTCGCATCCTTATCTCTACCCAGCTTAGGACACTTGCTCCTCATGTGTCCTGGATCCCCATATTCATAGCATTGCTTTCCTGGTGTGTAAGTACAATCCTTGATTAAATGACCTGTCCTCTTGCATCTGAAACAGGGCATCGGGTTACATTCCCCTTAATGGTGTTGTTTGCACTTATTGCAAAACGGGCTTGTCCCCGAGTACAGTCTCCGAGTCTTGCTTCCCTTATCTTCACGTCTCGCACCTTCAAAACTCTTTCTACCTGACCCGCTACTACTTCCAACCTCTCTCTTTACTTCAAACCACTTTCTTTTCTCACTAATAGACTTCCTCTTCTTATCAGCCCTAGTTTGCTCAGTCCATCCAGCCCTAACTAAGTCATCAGTCAAACTGCTGGTAAGGTCAACTGCAGATTGTAGATTCAAGGGTTTGGAGGAGCGGACCATTCCCCTAACTCTAGGATGTAGCCCCCATATGAATCATGCCACGCCTTTAGATTCAGGTGTCACCAGATGAGGAACCAGTCGAGATAGAGCTAAGAATCGATTGATGTACTCGGTGTAATTAGGGCCTTTCATTTCTAGACCCAAGAATTCTGACTCTAGCTTCTCAAATTGATTGATGGGGCAATACTTGTTGGTTAACAGGTCTCTGAATTTGGTCCACCTTATTCGATTTGCAGCATTCCTTCCACGTGCTTGAGTAATCGACTTCCACCACTCCAATGCCGATCCTTTCAGTGATTGAGAAGCGAATCTCACCATATGGTCAATTTTGCATTTGCTAATATCCAAAACAACTTCCATCTCGTCAATCCATCTGTAAGTATCTATCGTACCCTTGGTGCCATAGAAGTCCTTGGGTTTGCATGCCATAAAGGTCTTATAGTAGCATCCATTCCTTATCGCTTCGGCTTATTCGTTGTGGTCCTGGTTGTTCCCAAGTCCATCATTTCCATTTGTATTACTCCGATCAGCATTCATTTGAGCGATAATGGTCAGGATGGCATTAGCAATTTGTTGTGCTACCAGGTTAGCCATCCTCTCGTCATTCTCTTGGTTAGAATTTTCTTTACGGGGAGTTCCCGGTGGGGTAGGTTGGTTTCCTGTTTGCCTGGCCTCCTCATGGCGGCCTCTTCTAGCTCCTCACCTCCCAAATCGTGTTCCCCTCGTAGTTGGCATTCTGATAGTTTCACAGATTGATTCGTTTAGCATCTCAAAATTTGTTTCGAACAGCTCATGCATCATTACCCTATTATACCTCGCCTCAGGGGGGAAATCATGGTGTATATACATATATATTTATATACAACCCACTAAGTGATTCTTACAAGGTTCAATTCAACGCATATCATACCAGTTTAGACAATCAATCAGAATGGGCACAGACAAATTTCAAAGCATAACTTAACACAATGCAAATTAATATAAATAGTCCAATAACCTAATTCCAAACAAGTAGTTTCATAGTTAAATAGAGATAGTAGTATCAGCAAGCAAGTTGAATCAGAGTCATGCTCTTACAATTTGGAAGGTTATTACCCCCATAAAAGTAATAATAATAGTATCAAACAATAATCAAGATTGTTTCCTTCAACTGTCTAAAGGCAGATAGTCCCATTTCTTATCCCTCCTCTCACATCCACCTTTTCTTCAGCCATCCAAGCCATCCAGAGTTCTTCTTCTGTTCCTGTTCCAACCTCTGCACCCCATGTGAAGCCATCGAAGCCTGGAATTGATAGACTGGGAGGTCCGGGTAGCGTGCTGAAGAGTCAGCTCGTGGCAACGGATGGTCTTTAAAATCTCCTCCAGTGCTGCATCAGAGGGTCCTATGTCACTTGCCCGGCGGCTAGACTGGGAGTACCTATCACTAGCCAGTACGCTAGGGCCGTCATACATACTGTGCCTCGATGGCATCCATGGCTCATCATGTGGGTGGCGTCGTAGTGGGTCAAATGCGGTGGTACGGGTATAGGAGTCCTAACAGGTGGTGGAGGAGGACGTGGCATCCTAAATGAGACTGAAGGTCTAGGCCTAGCACTCTTGCATGGACGAGTGACAACACGTGCTCCCCTATTCCCGATAGGTGGGATAGGTGAGTGGGCAGAAGCAGCAACGTGTGGAGAGTGGCAGCGCGTCCGGCTCCTGGAAGGTGTTGTTGAGGAAGAGTCCTCAGAAGCTTCTATGTCATTTGATGTAACGGATATCCATCCTGGGTGTCCGCATCTTCGGAGATAAGCCTCATACTCAGTCTGAGGCTTCGCCCTTCTAAGGGTCCCAATAGGAGCAGTCTCATTATCAGGGTGTGCAGGCGCCTTACCTTTATCAGCCATAGTCTTTGTGTCCTGTAAGGAAACATCATGAGTAATTTGGTTTCTCATAGCTCATGATTATAACGATAGTAGTAGTAATAGTAGTAATGGCAGTAGCATCAGATATTCCAACATATCATTTGTCAGTGATATCAAAATCGATAGTCTCATCAAATAGTATCAGATATCCCAATACATCATTTGTGAATGACATTGAGTCGATAGTCTCTTTAAATAGTGTCAGATAGCATAGTTCATCATAGAAGTCATTTAATCCCCTTTTTAAAATAAGTTTCCAAGTCATCAATGTGGATCAGAAAAGTCCAAACATTACCTAATGGTTCGTGTTGGAAATTACACGTCCGGTAAATTCATAATTACGTTGATCAAGTGTAATCATCAATTTACCCAACCCGATCAATCCAACACTTCCCACAAGGACAGTCCTAGGGTATCAGGGTTGTAGCCTAAGGTCCACTATGGTATTCCCGATTTCTCTACAAGCTTTGGCTCTGATACCAATCTGTCACACCCCGGGGCCAGGTAGGGTGGGACGTCACAGACTAGCAACAACATACATGGCAGCGGAAACAAACCAATATAGGAGCTCAAAGGGAGATAACATCACATGGCATTAAAGTTTTAAAAGACACCAGGCTGGAAACAAATCCAGCCCCCGAATGGTTACATAGTTCAACATAAATCAAATAGTCATTGTATCAACATTTTCCATAAATGTTCAAATTGTTCAAGTCATAATTTTGGTCACACAAGCAAATGCCATGGTCTCGGGGGTTGAGTCTAAGTCTTCCATAATAGCTAAGAGTCTTCACGGATTACCTGAAACATGCTCAAAAAGAAATTATGTCAACTAAAAGTTGGTGAATTCATGTGCTTAAAGTCTAAAAACAAATGTGCTTAACAAAATCCTCATTTGATAAAAAGGAAAAAATCATAGTTTCAATATCGTGGGAGTATCATAATCAACCCTTCGCTCAGTCCCGGTTAGCCTCTTCTAAAGTTGTGTTTTACCGGATAACCCCAAAGGGGAGAACTGAGCCCCAAACCAGTGAACCATACCTGCCTGGATGGTTCACCATAGTTTCTTAACAAAACCTGTCACATGCCACAAATGACCTCTTAGGATCTCAGTGGGGTACCTCCCGGTAACGGGAGCAACTGTGTGTGGAGGATTCCCCAAATAGATCTATCCACATAAAACAAGCGATTCACGAAAGAAATAATGATCATAATATAAGTATAGCAGGTAACCAAAATTCCCACATACAAGCATCAAGTAAAGCACAATTATAGTTCATAAAATAACAGAGCATGTTTCATCCCAAAATAGTAGTAAAAAGGGATCACTAGAACTCACCTTAGGTGTTAAGCAAAAGAAACTCTTCGTGTGCCAGGAATGTCTCAAGTCTAGCACCCTAACATGAATATATCAAGTGATAAGCTACTGCCTTAATCTTATTTAAGGTGCAACAAGTGTGTCAAAGACTTAGTTGTCAGATTCGACATTGATTCGATTAGGGTTTGCATAAAATATTCCTTTTATGGAAAGTCAAGCTTTCTCATATAATCAAGGACTTTACACCCTTAAGTTAAGGTTATGGGGTAAATATGCTGCTCAAGTGATTATTAGGCTCATATGAGTCGGTTATGAAGTTTGGCAAAATTTTACAGTTTAGCCTCTCATGTTTCAAAATCGACAGTTTATACCCTCAAGTTTCAATTCATGTTCTAAATGAATTTTATGACTGAAAATAAGACTCTTAAAGTAAAAATTGACTTATTATTGGGTAAGTGTTCCAAATTTCCAGAATATGGTTCCGGTTTAAAAACCTACGCGTTATCGTTCCCGGCTACGGTAAAACCGGAGAGTTTTAACGGTTAATTAGGGATTTTTCATAAATCTAAGTCTTGGACCATTAGGTACCATTTTAAAGAAATTTTTATTAGCTTCAAGTCCCTAAATTATGAAATTTTTGTTCCTAATAGTTGAAAGCCTCGTTTTTACGTTTTACCCGTTAAAACGCGTTTTTACCCGAATTTGACCATTTAAAAGCTTGGTTGACCACTATTTCAAATCCTTTAGGTCTTTTAACACTTAACTTACTGAAATGACATGGTTTTCATAAATCTTAGCTTTAAACTCCTTTTCTTGGATTTTTCCCAAAAACGACTCCCGGTTAATAATACCCGTTTTTAGTTAAAAATCCATTTAACTTACCCTTTTGACCATTTAGTCAACAAATCAGTTTTAAAACACTTTGTTACCCCTTATAGAGCCTGGAGTACTTTTTAAAATGGCTAAAATCCGTGCTTTATTGTTTTACATTTGTTTTACCGCATTTCGGGTCACGAAAACGACTAAGGTGGGTCTACACTTAACATGTCTTTAATTTCCAGAGGTTGACCACTTAACACACAATTAATATTCAACAAAACTTTCTGAAATCATGTCTCGAAGTCACGGATAGGTCACCAAAACCACAATGAACCATCAACTTAATGATTTAGCCATAAACGACCATAACACATGTGTAAATCGTTATAACTTGAGCTTAAACATTACCAAAACCTAATTTAACTTCAATATCAGATTATTAAGGTGTTCCAAAGTCGTTCATGTGCAGGTTATGAACTTTGGTTGAGAGGGTTTTCAAACAAGTGCTTAAATGGTGTTGTTTCATGTAGAAAGAAGGTTTCCAAGGTGTAACCCGTGAAATGACCACATGTTCGAGTTATATAACCTTTTGTAACTTTTAAAACAGGTTATTAGGAGTCCATTAAACCATTAACAAGCAGATTACAAGTTTTACTTTCAAGGGTTACAGGATTTAGAAGTTGGATGGTGTAAATACACCCGAAAAGAGGGTTTTCTAGGTGTAACTCGTGTTACACCAATAGAATGGCATGCTTTACGAGTATGATACCTTCAAGGACGTGAAAAAATCCTTATGAAAGAATTTGTAGCAGCATGTTTCTGTTAGATATGAGAATGGTAAGGTTTTGAATGAAAAATGATGACAAACGCAAGAAATAACCAAAACCGGCAACATGAAGCTTACACTCGATGTGGCTCGCGGTTTAGAGCGTGTAGTTGGTCGTGGGTGGTTCGAAACACCTTGGACGTAGTTGGAGAATCTCTAGCAAGGCTGGAGAAGACCGGACTCAGCAAGAACCGTGTATCCAAGGCTCACAAACTTCACCTTTTGCGGTTCTTTAGCTTGGCCGATGGTAGTTGTTGTTGTTTTTCAAGTGTGGCTGAGAATGGAGAGGATTTGAGAGAGTTTGGGAGTAAGAGTGTGTGTGTGTTCAGCTGGAGATTCCGAAAATGAGAGGGAGATGGAGTGTATGAAGTGTTGTGAAGTGTTGCATGCAATATGAGTGGGTAGAAGGGGAGGTGGTGTAGAAGGGCGGTGAATGGTGGAGAGAGGGGCGGCCGATTTGGCCTTTAGTGGCAGGTTTTCTAATTAAATTTTTGAATGTAAAATAATTATTATGTGGTTTTATTTTTGTAGTGTAGTATTTAAATGGTAAGAGTTTTTAGTTAGTAGGTATCTTGTGCATGGTTATGCATGCATTAGCCGAATGTTTTCAAGTGTGAATGTACGCACTCATTTTAATTGCTTCAATTAAGTCTCGCATTCTAACTTGGGTGACTAACTAACATTCCCGGGCACTAAGTTTCCTATGTAAAAAAATTTTGCATTTACAAAAGTCTCCATAAAACACAAGTCATAGTGGGGAAGAGATGCGACTGAAATAACTCAACCGCATTAATCTGGTGCGGCTGAGTGCTCATCCGCATTAACCAAATGCGGATGAAGCGCTCATTCACATTGACTACATACGAATCTGTCAATTGCGTTGACCGAATGCGGAAGGATCTCTCAATCGCATTGACCAATGGGGAAGAATACCTCATCCGCATTAACCAAATGAGGATGACCATGGGCAAAATTCCAAAAAGAATCCATTTAGGGCTAAGGCACTCAATTCAATAGTCCACAAGGATGAAACTAACGCAAAATAGTATTAATAACATGAGCCGAACGGGAAAAGATGCAAGTTGATAGGGTTGGAGTTATGACCTAAAGGGCGGTTTTACAGAAGATATTGTTCTTGGCTTCGGAAGATTTCACACTTAAGAGTAATTTCTAAGGCCCTGTGTGAAACTTCCGAGGCATTCCACTTCAGTACACTTGTGCATGCATGTAGGAGAGACTTTGGGTGTTTAGGTTGCATTAGACTAACAAATAAGCCTTACAAACTTCCCCTAGGCCGATGCTACCAAAACACTTGATGACTTCAGATGTTAACAGTCCTCATTATGATGATGACCATCCCTTTCTTCATAAGATGATCAGGATCACTCAGACTCTCATAATGTCTTATCATGTCAAAGAGATCATGCAAACATATATACTGCCATGTGTAGATATTTTCAACAACTTGATCTCTTATGACATGCCATCTTTGTGGATTTGTAGTGTATGTCCAAGAAAAGATGGGTCTTCCTGATACCAGAGTAGCCGCTTGAATTAGAGTTGGTGGAGCATCCTCTTGTTGCACATCCTCAGGATGTTCTGACTCATCCTGAGGTCTGGAGTTGGATGTTTCTTTCTTCTTTGACTTTGGTTTAGAAACGATCCTTTTTCTCCTCTTTGAACTTTTTAACTGAGAAGACTGGCCTGCAACTCTAGGTTGATCTTCTTTATCTTTCTCAGTTGGGTCTTCCTCTCTCACAGGTTCAAATTAAGAGGGGACAGATTCCTGCTATGGATCATAAGTGGAAGCTTGCTGAGGTTCAGCAAGAGATTCAAGTTGTGTTTTCCTAAATGTTTCAACCTTAATCTCCACTTCCTGTGGGACCTGACTTGGTGGGGAGTGTAAGTCATCAAGTTCACCTCTTTGAATCTTCTGCTTGATTACCCTGATGTGCTCATCCATGGTGGAGAGAGACATAGGACCAAGTCTCCTTCCGAAGAATCCGTACAGCTTCAAGATGCTCATCATCTTCTGCCTATCAGCAGACTTCTTCATGTTTTTCTAGATGATGGCTCTTGACTTTACTACCTCTTGCCTTAACTTTCTTTTGGTGATCCTTCTTTCTTTGACTATATCAAGTTCAAGTTGTTTGAGGTACTTAAACTCAATGTAGTCAAAGGGTAAGGGAAAAAGTGTATTAGCCTGATAGAGGCCTATGGCACTCAGGTAGTTTATCATGTTGATTCTATCCTTTTCTTTGTCTACCTGAGGTTCTTATGGAACCACATCCTCTTGTTCATGAGTTTCTTAAACTGGGGAGAGAGTAGGCACATGGTTGTAGAGTCTTTTCTGTCTTCTTTCTTCTTTGATTTAAGAAGTAACTTTGCATCCTCTTCCACTTTTCTCTCTTTTGACAGTTCCATGTCAGCCAGTTCATTTAACTCATCTATGGGGAGGGAAATGACTTTATCAATGTCATAGTTCCTGGTCTGCAAGTAGTTGATCATGATTGCCCTTAACTCATCATCCTGAGTATTTGGTCTGGGGTAGCCCTGACAGCACTCTCCATGAGTCTTGTAGACCCAGTAGAGGAACTTTCCCCCCTTCCTTTTCCTCTCTCTCTCCTCCTCCTCAATCTCCTCAAAAGCTAATTTTCTTTTCCCTTTATCACTAACACACCTTTATGACTCAGGGTGGAGAGAGCTTTGGCCTTCATTGCTTGGTGTAGCTTCCAAGCTCTACCTAGAGAGAGGTTGAGATGCACCTTCACTAGCAGGTGTCTCATCAAGGGAATGAACCTCTGCAGCAGTTGATGGTGAGACAAGGGTCTCAGGTTCTACCACTGGGCCTTCAATCAAGGTTTCCCCTATGAAACTAATCTTAGGGTCTCCCTCAACATCCAGTTGACTGATGGTATTGCCTGATTGCCATAGTTTTCTTCTAAAGCTGAACTCTGTAGTGATCCTGTCTTGAATCCTTTGAGCCAACCTGTCAGCTTGTCCAGATTGGCCTTGGTTGATAAGTGGCATGTTGACAAGGTTAAGACATTCATAGAAGTTCAAGGTATGAAAGATGAAGACTTGTTGCCGCCCTTGAATTCTTTGAAGAATGAGAGCTCTTCTATCAGCATCATACCTCCACCTAATAATGTGATTTGAAGTTGGTGGAGATGACATAGCCCTTGGAATGCCTTTCTCAATGAGACTCCTAATGACAGAGTCTATACTGTCCACATCAATGTGAACTTGAGAAAGTTGTTGAGTATGCGCACTTGCAAGAGAGGATGGTGAGTCCTCAATGTCCATACTCCCTGAAGAATTCCCAGGTTCTATGACTATAAAGACTTTCTCCCCCTTTTTGGTAGCATCACCCTCTTGCATAGGTGAGCTAGGAGTTAGGTCAATCACATTCACAGGTTCTTGTGTTCCTGGTTAAGCTCCCCTTAAAGGTCTCCTAGCTAGGTTTTCCTTAAGATAAGATATCTCAAGTTGCTGATCATTGACCCTGTGTTACAAGGTAGTCACTTGAGATTCAAGATGACTAACCTTGGAGACTAGATAAGTGCATGTTTTTGATAGCTTTGTACCTTTAGTCTCAGATTTCCCTCATCTTCATCAGAAGAATCATCAGGGGATGAGAGAATTGGACCAAGGTCTTATTCCTCATCACCAGCATGGTGTTCTTGGCTGGTGGATTTCCTCGCTCAGTGATAGTTTCAATTGAAGTGTCAATGAGCTGAGTTGCCATGGTTGAGGTCTGAATGATGTAATCACTTATTGAAGTGAGAGCCTCTTCCATATGGATTTGATAGGACCGTGTACGGACAGAGTACTAACAAATTCAACATGAAACCAGATCAAATAGTGCGGAATCCTATTTGATTGGCGATCCAATCAGGGAGAACGTTAATCCGATCAAAACTAACGATGAGAATACGTTAAGAATTGATTAGAATGGATCAGAAACGTTCTATGAAGTTGGAAGGGACTCTCCGGACGAACAGGAACGGCTAGGGTTAATAATTCTCGAAGTGTTTCGTTTTTCCACGAATTAAGTGGTATTTATATGTTACAGCTTTCATTTGTACGACTGAGCCATATGTATGGCTCAGACGTGCGACTGAGTCGTACAATTGATTCATTCGTACGACTGAGTCAGTCTTATGACTCAATCGTGCGATTGACTCAATCACCTGGTTTAGTCGTGCGACTGGCCTATTCGCATGGTCCAGTCGTGCGACTGAATCATAAGACTTAGTTAAACATATTCCTTAGCCTTTAATCGTATAGAACTATGTCTAACAACTGTAAACCTATATAACATGTTCATATAAGTGTGTAACAATAAATCATATTAATAGATATAACATTCAACAACCAATAAACATTCAAAGAAGAGTTTTTCATTTCATATATCAAACATTACATCAGTGTTACAAAATGAAAGTCAATTACATTTGAGCTCACTAGAACTAGAACTAGGGACATGTGTACCAACAAACTCCCCCTTGGACCTAGTTCTATCTAATCTTTGACTTCCTTTTTAAACTCTTCAAACCTCTTAGCTCGTTCTTCTTTAGATACCCAGCATGATATTAAGTGCAAAGCATAAGCGTATGACATGCTGGAACTGAAGTGCTTGCACTATATCCTGCGTATCAAAAAATAATGGCCACTTGTACAATATGTAGACATCAGAAGCCGACAAGTTTGTTATCCACATTGGATCAAATATCCTTATTGTCTCTACCGTCCCCTCCCTATCCAAAACTATAACAGCCTCTCCAATGCGCCAGTCATAATACCACCATTTGAAATGGGGTGCAAAATCTTATGGCATCTCCCTCAATGGAATACGTGACATTGTACGCGAAGGGTGCCATTTCAAGACCATCTTTGGTCTTCCAGTAATGGGGTTTACCTCAGATCTTCTGATGTACCTCGTAGCCTGTTGAGGTTTGAAATTCACCCATCCAGTAAGATACTCTCATTTCAATGCATCCTCAAACCAGCCTGACATTTTCTTCGTGTCACCATACAGTAGCTTCAGTCGTGCCAGCTGGTTGAGCTCAAAACCAGGGAGAGTCTTTAGATGATGTGGGAATCTAAAGCACTCGATTCCCCTCTCCCTCTTTACTACGTAAATGTTAAGTTCCTCAAAATAAGCCCATGATATAATCTTCCCTCACACCTTCAGATGCTTCTTCACTTTGTAGATCTTGGTGTAGGTACTTTGCTTAGTTGTAGCGCACTGGGCTCGGATCTCTGAGAAACAAGCCGCCCATTCAGCCTTTCTGATATCTACATCGGCGTCCGAGGCTGGGGCTTGGCTTGTAGATGCTTCTGCTTCCTTTTCCTTCTGACTCAGCTTCTCCAAAGTATCGCTACCGAGAGTACTACCCAGATCGGGAAACACATTTCCTTCTCGGTCAGTATACTCCGGATAATGCTGAGCTGTGACGTCCTCTATCTCTATCTCGTCTATATCGTTCAGCTCCTCGTCACTATCCACATCAAAGGTAGGAGCATCCTTCACTATCTCATCTGGATTCAGCTGGAACATTTCAGCAAGTTGCTCATCAGTGAGGTCGTGAATTATTTCTCCTTCTTCAGGAGTAGAATGAACATTTCAGTGAAGTCGTGATTTAGATGAATCAATCATTTATCCTTTTGTTACAGATGTCATGTTAAATCAAAGGACACAGAATGATCATTCCTTGTTGATTTAACTTAATCAGGCCTTAGACATCTTGCTCTCAACGAATAAGAGGAACAAATTCCATCTTGACTACATATGTTTCTCACAATCACCTCGTGTTATACCTAAACATAGTCTTATGTACTGTCCATTATTTTAGAGCAGCGAAGAACTAGCTTAAGGTATGACACATTGGTGAATATCAAAACGCAATATGTATCTCAGGTCGGAGGATACCAAATGATATTTTCCTTTACTCAAATTCGCTTATGATTGATCTAGTAGATTCCATGTAGTAGAATTTGAGACGCGGGTCAGTACAATATTTGTATCCCATAAATATTTATGAACTTTGGTAGCAACCCTTTGCTCTATATTCATCCATATGAATATCTACCAATCGTAGTTCATAATAGTCTTACTTTCATACTTGTTCCCACAAGCATGAATGACTACGGACATTCTGAGTAAATAATTTACCCACGGATTAAACATGCTAAATTGGAACATTTATTGAAATATTATAACCAAATAATTTTATTAAAGTAATAAAGGAGTTCCAAATATCCAAATACGAAATTACAGATCAAATCCAATCACTAGAATATCAAAGTCCCATGGCACAGGTATGACCTTCATGCTTTGCCCTTTCTAGGAGCTTCGTAAGAGGATCAGCAATATTTCGATCTGTGTGAACTTTGCAAATACATATCATTCCTTTCTCAACTTCATCTCGTATGTAGTTGAATCTCCGCTCAATGTGGCTAGTCTTTTGATGAGCACGAGGTTCCTTGATTTGAGCAATCGCACCCTCATTATCACAAAAGATCTCTAGGGGGTCCTGAATAGAAGGGACAACCCCTAGATCGGCAATGAAATTCTTCAACCATGCAGCTTCTTGAGTTGCCAATGAGGCGGCGACGTATTCAGATTCTGTAGTTGATAAAGCCACCACATCCTGTTTAGAGCTCTTCCAAGAGACCGCTCCTCCATTTAGAATGAAAATGTATCCCGATTGTGATCATGAATCATCACGATCGGTTTGGAAACACTCATCTGTGTAACCTTTTACAACGAGTTCCTCATCACCAGATCCATAGATTAGGAACATATCTTTAGTCCTCCTTAGGTACTTAAGCATGTTCTTAACAGCCATCCAATGACTGTTTCCAGGATTTTGCTGGTAGCGGCTAGTCATTCTTTGAAAGAATTGATCTGCCCAAGATACATATTAAATTGATGTGGCTAGTGTAATATGATCCAAGTCGGGTCATACCCAATAACAAGCTAAACAAACACCAATGGATAATTTATTCGTTGATAAGATCATACAAATAAATTATGACACCAACTTAGAAAATGGGTTTTCTAATTCATTGTTTTTGTAAATGAACAAGATTATACGTATAGATAATTTGTTCATAAGATATTATTTGTTACATTGCTTGAACAAGTTAAACAATGACATATAATAGTGTGTAAAATCTATAAAATTAAAATGGTTTAATTTTATAAAACTCAAATTGCAAGAGTGTTATTTTTTTTAAAGTTTATAAAAATTTTGGAGGGAGACAAAAGGTGCATTAGATTCGGCCGCCCCATGATGCATTGGAAACATCCTTGTGTTGTTTTTAATGCAAGCCATAACTCCACTAAACATGCTTGCATTTGAATACTCTTACACACAAAAAGAACAAGTGCAAGATATTCTCTATCTCTCTCTCTTTTCTCACGGGTTTTGAAAGGGAAAAAGAGCAGAATTTTCAGCTCTTAATCTAAGCATTATTGGCTGGAAATCAAGAGTTCAAGAGAAGTATCAAGTTGGTGTTACAATCCTAGCAAGAAAGGGTGTTCTGTAAGCTTGGGGTACAACCTCTTGAGAGCTTCTCCATTGAAGTTTCATCAACAAACATCATCAACTTCACCTCTTAATTTCGGGTTAAGCAAGTTACAAAGGTTGTAGATTCTTGTCTATCTTATGTTCTTATTATTGTATGCATTGTATATGAAGATCCATGGCTTGGGGTTCTTTGTTAAAAATGGTTTAACAACTATCTTTGTAACATGTTTTAAAATATAATTCCGCTGCGTTTTCATATAAACAAGTTGTATGAAGCTTTGATAAACATGTTAAAACCACATCAATGGCATCAAGAGCCACTTATACATATGCATACATATATTACACTAACTAATTCACGTTTTTTGGGTGCTTGACACCACAAAACCGTGAGTTAGTGTGCTGAAAAATGACCCCTTTTGATGTTTTAAAGATCTTACTTTATGCATGTAATGATCTTTAAAAAATCTAGATCATGAGATGTTTGCTTGTTTGGACAAAACCCATATGTTCTTGGTTAATGTTGGCCAAGAAAATGGGTCAAAAGGGGCTGCTCAAAACCGTGAGCTATGATATGATTTAATATGTTGTTTGTTGATTATGCATAACAAAGCCTTGACCATATGGATTGATTGATTGATTGGTTGTCTAGTTATATTCATTTGGGCATGTAATAATTTATCTTTGGTTTCAAGTTTTGTTTTGTAATCTATTCATTCATATGGTTTGTAATAAATAGATTAGTTTTTTTCTTTACTAGAAAAATGTATTAGGATACATATTTTGTAAAGGATGCTCAAGATCAAGACTTGGAGAAAAGATAAGACAAAGAGGATGCTTGAAGATGTGGTTTCAAGTGGGAGTCCCTTTGGTCAACCATGTGTCATGATTCTAAACCCTTAGGACATGACCATTTGACACACTTGTTTTGGCTAAACAAGTGTGATCAACTTAGTATGCTTTGTTATGCATATATGACTTGTTTTGTTTATGTTTGGTTGAATGCATATGATGATGTTTGTTTTGAATATTTGGATGTGATTAACAAACCTCAACTAAAACAAACAATAAACAAGTAATTGGTTCTCAAATCATTAAGCATAAATAGAATGGTTCTATAAAAGGAATTAATGGTTTACAAAATAAAATGGGTTTTATTTAAAAGAACCAATAGGGTACCATATGGTTGAATGCATACAATCATATGGTACATAGACTTTTCTAAACAAGAATTGTGAAATTGTAAATCCCTTTTGAAAACAAGTTAAACACCATCCTTTTACACAACACTTAGGTTACTTGCAAACTCTTAGTGGGATAAAGGTCACCTAACCACTTTGAGGGAACTTGTAACTTGAGGTGAGAATACCATGTTTGTGGGATAAAGGTCACCTAACCACTTATGTAGTAAACTCACATGTGTGTGTAAGTAGGACAACTTGATTTGTAAAATATATTGAATGGATCACCTAAAATATGTTTTACAAAAGGTGTTGATGGGATAAACATGCCGTTATAAACATGAGATGTTCAAACGATCCCATACCACTAGAAGTTACAATAGGTTGTAATTGTCATTTATGACTACCTTGTTTATTTAAATAATGGGATAAAGGTCACCTAACCAATATTTAAATATAACGTTGGATTCTAAAATTTTATTTATTAATGGTCTATGAGACATAAAGGGTATTGATAAATGAAATATAATTATATCAACGATTACTAATAGAACTTTGTAAAATCTTGTAGATGGCTGACAACAACAACGCTAATAATGATGTACCAAACCAAAACAACCAATCCCTAAGGGCAATCCTTCAAAGGGATCGTCTAACACCTAACAATTTCATGGATTGGTACCGCAACTTGAGAATTGTTCTCAAACAAGAAAAGCGGGCCTACATCCTTGATGACCCCATCCCCGATGAACCTGACGAGGAAGATGTGGAAGCGTATAATGATTGGGTTAGATATGTGGAAGACTCCGTCCAAGTCTCTTGCCTAATGTTAGCAAGCATGACACCCGAACTCCAAAAGGAGTATGAGCTCCATGGAGCTTATGACATGATCACTCAGTTGCGGGAAACGTTCCAGCAACAAGCGAGAGTGGAGCGCTACGAAACGGTTCAAGCGCTTAATGCATGTCGGATGGAGGAATCCCAATCAGTTTCATCTTATGTTCTTAAGATGAAAAGCCACATCGACCGCCTTCAAAGGCTGAACTGTCCCGTCTCAAAAGAGTTGGCCACGGATTTGATCCTTAATGGCCTAACTAAAAGGTTTGAGGCATTCGTCATGAACTACAACATGAACGGATAGGACAAGAGTATAAATGAACTTCATTCTATGCTCAAATCAGCTGAGGCGGGAATGGGTAAAAGGGTTTTACCCGTTCTCACCATAAGTGAAGGTGGGAAAAAGAGAAGGTCTCTACCCCCTCCTAAGGCAACTGTTGCCAAAGGAAAGGGGCATGTTGGGGGAAAGGGGAAGATGGTTGTTAGGGCGCAACCTCCAAAGCCCAAGGAGAAGAAGAAAAAGGTTGCCGTGAACGACCCATGCTTCAAATGTGGTGAGATAGGGCATTGGATGAGAAATTGTCCAGTCTATCTCAAAGAGTTGAGAGAAAAGAGGGATGCGGGGCAAACCTCAGGTATAATTTACATGATACATGTTGAGCTGAATGTTATTTCTTCTAACACATGGGTATTAGATACCGGATGTGGAACTCACATTTGTAATTTATTGCAGGGGTTCAGAAGAAATGAGCATTATGCAAAAGGGGAAATAAGTCTCTTCATGGGCAATGGTGCAAAGGTTCACGTGGAAGCCCAAGGAGACTACATTTTGAAGCTTCCAAGTGGTTTGGAAGTTATTTTATGTAATGTATTATATGCTCCTAGTTTGACTAGTAACATAATTTCTGTTTCCCGTTTAAGACAATATGATTATGATTTCAAGTTTGTTGACAATGATATTCATGTTTCTTTAAATCATGTATTTTATTTTAAGGCTATACCTTGTAATGGCATTTATGAATTAGTTCATGAAAACCCAACATATGATAGCTCAATATACCAAGCAACCACCAAAAGACTCAAATTAGATTTGAGTGATACCTACCTTTGGCATTGTCGTCTTGGTCATATAAACAAGAAACGTATACAAACGCTTCAAAAGAATGGTCTTTTAAAAACAAATGAATGTGATTCATTTGATATATGTGAATCTTGTTTACAAGGAAAAATGACTAAGGCACCCTTTAGTGGAACTAACGAAAGGGCGAAAGATTTATTAGGTATCATACATTCGGATGTATGTGGTCCTTTTAAGCCAATGACTAGGAATGGTGAGAGATACTTCATTACCTTTACCGACGATTATAGTCGCTATGGGTATGTGTACTTATTAAGGCACAAGGATGAAGCTTTTGAAATGTTCAAAATCTTCAAGAATGAAGTAGAAAATCAACTCAACAAATCAATTAAAGTTCTCCGTACCGATAGAGGCGGTGAATACCTAACTGATGTTTTTCAAGATCATCTTAGGAGTTGTGGGATTATCTCACAACTCACTCCACCTGGAACACCACAACATAATGGTGTGTCTGAGAGGAGGAATCGAACCCTATTGGATATGGTTCGATCTATGATGGCTAGAAGCACATTGCCTCTATCATTTTGGGGTTTTGCTTTGCTCTCCGCGGCCCGTATTTTGAATATGGCCCCAACCAAAAAGGTGGAAAAGACACCTTTTGAGATATGGCATGGAAGAGTTCCATCCCTATCATACTTAAGGGTCTGGGGTTGTGAGGCTTATGTTAAGACTCCCACCCCAAACAAATTAGATGTCCGATCCACCAAGTGTATCTTTGTTGGATATCCTAGAGATTCTATGGGATATTATTTCTATGACCCACTGGAACAAAAGGTGTTTGTGCCAGAAAGGGCGAGTTCTTAGAAACAAAGTTCCTTTTGGAAGGAACTAGCAGTAGAACAGTGGATCTTGAGGAGGATCAAGATTCACAGCCCGATGCACGTTTGGTTGAAACTAGCACTCAACATGAGGATGTTGAGAATGATCAAGCGGTTGATCAATACACACAAAACGTTCGCAGAAGTGGTAGAACTAGTAATCCACCTGAAAGATACGGATTTTTCATGGATGGATGCTACGTGGTAGATTCAGATGAACCAACCACATATCATGATGCAGTGTCCAATTTGGATTGTGACAAATGGCTTGAGGCCATGAACGTTGAGATGCAATCCATGTATGACAATCAAGTTTGGGAACTTGTTGTACCACCTCTTAATTCCAAAGTAGTTGGAAGTAAATGGGTTTTCAAGAAGAAAACCGATATGCATGGAAACTTGGATACTTACAAAGCTAGACTTGTAGCAAAGGGTTTCACTCAAACTCAAGGGGTTGATTATGATGAAACTTTCTCACCTGTTGCAATGCTAAAGTCTATAAGGATATTGTTTGCCATAGCTGCTCATTATGACTATGAGATTTGGCAAATGGATGTCAAAACCGCTTTCCTAAATGGATATCTTGAGGAAGATGTCTATATGGTTCAGCCTGAAGGTTTTGTCGATCCAAAACATCCTGATAAAGTATGCAAGTTAAAGAAATCAATCTATGGATTGAAGCAAGCATCGAGAAGCTGGAATCACCGTTTTGATGAGGAGATAAAGAAATTTGGCTTCATCAAAAACGCTGATGAGGCTTGTGTGTATAAGAAGGCTAGTGGGAGCATAATAACCTTCCTAGTATTGTATGTTGATGACATACTACTATTTGGAAATGACATCCCAACCTTGGAAGGTGTAAAAACCTGGCTTGGAAGTTGTTTTTCCATCAAGGATCTTGGTGAAGCTGCCTATATTCTGGGAATAAAGATCTATAGGGATAGATCAAGGCGGCTGATTGGTTTGAATCAAAGTGCATACATTGACAAAATCTTGAAAAGGTTCAAGATGGAAAACTCTAAGAAAGGTAGTGTACCTATTCAAAGAGGGACAATATTGAGTACGACTCAATCTCCAAGCTCAAAGGAGGAGCAAAATAGAATGAAGGAAATCCCATATGCATCTGCTATAGGATCCATCATGTATGCAATGATATGCACTAGACCAGACGTGTCATGTGCTTTAAGCATGGCAAGTAGATACCAGCAAAATCCTGGTGATAGTCATTGGATGGCTGTCAAGAACATTCTGAAGTACCTAAGGAGGACTAAGGATATGTTCTTGATCTACGGGTCTGGTGAAGAGGATCTCGTTGTAAAAGGTTACACGGACGCGAGTTTCCAAACCGATCGAGATGATTCACGATCTCAATCAGGGTACATCTTTATTCTGAATGGCGGAGCTATTTCTTGGAAAAGCTCAAAGCAAGAAGTCGTAGCGTTGTCCACTACAGAGTCAGAATACGTCGCCGCTTCAATGGCAGCACAGGAAGCTGCATGGCTGAAGAAATTCATAGCCGATCTAGGGGTAGTCCCTTCCATTCAGGATCCCCTGGAGATCTTTTGTGATAATGAGGGTGCGATTGCTCAAATCAAGGAACCTCGTGCTCATCAAAAGACTCGGCACATTGAACGGAGATTCAACTACATAAGGGATGAAGTTGAAAAAGGAAAGATATGTATTCGCAAAGTCCACACTGATAAAAACATTGCGGATCCACTCACAAAGCTCCTTGAAAGGGCAAAGCATGAAGGCCATGCTTGTGCCATGGGACTTAGATATTCAAGTGACTGGGTTTGATGTTGTACTTTGTATTTAGATATTGGAACTTATGTTATTTGACTTAATTATATGGTTATAGTTTCATTTGTTCTTCTATTTTAGCATGTTTAAATCCATGAATAAATAAGTTATTCTAAACGTCCGTAGTCGATCATACTTGTGGGAACAATTATGAATGCAAGACTATAATGAAATTGGATTGGTTGATATTCATAAAGTATGAATATAGAGCAAGAGGTTGCTACCAAGGTTCATTGATATCTATGGGATATAGATATTGGACTGACCCGCTCTCAATTGTTTCTGCATGGAATCTTTGTGATTAGTCATAAGAGATATTGAGTAAAGGCGAATATCATTGTATCCTCAGACCTGAGATACATATTGGGTCTTGATATTCACCAAGTATTGTGCTTTGACTTAGCACTTTGCTGTTCTGAAAAATTGGCAGTACATAAGGCTGAGTTCAGGTATGATATGAGGTGATTGTGAGAGACGTATGTAGTCAAGATGGAATTTGTTCCTCTTATTCGTTGAGAGTAAGATGTCTAAGGCCTGTTAAAGTTAAATCATCAGAGAATGACAATTCTGTGTCTCTTGGATTTAACATGACATCTGCAACAAAAGGATAGATGATTAATTCACCTAAATCATATTCAAGTAAGGTACTTGGAAGGGATGATGTTATTGAATGGCACTTAGTCATATACATTAGGGGTAGCAAACCGTTGCTAGGCGTTATTTGCTGCTTGCATCAATCTTCTATGAATCTTGTGCAAGTGGGAGATTGAAAGAATTGATCTGCCCAAGATACATATTAAATTGATGTGGCTAGTGTAATATGATCCATGTCGGGTCATACCCAATAACAAGCTAAAGAAACACCAATGGATAATTTATTCGTTGATAAGATCATACAAATAAATTATGACACCAACTTAGAAAATGGGTTTTCTAATTCATTGTTTTTGTAAATGAACAAGATTATACGTATAGATAATTTGTTCATAAGATATTATTTGTTACATTGCTTAAACAAGTTAAACAATGACATATAATAGTGTGTAAAATCTATAAAATTAAAATGGTTTAATTTTATAAAACTCAAATTGCAAGAGTGTTATTTTTTTTAAAGTTTATAAAAATTTTGGAGGGAGACAAAAGGGGCATTAGATTCGGCCGCCCCATGATGCATTGGAAACATCCTTGTGTTGTTTTTAATGCAAGCCATAACTCCACTAAACATGCTTGCATTTGAATACTCTTACACACAAAAAGAACAAGTGCAAGATATTCTCTATCTCTCTCTCTTTTCTCACGGGTTTTGAAAGGGAAAAAGAGTAGAATTTTCAGCTCTTAATCTAAGCATTATTGGCTGGAAATCAAGAGTTCAAGAGAAGTATCAAGTTGGTGTTACAATCCTAGCAAGAAAGGGTGTTCTGTAAGCTTGGGGTACAACCTCTTGACAGCTTCTCCATTGAAGTTTCATCAACAAACATCATCAACTTCACCTCTTAATTTCGGGTTAAGCAAGTTACAAAGGTTGTAGATTCTTGTCTATCTTATGTTCTTATTATTGTATGCATTGTATATGAAGATCCATGGCTTGGGGTTCTTTGTTAAAAATGGTTTAACAACTATCTTTGTAACATGTTTTAAAATATAATTCCGCTGCGTTTTCATATAAACAAGTTGTATGAAGCTTTGATAAACATGTTAAAACCCCATCATTCTTAAGGTGCATGAAACGTCCGGCCGAGTGCATATCATTGCATACATGATGGATCCAATACCAGATGCGTATGGGATTGCCTTCATTTTATCTTGCTCATCCTTTGAGCTTGGAAATTGAGTCGTACTCAATATCGTTCCTCTTTGAATAGGTACCGTACCTTTCTTAGAGTTCTCCAACTTGAACCTTTTCAAGATCTTATCAATGTATGCACTTTGATTTAAACCAATCAACCGCCTTGATCTATCCCTATAATCTATATTTCCAGAATATAGGCGGCTTCACCAAGATCCTTGATGGAAAAACAACTTCCAAGGTAGGTTTTTACACCTTCCAAGGTTGGAATGTCATTTCTAAATAGTAGTATGTCATCAACATACAATACTAGGAAATTGATGATGCTCCCACTAGCTTTCTTATATACACAAGCTTCATCAGCGTTCTTGATGACTCCAAATTTAATTACTTCATCATCAAAACGGTGATTCCAACTTCTCGATGCTTGTTTTAATCCATAGATTGATTTCTTTAACTTGCATACTTTGTTAGGATGTTTTGGATCAACAAAACCTTCAGGCTGAAACATATAGACATCTTCCTCAAGATATCCATTTAGGAAGGCGGTTTTGACATCCATTTGCCAAATCTCATAATCATAATGAGCAGCTATGGCAAACAATATCCTAATAGATTTTAGCCTTTCAACAGGTGAGAAAGTTTCATCATAGTCAACCCCTTAAGTTTCAGTGAAACCCTTTGCTACAAGTCTAGCATTATAAGTATCCAAGTTTCCATGCATATTGGTTTTCTTCTTGAAAACCCACTTACTTCAACCTACTTTGGAGTTAAGAGGTGATACAACCAAGTCCCATACTTGATTGTCATACATGGATTGCATCTCAACGTTCGTGGCCTCAAGCCATTTGTCACAATCCAAATTGGACAACGCATCATGGTATGTGATTGGTTTATTGGAATCTATCACATAGCATCCATAAGTGAAAAATCCATATCTTTCAGGTGGATTACTAGTTCTACCAGATCTGCAAATGTTTTCTGTGTATTGATCAACTATTTTATCATTTTCAACATCCTCATGTTGAGTGCTAGTGTCAACCAAACGTGTATCGGGTTGCGGTTCTTGATCCTCTTCAAGATCCACAGTTCTACTACCAGTTCCTTCCATAAGGAACTTGGTATCCAAGAACTCACCCTTTTTGGCAACAAACTCCTTTTGTTGTATTGGAACATGAAACATAGTTTAACCATTTAAACATTGTGAAAATGCAGCGGAAAGGAACTTTATAACATAGTTTATAAACTGAAAATTCGAGTTCAATTTGATATTATAAAGTTACAAACAAACCCAAGAACAAAGGAGCTTTATATGTGAATAAGACTAGCTATTGAAACACATAAACATACAATATGGATAGCCATAAAGAGGCTGCCATTAACTACCTTCCAGCAGCAAAACGATGGATATGGAGGATGATATGGACCAAGAAAAATGACCAAGACACCAAAAGGAGGTGTCCTCAAGCTTCCAGCAAGCACTTGTTTTGCTAGGATTTGAACACCAAGGAACTAAAGAAAGGCTGCCGAAACCTTGTTCCAGCCCAGTTTTCTTGAAGGCTTAGGGAGCTTTCTTTAGTTTCTTTTTCATGTATGAGAGAGAGAGATGGAGTGTAGGACTAGTAAATGAATTGTGTTCTCTAGTCACCAACAAAAGGACCAACCACACATAAGGGAGGGAGCGGCCGAAGGTCTTGGTGAAAATGGGTTTTCCCCCCAAAACTTAATTATACAATATGTGTTTTAAACTAGTCTCTTATTAAGTTGTACAATTAACCTTTTAATTGTATAACTCATACACTCCATTTATTATTTGATGTTATCTAATTAACTTAAATAACATTACAAATAATATTCTTGAACAAAATATTCTTATAAGATGTTCCATCTCGTATGCTATTTATTTAGAAAACGCATTCTCTAAATTGGTGTGATTATTTAATTGCATGATCGTATCATTAATTAAATATATTAATTGGTGTTTGCTAAGCTTGTTATTGGGTATTACCCGACTTGGATCATAACGTACTAACCACATCAAGGTTCTATGTGTCTTGGGCATAAAGGATACAACAGGAGGGATGATCTGGTGGGGATTGTGGATGGGCCAGCTTGGTGGCTGGTAGTGGTAGCAGTGGCTGAGGTGAATATTGGTGGTTGAGTATGAATGGGTGGAGTGGTATGAGGGGCGGCTATGGTAGGTGGCGTGGTGGTGGTAGGTGGTGTAGTGGTGGTTGGTGGTGTAGTGGTGGTATATGGTGTAGTGGTGGAAGTGGTGGCTGTAGTGGTAGAGGTGGTGGTGGTAGTAATCAACGTGATCCTCCGTCTCTTTGGCTTCAGCCCATGGGGTTGAGCCATCCTCTTCCTTCGAGTCCCCCTGGACCCTGAGGCTTCCCCTTGGCTACTGGGCTGGTCAGGGGTCTATGATGGATCTGAAGTAGTCTCCCAAGACCCGCTCGGACGTCCACCAACTGTCCTAATCCCTTTCTCGGTGGCAACCACGCGGCTGCCCACCGTCCTGGTCAGTGGCTCCTCATCGGACGCCTCCTCTTCATCAGGCTGGAAGTCCTGATGGAACCCAGCTGTCTCTACATCACCATGTGGAGATGGTGGAGATGTAACATCAGCGGTAGTGGTTTGAGTGTGAGATGGACCTGTATCTCCACCATCACCACTATCATCATCATCATCTGAGTCATCATCAGGAACAACTATCGGCTTTATATCTGAATCACTATCTTCATGGCGCCACTTCCTCTTTGTTGGCGCCACATAATCTTCACGGGCCAGATGCCCAAATAATCTCCTCACCGGGGGCTTCACCTGCTTCCCCCGGTACACCCTCATCCGTCCCAGAGTAGTGTCATCCATGACCTCCAGGACCACAGCATCTTCTTTCTCCTTAGGCACGAGAGGAGCATCTGATCTATGATCATCTGTATAAATTGTGGATACATAGAGAAGCTGTCCTTCCCCTTCACCTCGATGTTCTCCACCAGATAAGTGAAGATCATCCTAGAAAAGCTGAATGGATGATTCAGCACTAACGCCACGTAGGCGTTCTGAATCTGGTCAGAGAGCTCATCGAATCCACCCTTCCTAGATGTGATGCATCTCAGTAGTACATGGGCTAAGTATTTGAACTGGGGGCACAAGTTTCTCTTGTTGAGCATACTTGCGTTAATGTCCCTAGAGTACTTAGCCCTCAAAAAGCAACCTCGTACAGTGAGGGGATGTAATCAGGTAGGGCAGTCAGAATCATCCCCGAACTCCAGCACTGTCCTGATATCCTCCTCTGTAATCTTGATGGCATTCCCGAATATAGAACTCCTGATAGTATGGGGCTCAGAAGACCTGTCAACTACAGCGCTTTCCCAAAAAGCCTGCTGTACTGATCTGTAAGGAGTGCATGGTGTAGAGATCGCTCAGAAAATCCTCGAACTACGTAGGAATGTGATAATGCCAGCAAAATCCATAGCGTTGCGGGAAGAGAGATCGAGATAAGCACATATGTTGTGCTTAGTGCTCATCGTCCACCGACTCGCCATCTGTGACACAAATTAAATAAACATTAGTACGTGTCAAAGAATACCAGACTTGTTTCATGAACTGGAAAATTATGTTCAGTCGTGCGACTGAGCTGAGCGACTGAGTTCTGGTCATGCGACTGAGCTGAGTGACTGAGATCTAGTCGTGCGATTGAGCTGAGCGACTGAGATCTAGTCGTGCGATTGAGCTCATACGTACGACTGAGTCATGCGACTGGACTTAGTCGTATGTTCTCACATGCGTTTACCTCAGTCGTGCGATTGAGCTCAGACGCATGGTTCAGTCGTGCGATTGAACCATTCGTCCATCTTAGTCGTGCGATTGAGCCATTCGCCTCGCTCAGTCATCAGTGTGTGCAATCGCATGTCCGACAGTTTGTTCATTCAAATTCAATTTTTGAACAATACTTGATGTTAAACGTTGTGGATTGACTCATTTGGTTCACATATGACCGAATAAATCCATAATAACTTTAATTTGTTCAAAAATCTTAGTTTTAGTGGTTTATTTGTCATATTTGGTTTGGTTTACATTAGGTCATTGTTTCGCTCTATTTGACGGTGTAGTAACCGACTATTCGTTCAAATGTTGTCGCGCAGTACCTATAGAATCGAAACGAACGTCAGAGTATGTTAAAAACCGGTCTATAAAGATCAAATCAAATTTTGTCTGTATTGGTGTGTATCGTGCGTCTGAGAGGCGATTTGGGAGAATGAAACGACTGAGACCGACTCCCCCTCTATTTATACTAAGGCAACCTTCAGTCATGCGACTGAACCTAGTCGCATGATTGATTCGTGCGACTGGATTTTAGTCGTACGACTCGCCCATTCGGTCATCTCTAATCATATGATTGAGGTTTATTCGTGCGACTGTCACAGTCGGTCACCTCCAATCGTGCGATTGGGCTCATTCATATGGTCCATTTGTATGACTGGTCCATACTCATGGTCCAGTCGTGCGAATGGGTTCATTCGTATGGTCCAGTCGTGCGAATGGGTCATACTTGTGAAATTTTGCCTTTTTGACCCTTGGAAACTTAGTCTCTTATAACAATAGATAAAACATTTTGAACAGTTGATCATCTCAGACATGACCAATTTAAGATTAAAAACCTTTTGATCACCTCAGACGTGATCCATTTATCCACCCGATCACCTCAGACGTGATCTATTTATCCACCTGATCATCTCAGACGTGATCCAATTATCCACCTGATCACCTCAGACGTGATCCATTTATCCACCTGATCATCTCAGACATGATCCTTTTACCTTTTCAGAAACAATTAATTTAAGATTAACGTTAAGTTCATTTGTGACATTCACAGAGACGAATAACGTAGCACAGTCAGACACTGACACACTTTACAAATAACATGAAAAACTAAACTAAGTAACCAAATAAACATGTTTTTGTGATTTTGTTAGGGTAGGGTAGTGTATCCTATTAGCATTAACATCATTTCTATGACAGATTCATATGGAATCAGACAGGCATAAACTCAATTACTTGGAACTTTTATATATATATTGAAATGGAAACTAACATATTTACATATCACAGTTTCTCATTCATCTGAGACTTCTAAGCTCTAACTAGAAATCATGCTTGATCTGATATGTAACACACATTGATTTTGAACATCAGGCAGTGCAGCCACGATGATTGTCAGTATACTTGTCCACTTAAATCGATACACAGACTTCTGACACATATTGGTGATGTATTAGGTTATATTATTTCAACCAACATTTGTGGATCCCAAGCTTATATGGTAATCAACATTCCTCAGGAGAATTTTGAGATGTCTACGGCTATTTTGACAAGAAGAGACTATTCATAGAGCTTTCAAAGAGAGGCCAAGCCTCAGGTCAGTGCCATCATACAGCAGAGAGGCGGCAAACAACAATGAATTCTAGAATATGTAGGTTATGCTTATCCTTAGGCCAGTTCCATCGCACAACAAAGAGGCACACAACCTATCTTCTTGTTAGAGCAACATTAAATTTTTCTCTTGCACATAACGCACCAACAACATAGGTGATCAGCTTGATTGCGTTTATTTTCATTTTTGTGCTTTGCCCTTTTTGTGGTCATCCGCACACTTTTAGTGGCATTTATTTGCTCGTCACCACAATCAGTTGAAAAGATTAGTTTAAATTGAGTTCACCAATGATGTCTACTAGTCTATTGTGTTGAATCTACCGACACATCGTATAATGAACTAGCACCTCCGTAGATTGACTTTCTCCATGTAATTAAAGTTACAAACAAGCGTACTATCATTTTCCTAACTTGTTAGACTTAGAATTCTCTGACTAACAATTTTCTATGATTTAATTTAAACTAAAATTGCAAAAATTGAAAATCTTTTTGGTGTACCATGTAACTCGGCGCCTGTGTACTATCACTTTCCATAGTGCTGAATCACATTCTTAAATATTTTGTTTTTACCTTTTCAGCTTATCCGCCCTCCCCTTTTTTTATGTAAATAAATACTGAAAATAAACTAATCTCCCCCTTATAATTCTAAAATAAAAAATCTTTTTGTGTTTTTGGATTTTTATAAGGCAAGGAAATTAAAAATAAATAGAAATAAAATATAATTTAAAAGCTAAACAAGTGTCGGACTAAGCATTTGTCTCTTCTAGGATGACGTCACTATTCTTTTTCACGTCGTTGACCTCTAGCAGATAGAAAAATCTGGGTTTATCAAACGTTTTGGTGAAGAGGTCGGCATGTTGAAAATCCGTGTTTATTTTAACCACGTCAATTAATTGTTTTTCATAGCACTCGCATATGAAATGATACTTTATGCCGATGTGTTTTGTTTTAGGGTGTTGAACAGGATTTTTAGTTACAGCTATGGCAGCAGAATTATCAACAAAGATAGGGGTATTAGAAAATTGCAAACCGTAGTCCCGCATTTCCTGTTGGATCCAGATGATCTGAGAGCAGTAACTTGCTGCAGCAGCATATTCAGCTTCACAGGTTGATAAGGCAACCGAGGTCTGCTTCTTGCATTGCCAGGTGACTAAACGCCTTCCAAAAAACTAACAACCTGCTAATGTTTACTTGAAGTTTATCTTGCAGCCATCATTGTCTGAATCACTAAACGTAGTTAGCTCAAATTCATCATCATGAGGATACTACAACCCCAGTGTTGGAGTACCCTTTAGATAACGAAAAATCCTTTTCACCCTGATCAGATGATTTAATTTCGGTTTGGCTTGATACCTGGAGCATAAACATGTGGCATACATGATATCTGGACGCGAGGCAGTGAGATACATAAGAGATCCGATCATCCCACGATACATAGTGGCATCTACCAAATCCCCATTCTCATCAGGTGCCACATCATGATTTGTGGCGAGTGGGGTACCGGCAACAGTGACATTTTCCATATCAAATCGACTCAGAATGTCTACAACATACTTAGTCTGATGTAGAAAAATACCGGAAGGTGTTTGATCCACCTATAATCCCAAGAAGAACTTCATTTCTCCCATGGCACTCATTTCAAATTCTGCCTTCATCATAGATTCGAATTCTTTACGTAGATCTTCGTTTCGTGAACCGAAGATAATATCATCCACATAAATTTGCACCATCAGTAAATCTCCATCTCTCTCTTTGATAAACAAAGTGCAGTCAATCACACCCCTACGAAACCCGTATTTCAGTAGGTGGGTGGAGAGCTTCTCATACCAAGCTAGAGGAGCCTGATGTAGCCCGTACAAAGCCATGTCCAACTTGTAGACTCTGTGCCCATGATAAGGATCTTCGAATCCCTCTGGTTGACTGACGTAGACTTCTTCACGGATTTCTCCATGAAGGAATGCACTCCTTCGTCATCCTTCTTGTAGCGTAGCATCCATTTGGTGCCAATCACCTTCACACCTTTGGGCCTGTCAACGAGTGTCCACACTCCAAGCTTCTTGAACTATAGTAGCTCTTCCTGCATAGCGTCGACCCAGGCCTCATCCTTCAGGGCATTACTTACGTGGTTGGGCTCGACTTGAGAAACAAAACATTTGTAAGCCCCGTCAATCATGTAGCCTTTTTCCATAATTGCAGCATAATCAGCAGAATATAACTGATTTCTTGTCTGCACGCCGGAGTGAAGATCCCCAATGATAGACTTCGGGGGATGATTCTCACTGATCCTAGTCACAGGTTTCGTAGGAACGACAACTTCAGTATCCAGATTTATGACGACAGGTTCAGTATCCCGATTCCCTGATACATGTTTAGCATCTGTTGAGCTTCCATCTTGATTAACGTTATGCTCATTGCTGGTCTCAACTGCCTCTTCATCGTCTGATGAATCATCACTCTCGTCCTGAGCAGCTGCAGAAGATCCCGAAGCACCACTAGCCGGTGTCTCATTGTTGGTATCCAGATCCGGTGTATTTAGGACATCATACATCATCTGAGCAGCAATCTCTTCATCTAAATCTATCTGAGGAAGGTTGAATGATTTGAAAGAGCCATCGTAGTTGAAGAATGAAGACGGACCTTTTCCAGCAGGGGGGATGGTGAATCGTTGCACATCGACATTGCACCATACTTCTACCTGACCTGTTGAGTTGTTATAAACTCGTTTTGCTGGTATGTTGTATCCAAGAAAGATCCCATGATCTCCTTTCTCGCTGAAATTGCCCTCCGGAGTTTTCTTCAGTAACGGGCATGGAGCTCCGAATGGTTCCAGATACACCAACTTAGGTTTGCGCTTCTGAAGCAACTCATAGCAAGTCATCCCATGCCTCTTAACTACTAACACACGATTAAGTGTGTAGCACGCATTGGCAACAACTTCATTCCAGAACTGTACTGTCAACTTTGAGTCTGCCAACATAGTCCTTGCAGTCTTGATCAAGCTCCTATTCTTCCATTCAGCAACTCCATTCATCTATGGCGTGTATGCAGAGGTGAACTGAAGAACAATTCCCTTTTCCTTGCAGAAAGCATCCATCCACTGATTCTTGAATTCAGTTCCATTTTTTGAACGAACCTTCCTAACCTTCATATTGTAGAGGGACTCCAGTGTTGTGACGAGCACCTTAAACGACTCAAAGGTTTCTGACATAGCTTTCGGAAACATCACCCAGGATAAACATGAGTAGTCATCCGTGACGACAAAGCAGTACCAGTCTCCAGCGATACTCTTCATGCCGACCGAACCGAATAGATCCATATGCAGTAGCTCCAGTGGCATCTTGATAGAGTTAACATGCTTGGTCTTATGAGACTTCCTGGTCTGCTTTCCCTTCTTGCACGAGACACAAAAATCTAGAAGTTTGAAGTTCTTTACAGTAACTCCCTCAACTAGGTTGTTATGAATCAAATGATTCATCTTCCTATGATTTATGTGTCCCATTCTCCTGTGCCATGAGATTGACTCCTTCACTGTTGCTTTTGATAAAAATCACTGAATAGTAGACTCAGTAGTAGAAGCATTTGACATGTCCAAGACGTACAAATCGTTGTATCTTGATGCTGACATTAAAACCTGCTCCTCAGGAATCTCCATCTCCATCTTCAGAATGTAACACTTCCGATTGTCAAACATCACTTTGAAGTCCTTGTCATATATCTGAGAAACTGAAAGCAAATTGTTTTCCAACTGTTGAACAAAATTTACTTTATCAAACTTTAGCTGTCCATTACCTACTTCTCCTTGTGCGGTAATGTATCCTCCTTTGTTTCCAGTAAAAGAAACGTGTCCCCCTTTAATTTGTTTGACATTGAAAAGGAGAGACTGATTTCCCATCATGTGCCTAGATGCTCCGCTATCTACTATCCATGTGTTGGTAGAAGCACTATAGCGGACAACCTGCACATAATAGAATATAATTACTTAAGGAGGGGGACCCAAGCCTTGAAGGCTTAGGTTTCCCAGAGGCATCACACATCACAAACTCAACCCACTGACCTTTAGCAGTTGGAGAAGCCTCATTCTTCTGCTTATCAAAACTATCAGACACATCATATGTTTTAGCTTTCCACAGACCATCCTTGTGTAAGGATTGTTTGTGGTAAACCGATGACTAATTTACTTTTTGAACATTAGGTTTATTTTCAAAAACAGGTTTCACCTCAGGCATCACAGACTTGCCAGTGACTTGTCTGTGTTGTTTGTGGTGTTGGGGAGGGGTAAAAGACGTAGCTGGTGTTTTAGACCTAACAGGAGTTTTAGATCTCTGTTTTGAAGAAAACTATTTAACTTCTTGATCTAGTTCAACTTTAAGCCTAGGTGTCTGATAGCGAGGACAGTGTGAAGAAATATGGCCTCTTTGTCCACAAGTATAGCATGATCTCCTCTCAACAGGACTCTGATATCTCTTGTGGGGTGGGGAGCAAATTTTAGGTATGGGCTTTTTGGTCTCAACCTTTTGATTTTCACCTTCTTTGAAAAATTTTACTTGTTTAACATTATGATTACTTTGTCTTTTAAGATGATTATGATCTTGCTTAACCGGTTTAAACTGAGTGGTTTTTTAAATCTTGGGTTGTGTGACAGTAGATTTCAAACCCAAACCCAAGAGATGCTTGAACATCCTCTTCCACCATGTTCTCAATGATGGTTTTATCCTTTTTGCCTGAAGTTGATGTCTTCTGATCAGCAAACGGAGATGCAGATTTAACTGAAGTGTCCGGATCACTAACCAGAGGAGTAGTCACCACATGGTCCTTAGAACTAGCTAAACTACGTAGTTTTTGCTTTAAGGATTCATTTTCAACTTGTCAAATAGATTTGTCCTTTTTAGTTTCCTCAATTGTTTTTAAATAAAACTTTATGTCATTTTCTTGGTTAATAGCAACAACTTCAGTCTCTTTTAATTGTTTTCTGAGCAAGTCAATTTTCTCCTTAAAACTACTTTCATTTTGCTTTTATACTCTATTAGCCTCTGTGCAAAGTTTTAAGTCATTTACTAAGTTATCATTATGTTCTAATTACCTAGCAAATTTCAGATCAATGCTTTCCCTAAACATATCACATTCAACACAAGCATGTTTATCAAAGAGATCATCTTTCGATTCTACATGTGCAGATCTAGAGGTACCAACCATGAAAGCAGCCTGGGGTTCCTGGTGTGCTGATGATTCTGCATTTTGTTCATCCTCCACTAGTTGATCAACAACAGCCATAGTCTCATCCACATCAGCAGTATCAAGCTCAACTGAGTTCTCCTCCTCACTCGCTGAGTCTTCGTTCAGATCATCAACCGTTGTAATGTAGCCTCACCATCAGATAATGAAAGGATCTCAGCATCTAGTTGATCAATTAGATTGGATTTACAGCTGAATAGCGTAAGAATTAGAACAAATTATAGCAAGAACACACGATGTATCAATGAAACAGTAAGGTTATAGAGAGAGAGAGAGAGAGAGAATTTCTGCCAAAAGGTATATATTCATTCAACACACGCTTCGGCACTTTTACAATTAGGTCATCTTCCCTTTTATAGGAAAGATGACGTCAGCTGATGTCACTTGACAGTGACATCTAAGCTTTATTACAACGAACTACTGAAAGTAGACTAAACTACTGAAGATGTCTAATAGCTGACATCTTCTTACAGAAGACAAGTGTAAACTATTACAACTACTGAAACTACAACATCTGAAGAACATGCTCTTCAGATGTTTTACAAAGTACTGAAGCATAAAAGAAAACTACTGATAAGAAACTACTGAAAGGAAACAACTGAAAGGAAACTACCAAAAGAGAAAACCATCACAACAACTAAACAATACTTCTTCAGCTGTTATGACAACCTCTGAAGTCTTCAGCACTTGAACTTCAAGCTTGAACTTCACTTGTTGTCATTAGCTGATGTCTTCAGTTGTTGTCTTCAGTCTTTGTACTTCAGTTGATGTCTTTTGACTTTGTACATCAGCTGATGTCTTCAGTCTTTGTACTTCAGCTGATGAAGTCTTCAATTGTTGTCATCATCAGCTGATGAAGTCTTCAGCAGTTGTTGTGATGTCTGTGGGACTTAAAGATTTTTCTGATCTAGCTCATTGGTTCTTTTGGTCCAACAAACTCCCCCTGAACCAATGCAGCCAAAACCTTTAAGCTTATTTGAAGTCCCACTTATTTGGAAGAAAGATTGGTCTTTTTCTTCTGGATCAGCTCAGAAATGACCCAAATCAGCACAGGCCTGGGAAGAGGTTTCAAAAGGTATGATTATCAAAGGAAGGATGGGAACTCTGTCTTGGGGAACTAGACACAGAGTTGTTACCCAGTCCATGAAACCTACTTCCTAACTATGAGTCTATAAGACTCTCTTGTGTAGGCCTCAAGGAAGATTACTTGTTCCTCCGTGGTGAGCTCTTCAGCTTCTCCCTCAAAGAGTGACTCAGGCCCATAATACTCAGAGAGGTATTTGACCTGGTTTCCATTCTTGAGCTCCACAGTTGTTATAACTCTATATGCAAATTCATCAGGGTGATTACCCTCTAGAAACAACTGGAGCTCATTCTTTCTAACTTCCTCAAGCCTCTTATACACCATCCCCTTTTTAACCACTTGTTCTCCAGCATCTTTTGTGGGGGCTGATTGGCTTTATAGGCTTTCTTGAAGTCATCAAGGATTTCCCAGGGTGATACTACAATGGCCAGTATGATCACTTCATCTACGATATTCTTTACTTGGCCATTGTATCTATGTGGAATATCTTTCTTATGAATCCTATGAGACACCCTGGGATCAGGTTAAATCCTCACTTTCACTTTTTGATATTAAAATGTGTGCTTGAGAGTGTATAATCTCTGAGCATGCTTCTTCATATTTATTATTGATGAAGTGGCAGCATAAGCTTTGTCAACCCTTCTCAACAACTCCTCATCATGCTTTTTGTGAAAGCTCTTCTTCTTCTAGCTTCACTTTCAAAATTTTCCTTTAGGACTCAGGAGTAATTGTTGGAGGGTGACTTTTGGCCTTAGGCAACAGAATGATAGCTGAAATTGGCAGCCTGTCCTCATCTTCATAATCTTCTACTTCGTCTTCTTCTTCTTCAAGCCTCAACACCCTTCTCTTCCTCTTCTGGGGTGCATCATCGGCTATTGGTTTTGTGGGCAAGATAGTTGGTTTTGAGGGTTTTGATATGGATTGTTTTGGTGTGGGAGATTGGGCAGGCTGTTCTAGCAATTTGGATGTGAGTGAGGTTTTGGTTTGCTTGGATAGTTCAGTCCTGCTCCCAGCACTAGCTTCACTTAGGGCTTCTATGATCATCCCCTTAGAGAATACCTTAGACAAACAGATCTTGGTGGTTATTTCCAAGATGCTGTCCCTGGATCATGACTTGATTTCCAGGACTGATCTCCCCAGATACTTCGAAATGAATCTGGCCATAGCTTCTAATCTTTCCTTTCCTTGTTCACTATGACCAGACCATCGGCTTTCAGTCTCTTGTACCTCCAATTTCCTCATCTCAGTATCTAGCTCAGCAATGTCATAGCCTTGCCTAAACAACAGGTCAATGATTTTATCCATTGACCTGCTGTGTTGGGCATCAGCTTCCTTGACAAGCACTGCTAGCTCCTTTTCCTTCTTTTCTCCACCCTTCATCTTTTTATATGTGACATGAAAGTCTTTGTAACTTTCAGTGACCTTTTCTCTTTCTTCTCCCTTTTCACTCTCCTTCTCTTTCTCAGTCTCCACTACCATCCCCCTCTTAATTTCCACCTCCTTCTCTACTTCTTTCTCTTTCTCTTTCTCCATTCTCTTCCTCTTGATTGCCTTCACTGACTGAGTCTCCCCCTTTTTGGTTGCATTGGTTGCAAGGGTTTGACTGTCAGAAAGCCTCTTAGTCACAACATCATCCACCATGGTTTGTATGTTTGAGGCAAGCCTCTCATTAACGGTTTTATTCACTATGTAAGTGATGATGGGTGTGATGAGAGACAGGGAATTTTGAAAGAGAGCAGCAATTTGCTCAGGGGGTTCTGTCCCTGAGAAATAGTGCTGAAAGCAGAGGCTGGTGGTTGATATTTTAGGAGTGGCTCTGTGTTTGTGAGACCTTCAGAGGAAGGTGCCATCTGTGGGTGAATGGTAGCAGATGGACATAAAAGAAGCCCAGGTCATCATCAGTTGGAGCTGAATCACCTGACCTCCTGATTAGATCAGAATGTACATGTGCTGAGTGTGGCTCAGTAATCACATTTACCCCTTTGTCTTGGTACTGGGGACTTCCTGCCTCAGGAGAGAATCCTTCATCGGCAGTTGCCTCTGGTGAGGACTTAGAGATGTTACCAGCTGCATCCTGTTCATGTGCTGAATCAGGAAGAGTGGCAGCCTCACCAGATGCTCTTATCACCTCTACCACACTGGGAGAATGGACATGATATTCCCTGTGCTGGGGGTTCTCAGCAACACTTGGTTCCTCCCTCTCATTGGTTGGGGTTTTCCCAGTTGTGATAGGTGCCTGGGGAGAGGGTGGAGTGTTGAGCTGAGTCAGCACTTTTGCTATAATAATAGTTGGACTTTGTGGGGCGGTTGGAATGGTAGATTGGGGTGAAGCTATGTGCACCTGGGGAGAATGGTGCTCTTAAATGGTAACCTTCTTAAGTGAGAAAGGTTCTAGAGAGGTGGCTGCCCCGGAAATGGTTGCTTCAGGCTCCTATTGAGAGGATGCCTGAGCGGTTGAGGCTGGTTGAGTCCTTGTAATTATTGGGGGATTAATACCTGTAATTACTTCCAGCCTTTGTGTTGCATGGGCATCCTCAGGGGACTCATCTCCCTGAGTAGCCTTTTTGGGCTTTTTGGTTTTGGGTTTGGTGGGGACTTTGGATTTGGAGGTGGAGGCTGTGGGTTCCCACTGCTGTTTTAGCAGCTTGGCAGCCTATTTGAGGTGTTGGTCTGAGTTGTGCCTGGAGTATACTTCAGGCAATACTGCTAGAGCAGGAACTCCAAGGCCAACAAGTCCCTCAGCTTGAAGCTGGTTTTCAATGATGGCCATGATGAACCTTGGATATAATATCCATCGGTTAGCCAAAGGTTGCAAAGCCATATCTTTATGTTCTAAAAATATTATTTTAGAAAAGTTTAAACTTTGTTGCTCTAGGATAGAATACAATACCTGTTGCCACCTGGATGACATTTGATCCCATAAAGAAGTTTTAGGGGCAAGACAGACATTGACCATGTGAAAGATCAATCGTTCAGCATCATGGAAATGCTTCTTGAGGATGGTAGAAGCACTAAGATCACCCTGGTGTCCATGGTGGGCAAAAGATAGATCGATTGTGCCCTTTGGATACTCAGTGATGAAGGTGGCATCATTCAAATCTAGGGTTTGGCTGCAGGGGCAAAGGTTTCATCATAATCAATACCTTTTTCTTGGGCAAACCCCTGTACAACCAGTCTGGCCTTGTTCTTAACAATTTGGCCCTTTTCATCTGTTTTATTCCTAAACACCCATTTTAGTGCCTATTGCACAATTAGCTTGGGGTAAAGGAACAAGCTCCCACACTTGCAGCTTTTTAAACTGAAGAAGCTCAAACTGCATTGCTTCAACCCATCGATTGTCTCTTCATGCAACATGATAGTTCTTTGGCTCTTGCTGACTGATGAAGAGAGCATAAAAGCAGAAATTGGACAATTGACTTCTGGTTGAGACTCCAGCATTGATATCCCCAATGATTTGAGACATTGGATGATCCTTCAGCTCTTGATAAACAATGTGGTCTGTGCTAGTGTTTGTAGGACCTTCAGCAGCAATAGATGTTGATGAAGATTCTTGAAACTATGTTGGTGATGGAAACTCAAATGAAGTAGAGGATGCAAAAATCTCATCAGCATTTGTTGTGTATGGAGCTGCTGAAGCTACAGGAGCATCAGGTTTAGATGACTCAGGCAGTTGGTCACTAAACCTGAAAAGGTGAGTACTGACTACATCATCATCAGTACCACCAGGTGGAGAACTATTGACAGGAACAACAGCTAGAGACTGATAAGGAGCATATTGCAGTATGTCCAAATCAAATAACTCCACAGGATTTTGTGGAATCTCATCCTTTGGAGATTCATTAAACTTCACATTTAAAGTCTCTTCAACCATCTTTTTTTGCAGTTGAAAACTCTCTATGCCTTGCATGTAGATGAATAACCAACAAAATACCCTGCATCCATCTTTGATTCAAACTTCTGGAGTGGATTCTTTGTGTTGAGAATGTAACAGGGACACCCAAATGCTCTAAAGAATGAAATCAAAAAGGCTAAATGATGTAGCACTTCATAGGGAGTCTTTATCAACCTCTGATTAACTAATACTCTATTCTGCACATAGCAAGCTGTGTTGATAGCTTCAGCCCAAAATGTCAATGGGAAGCCTGAATCAGCCAACATTGACCTGGCAGCTTCAACCAGTGTCCTATTCTTTCTCTCCACTACTCCATTTTGCTTAGGAGTTCTTGGAATGCTGAACTGCCTCTTGATTCCCTTTGACAAGTAGAAATCATCAAGTGTGTGATTTCTAAATTCTGTGCCATTGTCACTCCTCACACACTTGACTGGATGGGAATATTATTTCTCAACATACAACACAAAGTTCATAATAGCTTGTGAAGCTTCATCTTTGGAGTGCAGGAAGGAAGTCCATACAAATCTGGAGTAATCATCCACAATTACCAGACAGTATTTTAACTTTGCCATGCTAATCACTCTGACAGGACCAAAAAGATCCATATGCAATAACTGCAAGCAGGCAGTGGACTTTGGATCTTCTATTGGAGGGAATGATACTTTGTGTTGCTTCCCTTTCAAGCAGGCAGTGCAGTTGTCAGCACATTTGAACTCGTTCATGGGCAACCCTCTTACTAAACCATGGTGAATCAGCTGGTTCATGTTTTTTAGATTCACATGACCAAGCCTTCTATGCCATAGTTCAGATTCCTGAGGAGAAGCCTTAGAGAATAGGCAAGGATGGCCTTTTAGATCAATTTTCTTTGAATGATCTAAGGCATATACTCTTCCTGTGCTGTTGGCCTTCAGGAGAGTATATTCATCCAACACCTTGGCAATCAAACTCAGAACTTTGGATGACAAAATCCTGCAGTTCTGGCTGGTGAAAAGTGCAACATGGCCTTTATCACACATTTGACTAACACTCAAGAGGTTGTACTTGAGATTCTCCACATGGTTAACATCATCAAACCTTATTTCACCATTGGAAACAAAGCCTTTGCCGATGATGTAACCTTTTGCATCATTGCCAAAAGAGACAAACCCCTTCTTTCCTTGAGAGTAGTCATGAAGAAGAGAGCTGCTCCCTGTCATATGCATGGATCCTCTACTGTCTACATACTAGATGCTTCTTTGGCATGCTGAAGAACCCTACATTCATCATAACACATTAGTTTGTTTTTGAGACCAAAACCTGTTTGGTTTTGGGTCTGTTCTCATCAACAGATTTAATACTAACTTGCTTGTTATGATTGACAGTCTGAGGTGGTCCAGATGGTGTAGAAAAGGATTCCTTTGGCTTGGTTTTCCTTTTCTTTGGTTTCAGCACAGGAGCATCTAATTGGTTGACTCTCCCCAATAGATGTTGAACCATCATGACAAGTTGTGTCTGATTGTTTGCTAAAGCTTTCAGCTCATCAGACACATCAGCTCTTGGCTGTGATGGGTTCTTGTGTTACATCATCTTCCTTTCAACAACCTCAGCTATTGCCTGATGAACCCCTTCCTTCTTTTTGGATTTCTTTAAGGACTTTGGGGTTTCAGGTTGAGATGTTGCTGGTACAAACTTGGTTTCAAACTCATCATTCATTTTATTAATCTTCTTTTTAATGTTCTGATTTTGATTGAGTTTGGAACCCTTTCTATACCAGCAGTCATCAGTACGATGATTGAGTAAGCCACATATTTCACATGGCTTCTTCTTCATCTTTAGTTGATCATCTACTGAAGAAGATAAAACTTTGATGATTTGTTCTTCAGCTGTTTTTTTATCAGTACTTGCAGTTTTCTTCCTTTTAGTACTCACTTTCCTGATATCTTCTTCAGTAGTTTTCAAACCCTTTCAACTTACAATTTTCTTCCCTTCAGTACTTGCAGTAGTTTGGGTTTGTTCGTCAGGTGTTGTAACTTGTGCTTCAGTACTTTAAGTACTTCGTGAGAGAACACCTGAAGTGATCAACTCTTTGATCATGTGACTGTCAGCATTTGAACCATTAGCTGTTTCAGCATTAGCTGATTGGTTTTGTGAGGAATTAATGCTGACTTCATCCTCTGACTCTGGTGCTATATCAGAAGATGAATCACATGATGAGGTGGATTGGTTATTGCTTTCTCCTTCAAATTCTACTACCTTGGGAGTAAAATCTGTAGGAGGAGCAGTGTGATTATAACCAATTCCAAACATCACATTTGAAGTTGATTGCTTGCTGAGAAGCATTTCAAAACCCTTGCAAGAAGTTAGCGTTCACACTCTACTTGGGTAGTTGCAAGTGTTTCTTTGAGGTCCTTATACTTCTCTAGAAGTACCTCTTCCCTAGCCTTATCATCTGTGATTTGGCATTTTAGTTTATAAATCTCATCATTTTTATCATGCACAAACAGACTCAAACTCAGCTTTTGCTTTGGAAAGTGCTTGCTCTAGCTCAAGATTTTTATTAATTAAAGCTACATTTGCTTCTCTAATAGATGCAAATGTGGCTATGCATGATTCAGAACATAACTTGGCTTTGGCCTCTGAAGATACCTGTGATAACTCTGATGAAGCATTTGAAGAAGAACCCTCAGCAGACTCCAGGGCCATGACAGCAAGGTTTCCAAAGGGATTGTCACCACCATGTTGACCAGCACCTGGAAACAGTTGTTCATGACCAGACATATCATCTAGTAAACTGCTCCAGTCAACAACTCCTGGGGTGAAAAAGCTATGTTGTTGAGGTTGAGATTTTTGATGAGATTGTGATTGTTGAGGCTCAGGAAGGGCATGTGGTTGTTGAGCAATGGGTGCTTGAACTTGGTTTGGCTGAGGCATGTAATAGCAGGGGTAAGGATATGGCATATGACCTTGAGGGACAAAATATGCAGGTGATGACTGAGCTTGTGATGGATGACCAGAATTGGTGGAATGTTGCCCTTTGTTTTGTGAGCTATTGCTTAGGAAAGTCACAAAGGGTGCAGATGAGTTAGATCCAGGTGATCTACACTCTCTAGCAAAGTGTCCAAGCCTATGGCACTTGTGACACCTTAACTTGCTCTTGTCAAAACCAACTTTGGTTTTGCCAGAGAGACCAGGGAATTTCCTACCAGTTCTTTTGTAGAACTTTTGAGAACTAATATTGATCATTGCCATTTGGCTCAAAATATCCTTCTCTTCCAGATCATCATCTGGAATGCCCTTCAAATCTTCCATCAAAAAGCACCAGTTATCACTGCTACCACCTGAACTACCATCCACACCAACAAAAGCATGTTCTACATTAGTAGAGAAATCAATATGCTCATCAAAGGCACTTTCTGAGGTAGCATACTCTGACTCCTAACCTATCAGTGCAGTATTGCCTGATACAAAGTCATCAGTGAGCTTTCCAGATGAGGACAACTTCCTTTTCTGTTCTATCTCTCTTTCAAATGTAAGCAGCTGCCCATGAAGTTGGGTGAGAGATAGAGTGCTCAGATTTGCACTACAGCGTAGGACAATAGTGTATGTGTCCCATCTTTCAGGCAGGGATCTGAGGAATCGATTGTTCATCTGGCTGTTTGAATTGCTCAAAAGGTTGAGTCAGAGTCTCACCCTTCCTATGAGAGAATGTCTCATATTGTTGGGCGAGGATTTCCCTAGTGTTTGCTAAGACCTCATCGGTTCCTCCAAATTGTTCTTTCAAAGCAACCCAAAGGTCATGAGCAGTTTCATGATGTATAAGCCCTGAATAGATTTCATTAGGCAGTGCCATTGCTAGAATTCCATGGGCTTTTGCATCAATTTCAAACATCTTAAGATCTTCATCCGAATACTGATCAGGTTTCTTCGAAACCCTCTCATTTGTTTCCGGACTACTCACCATAGGCTTGTATGTTCCATGCACCACTGATTTCCAGCAACCAGCGCTGTTGATAGACAGCTGATGGAGCATACGTCATTGCCATATGTTATACTTACTCCTAACAAGCATCAAAGGCTTTGTTGAGGAGCCGGTATTGTGAGGATCATTTGTTGGTGTTGCCATTGAGCAAATTCAAGCAAATTCAAAGTAATTTCAGAAAATCTAGCTCAAAACCACGTAGAACCTCAAATTGAATGACCAGAAGCAGCAGAAACTCAATCTCTATAACCGATTCTTGCAAATTTGCTAATTCATTCAAACATAGACGTCTGAAGAGGAGTTTCAATGATCAATTGTTAAATAGATCAATGATTAACCAGCTCTAATACCATTTGAAAGGATCTCAGCATTTAGTTTGATCAATTAGATTGGATTTGTAGCGGAATATAGAACAAATTATAGTAAGAACACATGATGTATCAATGAAATAGTAAGGTTATAGAGAGAGAGAGAGAATTTCTGCCAAAAGGTATATATTCATTCAACACGTGCTTTGACACTTTTACAATTATGTCATCTTCCCTTTTACAGGAAAGATGACGTCAGCTGATGTCACCTGACAGTGACATCTAACCGTTATTACAACAAACTACTGAAAGTAGACTAAACTACTGAAGATGTCTAACAGCTGACATCTTCTTACAGAAGACAAGTGTAAACTATTACAACTACTGAAAAGAAACTACTGAAACTACAACGTCTGAAGAACATGCTTTTCAGACGTTTTACAAAGTACTGAAACATAAAAGAAAACTACTGATAAGAAACTACTGAAAGGAAACAACTGAAAGGAAACTACTGAAAGAAAAAACCATCACAAGAACTGAAGAATACTTCTTCAACTGTTGTGTCAACCTCTGAAGTCTTCAGCACTTGAACTTCAGACTTGAACTTCAGCTGTTGTCATTAGCTGATGTCTTTAGTTGTTGTCTTCAGTCTTTGTCCTTCAGCTGATGTCTTTCGACTTTGTACATCAGCTGATGTCTTCAGTCTTTGTACTTCAGCTGATGAAGTCTTCAGTTGTTGTCATCATCAGCTGATGAAGTCTTCAGCAGTTGTTGTGATGTCTGTGGGACTTGAAGGTTTTTCTGATCTGGCTCATTGGTTCTTTTGGTCCAACAGATAAGAAACGGAAGGACCAAGACTTGTCCTTCATCACCCTGTGCTACCATTGCTTTGGAGTCATGGCTGGTTGATGTTGCCTTTGGAGTCTTGTCCTTATCCTGCCTGTGAAATGATGAGAACGGATTGCCATTTCCTGTCTTCTTAGGCTTGACACACTCTCTCTTGAAATGGCCTTTTTCACCAAAGTTGAAACAGGTGACTTTTGACTTGTCAAATCCAAAAGTTGTATCTTTTGTAGCCACCAGGTTCTATCCCGTCTTTTTAACGAACTTCTTTACTCTATGCACAGCACTAGCGAGAGCCCACATTATATCCATCCGTTCAAGCTCAGTTTCATCAACCTACTCATAATCTTCATCTGTTAGATGGCAATTTCCAATATTTCCTGCATCTAACCCATCATAAGAATGTACCACAGCAGCATGTAGATCCATATGCTCCTTAGCAACTTCAACAGTTACGTTGCCCAAATTCTCTGTAATTAACTTCGTTGATTGAATTTCTGGAGCATTGAATTGGACACTTGACGATCCACCTGATTCACAACTTGAGGAAGTACTTCGAATGCCTGCAGATATGTTAGACATGAAAGCAGTCTGCAAAGGTGTACTAGAAGACGCTGTAGTAGGAGTAACATTGTAGAGAGAAGGATTCTGAGTGTAGTTACCCTTCTTAGACTTGTACTTATATCGAACCTCTTCCTCCCTCAATTTTCGAATAAAATCATTTATGTCCATTGACTCCAGCACATCATTATGTCTCAAAGTGGAAACAAATGAATCCCACTTATCAGGTAACCCATCAGCCAAACTTGCCACTTTCTCTTCCATGGATGTTTTAACCCCATGAGTGTGCAGTTCACTCATCAAATGATAGAAGCGGTCGACCACATCATCCAAACTTTCATTTCCAAATGATGAGAAGTTATCGAATTCCTTTTACAAAGCTTTAGCCTTTAGAGACTTAAGCGTAGCATTTCCTTCATAACGTTTCTCAAGAGCCTTCCATAACATTTTGCACTGCTTGTGTTCTGAGAACTGATTAAAGATGTCTTTTGGAATGGACTGTGTCAACAAGGCATAGGCTTTCTTCTCAGCATATAGGCCAGTTTTTGTGTATCAGTCAAACCACTTAGAGTCAGTGAAACACCATCAGCTCCAACTAGCATAGTGTAGCCAGTCTCAATAGTGTTTCATAAGTTTGTGTCCACTCCATTCAGATGAATCTCAAACCGTTGCTTCCATTGTGGATATTCGTCAAGAGACAGAAGCTTTGGTGCTTCGTTGTGATTCCTGATCTCATACTCCAAAAGCAATAGATTCTGGATCCTGGAGTCCTTCCCTGCTGAGAGTGCAAAGTTCTGTGTGTCCATATTGAATTACTCTTATAACTTGAAAACCAACTATGTACGTAACTGGGGATGCGACTAGCGTGCGACTGAGACTCAACTGGGCGATTGAGCTTAGTCGTGTGACTGAGCAGACGACTACGACAGTTGTGTGAATGAACAAACCGATTGGGCCAATCGTGCGATTGAACAAGTGACTGGGCAAATCGTGCGATTGAGCTGAGCGAATGGAGTTCAGTCGTGCGATTGAGTTAATCGTGCGACTGAGACTGCTGAGTTTGAAATTTTTCAAACTTTTCACGTAATTCGACCTTAAAACACAATTTTGAAAACCCTAGTAGGGTGAAACTCGAAAAAGAATAACTTTTGAACAAATGCACTCATAAAAACTGGATTTTTATACAGATAGAACAGATCTTTTGATTAAAAACGTTGACTTTTGCAGAAACGCGATTGAATCCACGAAGAATCAAGAGACAAAGCTCTGATACCACTTGTTAGGACCGTGTACGCATGGAGTACTAGCTGATTAAAGTGAAACTAGATCAAATAGTGCGAAATCCTATTTGATTGGCGATCCAATCAGGGAGAACGTTAATCCGATCAAAACTAACGATGAGAATACGTTAAGAATTGATTAGAATCGATCCGAAATGTTCTATGAAATTGGAAGGAACTCTCTTGATGAACAGGAACGGCTAGGGTTAATAATTCTCGAAGTGTTTCGTTTCTCCACGAATTAAGTGGTATTTATAGGTTACAGCTTTCATTCGTACGACTGAGCCATGCGTATGGCTCAGATGTGCGACTGAGTCGTACGATTGATTCATTCGTACGACTAAGTCAGTCTTATGACTTAATCGTGCGATTGACTCAATCACCTGGTTCAGTCGTGCGACTGGCCCATTCGCATGGTCCAGTCATGCGACTGAATCATAAGACTTAGTTAAACATATTCCTTAACCTTTAATGATATAGAACTATGTCTAACAACTGTAAACCAATATGACATGTTCATATATACGTGTAACAATAAATCATATTAATAGATATAACATTCAACAACCAATAAACATTCAAAGAAGACTTTTTCATTTCATATATCAAACATTACATAAGTGTTACAAAATGAAAGTCAGATACATTTGAGCTCACTAGAACTAGAACTAGGGACATGTGTACCAACAGGATTTCTTGAACAAGTTCAAAAGTATCCACCTCAGTGATAGGTGACTGATGTGGGCTAGACCTAGGTGACTCAGGAGCACTCATCTCTCTTTGAGGAGTGGAGTAGTAGGGAGACTCATGGTACTCACTGACACCTAAGTCTTCATCAGTATAGAAGTCAAGGTTAGGAATGGGTTTATTTAGGTCTAAAGGCTGGGGATGGTAGCTGTCCCCTGAAGGTTGCTCACTTAAGTGTTAAGAGTTAGAGTGAAGGCTTAAGACATTTGGGCTTGTGAGCTCATCAGGCTGAGCATGAGGAACCTCAACACTGATCTTAGAAGTAATGGGAGTGGTTTGCTCCTCAGGAGAAGTAGGAGCTCCAGTATCCACTTCCTCGTGTATAAGTAAGTATATGCGGGCCTGCACAGACTTAATAGCCTGAGCAGGGGTTTGTTTGAGTTTTATTTTGTAGGTGAGGGTGATTTGTGTTTGTTTTGGTGGTTGAGATGTAGAAGGTGTGGGTTCAACACTAGCTTGTATTGCTAGGTTGTCGCCTTGAGCAATGACCTCTAACATTTTTGGGACAAGGGCTGTTTCTACCCCTGAGATGCCAACAATTGGCTTTGTCAAAATTTTAAAGATGTCAGGCATCATCTGTCCTAATTTAAGAATATTACTCGTTTCCCTCAACAGTGAGCCTAGTTCACAGTTAAGAATGTATTGAACATATCTAGGAAACATGTATTATTGTAAGGAGTCCAAGTTTGCAATCAGATTAGTATAAACAAATTAAAGGTACCTGAACTTGACTCCCTAAACCATCCCATGAACTATGAAGGAGATATCTTTAGGAATTTGGTCCCACCCTCTATGCTTGTTGGACAAGCTGTGGATAACCACATGAAGTAGGTATTTCCACTAAGATGAGACCTTCCCTTTCCTGAAGGTCTTTACAGGGAAATATCCCTCATAGCCCATCTACTCAAAAGAATAATTGATGGCTTCTTTTGGGAAGAAGACCTCACCTTCTTCGTCACCCAGCTAAAGATGATTGTTGATGATGCCCGGAGTGATGAAGACTGTTCTCCCCCCATCCATAATGACCTCTTGGAAGGTCTTCCAAAAATCAAGCAAATGATCCTCATACAGAGTAGGATCAATGGTAAGGGAGGTGAAGTAGTTTGACAGAGCCAAAAATTGGCATACCTCTGAGAAATGTGGACCTTTCTCATATTTTAACAGAGCAACCTGATTGTGTTGCCTATGCAACTTCATGGAGAAATGTGGTTCACTTCTTATATTAAGGTTGGCCATTTTGAGAAAGCTTAAAGGTGAAGAAAAGATGAACGAGGGCGGTTTCAAAGGGAAATTTGGAATTTAGGTTCGGAGAAAAGATGAAGATGATAGAAAGAGGGGGAATCGACTGGGTTTATATGTGAAAAGGATTTGAGACAAAGTTAATGAAAGAGGATAAACTTTGAAATCCGGATGGCAGTCCCACCTCTTAAAAATTAGTTTGCTTTTTGGTCAAAAAGTGGTTTTCTTGGAAATCGAAAAGCTTCCGAAGGTAAATTGTCTTCGGAAGTTTTAATGAAAAAGCTTCCGAAGCGAAAATGACTTCGGAAAAATTTCCGAAGAGTTTTGACAAATTTGCTTTGGAAGAGAATTTAGACTTGGATGCTTTGCTCAACAGAACAAGGCTTCCGAGAGTTAATTTCCATCGAAAGAAAATAGTCATTGAAAGCATATAAGTGCCTAAGAGAGTTTTAAGCTTCGGAAGAGATTTCAGAAATTTCTTCCGAAGGCAAATTTACTTAGGCAGTTATTTGTCTTGAAGGTATATTTTCTTTCGAAGATAAAATCATACCTTTTGAAGGATCAAGATTTGTCAAAAATCTAAGAAAACTCATTAAAAAGTTTTTATCCATAGAAAACATGAGCCTTTGAAGTTGATAAACTAGACAACTTAGGACACAGTGATTTTAAGAAATAAAATGAATTAGTTCTAAGAAAAAGCTACTCAAAGTTAATCATCCAATAGCTGATATAAGATACTTAAATCTCTGTTCATCAAAGGCTTTTGTAAACAGATTAGCATATTGTTCATTTGTGTTAACTTTAACTAGTTTAATTAATCCTTTTTCAAAGTTATCTCTAATTAAATGATACCTGATATTTATGTGTTTTGTCTTTCAGTGTTGTACAGGATTCTCTGTGATGGAGATAGCACTGTAGTTGTTGTCTATGTGAATAGGAGTCTCCTTGAAGTTTAAACCATAGTCAAGCATCTGATTCTGAATCCAAAGCACTTAAGCACAGCAGCTTGCAGCAGCAATGTATTCAGCTTCAGCAGTTGATGCAAAGACACAGGATTGTTTCTTGCATTGCCATGAAACAACCCTTCCACCAAGGAACTGACATCCCCTAGATGTAGACTTTTGCAGTCATATTGAAACCAGCATAATCACTATCTGTATATGCATACAGATTGAAGTCAGAATTCTTGGGATACCGAAGGCCAAGTGTTGAGGCACCTTTGAGGTATCTTAGGATTCTTTTGACAGTGATGAGATGAGATATTTTAGGGTTGGCTTGATATCTTTCACAAATACAGGTGGCAAACATGATATCAGGCCTGCTAGCTGTAAGATACATAAGTGACCCAATCATAGCCCTATAAAGGTGTTCATCCTCACACTCTCCCTCAACATCAGGTCCAAGGGAGTGATATCTTGCTATGGGTGTCTTAGCAATCTTACAATCATTCATGTTGAATCTTTTAAGTATGTCCTGAACATACTTTGACTGACTTATGAAGATTCCATCTTCAACTTGCTTCACTTGAATTCCCAGAATGAAATTGAGTTCCCCTATGGCACTCTTTCAAATTTGTCCTTCATCAGCTTATCAAAGTCTTTGCAAAGCCTTGGATTGGTTGAACCAAAATCATGTCATCTACATACACTTGAACTAGCATTAAGTCATTTCCCTGTCCTTTAATGAATAGAGTTCCATCTATAGTACCCCTTCTGTATCCATGCTTGCAGAGATACTGAGATAGAGTCTCATACCACTTTCTTGGTTCTTGGTGTAGCCCATAAAGAGCCTTATCAAGCTTGCTGACATAATCAGGATGATCAGGATCTGCAAAACCAGGTGGTTGTTTGACATACACCTCTTCATCAATCACCCCATACAGAAAAGCACACCTGACATCAAGTTGATAGACCTTGAAGTTTTTGGATGCAGCAAATGCCAAGAATATCCTAACAGCTTCTAGTCTTGCTACAGGAGCAAAGATATCAGTGTAATCAATTCCTTCTTCTTGTGTGTATCCTTGAATAACTAGTCTAGCTTTGTTTTTTATGACAATACCTCTATCATCTTTCATGTTCCTAAATACCCATTTGGTTCCTATAGTTGTCTTCCCATAAGGAAGAGGACATAGGTTCCAAACCTTCTATCTTTTGAATTGAAGTAGCTCCTCTTGCATGGCTTCAACCCAACTTCCATCCTTCAGAGCCTCATAAACTTTCTTAGGCTCTATCAGGGACAAGAAACAAGAGTGAAGACAAATATTTACTTCATTGGTTTGTCCTCTTGTTCCTACCCCAGTTTCAACATCTCCAATGATGTTTGTGGTAGGATGAGACTTGTGGATCCTTAGCTGAGGGATTACAGCAAGTTGCTGAGAGAGATCTAAATTAGAGAAATTTAGATCTGGCATTGATGCTTCTTCCACCACATCAACACACTTATCAAGAGAAACTTGATTCAATGAGTGTGTGACATCATTAGAAAGGTTTATCTATGGAGTGCTTATCAGCGTCAAGAAATTCTTGATCACTATCACCACCACCATCATTTTCTTTGGCATTTTAAGTTTCTTTATTTGGTTGTTGAGCTTCTGAGCTAGAGCTTGAAGGCATCTCAGATGTATCAGCTGAAATTGTGATTGTATAAGCTGAAGTAGTTACAACTGGAGCTGAAGACATGTAACTTGATGGTCTTCTTAGCTCAAATCTTGTATAAGAATCCCCTGGAGGTAAAATATCTGCAGATCCTGAAACATTCTCACAAGATTTGTTAAAACAGTTGGTAACTAATTCAAGATCAAATAGCCAATCCGGACCAGAACCTTTCACACTGGGAGTGTGCTCATTGAAAGTCACATTGGCTGACTCCTCAACTACTCTAGTTCTGAGATTGTATACTCTATAAGCTTTAGGTTGACAGAATATCCAATAAAGTATCCATCATCTGATTTCTTAGCAAACTTGGCAATTTGATCTTTGGTATTCAAGATGCTGCATGGACATCCTAATGACCTGAGAAAACCAATGAAAGGTTGTCGCTTGTGCCAAAGTTCATAAGGAGACTTACCATGAGTCTTAACCACTAAAACTTTGTTTTGCACATAGCAGGCAGTGTTGACTGCCTGTGATAGGCAGCTTAGATTCAGACAACATGGTTCTTGCAGCTTCAATTAGTGTATTGTCCTGGGAGCACTATATTGTCTTGTAATACCCATTTCATCACAAAATGTATCAAGGATTTGGTTCTTAAATTCAGTCCCTTGATCACATCTTATGGTTTTGACCTTGTGATCACATTGATTCTTAATCTTTAAGATGAAATTGTTCAAAATCTCAAAGGGGCTCATCCTTAATTCTAAGAAAGAAAACCCAAGTGAATCTTGTAAAGTCATCGGTGATCACCAGACAATAAGAGGTCCTTCCTAGACTCATTACACTGGTGGGGCCAAAGAGATCCATATGTAACAAGTGTAGGGGTGTAGTGATGGAGCTCTTCTCCTTAGGCTTGTGAGATACCTTATGTTGCTTCCCTTTTAGGTATGCAACACAGTGATCATCACTTGTACACTATTTCTTTGGCATTCTAGTTACCAAGTCATTCTTAATCAGCATATTCTTGTTTTTAAAGTTTACATGACACGTTATTTTATGCCAGAGAAAAGACTTATCACTATTAGCTTTAGATAGAAAGCATGAAACTTCTCTAGAGGGAGATGTTTCATGCAAGTTCATCTTATACATGTTTCCTCTCCTGGGGGGCTCTTAGGAGAGTATGCTCATGAGGAATAATCACCCCGGGCTTGAGAATAATGCACTCATGCTCAGTAAAGAGCATGTTATGACTATGATCACTAAATTGGGATACACTCAGAAGATTGTACCCAAGCTCCTTGATAAAGTTTACCTTCTCAATGTAAAGCTTACCATTTGTGACCTTGCCCTTTCCAGAAATGTAACCTCCTTCATCTCCTCCAAAAGCAACTGATCCTCCGTTAATTCTTTCAAAGTTTTGGAGTGGTGACCTATTGAATGTCATGTGCCTGGGACAACTACTATCAATTATCCAGATATTTTTTTTGTCTTGAGCTGTTCCAGCACAAAGAAAATGAATAGTTAAATTTGGAAACCCAAGCCTTATTGGTCTTGGGCTCATCAAGGAACGTAGAAGGTAATGAAACAGTAATAGATCCTATAGTTGTGCTTTGAGGATCGCTTGCTATTGTTGACGGAGAATTTTCAGTCACTTGGTCTTTCTTTGACTTCCACACCACCTTTGAAAGTTTGAACCTGACCTTCAATACTTTGGAAGCTTTTGAGACTTTGGAAGTTTTGATGACTGGACCTTTGGAAGTTTTGATGACTGGACCTTCGGAAGTTCCTGCTAACACTACAGCAGACTTTAGTGCTTCGGAAGTATTCCTTTCTTCCGAGACCAAATTTTTATCCGAAGGAAAATTTCCACTTGCCTTCTTCTTTACTTTGGAGCTTCCAAAGGAAACAAATTTTCCTTTTGAAAATGAATTTCTAGTAGAGCTCTTGGAAATCTCTTTCTTGGTTACATGAAGAGTACCTCTTGGATTGTATGGAAAATCCTTTGCAAGATGAGAAGTACTGTCACACATAACACATTTAATCTTTTTCCTCCCAAGAGTTTGTTTCTGAGAACAAGGTTGACTTTGATCATTTCCCTTCTTCACCTTCATCATTGCAGATGCTGAGACACTCCTTTTGAGCTAAGGACTGTTCTTGGAGTTGGATAGTTCAGGCTGTGTAGCAGTGGTACACAACTGATCAGCCTTCTTCTTGATGCTAACATGATTTGAACATGAACCAGAACTCTTGGTAGGAGAGTTGAGGTTGATGTCTTCAGTCTTAGCCATGTCAAACCCTACAGATATAAAGACTTGTTTCTGCTTAGAGTTAAAAGTGGCCTTAATCTCTTGAGCCCTCTTAGCCTTTCTCTTGCTCTCTCTGATGAAGTTCTTCCTCATAGACTTGGTCATCCTAGGCTTCCTGCTCTCCTCAGAAGGATAGTGACACTTCTTAGAATCCTCCTCTTCACTCTTCTCAGAGGAATTCTTCACTACCACTTCTTTATCCTCTTCACTCAAGGGGTCTATGTGAGGGAGCTCATCTTCACAAGTTCCACAACTTGCTGATCATACAGATAAGATTATGTGTGGAGGAGCTATCTCACTAGATCCTAGTCCCTGATTATTTTGATAACAAACTTTTGCATGCAAGGATGAGGATGTGATGTTCTTAATGGTCTCTTCTTGAAGAACACATTTTTCTGCCCTGTCTTTGCTGATCACAAGCTTAGGCTGGCATTCAGTTAACTTAGTTATGAGATCCTTGATGTGTGTCCTATAATTTGTATGCTCATGTTTTAGAACTAAAATGGTTTTGTCTAAGTCCTCTATCTTTAATTTATAATCATTTTCAGCCTTTCTAAAATCAAATTTCGAGATGTTTAAGGACTCAAGATCAGATCTCATTTCTAAGTTATAGGACCTGTATCTGTTGACTTTAACAATACATTCAGGAGTACAGAGATGTTCCAATACCTTGGTTTCATAATGGTCAGCCATTAATGCTTGGTTTGGAGATGCATCTTCTTCCTGAAAGCTCCAGCCAAAGCCTCCTTCTTCAACAGCAACTGCAGCTTGCTGCTTTGGCTTCTCGTTCTGGGTAGCTTTATCAGTGTAGTTTGGTTTGGATTGTGCTTGTCCACCATTTGTTCTTGGGGCCTTGCATTCCCTATCAAAGTGACCTATCAAATTACAGTTGTAACACTTAACTTTGCTTTTATCCAACCCAAACTTTCCACTGGCTGTATTGCTCGGAAACTTCCTTCCTGACCGCTTGTAGAACCTCATGGCTCTGCGAGTGAGAAGAGTCATTTGCTGGACTATCTCCATGTACTCCAGATCATTCGAAAGGATACAGTCCAGGACATCAAGGGTGAATAGGAAGCTGCCATAACTTTCATCAGAAGACATAAAGGCTTGAGAAGAACTTGTCTCTTGGAATGGGCTTCCTGGAGTATAGTTCTCCCTTAGTGTCTCAGGGAAGGTGATGAAAGGACCCTTTTGTGAGATGTCAAGGTAGCATATGAGATGATGTTAGGGTTCTATGCTATCCCTTTCAGTCACATGAAGGGCTGAACCTATTTGATTAGTGGAGTTACCAGATGAACCTTGCATGTTCATCTCCATCTGGAATCCATTCAGAATGCCATACAACTCTATCAAAGTGAGAGTCTTAAGGTTCTCAGTCCTCTTGATTACAACACAAGAATATGTTCGTTGCCTAGGAAGAGAGGACATAAACTTCCTTACAATATCCCCTATTCTCAAGAGTTAGTCCAACATCTACTAGAGTATCCACAATCTCAACATACCTAAAGTATTGTTGAGTCATGGTCTCACCTGTTTTGAAGGTGAAATTTTCAAACTACTGCTATAGGAGATCCTTCTTGTTCTCCTTGGCTTCAGTGGAACACTTATACATTAGTTTCAATGCATCCCACAGCTGCTTAGCTGTTTTGCATTACTTGAAACCTCTGTATACAGAGTTTGGAAGAGCAGTCTGAAAGGCTGTCATGAACTTTTGATTAATTTCTACTCTCTTTCTATCTTCATCTGAGTTGTCAGCCACATCCTTGGGGATCATACCACCTCCAGCAGCAGCTGAAGAGGCGCTTGTTATGTAAGGTCCAGTGACAACAGATTCCCACATTCTTGAGTCTTGACCCTTGATAAAGCCTTCCATTCTTTAACACCAATTGTCAAAGTCATCAAGAGTGATAAGTGGGGACTTTGTCATGGTTCCAGTTTCCATATCAGCTTTAGAGATAGCTGCCATTTGAAGGGTTAAGTATTTTATGCGTGTGAGGGATCTTAAGATGGTGAGATCTTATATCAAGAGCCTGAAATGCTCTGATACCAATTGCAGGACCGTTGAAGGGTATGCACTTACAATACAACAACACAAAGAGGAGAGTGTGCAACAACACTTAACAATTCAAATAGGGAACTAGGAAAATTAGTTTTGAGAACGGAGAAACACAAGTGTATATGAGACAGAATAAAAAAAACACAAGTAATTGGTTTTCAAGGTTGATGTATATTACTCTCTAGTTCCTTACAAATGTTTCCAAAAGTTCTGCTAATAAGATACAAGGACCAAAAATACTTATATTACAACCTACAGCTGGCCATACTTTGAAGGCCAGCTGGATACATGATCTAGACAACAAAATCAATTTAGAGTCAACAGGCAGATTGCCTTTTGACTAGTGACTTTGACCTTCCATAGCTCACATCCTAATATATCACAAAAAGGATAAAGTACATAAAGTGGAAAGTTACAGACTCAAGACCACAATGTACAGTTACAAAAAGCATGGACCTAACATCAGATAAATCATGTGATAAAAAGACTTCGGAAGAAATCTATCTTCAATACTTGGCTTCGGAAGACTTTGTCTTTGAAGTTTCGGAAGACTTCATTTTTGGCTTCGAAAGATATTGGTCTTGGCTTTGGAAGATTTCACACTTAGAGTAATTTCTAAGGCCCTATGTGAAACTTCCGAAGCATTCCACTTCAGTACACTTGCACTGCATGCAGGAGAGACTTTGAGTGTTTGGGTTGCATCAGCCATACAAATAAACCTTACAGAGCTATGTGCGAGGAACTTGCTAAACTATGGAGTTTTGGTTTAAAGATTCAACTTGGACTAGCAACTCTGCTTTTTCCTTTTTAGTTTCCTCTAAAGTAGTTAGATAGAACTTAATGTCATTTGATTGATTTATGGTGACAACTTCGGTTTCCCTTCGTTGTTTCCCTGGCAGTTCTATCTTTTCTTTAAAACTGCACTCATTCTGTTTTAGAACACAGTTTGCTTCAGTGCACAGTTTTAAATCATTTACTAGATTATCATTATCTTCTAATAACCTAGCAAATTTTATGTTAATGCTTTCTCTAAATTTATCACATTCAGCACAAGCATGTTTATCAAATGATTCGTATTTAGAGTATACCTGTGCAGAACAAGACGAGTTAGCCATAAGTGTAGATTCAGACTCTTCGATAACTAGAGATTTTGAGTTAGCAGCATTCAACTCTTCTTTAACAAGATGATCTACCACATCCATAGCTTCTTCAATATCTGAACGTGCATGCTCAGCTGTGATGTCTCCCTCGCTTGCAGATCCATCATCCAAATCATCAACTTGTGCTACATTTGACTCTCCCTCACATACGAATCTGAAGGACCAGTCTTGTCCTTGATCACCTTGAGCGACCATAGCTTTTGACTCTTTGCTTGATGATGCCCCAATCTTCTCTTTGTCCTGACGGTTGAACAAAGGAAAAGGGTTGTCATTACCAGTCTTCTTCGGCTTTATGCTTTCCCGTTTGAAGTGCCCATTTTCTCCATAGTTGAAGCATGTGACCTTGGTTTTATCAAAATGAAACATAGTGTCTTTAGTAGCAACCAAGTTCTTCCCCGTCTTCTTAACAAACTTTTTGGCTCTCCTAACTGCACTAGCCAACACCTACATTATATCCGTACGCTCCAACTTAGTCTCATCCACCTGCTCGTAGTCTTCATCAGCAAGATGACAATTTCCAATCTTACCAGCGACTAACCCATCATAAGACTGAACAACTGCTACTAGAAGATCCATGTGGTCTTTGGCAACTTCCACCGTAACATTTCCGAGATTTTTGGTCTTCAGCTTAGTTGAGTTGGAATCAGGGACAATGTATTGGGTTCTAGGTTAACCTGATGCTTCGCTTCCCGAGGAACTGCTTTGGGAAGGACTAGATGAATTAGACACAAATGCCGTTTGTAGCAGTGCGCCTGATGATGCTGGAGTAGGAACTTAATTATATAGTGACGGATTCTGTTGAATGATCCTTTCTTTGACTTGTATTTTAGTCGTAGTTCCTCCTCCCATAACTTCAAGATGAAGTCATTTATCTCTAATGTAGCAAGAGTGTCATTAGTCTCAGATTAGACATAAATAGATCCCATTTGTCTGGCAGACCATTAGCAAACTTGAAACTTTGACTTCCATAGATGTAGTCACACCATGAGTATGCAGTTCACTCATCAAATGATAAAACCGATCAATGATATCATCTAAGCTCTAATTTACTATTGGTGAGAAATTATCAAATTCCTTTTTAAGAGCTTTAGCCTTCAGCGCCTTCAAGGTTGCATTACCATCATATCTCTTTTCTAAAGCCTCCCATAGCTTCTTCGACTTATTGTTTTCAGAGAATTGACGGAATATATCCTTAGGTATCGACTGAGTCAACAATGCATATGCTTTCTTTTTAGCGTTATGTAGAACCTTCTGAGCTTCCTTCATACCCCCCAATTCAACTTCACCCATTTGCACTGACTGATACAGTATAACTAGTCTCTATAGATGTCCAAAGATTAGGGACAACACCATTCAAGTAGATCTCAAATTGCTGTTTCCACTGAGGATACTCATCCAATGCCAACAACTTCGGCGGTTTGTTGTGGTTCCCTATCTCATTTTCCAGAAGAAGAAGATTCTGGATACGTGAGTTTTTTTGGCAGTGAAAGTCGTAAACTGGTCTTCCATTGCTTAAAACTTGACAAACTTGAGACAAGACAGATTCACTTGTGTGATTGACCAAGACAACTGGGTCAATCGTGTGATTGAAGGATGCGAATGACTTCAATCGTGCGATTTGATTCAGTCGGACGGATGAAGAGGACGATTGAGGTCAACCGACTGGAATAGCTTAACCGTGCGTATGAACTATGCGAATGAGTCCAGTCGTGCGATTGAACTATGCGATTGGGATTCAGTCATGCGATTGAACTAATCGTGTGACTGACGCTGCTGTTGCTGGAAAAAGTCGAATTTTGAACACTTTCACACAAAATATGAAATTTTCAGGAACCCTAATCTGCCGTATGATGAAAAGTCAAAACATTAACACGTGCACTCGTCAAAAACATGTTTTGAAGCAAAAAAGTGAATCTTTTGAGTAAAAACGTTAATTTTAACACCAAAACTAATCGAATCCACGCAAAATCATGAGCCAAAGCTCTGATACCACTTGTTAGGACCGTTTACGTATGGAGTACTAAGAGATTCTGCGTGAGACCTGAAGATCAAGTATAGGTTGGACTCACCTCAGATTAGTTTATGTTTATATTACTTTGTAATAGGATTAATGTTAGTTTACTTTTGTATGTTGATTGTTTAGTTTATGTTATTTTATAGTTCAGCGAAACTGTGAGTAAAACTGTAGTTTCGCTCATAGTCAGCTGTTTAGTTTACCTGCCGAAGCTGTTGTTTCTGCCGGGCGAAACTATAGTTTCGGCAGCACAGTATGTCTGTGAAACTAAGACTGCTATATATAGAAATGAACTTGTTCATTATGGGTCGTCATTGGAAAAACCCTAATCGAGTATTTGTGTTGCTAGAGTCATTTGTAAGCTGTCATTCACTGATATATATATTGAGCTTATATTCTTTTAGTTGTATTGTTGCTTTATGGGTTATATTTGAATACATTTAGCTTGTTCTTGTTCATCTTATTCATAGTGTTTGTTGTTATTTCTTTTATTGAATGATTCAAACCTTCGTTTGTACTGAAAATCGATCAACTAGACCAACCAAATGGTATCAGAGCCATAGTGCTCTTGATTGTTTGAGGTTGTTGGTTGTTTTTGTTCAAATACCACTAGTTGATCAATTCCGGATCAAATTTGAGTGTATTTGATATGGAATTTGATTGAATTTTGCTTGCTTTTGGTTAGGAAAGATCTGTGAATCATCAGATCTCAAATCCATTGAGATTTGGGTGATTTCAGGAAGTTTTTGGGGTTTAAAGGGTTTTCAGATTCATCCAGTGAAACTACATTTCTTTCAGCGAAACTATAATTGTCTTCCAGTGAAACTACAGGTGTTTTACACCTTGTAGTTGTGAAACTATCAGCGAAACTAAGCATTTTCAAGCTTCCGGCTAGCGAAATTGCTGCCGAAATTGCTAGCGAAATTACCATTTTTTCTGCAAAACTAGTTTCTGCGAAACTAGCTCTGCGAAATTACACATTTCCTGCGAAGCTACCTTTCTCTTTTGTGAAATTAGCATGTCAAAGATGACTTCTCTCACTCTTGCTGATTTAGAAAGTGTTGCTCCCAGCAGACCTTCAAGACTCATAAATGGTGACAATTTTGAGGATTGGAAGAGATGTCTCAAAGCCTTTTTCTTTTACACCGACCACAATCAATGGGAATCTGTCATCACCGGTCTGCACAAGCCAATAATTACTGTCGGTGGTACCGTATCTCAAAACATGGATTCTGCCACATTCACCTAGAAGGAACAGAAGCTGATTGATCGAGACCAGAAAGCTTTTGGAGCATTAACTCTAAATCTTGCACCTGATATTTATAATGGCTTTGCTGAACATAAGGATGCAAAAACGTTTTATGATGCTTTATGTGAATTCTATGATGGAAATGAAGATCTTAAGAAGGACAAGAAAGCCCAAGCTCAGGAGGAATTTAATTCATTTGTCGGGCATGAAAATAAAGATCTTACTGATATCACCAATTGATTTTTGTTAGTGTCAAGGACTCTAAAGAAGTATGATGATCATTTGGGTAATCATGAGCAAGTGAATAAGCTCCTAGATTCCCTACCACCCCAATGGAGCTTACAAGTGAGAATGCGGAAGCAGGAGGGAAACTTTGCTGATTACAAGCTTATAGATGTAATCAACAAACTGAAATCCTTTGATTTAGATCTGAAGAAACGGGAATTTAATCAGACCATGATGCCTACATCTGGTTATACTCAGAATGCTACATTACTATCTTCCTGCAAGCTTTCCAATGCAAGTATCTCGTCAAGGCGGAGTGAACACCGGTGACTATTCTGGAGGTTGTGGTAGTACTGGGAGAGATCAAGCGAACTTGAAAGCAACTGTTGAAACTTCTGTTCCATCTGAGACAATGGCTCTTTTTGGTATGTTCGTTCAAAGTTATGAAGCTCTTGTAGCTAGGGATTTGAAAGGAAAAGGGATGATGATGGAGGATATGTATCAGGTGGACCCTGATGATCTTGAAGAGGCTGACATTCAATGACAAATGACAATGTTGACACTTAGAGCCTGAAGATTTATGGAGCGCACTTGCAGAAAGAATTTTGGAGGTCAAAGCTCTAACTCCAAACTGGGTTTTGATAAGTCTAAGCTGAGGTGATTCAATTGCAAACAGTTGGGACACTTCAAACGTGAATTTCGATTGCCAATCGTCACTGGTCCACGTAATTCAGGACTTCCAAGATTAGTTTCAAGCGGGGGTAAAGAGGAAACGAGTCACAAGAGAGAGACCGCATTGATCACTAACTTTGATTGGAGTGCTAAAGTTGAAACGATGAGAGAAGAGGTTAATTAAGCACTGGTGGCTGAGATCGTGGAAGGAATGATGAAGGTGAATTGTGAGATGACTTTCATCCATTCAAGGAATTTATGAATAAAGATGAAGTGTCTGAGGAGGTGAAGGAGATGACTTTCAAATTGTGAGATGACTTTCATACTAGGTGTGCCAAGGAGTTGGTTGTCAGAATCGGCGTTGATTCGTTAAGGTTTGTATGAAAAGTTTCCTTTTATGGAAAGTCGTGGTTTCTTATGTAATTAAGGATTTCTAAACCATTATTTAATGATACAAGTTAAATAGAGTTGTTCAAGTGTTTAGTAGCTTCACATGAGTCGGTTACGGAGATTGGTAGAATTTTGCAGTTTAGTCCCTCAAGTTTCAAAATTGACAATTTCTACCCCAAAGTTTGTGTTCTAGCGTTAATTGACTTTTATGACCAAATATCAGGCTTTTGAAGTTAAGTAACTCTTTTAAGTTAAGTTTACCTCAAAATTTTCAGAATGTAGGTCCGGGTTTATTATTCCTACGTTTTACGCTCCCGGTTACGGTAAAACCGAAAAGTTTTAACGGTTAAGTATGGATTTCCATGTTTGCAGTCCTAGCCCCTTACATATTATTTTAAGGATATTTTTACAAGTTTCTAATCTGTTGAATATGAAATTTTAGCCTCTTGTAGTTAAAAGTCTCATTTATACTTTTAACTCGTTAAAACGCGTTTTTATCCGAATTTGACCGTTTAAAAGCTTGTTTGACCAATATTTCAACTCCTTTAGATCTTATAACACTTAACTTACTGAAATAACATGGATTTTGGTTTTATACCATAATTTCCTGGACCTTTCTCAAAACGTCACCTGGTTATTACCCGTCTTTAGTTAAAAATACCATTCAACTTATCTTTTGACCACTTAATCAACAAATCTAGTACACAGCACTTTGTTAACCATTTTTGATCCTGGAATTCTTTTTAAAAAGTTTAAAGCCATAGCTCTCATATTTTTAAGTTGTTTTACCATGTTTCAGGTTCCGAAAATGACCAAAAATGCCTAGTTTCACCATGACTTATATTTTCAGCCACTAACCATACATCATACACTTAATTTTACCCAAATACAATTAATTTTACCCAAATACAATTAATTTTACCCAAAACCTTCTGAAACAATGGTCCTAACCTGCGGTTAAACCGTTCAACACAACAACAAGTCATCAACATCGAGATTAAGCCTTATTCAACCATTGCACATGTGTAAACCATCATTATTTGTGTTCAAACATTCTCAAATCCTTATATAACTTTCAAAACAGATTGTTAGGGGTCCTATGAGTCACTAACAAGTATGTTACAAGCATGAGTTTTGGTGGTTAGCAAGTCATATGGTTCGAAATGAGAAAATCACCCAAAAGAGGGTTTTCTAGGTGTAAATTGGGTTACACCTATAGAATGACTTATCTAACGAGCGAGATACCTTCAAGAACGTGAAAAGCTCTTCAAGGACAAGGTGGTAGCAACAAGTTTCTATTAGACATAAGAATGGTAAGATCTTTGAGTGAAAAATGAAGAAAACACAAGAAATGAACATTTCGGGTGACATGAAGCTTACACTTGGTGTTATTCATGATTTGGAGAGTGTAGATAGACAAGAATGGCCTGGAAACCTTTGAACAAGGCTGGAGAATCTCGAACAAGTGCTGAAAAACCACGAGCTTGCAAGATCGAAGCACCAAAATCTCACAAACCTTCACTTCCTTACGGTTTTGAGCTCGGCCAATGGTGGTGATGTTGTTGTTCTCGAATGTGAGCTGAAAGATGAGAGGAGTTTGGTGATTGGGGAGGGTTTTCTACTAGAGAAACCGAGAGAGTGGAGAGTGAGGGTGAAAGGTGGAGTGTGGGTTTGAATATGCATGGATTGGTAGTGGTGAAGAGGGGTGGTGGTGTGTAGTGATGGAGAAGAGGGTGGATTGGCCAAGAGGGGGGGCAGCCGAGTTCTTTGGAGGGTAGTGGGTTTAAATTTAATTTTAATTGTAAATGTTATTATGTAATGTAGTGTGTAGTATAGTGTAGTATTTTAGGTGGTAAGTTTTAGTTAGTTGATTAAGTGTTATGCATGGACATACATGCATTATGCCGAGATTTGTGTGTCCATACACATGTTAATCATTTTAATTATAACTTAATTGCATGGTTGACTAATTGACTTTCCCGAAACACTAAGTTTTTCGAAGTTAAAGCTTGAACTAGCTAAGAGGTCACATAAAATCACATAAAATGATAAAAACAGTACTAATATCAAATAATGGTTCCAATGCTATTGATAATATTAGGATGATACAATCATTAATATTTAATAAGATAGTAATGATGCAAGTAGATTAGGGTTGGAATTATGACCTAGAGGTCGGTTGTCACAGTCTCCCGCCGTTTAAGAAATTTCGTCCCGAAATTTTAGCTTCGACTAGGTTTAGAACGGGTGGGTTTGAATAGGTGCGGATAACTCTTTCTCATCTCATCTTCTCGCTCCCAAGTGAATTCGGGTCCTCGCCTATAATTCCATCTTATGTTGACTTTAGGTATGTGGATTTGTCGGAGTTTCTTGACTAACCACTCAATGATTTCCAAAGGTTCTTCCATGACGTTCAGCTTGTTATTGATTCTTGCTTCATTCAATGGTAGCTCTAGGGTTTTGTCTACCATGCACTTCTTCAAGTTTGACACGTGGAAGGTGTTTGTATGTCATTCAACTTCTGAGGCAGCTTCAATTTGAATGCCACGGGGCCAATTCTTGCAAGTATTTCGAATGGCCCAATGTATCTCGGGCTTATCTTTCCTCTCATTCCGAACCTCACGGATCCCTTCCATGGTGCTACTTTTAGCATTACTCTGTCACCCACCTGAAATTCCAATCGTTTTCGTCCCCTGTCAGTGTATTTCTTCTGACGGTCTCTGGCTGCCCATAGACGCTCCTTTATTTTGAAAATTTTGTCGGTGGTCTCCAACACGATGTCGGGTCCCATTACAAGGCTATCACCGATCTTGTTCCAACTCACTGGTGATCGGCATTTCCTACCATACAAATCCTCATACGGAGCTGCCTTGATACTTACATGGTAATTGTTATTATAGGAGAATTCCACCAAAGGGAGATAGTTGTCCCAGTTCCCACCAGAGTCGATCACGCAAGCTCTTAGCATATCATCCAAAGTTTGAATGGTTCCTAAAGCCTGCTGGAGTGAATTCCAGAAATGAGAAGTGAAACGGCTATCACAGTCAAAGATGATTGATAGTGGCACACCATGCCTGGTCACTATTTCATCGATGTACAGCTGAGTCAGTTTTGTCAGGTTGCAGTCTTCTCGAATCAGTAAGAAGTGAGCTGATTTAGTTAGCCTATCCACTATTACCCAAATAGCATCATAACCTCTAAACGTTTTGGGTAACTTTGTAACAAAGTCCATCATGATGTTATCCTATTTCCATTCGGGGATTTCGGGCTGTTGCAATGTCGCTGATGGTTTTTGGTTTTCAGCTTTTACCATGGCACAGGTTAGACATTTTCCAACATAAACAGCGATTGCTTTCTTGATTCCAGGCCACCAAAAAAGTGCCTTTAGATCCTGGTACATTTTGTCGCTTCCAGGGTGAACCGAGTACCTAGATTTGCGGGCTTCGTCGAGGATTACCTCTCTAATTCCCCCGTACATAGGTACCCACGTTCTCCCTTCATATTTATATATACCATCACCATTACTCTCTAACCGCTTCTCCATTCCTGTTAACCCTTCCTCTGTTAAATTCTCTTCCTTTAATGCTTCACCTTGAGCTTCTTTCAGCCTTGCGATAAGATAGGTGTACACACTCATCCTTAAGGCATGGACGCAAAGGGGTATTTCTCTTTCTTTCCTACTCTAGGCATCTGCCACTACATTGGCTCACATTCATAATCGATTAACAGCTCAACCCACCTTCTCTGGCGCATGTTCAGCATCTTCTGGTCCAGAATGTGTTGCAAACTTTGATGGTTAGTGTAGATGATGCACTTCGTCCCGTAGAGGTTGTCCCTCCATATTTTGAGAGTAAACACCATGGCACCCAATTCCAAATCGTGTGTTGTATAGTTCTTCTCATGATCGTTCAGTAGTTAAACTCATAAGCAATCACCTTGTTGTGTTGCATTAGTACACATCCCAGGCCTTGACGCGAAGCGTCACAATAGACTACGAAATCTTCGACTCCTTCTAGGAGGGCGAGGATAGTTGCACTACATAACTTCTCCTTAAGCGTTTCAAATGCTTCATTTTGCTCTTGTCGCCACACAAAGGTTGAACTCTTCTTAGTCAGTGCGGTCAAGGGTTGCACAATGCGCGAGAAGTCCTTTATAAACCGTCGGTAGTATCCGGCCAAGCCAAGGAATTGCCTTATCTCAGTGGGAGTTTCAGGAATTTTCCAGTTCTTTATAGACTCAATCTTTGAAGGGTCGACTTGAATCCCATTCTCATTTACCACATGCCCCAAAAATTGGATCTCTCGCATCCAGAATTCATATTTAGAGAACTTGGCATACAGTTGCTCATTCTTGAGCAACTCAAGAATCACTCTGATGTGTTTCTCGTGCTCTTCCTTGCTACAGGAGTAGATCCGGATGTCGTCGATGAACACGATTACAAACTTGTCAAGATACCGGCGGCATACGCGGTTCATGAGATCCATGAACGCCGCTGGTGCATTAGTCAGTCCAAAGGGCATGACTAGATACTCATAATGTCCATATCTAGTTCGAAAGGCCATTTTCGGTATGTCTTCTTCTCTTATCTTCAGCTGATGGTACCCTGACCTTAGATCTATTTTGGAGAAAAAACATGCTCCTTGCAGTTGATCGAATAGGTGGTCTATTCTTGGAAGAGGGTAGCGGTTCTTTATGGTTTGCTTGTTCTGTTCCCTGTAATCGATGCACGTACGTAGGTTTCCATCCATCTTTTTCACAAATAGCACCATGGGCACACCATGGAGAAACACTTGGACGTATGAAACCCTTGTCAAGTAGTTCTTGAATTTGTAACACTAGTTCCTTCATCTTAGGAGGGGCGAGTCAGTACAGTGCCTTGGCTACTGGTGCAGTACCAGGAAGTAGATCTATTTCGAACTCAACTTGTTGATTTGGAGGTAGTCCCGGTATGTCTTCAGGAAACACTTCTGGATATTCAGAAGCCACTGGAATATCTTTAATCTTCCTCTCCTCTTTAGCATTCATCACATAGACTATTAATGTTGGGCTTCCCTTCATAAGACTCTTTGTAGCTTTTAAATGTGATATCATAGGGTATGGCACGTTACTTCTTTCACCATGGACTACTAACACCTTCCTATCGCTCAAAGGTATCTTGATTATGCGTTCATCACATATGATTTTGAGTCTATGCCTAGCCAGCAAGTCCATGCCCACAACCACATCAAATCCTACTAGTTTAATAGGCATCAAGTTTATCTTAAATGTACTTCCTTCTACATTAATTAAGAAATCTTTGAAGACTTCATTAATTTCTAGACTATTACCATCACCTAATTCTATGGTAAACCTATCAGTCAGGATGCATGCACTCATGTCAATCAAAGGCCTAAAAGTACTAGAGACAAAACAAGCAGTTGCTCCAGTATCAAATAGAACGGTAGCAGGATGGTTATTTATAAGGAACGTACCGTTAACCACATCGGGCTCCTTACGGGCGCCAGCCGGATCCATCACAAATGCTCTCCCCTTAGCTTGTTGGGCCTGCCATCTTTGTCTCTCCCTACCTTAGGGCATTTATTCCTCATGTGCCCTGGATCCCCGTACTCATAGCATTGTTTACCAGGCGCATATGTACAATCTTTGATTAGATGGCCAGATCTCTTGCATTGAAAACAAGGCATGGGGTTGCACTCCCCTTGATGATAAAGCTTGCTTTTAATGCAGAAAGGGCTTGTGCCTTGATACAATCTCCTAGCCTTTGTACCGTGGTCATTTCTTCTTGCCTCATCACTATACCTTTTGCTTGAACTGCCACTGCTACCGTCCGTCTTCCTACTCTCAAACCACTTCCTTTTCTCTTCCACCGCCTTCTTTTTATCCTCGTTTCTCCCATGCTCAGTCCAACCAGCTCTAACTAGGTTGTCGGTCAGACTACTGGTAAAGTCGACTGCAGCTTGTAGGGTAGCAGGTCGGGAAGATCGAACCATGCCCCTAACCATAGGGTGTAATCCCCAAATGAAACGGGCTACACCCTTGGATTCTGGCGTCACCAAGTGTGGTACCAGTCGGTACAATGCCAGGAATCGGTTGATGTATTTGGTGTAGTTTGGCCCTTTTATCTCCAGACTCAGGAATTCAGCCTCCAGTTTCCCTAGCTGATTGATCGGGCTGTACTTGTTGGTGATTAGTTCCCTGAACTCAGACCAGTTCATTCTTCCAATAGCATTCCATCCTCAGGGCCGAATGATGGATTTCCACCATTCCAGCGCTGGTCCTTTGAGAGATTGGGACGCAAATCTGACCATATGCTCCAGTTTACAATCGCTGGTGTCCAACACGGCTTCGATTTCATCAAGCCACCTATAAGTTTCAATTGCACCCTCGGTACCATAGAAGTCCTTTGGCTTGCAAGCCATGAACGCCTTGTAGGAGCATCTGTTTCTTATAGCCTAAGCTTCCTCATGGTTGCCTTCCTCATTGTTGGGTCCATTAGTCCCGGTGGTGTTTCCCCTATTGCGTTGGTTTGTGCAATTATTGTTGGAATCGTGTTAGCAATTTGCTGCGCCACCAGTTTGGCAATCCTTTCATTGTTCACTTGCTTGGCGTTCCCCCCAAGGGGTGCTTCCGGTGGACTAGGTGGTTGGTTCCCACCTCGGGTAGCACCTCGTCTTTCGAATCGAGTCCCTCTCCTAGTTGGCATTCTGATAGTATCATAAATAAATTTGTTTAGCATCTATTCCATTGTATCTCATAATTCCTATCATACACTACAAAGCATGCATTTACGTTTCATTCAAAGTATACGGAGATAGCTACCTATAAGTAACTATTAATTACGCAACACATGGATTAGCACATTTTCAAATGACTCACCCTGCGAAAAGTTAGCATCATCACCAAATAGTTTTCATAAATAGTTGAAACGTAGTTTCAACCATACATAATAATAATAAGCGTCATTGTTTCACAAATTGGAAGGTGCCATCACCCCCATAAATAGAAATAGTTTCTGAAATAAATAGATAGATAGTTTCTCAGATAGTCTCATTGCCTACTGCCATGCATTCAAATATCAGCTACATCACCCCTACCACTTCTTCTTCAACCATCCGAAACAGCCTAAGCTTTTCTTCTTTTGCTCCTGCTCCAAGCGTTGCACTCCATGTGACGCCATCATCGCCTGAAACTGAGCGAATTGTGAAGTTCGTGTGGCGTTTTAGAGGATCAACTCATGACACTAGATGGTTTTCAGCATCTCACTCAAACTAGGGTCTGACGGGCCGCAGTCACTAGCTCGACGGCTAGACTAGGAGTACTGATCTCCAGCAAGTACTCTAGGGCCGTCATACATACTATGCCTAGGTGGCATCCTGTACTCATCGTGAGGCATGCGTCTAGGTGGGGCATGTATAGAAGGTGCTGGTGTCGAGTGACAACTCGGGCACCCCTATTCCCAATAGGTGGAATAGGCGAGTGGTTAGGAGCTATGACATGTGGTGAGTTGGAGTGTGTTCGGCTCCTAGCCAGTGATGTCGGGGACGAGTCTTCAGATGTCTCAGAGTCGTCAGAGGTTGCCGATAGCCAGCTAGGGTGTCCTCATCTCCGCAGATATGCCTTATACTCCGTCTGTGGCTTCACCCTCCTAAGGGTCCCAACGGGAGCAGTCTCATCAACAGGGCATGCAGGTGCTTTACCTCTGTCAGCCATAGTCTGGCTATCCTGTAAAAATTGTCATGAGTAATTTTGTTTCTCATAGCTCATGGTTATAATAATAGTACTAGTAATAGTAGTGATGGCAATAGTATCAGTTATTCCAATAGTATCCATAACCAAAGGTATCAATAAGTAATAGTATCAGATATCATTAGCTTCTTCAAATAATAACAGAAAAAGCGGTTTATCCTATGAAAACCTTTAGACCATTCAAAGAAATTTCAGAAATCATAAGTTTCAAACGAATAAGGTCCAATATTACTTAAAGGTCCATGATGGAATTTACGCGTCCGGTAAATTCATGATTATGTTGATCAAGTGTAATCATCAGTTTACCCAACCCGATCATCCCAACACTTTCCCACAAAGACAGTCCTAAGGTGTCTGGGTTGTAGCCTAGGGTCAACTATGGTATTCCCGACTTCTCCACAACCTTTGGCTCTAATACTAATCTGTCACACCCTGGGCCCAGGTAGGGTGGGACGTCAAAGACTAGAAATAACATATCGTAGTGGAAACAAACCATCATAAGAGCTCAAAGGAGAGAATATCACATGGCATAAATCATTAAAGAAAATCCGGACTAGATACAGGTATAGTCCCCATTACAAGTGTTTAAGTCATCATTGCAAAGTATAGTCCCCATTACAAGTGTTTAAGTCATCATTGCAAAGTGTTTTCACCAATAACAAAAGTAAATTGTTTCAAATGTTTTCAGAACATAATAAGCCAATGCCATGGGTCGTGGAGCTAAGTCAAGGCCTTCTACGCAGCTAGACATCCGTCACGGGTTACCTGAAACATGCTCAAAAGAAAATTTGTGTCAACAATAAAGTTGGTGAATTCAAGTGCTTAAAGCTTAAAAACCAAAGGATTAAATAAAATCCTCATTTGATTTGAAAGAAATCATAGTTTCAATATTATGGGGGATCACAATCAACCCTGCACTCAGTCCCGGCTAGCCTCTTCTAAAATTGTGTTTTACCGGTTAATCCCGAAGGAAGAACTGAGCCCCAAACCAGTGTAACATACCTGCCGAATGGTTCACCATAGTTTATTATAAAAACATGTCACATGCCACAAACGATCCCTCAGGATCTCAGTGGGGTACCCTTCCTATACGGAAGCCACTGTTTGTGGGGGATTCCCCAAATAGATCTATCCATATAAAACAAGCGGTTCACACAAGAATTAATGATCGTAATATAAGTATCAGCAAGTAATCACATACCCCACTTACAGCATCAAGTAATGCATAGATATGGTTCAAATATAACAGAGCATGCTTCATCCCAAAAACAGAAGTAAAAAGGGATTCACTAGAACTCACCTTAAAGTTCAAGCTAATATTCTTTGTGAGTCAAGGAAGTCTCAAACCTAGCACCCTAACATAAAAATTAAGTGGTAAGCTATTGGTCCTAAACTTATATAAGCTGTACTAGGTGTTCCAAGGAGTTGGTTGTCAGATTCGGCGTTGATTCGTTAAGGTTTGTATGAAAAGTTTTATTTTTTATGGAAAGTCGTGGTTTCTTATGTAATTAAGGATTTATACACCATTAGTTAATGATACAAGTTAAATAGAGTTGTTCAATTGCTTAGTAGCTAAACATGAGTCGGTTATGGAGTTTGGTAGAATTTTGCAGTTTAGTCCCTCAAGTTTCAAAATTTACAATTTCTACCCAAAGTTTGTTTTCTAGCATTAATTGACTTTTATGACCAAATATCAGGCCTTTGAAGTTAAGTAACTCATTTAAGTTAAGTTTACCTAAAAATTTTCAGAATGTAGTCCGGGTTTATTATTCATACATTTTACGCTCCTGGTTACGTTAAAACCGAAAGGTTTTAACGGTTAAGTATGGATTTCCATGTTTGGAGTTCTAGCCCTTTAAATATTATTTTAAGGACATTTTTACAAGTTTCTAATCTATTGAATATGAAATTTTAGCCTCTTGTAGTCAAAAGCTTCGTTTTTACCTTTAACTCGTTAAAACGCGTTTTTTCCTGATTTATACCATTTAAAAGCTTGTTTGACCAATATTTCAACTCCTTTAGATCTTATAACACTTAACTTACTGAAATAACATGGTTTTCATGGATTTTGGTTTCATATCATAATTTCTTGGATTTTTGTCAAAACATCACCCGATTAATACCCGTTTTTAGTTAAAAATACCATTTAACTTATCTTTTGACCACTTAATCAACAAATCTAGTCCAGAGCATTTTGCTAACCATTTTTGAGCCTGGAATTCATTTCAAAAAGTTTAAAGTCCTAGCTCTCTTATTTTAAAGTTGTTTTTCCATGTTCCGGGCTCTGAAAATGACCAAAAACGTCTAGTTTCACCATGACTTATATTTTCAGCCATTAACCATACATCATACACTAAATTTTACCCAAAATCATCTTGAATAATGGTCCTAACCTGCGGTTAAACCATTCAACCCAACAACAAGTCATCAACATGGAGATTATGCCTTATTCGACCATTGCACATGTGTAAACCATCATTATTTGTGTTTAAACATTCCCAAATCTTTATATAACTTTCAAAAAAGATTGTTAGGGGTCCTATGAGTCATTAAAAAGTATGTTACAAGCGTGAGTTTTGGTGGTTAGCAAGTCATATGGTTCGAAATGACAAAATCACACGAAAGAGGGTTTTCTTGGTGTAAATCGGGTTACACCTATAGAATGACTTATCTAACAAGTGAGATACCTTCAAGAACATGAAAAGCTCTTCAAGAACAATGTGGTAGGAACAAGTTTCTGTTAGATATAAGAATGGTAAGAACTTTGAGTGAAAAATGAAGAAAACACATGAAATGACCATTTCGGGTGACATGAAGCTTGCACTTGGTGTTGTTCATGGTTTGGAGAGTGTAGATAGACAAGAATGGCCTGGAAACCTTTGAACAACGCTGGAGAATCTCGAACAAGTGCTGGAAAACTACGAGCTTGCAAGATCCAAGCACCAAAAGCTCACAAACCTTCACTTCCTTACTGTTTTGAGCTTGGCTGATGGTGGTGATGTTGTTGTTCTCGAATGTGGGCTGAAAGTTGAGAGGATTTTGGTGTATTGAGAGGGTTTTCTGCAAGAGAAACCGAGAGAGAGGAGAGTGAGGGTGAAAGGTGGATTATGGGTTTGAATATGCATGGAATGGTAGTGGTGAAGAGGGGTGGTGGTGTGTAGGGGGTGGAGAAGAGGGTGGATTGGCCAAGAGGGGGGGAGGCGGCCAAGTTATCCATGGACATGCATGCATTAAGCCGAGATTTGTGTGTCCATACACATGTTAATCATTTTAATTATAATTTAATTGCATGGTTGACTAATTGACTTTCCCGGAACACTATGTTTTTCTATGTTAAAGCTCGAACATGCTAAGAGGTCACATAAAATCACATAAAATGATAAAAATGGTACTAATATCAAATGAAGCTTCTATTTCTATTGATAATATTAGGATGATACAATCATTAACATTTAATAAGATGGTAATGATGCAAGTAGATTAGGGTTGGAATTATGACCTAGAGGTCGGTTGTCACACATGATGACATCATAGGATCTATCACGGATGGAGTTCGGATGCGGAGTCAATCTGGTTTGATCAAAGTTTTTCTATTCACTTGTTTTATATCACAAATCATCACTAAAAATGTTCATGCAGCTCTTCAGGACCCTTGCTGGGTTGAATCAATGCAAATAGAGCTGCAACAGTTTAGGAAACTCAAGGTGCGGACTCTGGTCGATCTTCCACCAAACAAATACCCAATTGGCACTAAATGGTTGTTTAAAAAAAACCTGATGACCGTGGCATTGTGGTAAGAAACAAATCTAGATTGGCGGTTCAGGGCTTTGCTCATGAAGAAGGTATTGACTACACCGAAGTCTTTGCTCCTGTCGCCCGTCTTGAAGCCATCAGAATCTTTTTGGCACATGCAGCCCACAGGCAATTCAAAGTCTATCAGATGGGTGTCAAATGTGCATTTCTTTATGGAGACATTAACGAAGAGATTAATGTGTGTCAACCTCCTGGTTTTGAGGATCCAGATTTTCCAGACAAAGTCTACAAGCTTGATAAATCTCTTTACGTCTTCATCAGGCCCCTCGAATCTGGTATGAGACTTTAACACGGTATCTCTTAAGCAATGGTTTTTCTCGCTTCACTATCAATATGACTTTATTTAAGAAGGAAATTGTTAGTGAGATGCTGATCATGCAAGTCTACGTCGATGACATTATTTTTGGCTCCACGAATCCAAAGTTATGTCGGGAGTTTGAGGAAGTAATGCGTAGTGGATTAGAAATGAGCATGATGGGAGATATGTGCTTTTTCCTCGGGTTGCAAGTTGAACAAAAGCCAGGGGGAATTCTCATTCATCAAGAAAAGTACATTAAAGAAATTTTGAAGAAATTCAAGATGGATAACGCTTCCTATGAGATGACTCCTTTTACTGCTCAAACCTGCCTCACTCCTGATGATAAAAGGAAACTGATTGATCCTCATCTTTATAGATCCATGATTGGTTAACTTATGTATCTTACAGCAAGTCATCCTGACCTCACCTTTGCTGTAGGATATTGTGCTCGATACCAATCTGCCCCAAAAGAGACTCATGAAAAGGCGGTCAAATGAATCTTTCGTTATCTAAAAGGCTCTTCTCGTTAAGGTCTTTGGTATCCTTAGGGTGGGAATTTTGACTTACATGCCTATTCTGATAGTGATTCTAACGGTTGCAGGTTAAATAGAAAGTCAATTACTGAGGCTGTCAATACTTGGGCAATTGTCTGGTATAATGGCAAAGCAAGAAACAGACCACTGTCTCTCTACGGGAGAAGCAGAATACATTGCCGCTTCCAGTTGTTGTTCTCAAGTGCTCTGGATTCAGCACTAGATGATTGACTATAGGATCAACTTTCTCCATACACCGTTGTTCTATGACAACAAAGCAGCTATCGGCATCGCCAAGAATCCTATTCGTCATTCCCGAACCAAGCACATCGAGACACGGATTCATGCAATCCGTGATGCTCAGGAAAAGGGTTTCGTTGATGTTATCCCCATTGATACAAAAAATAAAAAGCAGATCTTTTCACTAAAACTTTTGATAAACCTCGTTTTTATGCACTGATCTCGATGTTGGGATTAATATCCTTTTAAAACTCGTTTTCCTTAAAACATACTATGTACATATTGTTTATATCTTCTTCGTTATTCTTCTTTTCTTTCTCTTCTGCATGCTCCATCGTCCTTCGCCATTTTGCATACAAAAACATTTAATATATATATGTATGTATGTATATATATATATATATATATATATATATATATATACGTTTATGAAATTTCTCCATCTTGTTTAGTCATAGAAATTTCGGGGGAGAATAATAACTGTTTCTCTTGCTTTGTTTTGCAGAAAATATCTAACTTTGTATGACGTCTTAACAATATGAAGGAGGTCAACAGTATCATGTTGGGATTTGCTTGATAGGCTCAGCCCGAAAGCAAAGTAGACAGTACTCCTGTAACTTAACTAAAAAAAAGAAACGTGATCAACCGGATAATCCCCTTGACATCTTTGGACTTCATAAACTTTCAAGTCCTTGTTCAAAAAGGGTCAAGAATATGGCATCTCTGTGTTGTATTGTTCTTATCATTTGCATTCTTCTTTTTAAACTACCCATCTTGTCTCAAAAGCTTTACGCTTATCCATCTTTATATCCAAGAAGCTTCTATGTGTATTTTTGTTCTTGTGTTTGTATTCATCTCCTCTGCTATCTGGTAGTACTGACCTAGAGTGATGATCTCCTCTACTGTACGGAAGTACTGACCTGGAGCTCTTATCGGCACAAAGTGATGATCTCCTCTGCTGTATGATAGTACTGACCTGGAGCTCTCATTGACATAATATAAAGAACTCCTTTGCTGTATGGTAGTGCTGACCTGGAGTGTTCATCAGTACAACATTATGATCTCCTTTGTTGTATGAGGGTACTGACCTGGAGCTCCCATCACTTGCTGTCTATAAGAATCTTGCTTGTTCTGAAAAAGGATCTTGTTGTACGTCAGAAGAATTAATCAATCCGTCGGTGTCATTCATTCAATATATCATGAGGATAGGATAAGTTTCTTTGCTAACTGTCTATGGGGACTGAGTCTTTCAATGTCTTCTTTAAATAAACCGACAACAAGATAACAACAACTACGACTTACTTGTCGAAAAGAAGAAGCATGGGTTTAAAAAGGACAAGTATATCTGCAATCTCACCGAACTATGACTCTCCAGAAAATTCTTTCAGCTTCTCATTCTTCCATAGGTTCTTTTGTTTGTTTTTGTTAAAACGATATGATGTTTGGTGTGATAGTGTCGGGCATTTTCTTCTATTTTCCTTTATTGTGTTTATTTTGTCTTAAACTTCTTTTATTTTATTTTTGCCTTTAATTATTATTTTAAGAAGAAAAGAAAACAAAATTCATTTTTTATAATTTTAGGGTTTCCAGCGAAATTATATTTTCGCTAGTAGTTTCGCAACACGAAACTGTAGTTTCGCATGGCGAGACTGCAGCTTTGCTGACTCTTTCGCCATGGTTTTTTCGCCCATTCTTTCGCTCAGCAAAACTATAGTTTCGCTTCTACGAAAGTAAAGTTGCCGCGAAATTATTCACTGCGAAAGTAAAGATGCTGCTGCGAAACTATTTACTATTTAACTCCTCCGAAACTGCGTTCTCATTTTCGCAGTTTGGAGAGAAAGGGTTCAGGGTCTTTCAGCGGTTTTTCAGTAGCGAATCTACGATTGTGTATTGTTTTGTGTCAATTATTCACTGATTCTTCTTCACAAGTGAGTTTCGAACTCAGGACCTTAGTTATATCTAGGTTATAGTGCATCATTGTTGTTTATTTTGATTGAGACCGTTCGGTTGTCTCGCAGTCCATACTACGAAACTCCCTGTAGTCCAGCGAAACTGAACGAAAGTTCTTGGTTATTCTGCAAAACTGTCCAGTCATGCTGTCCGAGCGAACTTAATAGTTTCACAAAACAAAACTCAGTTTCGCTACGCCGAAACTATAGTTTCGGCCGGTCGAATCTACCACACTGTCTTACCGAAACTATTAGTTTCTGCTGCCGAAATTACCTTTTTCTCTTGCCGAAACTATAATAATTCCTGCGAAACAATAATTTCGACTAGCAAAACTATCCTTTTTGTTTAAATTTTAATCTTTTTCTTATTATGTTTTATAATATTATTGTTCAACATATCATACTAACTTGTTCTATCTGATTTTCAGATTAAATGACAAATCTCAAGTTTGATGTGAGGAACAACATCACGGCCATTCTAGGTGATACCCACCCGAAAGCAGTCAGGTGTAGAGACTGTATACGATGGCTGCAGAGATCCCCTATTGCTTACGCGATCTCACACTCCACCACTATATATGATTTGCACATCAGAGACTTCTGGCATACAGCTGAGTATGACACAAGGGGAGACTCTCATAGGATTATGGCCAGAGTATTGGAGAACGAGCTGATTATCACTGATGAGGTCATATCAAGCGTGTTGAGGCTTGATGAGGATTCAGGAAAGGAGGTTGCATTATCTGATCAGGAAGTATTTGACGCCTTCTGGTCGATGGGATATGAGGGTCCTCCATTCGGGAGAAGAAAAGAAATCAAAAAGTCCTTTCTATCCAAGGAATGGAGATATATAGCCCACATTTTCATCATGTGCTTAGATCACCGTAAAGGTGGATGAGACGGGCTGAACATGGATTGGGCAAATGCAATGGTGATATGCTGTAGGGAAGAGAAGGCCAATATTGCTAGATTGATATTTACCTGCATGGTGGAGAATGTGATGGCCTTGAAAAAGAACAAATGGCTGCTATACCCTCGATTCATTCAGATGATTATAGATGACCTTATCCCTAACATTCCCAGACATGGAAAGGTAAAGAGCTTAGTATCGATGAACACCTGATTTTTGTTGATTGTTGTGCAATTAGGCATGACTTCAGCTGGAAGATCACCCATCTGTAGAAAAACATGTACCTTCCAGAATGCTGGGATTATATCAGGAGGGTGATCGAGTCTGAAGATAAACCTGCTGAAGAGAAGAGGCACCAACAGTCGGATGATGTAATGAAGAGAAAGAGATATGCCAAAGAGAAGGATTATGTGTTTGAAGATGAAATTCATGAGATGGCGTCTGAGGCCAGGGCGGAAAAGGAAAAGAGGGCTAAGAAGAGAGCTGATCAGGGAGAATCTGAGAGGAGGACGAAACACAAAGATCAAACTTTTAATGAGCCCTCACAAACTGAAGGAAGGGAAGGATTAGATGAGGATGTGATCAGGAACCTTAACACATCTCTCTCCAATGAGTTAAGCATGATTAAGACAAAAATCACCAATCAAGAGATAAGGGAGAAGCAGAAGGATGAGGTAATTAAGGGTATGACTAAAATGCTGATAGATTAGAACAAACTGATCAAGAGACTGCTCGAGGAGGAGAATGAGCAAAAGGCTGCAGCCGGCCTACTCAATCAGCTAACTCAACATGAGTTATATGATTTGACTGATACCTCCAAGTACCCATTTCTGAATGTGGGTACTTCTTCCAGGGCAGGAGAGGGCACATCAGGTGCAGGAGCAGAAGAAGCAGGATGCCAAAACAGACTAAAGGTACTGAAAGTGAGAATGTGGATCATGTAGAGGAGGTGATTGAGGCCGGGTTTGTTGATGTGGGAATAAACTTTGATGACTTTAAAGGAGTGGAGAGAATGCCAAAATAGACTGAAGGTACTGAGAAGACAATTGAGAAAAGATTGGTAGATGAGGAGGAAGATGACGAACAACTGGTGGATTATGATTGTGAACCTGAATACTATGAGGTGGATAAAAGACCTCTGACCTATGTGTTCCAGGAAGGGGATGATGAGAATGATATGATAGAGATGGAGAAGGAAGATTGGTTTGTAAGAGAAAAGAAGCCTGAGGAGCTGACACCCCTATTCCAAAACATGGAATGGTTGAGAAAGAAGGAGGCCGACAAAAGGATCATCAGTTAGAAGTACAACCTCGGCCTCAAGATGTTTATGATAAAGAGGAGAGGGGGAGGCATCACATATCTGCATAAGAGGAAGGCTTTCAAGACCTTACCAAGATGGGATCTGAGAAGGTTAGAAGCTTTGCCTCTACTTGATGCCGACCTAGATGAAAGGGCGAAGTTGTTAGAGAAGGAGATAAAGAATGGACTGAACGATAACTTTGAGTCTTTCGGGTTTATAAAGGCTGAGCGAAAAAGGACAAAGAAGGACAAGGATTGGGAGACGGGCAAGGGAAAGATTGTGTTGAGTGTGAAACCTCCAAAGACCGTACACAGAGTTAGACTGGCGAATCCCTCCCCCCAACGACTACAAGGATTTGAGAAGTGGTTTTATGATAACAATACGGGGGAGGCGGTAATCAGGGTGAAGGATGGAATAGAATATTGTCTTTTTGTTCCAATACAGCTTTTTGGATTCTCTGATGAAGACCTGCTTGTTCTTTGTGAGAACCATATTAAAGCAGGAGCAGGGGAGGAGACGAGGAAAGAGGCAAGCCTATTTATGGTGGTGGCTAACAAAGTGAGAGGAGTGAGAGCCGAGGTGAGGGAGCTAGCGGAGAAGGTGAGAGCTGGTGATGATCTGAATATGGAGATTCATGACTTAGCAAACCAATTTGCACAAGCTAGTGCTCCTCCCGAAGGAGCTGATGAAGAAGGAGGTGACCAGAGTGGATTAGTTGCTGAAGCTCACAAGAAGGACACTGCAGGAGTTAAGAAAGATAAATTAGACGCAGGAGCGGGGGATACTGGGGCTGAATAGACACATCAAGACAAGAGAAGACGGTGAGATCCAACCTAGGGGGAGTATTAAAGATCAAGTATAGGTTGGACTCACCTTAGATTAGTTTATGTTTATATTACTTTGTAATAGGATTAATGTTAGTTTACTTTTATATGTTGATTTGTTTAGTTTATGTAATTTTGTAGTCCAACCAAACTGTGAGCGAAACTGTAGTTTCGCTCACAGTCAACTGTTTAGTTTACTCGGCGAAACTGTTGTTTCTGCCGGGCGAAACCATAGTTTCGGCAGCACAGTTTCGCAGTTAGCGAAACTGTCTGTGAAACTAAGACTGCTATATATAGAAATGATCTTGTTCATTATGGGTCGTCCATGCGAATACCCTAATCGAGTATTTGTGTTGCCCGAGTCATTTGTAAGCTGTCCTTCACTAATATATATTGAGCTTATCTTCTTTTAATTGTATTGTTGCTTTATGGGTTATATTTGAATACATTTAGCTTGTTTTGTTCATCTTATTCATAGTGTTTGTTGTTATTTCTGGTATTGAACGATTCAAACCTTCATTTGTACTGAAAATTGATCAAATGGACCAACAAGACCAGATCAAATAGTGCGGAATTCTATTTGATTGGTGATGTAATCAGTGAGAATGAACCACCTGATCAATCTAAGATTAAACAAACGTTAAGAACGAGTTGGAATCGATCAGGAACGAACTGTGAACTTGGATGGACGAACTGGGACGCTGTGGACGGCTAGGGTATGATAGTATTTGAAGTGTTATGTTTTTCCATGAATTATGTGGTATTTATAGGTTGTCAGTATCCATTCGTACGACTGAACCATTAGCATGGTTCAGTCGTGCGACTGACTTATGCGTTTGACTCATACGCAGGACTGAAGGTTCAGTCGTGCGACTTAGTCAATCTTATGTCTCAGTCATATGACTGATCCAGTCTCCTTGTTTAGTCGTGCGACTGGTCCATAAGTATGGTTCATTCGTGCGTATGGTCCATAAGTATGGTCCATTAGCATGAATAACCACCCGACTAAGTTGAACACATTTCTGAATCCTTATTAACTCAGAACTATATATAATGTTCATTAATATGAGTAATATCAATTACAATAAGAATATGATAAAATCAATGACAATTAAACATCAAAAGCATATCATATTTCATTAAGTATTTGCATTACAGCTGTGTAAGAAATGAAAGACATTTAAATTGAAGTACATAAACTAGGAACAATGTATCAACAGGACATCCATAGCATGTTGAATGATTTAGTTTCAAATTTTTTCACCAATGAAGTGTACTAGTCTGTTGTGTTGAATCTACTAACACATAATATAATCGACTAGCAACTCCTAGATCTACTTTCTCTATCTAACCACAATAGCAGACTAGCTTACTATCATTTTTAAACTCATTAGGCTTTGACTTCTCAGACTTATAATTTTCTGTAACTTTGAATATAACATTGTAGAACATTTAAATGTTTTTGGTGTCTCAAACAATTCGATGTCTGTGTATAATCATTTTCCATTATCTTGAATCGATTTCACAGATTTGATATCTTTGCTTTTCAGCTTATCTGCCCGCCCCCATTTTTTTAAATAATTATATACTAACTACTGAAACTAAAACTATTCTTCCCCTAAAATTTTACAACCGAAAATCTTTTTGTCTTTTTGAAATATTAAAGACAGAAAAAAAGAAGATAAAGAAAATTTAAATTAAAAAATAAAACATAGAGACGGACTACGAACTTGATTCGTCTGGAATCACATCGTCTTTCTTTTTCACGCCATTAACCTCTAATAGATAATGAAAGCGAGGTTTACAAAAGATTTTGTGTAGAGATCGGCGCGTTGGAAATCCATGTTAATTTTAACAACAACGATTAATTGTTTTTCAAAACAGTCACATATAAAGTGATATTTAATTCTGATGTGTTTAAATTTTGAGGTGTTGGACCGGATTTTTAGTGACAGCCATAGTAATAGAATTATCAACAAATATGGGGGTGTTAGAGAATTTCAGACCGTATTCTCGCATTTGCTGTTGAATCTAGATGATTTGTGAACAGCAACTTGCCGTAGCAACGTATTCAGCTTCACATGTTGACAGAGCAACATACGTTTGCTTCTTACACTGCCAAGTGACTAATCTTCTTCCAAAGAACTGACATCTCGCAGATGTTGACTTGTAATTCATCTTGCAACCACCAAAATCTGAGTCATTGTACGCTGTTAGCTCAAAGTCATTATCATGAGGATACCACAACCCAAGCGTTAGAGTACCCTTCAGATAATGAAAGATCCTTTTTACCCCGATCAGATGATTTACTTTTGGTTTTGCCTGATATCTGAAACAGAGACACGTGGCGTACATAATATCATGACAAGAAGCTGTGAGGTACATCAGAGATCCGATCATTCCTCGATACATAGTGGCATCTACCAGATCACCATTTTCGTCGGGTGCCACATCATGGTTCGTGACAAGTGGAGTACCTGCAACCGTTGCATTCTCCTTGTCGAACCGACTAAGGATATCTCCAACATATTTGGTCTAATGCAGGAAGATTCCATTTGGTGTCTGATCTACCTGTAACCATGAAAGAACTTCATCCCTCCCATGACACTCATTTCAAACTCAGCTTTCATCACCGATTCGTATTCTTTACATAATGCTTCATTTTTGGAACTGAATATTACGTCATCCACGTATATCTGCACCATTAGTAACTCAGCATCTTTTTCCTTTATGAACGACATAAAGTCAATCACACCTCTACGAAATCCATGTTTCAGCAGATGAGTAGAGAGCCTCTCATTCCAGGCTCGAGGGGCTTGATGGAGCCTGTACAAAGCCTTGTCTAGTTTCTAAACTCTATCCCGATGGTAAGGATCCTCGAATCCTTCGGGTTGACTGACGTAAACTGTTTCACGGATCTCACCATGAAGAAATGCACTTTTCACATCCAATTGATATACTTTGATCTGCATAAAGGATGTATAGGCTTGGAAGATTCTAATTGCTTCCATCCTGAACAATGGTGCAAACACTTCATTGTAGTCAACTCCTTCGACTTGCGTGAACCCTTGAACAACCAGCCTAGCCTTTTTTCTGATTATGACCCCTTGGGCATCCTTCATACACCAAAGAACCCACTTAGTGCCAATCACTTTTGCACCTTTTGGCCTGTCGACAAGTGTCCAGACACCTAACTTCTTAAACTGTAGGAGTTCTTCTTGCATGGCACCTACCCATGCCTCATCCTTTATGGCCTCGATTACATACTTGGGCTCAACTTGAGACACAAAACTTCGATATGCCCATCGTGTATGTACCCCTTTTCCATGACCGCAACATAGTCAGCTGAGTAAAGTTGATTTCTTATCTGAACTCCTAAGAGAATATCCCCGATGATGTTGTCCAGGGGATGATTCACATTAATCCTAGTTCCAGGAGTTGTAGGAACTGTTACTTCATCATCCAGGTTTTGAATCACAGGTTTAGTTTCTATGGCTGTAGAATAACTGGGTTTAGAAGTTCGATTTATATCATGATCAGCTGCAGGTGTACTTTCAGCAGTGGAGACCTGTTCCTCCTTGTTCACATTTTCATTTTCAACTTCTTCATCATCAGAGGAGGCATAACTTTGATGGGTTTTGTAGATGTTTATCAAAGACATATTAACCACTTAACATGTAAAACGTAGCGCAGTTTATATTAAAAACGTGAGTTTATGTATCAAATACATATGTTTAATCAAAACCCAAAACAAGGATCATTTTATATAGAAGAACACACTATCATCTATGCTATATATATATATTCATTTGAGAAGGACAAAAGAGTCATTTTACACAATCTCTTAAAATTAAGAGATGTACAACCTTTAAAGCACCATGTACAAGTCTTGAAAGCAAATTTAGGCATTTAGGTCACGCAGATCTTTAGCTGGGTGGGAATTTACCTTTTGAAATCGATTCATACACACACATTTGGTCATTTAGGGTTAAAAACAACACAAGAGAGAGGGGTGGTGGTGGGAACCGAGTGGTTGAGGCAGTGAGAGAGATCCGGTGGAGGGAGTCGGCCACGATGGAACTGACAGTGAGATAAAAAGAAGGAAAAATGATGGCGGCGACAGTGAGATAGAAAGATAGAAATCAGGATGTTTTGGAGTTTTGGACACATCATCTTCATTCAGTCTCCGATCGTCAATCAGGTACCCCTACAAAATCATTTTGTAGATTAACGATTTTGAACACAACTGTTGCAGATTAACGATACTCACTTCCATCGTCAAAAGAGTTCCCAAATTCCAAATTTTTGTACGTTAGGGTTTCACATTTGTTCATTTGAGCTCAAATCGAACTGTAATTGATGTAATGGCCACAATGGAGAGCTTAATTGGTCTGGTGAATCGTATACATCGAGCTTGTACGGCTCTCGGCGACTACGGCGGTAGCGACACCGCGTTTTCTTCTCTCTGGGATGCTCTTCCGTCCGTTGCCGTCGTTGGTGGTCAGGTTAATTTATTTTGTGCTTTCTTTTTTAAGTTCCTGTGCTTTCTTTTTTAAGTTCAACAATATCTAGCAACAACATGCAACAGTAGACTTTAGCTTTAATTTAGATCAAATTGCAAACTGGCTTTTTACTTAAAAGTGAATTGAATTTGTTTTTTGATTCCTAAATTTTATCATTTAAAACTATAACTAACCCATCATTTTACTTTGTATGCAGTTGTGCATCTCTTAATATAGGTTATTAGTACTTCTTTTGTTGATGTTCTAAACAGGGAGTAGGCGAACACCGATCTTGGAAGCAGCTTAGGGCATTGTTGCACGATGCTTAGCTGCTAAGGTTAGCAGTAAGACTACTTTTTTATTTGGTTATTTAGTATGATTGGTTAAATCGATTTGTTTTGATAATTGTGTTTGCTAATTTCACTAGACTCCTATTTGGTTCCTGTAACATGAACATTAAATGGTTTAAGAAGGAAAAAGATTTCAAAATAAGTAGTAGTCAGAGGAAAACAAATTATTATTATTTAAAAAAATGCAAGGATTTAAGAATTAAACCGATAAAGTTGGGAACTATGACTATGATTAGTGTTCATGAGGATGAAATTGGATGTTTGAACCGAGAATAGGTAGAAGGTCATGTAGTTCTATTCTTGATCATAGTTTGGATTTGCTTACATGATTAGGGATAAATTCTATCTTTTAACCTTAAAACTTTATTAATTCTCTAAATTGAAATGTGGGTGGAGCACAATTTGCTAGATTAATTCTCTAAATTAAAATGTGATTTGCTTACATGATTATTGATAAACCTGATTTTTTTATGACCTTTACCAATTGAGGACCTTGATTAGTGTTCTTAAGCATGGAATTGAATTTATAAATTAAGAATGAGTAGAACCTTAGGACCTTGACTAGTGTCATTGAGCATGGAACTGAAATTATGAATAGAATGTGTAGAAGCTTATGCCTTCTTAACTATTAATCTTAGTAGAATATATTTGGTTCCATGATTATCACTAAGCTCCTGTGCTTTCTTTTTTAAGTTCAACAATATCTAGCAACAACATGCAACATTAGACTTTAGCTTTAATTTAGATCAAATTGCAAACTGGCTTTTTACTTAAAAGTGAATTGAATTTGTTTTTTGATTCCTAAATTTTATCATTTAAAACTATACCTAACCCATCATTTTACTTTGTATGCAGTTGTCAATCTGTTAATATAGGTTATTAGTACTTCTTTGGTTGATGTTCTAAACAGGGAGTAGGCGAACACCGATCTTGGAAGCAGCTTAGAGCATTGTTGCATGATGCTTAGCTACTAAGGTTAGCAGTAAGACTGCTTTTTTATTTGGTTATTTAGTATGATTGGTTAAATCGATTTGTTTTGAAAATTGTGTTTGCTAATTTCACTAGACTCCTATTTGGTTCCTGTATCATGAACATTAAATGATTTATGAAGGAAAAAGAATTCAAAATAAGTAGTAGTCAGAGGAAAACAAATTATTATTATTTAATAAAAACGCAAGGATTTAAGAATTAAACCGATAAAGTTGGGAACTATGACTATGATTAATGTTCATTAGGATGAAATTGAATGTTTGAACCGAGAATAGGTAGAAGGTCATGTAGTTCTAATTCTTGATCATAGTATGGACTTGCTTACATGATTAGAGATAAATTCTATCTTTATAACCTTAAAACGTTATTAATTCTCTAAATTGAAATGTGAGTAGAGCATAATTTGCTAGATTAATTCTCTAAATTAAAATGTGATTTGCTTACATGATTATTGATAAACCTATTTTTGTATGACCTTTACCAATTGAGGACCTTGATTAGTGTTCTTAAGCATGGAATTGAATTTATAAATTAAGAATGAGTAGAACCTTAGGACCTTGATTAGTGTCATTGAGCATGGAACTGATATGCTACAGGTGCTAGGTGGGTATGTTGTAGGTGCCAGGTGGCCCTGGTTATCACCACCTGGAGCCAGGTGATGTGCTTGTTCGCATGAACGGGGAGGTATATGTTATTCAATCATATTTCAACGCAACAATTTTAGTTAATAGTTATTTCTTACTTCCTCATAGGAACTGAAACATTCAGTTTATATCAATATACAATAAAAGATCTTTAATATCAATTTAGGTTTTGTTTCCTAAAACATTATTTGTGAAACTGTTGTTAAGTGAATTAGCCTTTCTGCAGGTGGTTACTCAGTTTCTAAAGCTGGAGACTTTACTTGATGACAGTGTGGGCCAAAGTGTCGAGTTAGAGTTTGAAAGGGGCGGCACGTCTTTGACCGTTCAGTTGGTGGTTAGTGACTGGTCTCTTACATCCATGTTTTATGAC